>CM055121.1:291584959-292184959 GCA_029206835.1 Rana muscosa
TTAGTGCTATACACCACAGTGTAATCTGTGATTCTCAAATCTTCTATCTTCCTGATGTGTTCAGTGACCTCCACCTTTAGGTGAAAAACCTGCTCACCTCCCATTCGCCTGTAACACTCTGCACCTGCACCTGCAAGCGCATCAGATCCGCACTCCTCCACCTCCCGGTCCTGAATGCACTGTGTATCCACTCCCTAATCAATATTTAGTCATCAAATTACCCACCGTGATGAAAGACACAAGAGGGAGAATCATCGTGCTCTCTATCTCAATGTTTATTCACAGCATAAAATGCTTTTAAAAACACTTACAAGCTTCTTTTTTTAAAAAATGCTTTGTTATCCTTATGACCCCATGTCTCACCACAAGGCCGCGGTATGATGTCACAGGCTCAGCTCCTCCCACTCTTTACGCGTTACGCCCCATGATTGGGCTTCCTCAGTAGGCCCTTTAAAATTGTAAATTTGGAATAAGTGAAGGGTGTTATGAAATCACTGGTATAGTGCCATAGCAGCAACAATAGTTGAGTGCACTAGTGTCACACTGAAGAATCTTAGGGGTTTTTGTGTGCACATTATTTTTTTTTGAAGGTTGCGCTGATTGTATTTGGTATCTTATTTTTCCATCATATCCTTATTGCTTTCAAAAGATACAAGAGTCTATTGTACATTGTAACCGTAGCACTCCCCCTTTAGAGGCCGCTGGTAATAGCTGGTTCTTCCCTAATAGGGCAGAGGCTGCCCACTACCAAAGAGAGACCCTATGAGAGCTGTCTCAGTCCATAGCTACCCCTGGCAGTTATATCCCAAAAGCACTTGGTCACCAGGAATCAGTTCAGGGTCATTACTCCTCCTCCACTCCTCAACTCACCCCCTCGATCTCCTCACGGATCTCAAACTTACTGAATCTCACTAACCGATCCGTCACTGCTGCTCCTCTCTGCCAATCCCTTCACTGGCTTCCCCTACCCCACCATGTAAAATTCAAAATGCTAACCATAACATACAAGGCCAATCACAACATCGCCCCCATCTGCAGATATCGCCCAAACCGTTTCCCTCCGCTCCTCCCAGGACCTCCTGCTCTCTAGCTCCTTTGTTACCTCCTCCCATGCTCGCCTTTAGGACTTCTCCAGAGCCTCTCCCATCCTCTGGAATTCCCTGCCCCAGTATGTCCGATCAGCCCCTACCCCTGTCCACCTGTAAGCTCCTTGGGGTCAGGGACATATCTAATGCCGCATACACACGATCGTTTTTCATGCCGTTAAAAATGCAATTTTTAAAAATGGCCATTAAAACCGATCGTGTGTATGCTCCAGAGCATTTTTAATGGCGTGAAAAACGGCCATTAAAATTTTGAACATGCTCTATTTTTTCACGTCGTTTTTCATGTCGTTTTTTTTAACGATGTGAAAAACGATAGTGTGTATGCTTTTACGAGGGGAAAAAAAGCGCATGCTCAGAATCAAGTATGAGACGGGAGCGCTCGTTCTGGTAAAACTAGCGTTCGTAATGGAGATATCACATTCGTCACGCTGTAACGGACTGAAAAGCGCGAATCGCTGCTCAACAAAGTTTACTAACATGAAGGGTGGCGCCATTCGAACGGAACTTCCCCTTTATAGTGCCGTTGTATGTGTTGTACGTCACCGCGCTTTGCTCGAGCATTTTTTTTAATGATTGTGTGGATGCAAGACAGGCTTGAGAGGAAACAAGAAAAAAAACGACCAGAAAAACGTCGGCTTAAAAAATGGCATTAAAAACGTACGTATGTACGCGGCATAAGTGTGCAGTATGTAAAGCCCTACATAAAATGTTGGTGCCATATAAGTACCTGTAATAAATAATAATTCACAATATATGCTTTTGGCATCAGAACCCCATAACCAGCGTCCCGATTCCACAGCGTTGATCGCATTTTGACGTTTTCGTATCTCGCCGGCTCTTCGGGTATAACCGAACGGAGAATGGCGATCACTCTGGTCTTTGTTCTCTCCGACGACGAGTCACGTAGGAAGTTTTAAATACTCTGCAAACAACAGCAGACAATTAGGATAAAACCTGCCGCCACAAGGAGCGATTTTACAAACTTTGAGGGATTGAAATTAACAGAGTGCCAGTCTTTCAAGTGCTCAGCGGCGGCGAGGTTTAAGCTCCAATTATTTTCTTCAGAAACGTGAAATGCAGAAGTCTGCGTATCCTGCGAGATAGCGGCTGTAATCATCTCCACCGCTAAATGACTTTCTGCTAAATATTACCTTTTATTATAACTAAGGAGGGGGCGGGGGTGTTGCAGAAGGGTAGTTGTTGGACTTTGCTGATATAAAGAGAAATGTCTGTCACCCAGGGCAGCCAATCAGATTGCAGCATTTGAGTAGACAGTGAAAGGTAACTGCAGATTGCTTACTGAGGCCAGCAGTCCTTCAAAGCCCCATTCTGGGCAAAAACTGTTTTTCCCCCTCTATCACATCCTACTAGGCGTATTTGTCCCTTGCTTTGTGAAGGCAAATATACTCCCCTACAGTAAGTCCATCCTCCTCCCACCTCTATATGACCGCTGGACCAGAAAAAAAATCCAAGTTAAATGCCCATTTTACTTGCCTTAACTTGTGGTCATGTGATTCCGCAGCCCGTCTTCTCCTCTTTCATTTTTTTGCTTTGGTTCTTCTTTAAGTGTCCTCATGGTTTCAAGAGGGGACCCAGAAGGGGGACCATACCATCACAGGGGGACAGTAATCTCCGGCTCTATTTGCACTGCGGGCTTCACGGTCCCCCGAACCAGCGGCAACAGGGGAGAGGAGAGAGGGATCCCACAACGGCCTAGGCATCACCCCTAGGCTTCAATGGCCCATCCATTGTTGGCACCCCCTCCTCTCCTTTGCAGTTGCCGCTGGCTGACACAGGGGATATCACGTGACCAGACTTGATTGGCTTGAAAATAGGTACAGTTAGGCCCCTTTCACATTGGGCGTTTTTCATGCGGTTTAGCGCTAATAATAGCGCTATTATACCGCATGAAAAATTCCTGCCCTGTAGCCTTCAATGTGAAAGCCCGAAGGCTTTCACACTGAAGCGGTGCGCTAGCAGGACCGCTCCAAAAGTCCTGCTAGCCACTTCTTTACAGCGGTGAAGGAGCGGTGTGTTCACCGCTCCTTTACCGCGGCTGCCCATTGAAATCAATGGGACACCGCGGTAATACCGCCCGCAAACCGCGGCAATAGCCGCGGTTTGCGGGCGGTATTAACCCTTTTTCGGCCGCTAGCGGGGGTTAAATTTACCCCCCTAGCGACCGCATACCGCGGTAAGAACGACGGTATAGCAGCGCTGAAAATTGCGCTGCTATACCGCCACCGCTCCTGCCCGCCCCAGTGTGAAAGGGGCCTAAGTATACGGATATTTCTTATCCAGGTTGGTGTTAGGAGATGATGGGAGGGGACAGTTTTAAGAGTAGTTAGGATTAAGCTGGAATTCTACTTTAAGTGCCTAAGCATACTGTTTAATTACTTGATGTCCCAAGGCAGTTTTATAAAATATCTTGGAACTCAGGGTTTTAAACTAAGGTCATGGCTGCAAGAATGGCCAGGAACCTGTTACCGTTCTGTTTGGTCGGCTATGTGAGGAAAAAAAAGTTAAAGGGTATGTTACGGCAAATTTTGTATTTATTTTTTAAATAACAAACATGTTATACTTACCTCCACTGTGCAGCTCGTTTTGCACACAGTGGCCCCGAACCTGATCTTCTGGGGTCCCTCGGCGGCTGTCTCGGCTCACCCCCCCCGCAAGAACTCCTCACCTTCATGCGAGCAAGCTCGCATGGTGAGGAGTTCTTGCGGGCGCGCTCCCGTGATACAGCCGGCGGCCATAGTCGCTCACTGTATCCTTCGGCCCCGCCCCCCGGCACGCCCCATCATTGGATGTGATTGACAGCAGCGCGAGCCAATGGCTACGCTGTTTTCAATCAACCAATGAATGCACCGAGAAGCCTGGCCGAGAAGCAAGCGCGTTAACGTCGCGGGACTTTCGAGGGGTCAGGTAAGTAAACGGGAGGGGGGCTGGGGGGGCGCTAATCCGCAGATGTTTTTTCACCTTAATGCATAGGATGCATTAAGGTGAAAAAACTTTTACCTTTACAACCCCTTTAAGTTAAGTTAGAAAAGTTACACCCAAGCACATAAAACCCCCTCCCACCCCTACATAAGCGCATGCGTTGGGGCACTTACACATGAAAACGCTGATTGCGGCTCGTATCGCCGAGCACAAACAGGCTGCTAGATTCAAAGCAAATTTGTCGAGCCGTGTATTAATGGCAGCCCCGCCAGCAACTATATTCAGCATTTGATAGCGGTAAGAGTATTGCCGTGTATAGGAGGGGGTGGGGTCATGTGACTTCTTCCCCTGCTCCCATGTGACAATGCTGGTGCTTGGTCACATGGAGGTGGAGAGTCAGTCGTCAACCCTCTGTAAGCTCCGAGTCACACACGACTTTGTCTCTTACTTTCCTGCGACTAAATTATTAAACTAACTTGAAGTTGTTTTTTTTTCCTCCCACTTACAGTAGCTTGTGTTTTAATTTTACTGACCTTTGAAATGTCCCCAATTATCTCAGAGCTTTCTTTGTGTTGCCTTAATGATTGTATGTCTTCATACGGATTGCAGAGTTTCCGCTCTGGAGGGATCCTTCCTCTTCTAATAGGCCGACGCCGTTATTGAAAAGTTCTTTAAATCTGTTTTCGGATTGTTAAGAAAAGCCATTAGTGTAAATTGTATCGGAGTGGTGTCTCGGCGGCAATGTTTGAGATACATAAATCTGTCTCCATGGTGTTTAGTTATTCATACAGTGACCACCATAAAACTCTCCTGCAAATTAGCTGTTCGGCTGTAACACATCTGCACCGGTGAGAAAATTGGTGTGTAAATCAGAATAGGATGAAATTAATTGTTGTGGAAGTAAAATTCCACGAGATGGATGTTAACGTGGTTCCATGCTTATGCTAATTATATTTCCTTCATAACATTGATTAATGCCGGAGAAACTGTTCAGGGCCTTCGGTGGACTTAATTGGTGGTGTCACGTAACTTGATTGGGGAGCCTGAGATGACGAGGGTGGCTTCTTTTACTGCTCCAGTCCAGGCACCCCTGGGTTCAAGTGCTGGTGATTGAGGATGCCACAGATGTCCCTGGAACCCAACGTACTGTTCTGGATGTTGGTGGATGGATTGCTGGTGTCGCGTACCTTGATGGTGAGCCTGGGATGAGGGTGGCTTCTCTTACTGCTCCAGTCCAGGCACCCCTGGGTACAAGTGCTGGTGATTGAGGATGCCACAGATGTCCCTGGAACCAATTGTACTGTTCTGGATGTTGGTAGATGGATTGCTGGTGTCGGGTACCTTGATGGTGAGCCTAGGATGAGGGTGGCTTCTCTTACTGCTCCAGTCCAGGCACCCCTGGGTACAAGTGCTGGTGACTGAGGATGTCACAGATGTCACTGGAACCCATTGTACTGTTCTGGATCTTGGGGGATGGATTTCTGGTGTCACGTACCTTGATGGTGAGCTTGAGATGAGGATGACTTTCTTACTGTTCCAGACCAGGCACCCTTGGGAACAAGTGCTGGTGTATGGTGATGTCATTGGAACCCGTATGTGCTGTTATGACATAGCATTTAAGTTGAGTCTAAGATGACGAGGGCAGCTTCTCTTAATGCTCCAGTTCAGGCAGTCTTGAGTAAAAGTGCCCATGTGGTTGGTGGAGACAAGACATGCAGGCCACTTCCATACTCCATACTTCTCCACTTTGCCAAATCAGAGAATGGTTTATATTCATTAAAAAAGTGCAAAGCATTGATAGGGAGCCTGAGATGAGGGCTGTTTCTTATACTGCTCCAGTCTAGGCACCTTTGAGAACAAGTGAAAATGGATGGTGTTGTCATTGGAACCTATGAGCACTGTCACAACATGGCTGGAGGGGACAGGAGATGCAGGTCGGCCCCATGTCTCTCCACCTTTCCAATTAGAGAATTCTTTGCATTCATTGAGAAAATTCAAAGATGATGATGATGGTGGTTTATCATACTATTCCAGTCTTTGCACACTTGGGAATAGATGCCAGTGGATGGTGATGTCATTGGAACCTATGAGCATTGTCATCATGTGGATGGAGGGGCCAGGAGATGCAGGTCAGCCCCATGACTCTCCACCTTGTCCAAATAGAGAATTCAGTGAATTCATTGAGAAAATTCAAAGCATTGATGGGGAGTCCTGAAATTAGGGTGGCTTCTTTTACTGCTCCAGTCTAGGCAGTCCTGGGAACAAGTGCTGGTGGATGGTGATGTCATTGGAACCCATAAGCGCTGTCATCAGGTGGCTGCCGAAGACAGGAGATGCAGTAATACTTCATATTCCCATCACACACATTCCTGGATGAGCTCTCAAATTTGAGTGCTGCAGCAACAACCAGCCGGATACTGGTTCAAGTCACAATGAAGATATTTGCCAGCACACCATGGATCGACACAGAATGGCGTCCAAATTGATATTTTTTGCAATGTTTCAGAGTCACGTAGGACCCCTTCGTCCAGACATATGATCACATACCTGGCGAAGGGGTCCTGCGTGACTCCGAAACGTTGCACTCTCCTTGTGTTGTGATCATGCAATAAATATCCATTTGGTCGCCATTCTGTGTCGATCCATGGTGTGCTGGCAGACAGGAGATGCAGGTCACGTCCGTACCTCTCCACTTTGCCAAATCAGAGAACTGTTGGATTCATTGAAAAAAATACAAAGCAACATTGTTTATAAATATTGATCAGACGAGATAAAGAGATACAAAGTAACATTGTTTATAACCAATAACCAGACAGGAGATAGATACAAAGTAACATTGTTTATAAATATTGATCAGACTGGAGATAAAGAGATACAAAGTAACATTGTATCTATCTCCTGTCTGGTTATTGGTTATAGAGTAACATTGTTTATAAATTTTTATCAGATTTAAGATAGAGAGATACAAAGTAACATTGTTTATAAATTTTTATCAGATTTAAGATAGAGAGATACAAAGTAACATTGTTTATAAATTTTGATTAGATTGAAGATAGAGAGATACAAAGTAATATTGTTTATAAACATTCAAAGATGACTTGTATGAAAAGGAACACCTGATCATAATCTTAAAGTGGAGGTTCACCCAGAAAACATTTTTACATTAAAAATCCTATAAAAAAAAGAAAAAAAATTATAGAAAAAAATAATAATTTATACTCACCCAAAATGCCCGTTGCTATGAGGAAGTCCCCTAATCTGCCTCTAATGTGCCTCTTCTCATCCGCGGTGGATGTCCTTCCGCTTCCTCTTCTTGTGAATGTGGCGCGCTGCCTTCTGGGAACTGTGTGTATCCCAGGAGGCAAGCCGCCCATTCACAAAGCGCCGTGCGAGTGGCGCATGCGCAGTAGGAAACGGGCAGTGAAGCCGTAAGACTTCACAGCCTATTTCCCTTAGTCAGGATGGAGGAGCCGGGACCTGCCAGCAGCGATCCGATCGCCGTTGGGTGACCGACATCGCGGGCGAGTAGGACAGGTAAGTGTCCTTATTAAAAGTCAGCAGCTACACTGTTAGTAGCTGCTGACTTTTTAAAAAAAAATCGCGGGTGGACCTCCGCTTTAATTTCTACGGCCAAAATGCTTCAAACATAAAAACGTGTAAATATAAATGGCGCAGTTCCTTTGACTGATTCTCACTGTGATGCCTTTTTGTAAATTGAAAAATCAATTTTTAATCGTAAAATGGGGGAAATAACGCGTGACAATGGAATTACATTTTCTTTTATGTTTTTGTCACATTGACCCTAATTGGTGATTATTCTATAAGATTTTGGTGCGTATCTCTGACAAAAAAACCTGGACCCGGCACAGAAGAAGTTAAGTCATTTTTTTGGCGTGCACGCGACAGCCGTTAGCATCTTGTACCTAACGAGCTGTTTTATTGTGGATTAGAAGAGCCCGTGTGTAAAGCCGTTCATGTTCCATAATGATGTGGATTTAATAGAGCTTAGCCGAGCGCTGTCTGTGTAAATGTACAGTTTATCACCGGTCTGTTTACATCCATCTGTAGCGCCGGCTCATCCGAGGGGCTCTTCATCATTTCTGGGGTTCAATCAAACACAAACCACTCCGGGTTCCTTCATCCAGCCTGGTGCAATATTCAGATTGTCATCTGGCCATTGTTGATTCCATCAGTCACAATTCCGTAATTCAGCTCTGTTATCGTTCCATAGGCTGAATTTTGTAAATGAGAAACAGTTCAGCTAATTTACAACTGGTAACAGGTCTGTATGGGGCGGGCCGGATAATAGCTGAGCAAAAGAAATCACCAAACTACACCCCTCCTAAACACATCTATTACTGATTATAAGTTAACGAACTGCTTGGATTTTTTAATTTATTTTTTGCAGTGTATTTTCCTACAAGTTCTGAGCTGTCTAAAGAGACCCTTCTTCTCTTATGGTTCCTTTCTTTCTGTTTCTTGTTTTATAAACATTGTTCAGACAGGAGATAGAGAGATACAAAGTAATTTTTTTATACACATTGATCAGACAGGAAATAGAGAGATACAAAGTATTTTTTTTATAAACATTGATCAGACAGGAGATGGAGAAATACAAAGTAACATTGTTTATAAACATTGATCAGACTGGAGATAGAGAGATACAAAGTAACATTGTTTATAAACATTGATCAGACTGGAGATAGAGAGATACAAAGTAACATTGTTTATAAACATTGATCAGACTGGAGATTGAGAGATACAAAGTAACATTGTTTATAAACATTGATCAGACTGGAGATAGAGAGATACAAAGTAACATTGTTTATAAACATTGATCAGACTGGAGATAGAGAGATACAAAGTAGCATTGTTTTTAAACATTGATCAGACTGGAGATAGAGAGATACAAAGTAGCATTGTTTATAAACATTGATCAGACTGGAGATAGAGAGATACAAAGTAGCATTGTTTATAAACATTGATCAGACTGGAGATAGAGAGATACAAAGTAACATATATAAACATTGTTCAGAGGGAGATAGAGAGATGCAAATTAACATTGTTTATAAACTTTGATCAGTCAGAGATGGAGAGGTAAACATTTACTTTTGAATGTACTCTGTTTCATTCATCTGCATATGAAAGGGATGAGTTTCTATCTGCAAGTGATGTCAACAAAAACAATCTGACTAATAATATTCTTTTCAATATTTATTACAATTTGTTCCTATGTAATCCTTTATTAAACCTTAATTTCCCAGAATTAATATTTCATTTTTTTTGGTTTGATCCATTTTGTTTGTTAATTTATTTAGTCATGCATTTAAAATAGTGCAAAATTGAAAGAAAAATGCCTCTAATTAATTTTCAAATGACTTCGCAAAGCTTTTACAAGAATCATAATGTCATAATGACATTTTAAACAGAACAATTAATATAATAACCTTTTATACTTTTTTATCTACAGTAACAATTTATTTTTAAAACCCAAATTAAAGCAGAAAAAATAGAAATGTCGTTTTGTTCGGTGTTTTTTTTTTTTTTGTCTATGAATTGTGTAAAAAATAATTTTTTTTTGCATGCCATCCTAACCTATATATATATATATATATATATATATATATATATATATATATATTTTAATATTGAGATATATATATATATATATATATATATATATATATTTTTTTTTATATTGATATATATATATATATATTTTTAATATTGTGTATGTGTATACATTATATACAGTGCCTTGCAAAAGTATTCGGCCCCCTTGAACTTTTCATCCTTTTGCCACATTTCAGGCTTCAAACATAAAGATATAAAATTTTAATTTTTTGTGAAGAATCACCAACAAGTGGGACACAATTGTGAAGTGGAACGAAATCTATTGTTTTTTTGAAACTTTTTTTAATTAAGAAAAAAATGAAAAGTGGGGCGTGCAAAATTATTCGGCCCCCTTGCGTTAATACTTTGTAGAGCCACCTTTTGCTGCGATTACAGCTGCAAGTCGCTTGGGGTATGTCTCTATCAGTTTTGCACATCGAGAGACTGAAATTCTTGCCCATTCTTCCTTGCAGAACAGCTCGAGCTCAGTGAGGTTGGATGGAGAGCGTTTGTGAACAGCAGTTTTCAGCTCTTTCCACAGATTCTCGATTGGATTCAGGTCTGGACTTTGACTTGGCCATTCTAACACCTGGTTACTTTATTTGTGAACCATTCCTTTGTAGATTTTGCTGTATGTTTGGGATCATTGTCTTGTTGGAAGATAAATCTCCGTCCCAGTCTCAGGTCTTTTGCAGACTCCAACAGGTTTTCATCCAGAATGGTCCTGTATTTGGCTGCATCCATCTTCCCCTCAATTTTAACCATCTTCCCTGTCCCTGCTGAAGAAAAGCAGGCCCAAACCATGATGCTGCCACCACCATGTTTGACAGTGGGGATGGTGTGTTGAGGGTGATGAGCTGTGTTGCTTTTACGCCAAACATATCGTTTTGCATTGTGGCCAAAAAGTTCGATTTTGGTTTCATCGGACCAGAGCACCTTCTTCCACATGTTTGGTGTGTCTCCCAGGTGGCTTGTGGCAAACTTTAGACGAGACTTTTTATGGATATCTTTGAGAAATGGCTTTCTTCTTGCCACTCTTCCATAAAGGCCAGATTTGTGCAGTGTACGACTGATTGTTGTCCTGTGGACAGACTCTCCCACCTCAGTCCTCTGCAGTTCATCCAGAGTGATCATGGGCCTCTTGGCTGCATCTCTGATCAGTCTTCTCCTTGTCTGAGCTGAAAGTTTAGAGGGACAGCCAGGTCTTGGTAGATTTGCAGTGGTCTGATACTCCTTCCATTTCAAAATGATCGCTTGCACAGTGCTCCTTGGGATGTTTAAAGCTTGGGAAATCTTTTTGTATCCAAATCCGGCTTTAAACTTCTCCACAACAGTATTACGGACCTGCCTGGTGTGTTCCTTGGTCTTCATGATGCTCTCTGCGCTTTCAACAGAACCCTGAGACTATCACAGAGCAGGTGCATTTATACAGAGACTTGATTACACACAGGTGGATTCTATTTATCACCATCAGTCATTTAGGACAACATTGGATCATTAAGAGATCCTCGCTGAACTTCTGGAGTGAGTTTGCTGCACTGAAAGTAAAGGGGCCGAATAATTTTGCACGCACCACTTTTCAGTTTTTTATTTGCTAAAAAAAGTTTAAAATATCCAATAGATTTCGTTCCACTTCACAATTGTGTCCCACTTGTTGGTGATTCTTCACAAAAAATTTAAATTTTATATCTTTATGTTTGAAGCCTGAAATGTGGCAAAAGGATGAAAAGTTCAAGGGGGCCGAATACTTTCGCAAGGCACTGTATATATACACACACATAATTATATATATATATATAGTATTGTGTGTGTGTGTTTATATTAATATAAATACAATATATACACACACAATATTAAATTATATATATATATATATATATATATATATATATATATATATATATATAAAAATTCTCAGGAAATTAAGTCTTGATAGATCACTTCAGGCTGGCCCCTTTTGCAGGTATAGCTATGAAAAATCTTAAAAATAAGTGACTATACTGTTTAAAATCCAGTAATACACCGTCTCACCCTGCTCTGCACATGCTCAGTTGCTATTTATTCCTGGCACTGTGCCTAAAATTAGAGCCACTAGAGGCCAATCAGCTGACAACTTTAACGGCCTCCCGCCCACCGTATAGACAAATGATGGCGGGCGGGATCACCTTTTGTTCTGGGCCAACGTCATAAGGCATCCCGTGCCCACAGCCCGGTGATTGTGGGCATGCTGTGTCCCTGGGACACGGCACGACCCCGATCTCGGTAAAGACCTGCGACGCTGCGGCTCTTTACCCATGTGATCAGCTGTGTCCAATCACAGCTGATCACATGTAAACTAGGAAATTACGTTTATCTGCATTTCTCTCCTCAAACTGAGTGTGAGGAGAGGAGAGCCGATCAGTGGCATCTCCTCCCCGTGGAGACCTGTACAGATATCAGTGTAGCCCCAACAGTGCCCATCAGTAAGACCAATCTGTGCCAATCAGTGCTGCCCATCACTGCCCATAAGTAGTGCCCATCAGTACTGCATATTAGTGAAGGAGAAAAATTACTTATTTACAAAACTTTTAAACAGAAACTAAGAAAAACTTTTTTTTAGCAAAAAAAAAACAAACCCCAAGTGATGAATAAAATCCACCAAAAGAAAGCTCTATCTGTGGGAAGAAAGTGATAAAAATGTCATACGGGTACAGTGTAGTATGACCGCGCAAGTGTGACAGCGCTGAAAGCTGAAAATTGGCCTGGGCAGGAAGGGGGGGAAATTGCGATATTGAAGCGGTTAACATTTTTCTGTTGTTAAAGGGGGAAGAAAGCAACAGGAATAATACAGACTGTGCAGAGGGAACGCAGATTAGGGAGGGTGAAGAGAAAAAAAAGCAGGAGAGATGACAGGACCAACTCTGCTGCCAGGGATACACAAAAGAGTTAGGCACCGATCACACTAGTGTGACTTGTCATGCGACTTTGGACCCATAAAGTCACATGACAAGTCCCAGACCATTGATTTCAATGGCACCCATTCCAATCTATGCGACTTAGTGACGGTCACTTTGAAAAAGTTCCTGCACTACTTTGATGCGACTTGAGTGCCAGGGAGTGTAAGGTCCAAAGTCACACTCAAAATCGCTAGACTTTGGAATTGCCTAGTACGCCTAAATCTGACGAAAAATACTGCTTTTTAAGCGATTGTACAATATACTGATCGTTGGTACACAGCTTTCGAGGGCCGATCATGACCGTTCATCCAAAATTATCGGACGGGACAAACGCTAACGTTTTTTTCATGTACGATTTTCATTTAATAGTTACAGTTTTCACCTGAAAATACACTACAATATATTACATCACTTCTGAAGTTGTTGTATTCTGTCGTATGAGAATTTTAGTAAGTTGAGTAACTTCTTCATTTTCGATAAAGAGGCTAGCATGCAAAAAAAAAAAAAAAAACGGGTGCTCATTCGTCTGATATTCTCATTGTGTGTAGCAGGATTTAGGCCTCATTCACAACATAAGTGCAGAAAAACTGATGTGCAGATTTCACTTGCAGAGACAGACATTTGAGTTTTCATTCACATTTCAATGCTTTTTTTTACATGTTGCAGATTCCTGTGCAGAGACAACTTTCTCATGATACTTGTTCTGCGGTGTGAACACAGGACACATAGAGAACAATTGCTTTCTTTGTGCCCTTGCAGAACACGTGCAGAAAAACTCACATCTCTACACTCTGGTCTTATCTCCCTGATATTCTCTCCTTTCTCTATCCCAGTGGCAGCAATTATCAGTACTGTAAGGGCTTATTCACACCATACGTGCATGAAATCTGATGGGAAAACTGCGCAGATTTCACTTGCAGCGACATCAGTTTTCATGTGTGTCTGTCATGCACAGACTGACATCACATCCTGTGTAATCACTGTCCCCTCCGTCACCGTCCGCCATTCTGTCCCTGCCGTCACCGCCCGCCATTCTGTCGCCACCGTCCGCCATTCTGTCCCCGCCGTCACCGTCCTCCATTCTGTCCCCGCCGTCACCGTCCGCCATTCTGTCCCCGCCGTCACCGTCCGCCATTCTGTCCCCGCCGTCACCGTCCGCCATTCTGTCCCCGCCGTCACCGTCCGCCATTCTGTCCCCGCCGTCACCGTCCGCCATTCTGTCCCCGCCGTCACCGTCCGCCATTCTGTCCCCGCCGTCACCGTCCGCCATTCTGTCCCCGCCGTCACCGTCCGCCATTCTGTCCCCGCCGTCACCGTCCGCCATTCTGTCCCCGCCGTCACAGTCCGCCATTCTGTCCCCGCCGTCACCGTCCGCCATTCTGTCCCCGCCGTCACCGTCCGCCATTCTGCGCCCTGTGCCCAACATCTGTGTCTCCGTCATCGCATACCTCCGCTCTAATCCCCACTACATCCCCTTCCAGAAACGTACTCGAGCGGCAGCGTCCCAGCCGGAATCCACATAAGGAGAAGGTGGGCTGTAAGCTCATAGAGCGCCGCTCTGCATTCCTTTCAACTTCCTGTCACATGGGAGGCATGTCCGTTTTTTCCTGCGATCCAATGCGAGGCTGTGAGGGAAAACTGCAGACGTGCTGCATAATCCCATACAGCTCCACACCGGAGATCACACCTGCATTTTGGTGTGAACGAGCCCATAGGAAACTATTGTGTCTTGTGTGTCTTGCAGAGACCTGTGGTATCTCTGCAGATGGTGTGAGCAAACCCTAACGCTTCTGTCACTCTTCCTCTCTAACTGAGCCAAGACATACAGTCAAGGCTGGACATGTACATATTTTAATTTAATAAAGTGACATATAGTTTTTGAGACCAGGAAGAGGGGGAGAGTTTCCAATAAGGAAGTGATTGCTCTTGGCTTCAACAAAATGGCGGCCTCTGGCAAGTAGAAACAGGATCAATGCTGGAGGCAATTTACAGCACACTGTAAAGAGAGCAGCCAGCAGCACATAGGACACTTCTCACTGAATGCAAGTACTAACCCTTGTGCTGATTGTAAAAAAAAAAATTAACAAAACTTATGCCGCGTACACACGATCGGAAATTCTGACAAGAAATGTCCGATGTGAGCTTTTGGTCGGAAATTCCGACCGTGTGTAGGCTCCATCGGACATTTGCTGTCGGAATTTCCGCCAACAAAAGATTGTGAGCAGGTTCTCTATTTTTCCGACAGGAAATTCCGATCATGTGTATGCAATTCCGACACGCAAAAAAAAAACATGCATGCTCAGAATCAAGCAGAAGAGCCGAACTGCCTATTGAACTTCATTGACTCCGGCTCATCGTATGTCTTGTACGTCTCCGCGTTCTTGACCTTCGGAATTTCCGACAAGATTTGTGTGACCGTGTGTATGCAACACAAGTTTGAGCCAACATTCCGTCGGGGAAAAAAAATCCACGGTTTTCTTGTTGAATTTCCGATCGTGTGTTAGGCTTTATCTAAATAGGAAAAAATTCTGCGCTAACCACGTGATTCAAAGAAAAGGTGCCGCTGCTTGTGATTTAGCTTAAATACTGAAAGCTCAAAAACGTATAATACAAAAGAAACAAGCGCGCAACCACTAATTGATTAATTACCGTATATACTTGAGTATAAGCCGACCTGAATATAAGCCGAAGGCACCTAATTTTACCACAAAAAACTGGGAAAACGTATTGACTCGAGTATAAGCCTAGGGTGTCCATCTGCATTCCTCACTGTGTCCAATCTCCCTACCTGATCTCCTGCGCTGTGTGACTAGACTGATGTTTAACATGGGAGTCTATGGAAAGGGTGCCCGGGTTTGAAAAATCGGTGCTCCCCGGCCGTAGGTCCCCTGGACAACAAACTTTGCACACTTGTAGATGAAGAGTGGGGCTACATGTGTGCCAGGTTTGGGGTCCACGTGACCTAGGGCCCGGCCGGTACTGGGTCCCCAAAATCACCGGAGAAATGACCGTTTAACATGGGAGTCTATAGAAGGGGTGCCCGGCTTTGACAAATCGGTGCTCCCCGGCTGTAGGTCCCCCGGATAACAACCTTTGCACACTTATAGATGAAGAGTGGGGCTACATATGTTCCAAGTTTGGGGTCCAGGGGACCTACGGCTGGCTGGGATCAGGCGCACAAAGATGAAGATGGACACAGACTCAAGTATAAGCCGAGGGGGGCATTTTCAGCACAAAAAAATGTGCTGAAAAACTCGGCTTATACTCGAGTATATACGGTAAGTGTCAAACAGTGATTTTTTTTAAATAAATTGTCTCACTTGAGAACACGTCTATATGGACTATTGTTTTTCCACAGTTATATATTGTGATACATGCAAACTAAGGCTTTAGACTGATGAGTTAGAAGCCATTTGTAGGTTTTTCGGCCTGTTGTCTGCCCGGTTTGTGGGAATTCTTCCACCTTGGGCAAAACAAATCAACCTGAACACCCCCTACATACCCCTTGCAGAAATAACGCCTCTTTACATTGCCACTTGCAGCGCTTATCTACTTATCAGTTACTCTCTTTTTTTGGAAAGTTTTTATTGACAGGTCGGTTTTCCTGCTCCTGAGTAGTCGATGTTTCATTATCTAATCCCCAGAAGACCGGTTGGAAGACGCGTGTCCCATTCCTGAAGAGCCGCAACGAGGACGGCTCGGTAATTGGTCCCCGCTTATTTATTCTCGCCTACGCTGCCGCTCTGAAGCGCTGACCGACGGTGGTTGTCGTCAGTGGAAAAAAGGCGAGAGCTTCTTTCTCTCTGCTTATTTAGCGTTCGCTCTGACACCCCTCGTTTTCCTGCCTCGGCCAATCGCATATTTATAAGTTATTTAGACTTTTATATATCGGCTAATTAAGGCTTTGTGAAATGCGTGGCCCATTTTCCTGGACCGGGGGACTCGACGGAATGCTGAATCTCCTTCCTCTGGCGGAGTGGCAGTGCGCGTCTGCTTGTCACGCTCTGCGAAATGTTGCGTTTTTTTTTATTTTTTTGTTTATGGCGCTTTGGGTGCAGATTGGCTTTGAGAAATTGCATTAATTTGAGGAGTGGGTAAGTGGACAGAATTAGGCCAGGTAAATGCTGTAGGTGCCTCATTTAAATTTCCTGCGGGCGCCTGGAGACCCTTAAATGAATCTCCTCCATCTGTAGAGCGCTCCTGTATGTTCCTGTAATCGGGGCATACGTTTTCCTGTCTGCTTTTCTTCCGCTAATAAAGTAACCTCGATTGTATGCAATGCGGCCTTCATCTTTAATGAATAGACCGTGTGCCCAGAAATCCGCTTTCTCCTCTGCAAAGGATCGTTTTCCGGTGCTTTTCTGTGTATCGAGCGTTCTTCTCCAGGAGAAAGGTAATTGTGTAACCTTTATATCCGCAATATTTTATGTAGAAAAAGTGTTGCAATAAAGGAATCGCCCCGCCACTCATCTATCTCTCCTCTCCTGAAATACTCTGCACTGCTGGAGGACTCTGCTCCTTTCTCTATAACTCTCCTCTCCTGAAATACTCTGCTCTGCTGGAGGACTCTGCTCTTTCCTCTATAACTCTCCTCTCCTGAAATACTCTGCTCTGCTGGAGGACTCTGCTCCTTCCTCTATAACTCTTCTCTCCTGAAATACTCTGCTCTGCTGGAGGACTCTGCTCCTTCCTCTATAACTCTCCTCTCCTGAAATACTCTGCACTGCTGGAGGACTCTGCTCCTTCCTCTATAACTCTTCTCTCCTGAAATACTCTGCTCTGCTGGAGGACTCTGCTCTTTCCTCTATAACTCTCCTCTCCTGAAATACTCTGCTCTGCTGGAGGACTCTGCTCCTTCCTCTATAACTCTTCTCTCCTGAAATACTCTGCTCTGCTGGAGGACTCTGCTCCTTCCTCTATAACTCTCCTCTCCTGAAATACTCTGCACTGCTGGAGGACTCTGCTCCTTCCTCTATAACTCTCCTCTCCTGAAATACTCTGCACTGCTGGAGGACTCTACTCCTTCCTCTATAACTCTCCTCTCCTGAAATACTCTGCACTGCTGGAGGACTCTGCTCCTTCCTCTATAACTCTCCTGAAATACTCTGCTCTGCTGGAGGACTCTGTTTCTTCCTCTATAACTCTCCTCTCCTGAAATACTCTGCACTGCTGGAGGACTCTGCTCCTTCCTCTATAACTCTCCTCTCCTGAAATACTCTGCTCTGCTGGAGGACTCTGCTCCTTCCTCTATAACTCTCCTCTCCTGAAATACTCTGCGCTGCTGGAGGACTCCTCTCCTTCCTCTATAACTCTCCTCTCCTGAAATACTCTGCTCTGCTGGAGGACTCTGCTCTTTCCTCTATAACTCTCCTCTCCTGAAATACTCTGCTCTGCTGGAGGACTCTGCTCCTTCCTCTATAACTCTTCTCTCCTGAAATACTCTGCTCTGCTGGAGGACTCTGCTCCTTCCTCTATAACTCTCCTCTCCTGAAATACTCTGCACTGCTGGAGGACTCTGCTCCTTCCTCTATAACTCTCCTCTCCTGAAATACTCTGCACTGCTGGAGGACTCTACTCCTTCCTCTATAACTCTCCTCTCCTGAAATACTCTGCACTGCTGGAGGACTCTGCTCCTTCCTCTATAACTCTCCTGAAATACTCTGCACTGCTGGAGAACTCTGCTCCTTCCTCTATAACTCTCCTCTCCTGAGATACTCTGCTCTGCTGGAGGACTCTGCTCCTTCCTCTATAACTCTCCTCTCCTGAAATACTCTTCACTGCTGGAGGACTCTGCTCCTTCCTCTATAACTCTCCTCTCCTGAAATACTCTGCACTGCTGGAGGACTCTGCTCCTTCCTCTATAACTCTCCTCTCCTGAAATACTCTGCACTGCTGGAGGACTCTGCTCCTTCCTCTATAACTCTCCTCTCCTGAAATACTCTGCTCTGCTGGAGGACTCTGCTCCTTCCTCTATAACTCTCCTCTCCTGAAATACTCTGCACTGCTGGGGGACTCTGCTCCTTCCTCTATAACTCTCCTCTCCTGAAATACTCTGCACTGCTGGAGGACTCTGCTCCTTCCTCTATAACTCTCCTCTCCTGAAATACTCTGCTCTGCTGGAGGACTCTGCTCCTTCCTCTATAACTCTCCTCTCCTGAAATACTCTGCTCTGCTGGAGGACTCTGCTCCTTCCTCTATAACTCTCCCCTCCTGAAATACTCTGCACTGCTGGAGGACTCTGCTCCTTCCTCTATAACTCTCCTCTCCTGAAATACTCTGCACTGCTGGAGGACTCTGCTCCTTCCTCTATAACTCTCCTCTCCTGAAATACTCTGCACTGCTGGAGGATTCTGCTCCTTCCTCTATAACTCTCCTGAAATACTCTGCACTGCTGGAGGACTCTGCTCCTTCCTCTATAACTCTCCTCTCCTGAAATACTCTGCACTGCTGGAGGACTCTGCTCCTTCCTCTATAACTCTCCTCTCCTGAAATACTCTGCTCTGCTGGAGGACTCTGTTCCTTCCTCTATAACTCTCCTCTCCTGAAATACTCTGCACTGCTGGGGGACTCTGCTCCTTCCTCTATAACTCTCCTCTCCTGAAATACTCTGCTCTGCTGGAGGACTCTGCTCCTTCCTCTATAACTCTCCTCTCCTGAGATACTCTGCTCTGCTGGAGGACTCTGCTCCTTCCTCTATATCCTCCTCTCCTGAAATACTCTGCTCTGCTGGAGGACTCTGCTCCTTCCTCTATAACTCTCCTCTCCTGAAATACTCTGCACTGCTGGAGGACTCTGCTCCTTCTTCTATAACTCTCCTCTCCTGAGATACTCTGCTCTGCTGGAGGACTCTGCTCCTTCCTCTATAACTCGCCTCTCCTGAAATACTCTGCACTGCTGGAGGACTCTGCTCCTTCCTCTATAACTCTCCTCTCCTGAAATACTCTTCACTGCTGGAGGACTCTGCTCCTTCCTCTATAACTCTCCTCTCCTGAGATACTCTGCTCTGCTGGAGGACTCTGCTCCCTCCTCTATAACTCTCCTCTCCTGAAATACTCTGCACTGCTGGAGAACTCTGCTCCTTCCTCTATAACTCTCCTCTCCTGAGATACTCTGCTCTGCTGGAGGACTCTGCTCCTTCCTCTATAACTCTCCTCTCCTGAAATACTCTTCACTGCTGGAGGACTCTGCTCCTTCCTCTATAACTCTCCTCTCCTGAAATACTCTGCACTGCTGGAGGACTCTGCTCCTTCCTCTATAACTCTCCTCTCCTGAAATACTCTGCACTGCTGGAGGACTCTGCTCCTTCCTCTATAACTCTCCTCTCCTGAAATACTCTGCTCTGCTGGAGGACTCTGCTCCTTCCTCTATAACTCTCCTCTCCTGAAATACTCTGCACTGCTGGGGGACTCTGCTCCTTCCTCTATAACTCTCCTCTCCTGAAATACTCTGCACTGCTGGAGGACTCTGCTCCTTCCTCTATAACTCTCCTCTCCTGAAATACTCTGCTCTGCTGGAGGACTCTGCTCCTTCCTCTATAACTCTCCTCTCCTGAAATACTCTGCTCTGCTGGAGGACTCTGCTCCTTCCTCTATAACTCTCCCCTCCTGAAATACTCTGCACTGCTGGAGGACTCTGCTCCTTCCTCTATAACTCTCCTCTCCTGAAATACTCTGCACTGCTGGAGGACTCTGCTCCTTCCTCTATAACTCTCCTCTCCTGAAATACTCTGCACTGCTGGAGGACTCTGCTCCTTCCTCTATAACTCTCCCCTCCTGAAATACTCTGCACTGCTGGAGGACTCTGCTCCTTCCTCTATAACTCTCCCCTCCTGAAATACTCTGCACTGCTGGAGGACTCTGCTCCTTCCTCTATAACTCTCCTCTCCTGAAATACTCTGCACTGCTGGAGGACTCTGCTCCTTCCCCTATAACTCTCCCCTCCTGAAATACTCTGCACTGCTGGAGGACTCTGCTCCTTCCTCTATAACTCTCCTCTCCTGAAATACTCTTCACTGCTGGAGGACTCTGCTCCTTCCCCTATAACTCTCCCCTCCTGAAATACTCTGCACTGCTGGAGGACTCTGCTCCTTCCTCTATAACTCTCCTCTCCTGAAATACTCTTCACTGCTGGAGGACTCTGCTCCTTCCCCTATAACTCTCCTCTCCTGAAATACTCTGCACTGCTGGAGGACTCTGCTCCTTCCTCTATAACTCTCCTCTCCTGAAATACTCTGCTCTGCTGGAGGACTCTGCTCCTTCCTCTATAACTCTCCTCTCCTGAAATACTCTGCACTGCTGGAGGACTCTGCTCCTTCCTCTATAACTCTCCTCTCCTGAGATACTCTGCTCTGCTGGAGGACTCTGCTCCTTCCTCTATAACTCTCCTCTCCTGAAATACTCTTCACTGCTGGAGGACTCTGCTCCTTCCTCTATAACTCTCCTCTCCTGAAATACTCTGCACTGCTGGAGGACTCTGCTCCTTCCTCTATAACTCTCCTCTCCTGAAATACTCTGCACTGCTGGAGGACTCTGCTCCTTCCTCTATAACTCTCCTCTCCTGAAATACTCTGCTCTGCTGGAGGACTCTGCTCCTTCCTCTATAACTCTCCTCTCCTGAGATACTCTGCACTGCTGGGAGACTCTGCTCCTTCCTCTATAACTCTCCTCTCCTGAAATACTCTTCACTGCTGGAGGACTCTGCTCCTTCCTCTATAACTCTTCTCTCCTGAAATACTCTGCACTGCTGGAGGACTCTTCTCCTTCCTCTATAACTCTCCTCTCCTGAAATACTCTGCTCTGCTGGAGGACTCTGCTCATTCCTCTATAACTCTTCTCTCCTGAAATACTCTGCACTGCTGGAGGACTCTGCTCCTTCCTTCTATAACTCTCCTCTCCTGAAATACTCTGCTCTGCTGGAGGACTCTGCTCCTTCCTCTATAACTCTTCTCTCCTGAAATACTCTGCACTGCTGGAGGACTCTGCTCCTTCCTCTATAACTCTCCTCTCCTGAAATACTCTGCACTGCTGGAGGACTCTGCTCCTTCCTCTATAACTCTCCTCTCCTGAAATACTCTGCACTGCTGGAGGACTCTGCTCCTTAACCTGCAGTGTCTTGGGAAAGTATTCATACACCTTAAAATATTCCACATTTTGTCATATTACATCCAAAAATGTAAATGTATTTTATTGGGATTTTATGTGATGGACCAACACAGTGCCGGCCCAAGACATTGTGCTGCCTGGTACCAAGAATTAAATGCTGCCCCCCCCCAAAAAAAAAATCACGCCCACCAAATACCCCACATTCATTATTTTATATCATGATAACTAAAGTGGACCTGTCATGGCTCTATACATGTAAAGGAGTATAAAAGGACCTGTGCGTGGCTGGTGGCCGCGATCGCTCCAGAGAGCCAGAACGGGGATCTGTTAATGTAAACAGACAGATCCCTATTCTGACAGGGGAGGAGACCCCTACACTGACCCCCTGACACACCTACGTGACACATGCACTGATCCACCTGACTCCTACTTCCTGCACTACTCACATTACACTGACCCACCTGACCTACATGACCATTACCCTGACCCCTACCCTGACCCCTACCCTACTCACATTACACTGACCCACCTGACTCCTACTTCCTGCACTACTCACATTACACTGACCCACTTGACCATTACCCTGACCCCTACACTGACCCCTACCCTGACCCCTACACTGACCCCTACTTCCTGCACTACTCACATTACACTGACCCACCTGACCTACATGACCATTACTCTGACCCCTACACTGACCCCTACACTGACCCCTACCCTGACCCCTACCCTACTCACATTACACTGACCCACCTGACTCCTACTTCCTGCACTACTCACATTACACTGACCCACATGACCATTACCCTGACCCCTACACTGACCCCTACCCTGACCCCTACCCTGACCCCTACACTGACCCCTACACTGACCCCTACTTCCTGAACTACTCACATTACACTGACCCACCTGACTCCTACTTCCTGCACTACTCACATTACACTGACCCACATGACCATTACCCTGACCCCTACACTGACCCCTACCCTGACCCCTACACTGACCCCTACTTCCTGAACTACTCACATTACACTGACCCACCTGACCTACATGACCATTACACTGACCCCTACACTGACCTACCTGACACCTACACTGACCTACCTGACACCTACCTCACTCCTACATCCTGCACTACTCACATTACACTGACCTGACAGCAACACTGACTGACACATACACTGACCCACCGACCTTACACCTACACTGACCTACTACACAGACCCACCTGACTCCTACAGTAGGAGTCCTACTTCCTGCAGTACTCACACCCGACCCCCTCCCCACAGCTCGGTGCGAATCCATCCTTTGAGTCCTCCTTACCTTTGTCTGCTCTTCACCAGGACTCTCCTCCGGACCTCAGCACTGGATGTGCAGAACTGCTTTGGCGTCCCAACTTCCCCCCAGCGCCATCCACCCGCAGCCCGCTCCATGGTGTCAGACGCTGCACGCCTGCACCTCCATGATCCCATCTCCACCGCGCCGTAACAAAGCAGAGGGACAGGCGGAGGCGAAGACAGCTCACACTTCCAGTGCTTGTCTCCCGCCACCATGTTCGTGTTTCCCGGCGCACTGTGATTGGGCGTATGGCGGTCATGTGCGGAGGCGGGACTTCTAGAGCGATCGCTGACAGGCCAGCCCCACGCCGCACATGACCCCCATTCGTCCAATCACAGGGCGCCGGACACTAAACATGGCGGCTGGAAAATCGGGGACACAGGAAAGGAAAATCAGTAGGAGACACGGAATGTCGCTGGCTGACGGGCGGCAATTTGCCGCCCCCCTTAAAGTGCCGCCTGGGACCGGGGGTACCATCGGGTCCCATGGTAGGGCCGGCCCTGGACCAACACAAAGTGGCACATAATTGTAAAGTGGAAGGAAAATAATAAATGGTTTTCAATTGTTTTTACAAATAAATATGTGAAAAGTGTGAGGGGTACATTTGTATTCAGCCCCCTTTACTCTGATACCCCTAACTAAAATCGAATGGAACCAATTGCCTTCAGAAGTCACCTAATTAGTAAATAGAGTCCACCTGTGTGTAATTTAATCTCAGTATAAATACAGCTGTTCTGTGAAGCCCTCAGAGGTTTGTTAGACTAGAGAACCTTAGTGAGCAAACAGCATCCTGAAGGCCAAGGAACACACCAGACAGGTCAGGGATAAAGTTGGAGAAGGATAAAGCAGGTTTAGGTTATAAAAAATCTCCCAAGCTTTGAACATCTCACAGAGCTCTGTTCAATCCATCATCGGAAAATGGAAAGAGTATGGCACAACTACAAACCCACCAAGACATGGCCGTCCACCTAAACTGACCGGCCGGGGAAGGAGAGCATTCATAAGAGAAGCAGCCAAGAGGCCCATGGTAACTCTGGAGGAGCTGCAGAGATCCACAGCTCAGGGGGGAGAATCTGTCCACAGGACAACTATTAGTCGTGCTTCTCCACAAATCTGCCCTTTATGGAAGAGTGACAAAAAGAAAGACATTGGTGAAATAAAGTCATAAGAAGTCCTGTTTACAGTTTGTGAGAAGCCATGTGGGAGACACAGCAAACATGTGGGGGACACAGCAAACATGTGGGGGACACAGCAAACATGTGGGGGACACAGCAAACATGTGGGGGACACGGCAAACATGTGGAAGAAGGTGCTCTGGTGAGATGAGACCAAATTTGAACTTTTTGGCCTAAAAACAAAACTCTATGTGTGGCGGAAAACTAACACTGCACGTCACCCTGAACACACCATCCCCACCGTGAAACATGGTGGTGGCAGCATCATGTGGTGGGGATGCTCTTCTTCAGCAGGGACAGGGAAGCTGGTCAGAGTTGATGGGAAGATGGATGGAGCCAAATACAGGACAATCTTAGAAGAAAACCTGTTAGTCTGCAAAAGACTTGAGACCGGGGGAAGGGGGGGTTCACCTTCCAGCAGGACAACGACCCGAAACATACAGCCAGAGCTACAATGGAATGGTTTAGATCAAAGCATATTCATGTGTTAGAATGACCCAGTCACAGTCCAGACCTAAATCACATTGAGAATCTGTGGCAAGACTTGAAAATTGCTGTTCACGGACGCTCTCCATCCAATCTGACAGAGCTTAAGATATTTTACAAAGAAGAATGAGGGAAAAATGTCGCTCTGTAGATGTGCAAAGCCGGTAGAGACATCCCCAAAAAGACTTGCAGCTGTAAATGCAGAGAAAGGGGGTTCTACAAAGTATTGACTCCGGGGGGAGCCATACAAATGCCCCCCCCCCCCACACTTTTCACATATTTGTATCATTTATCATTTTCCTTCCACTTCACAATTATGTGCCACTTTGTGTTGGTCTATCACATAAAATCCCAATAAAATACATTTACGTTTTTGGTTGTAACATGAGAAAATTTGGAAAATTTCAAGGGGTATGAATACTTTTTCAAGGCACTGTAGCTACCTTCCATTTCTTGTAGTACTGAGAGATGTAAGCTCTCGATTTTTCCATCGGAAATCCGATGAAGCTGACTTCCCTCAGTCTTGCCTACACACCATCAGTCAAAAATCCGACCGTCCCAAACGCCGTGACGTAAAACACTCCAACGAGCCGAGAAAAATGAAGTTCAATGCTTCTGAGCATGCGTCGACTTGATTCTGAGCATGCGTGGGTTTTTTATCCAATGGAGTTCCCCACAGACGATAGTAATTTGCTATCGTTTTTTTTTTTTCCATCGGATAAATTTAAAACATGTTCTATTATTTAACACCGATGGGAAAAAGACCGATGGGGCCCATACACGGTCAGTTTGTCCGATGAAAAAAGTCCATCGGACTGTTTTCATCGGTAAAACCGATCGTGTGTACAGGGCTTTATAGTAAATTTTCGCTATAGACTTCTCTATGCAATGCAGGCAGATCATGGTTAGTGGGAGGGGCTTGTAAAGAGCTTCCTGAAAACATCACAGCACCCGGCCTCAGTACTTCTCTCAAGAGCCCTCAGTCCTGATACAAGCAGTGGGCTGGCTCTTGGGAGGAGTTATGCAAATATGAACTTATGCACTTGGGGGCTAAGAATATGAATGCATCATACATACTAGGGGGAGTACAACTGGGGGGATCCGTAGTGGAGAAGGATCTGGGGGTTTTGGTAGATCATAAGCTCAATAATAACATGCAATGCCAAGCTGCGGTTTCCAAAGCGAGCAAAGTCCTTTCTTGTATAAGAGAGATATGGACTCCAGAGAGAGAGATATCATTTTGCCCCCCCTGTACAAATCATTAGTAAGACCTCATCTGGAATACGCAGTTCAGTTTTGGGCCCCAGTTCTCAAAAAGGATATCGGGGAACTGGAGAAAGTGCAGAGAAGGGCAACCAAACTGATAAGAGGCATGGAGGAGCTCAGCTATGAGGAAAGATTAGAGGAACTGAATTTATTCTCTCTTGAGAAGAGGAGAATAAGGGGGGATATGATCAACATGTACAAATATATAAGGGGTCCATATAGTGAGCTTGGTGTTGAGTTATTCACTTTACGGTCATCACAGAGGACAAGGGGGCACTCTTTACATCTAGAGGAAAAGAGATTTCACCTCCAAATACGGAAAGGTTTCTTCACAGTAAGAGCTGTGAAAATGTGGAATAGACTCCCTGCAGAGGTGGTTCTGGCCAGATCAGTAGATTGCTATAAGAAAGTCCTGGATTCTTTCCTAAATGTACATAATATAACTGAGTACTGACATTTATAGGTAAAGTTGATCCGGGGAATATCCGATTGCCTCTCGTGGGATCAGGAAGGAATTTTTTCCCCTGCTGTAGCAGATTGGATCATGCTCTGCTGGGGTTTTTCGCCTTCCTCTGGATCAACTGTGGGTATAAAATTGGGTATATGGGATTGTACGATATATTTTCTTTTTTTTTTTTTTTGGTTGAACTGGATGGACTTGTGTCTTTTTTCAACCTGACTAACTATGTACTGCTTGGGAACTATGTACTATGAAAATCCTTATCCTTATATGAAAATCCTTAGTGCTGGATTAGTCTAGAGGAGTGGGCGTTCCTAGGCAGGTTGTTTCTGCATGCAGACTGCATTAGGTAACGCCCACCTGTGATGCTGAACCTCCAATGAATGAAAGGGGTGGATCAAGGAGAGTCAGGCTGTGGGGGGAGCAAATAGCTAGATAATGCTGGATGTCCTCCAGTCACTTATCTGACTTGCTGCAGCTTCTAATGCACATTGTGAGAAGCTCAAAGTGTGCAGTAAAATCAGAGGAAGCCGTTTCAGTCCAGGAGAGGAGCCAGTGTCTTGCCGAAAAAGTTCCCCCCGGGGGATAAGGACCCCCCCTCCTGTACTACGCAGGCGTGAACTGAGCCTCCGAAAATAGCCGAACATGTAGAGCTGAGAGTCGGCTCTAGACGGCGCCTGCGCACACCAAATTGTACTGCCGAGGCGGTGGTGCTACACTTCTGACATCCAGGCTCATTCCTTACCATTCCCGTGGACATGGAGCATGTTAAAAAAAGAGCCAGGAGGCCGGTGTTCTGCCGAGCTGATTCCGCCTTTCGGTATGGTTCCAAGCTCGACTGCGCAGGCGCAACCCGAGGCGACGGAATTCTCCGAGCATAATCAGCTGTTCGGCAGCTGTAGACGCGCTCGCTCCTGATTCTAGGGGAACCAGCTCGACAAGAAAGCGGCGGGGGGCGGAGACTGGGACACGCCGCTCTACAGGGCGGCATTAAACAAGTTGATGGCCGGGTGACACGCCGCTCTGTACACATTTTAAAAAATACAGAGCGGCGTGTCAACCGGCCATCAACTTGTTTAATGGCGCCCTATAGAGCGGCATGTCCCAGTCTCCGCCCCCGCCGCCTTCTGCACGGCGTGTATCCTCGGGAGCGAGCGAGTCTACAGCTGACGAACAGCTGTAGATGTTCGTAGATTTCCGTGTGTTCCGAGTGCGCATGCCCAGTCGAGCTCGGAACCATATCGATAGGGGAACTAGGTCGACGAGACACCTGGCCGAGCAAAGCGAGGACGTGAGGCCGACTGGCCACTTACAGCGAGGTCCACGTCGCCCTGGACCTGTTGCAATAAACTATTTCATTGCGCAGGCGCCGTCTAGAGCTGACTCTCAGCGCTACATGTTCGGCTATTTTCTGAGCTCAGTTCACGCCTGCGCAGTACAGGGGGGGGTCCTTATCCGCCGGGGGGAACTTATTCGGCAGAACACCGGTACACCTGTGCAAGACTGAAGGGAAGGTCGGAGGTCAGATCAAAGGATTCTAAATGTTTCTAACACGGCCGCTTTAAAAATAAGACCAAGTGTAGAGGAAGATTTTGTGTTCCTGGACCGTGAAAATATTTTATAAAAGGCTGGTACCGCGGCCTCTTATCACATCGTCGCGTTCTCCCCCCCTCCCCCGATCGATGAAACGTTTAACACCATTGTGGGAACTTCGAGCTTATTGCTGATTTTTAGCAGCCGGTTAAGTTATTCCTCTGTGATGTTTTTTTTTCAGCTTCACACTCCATGTATTGTAAAAAGCAACCAGGAATGTCAGATCCACTCCCGATATATCCTTCCATCTGTCACCTTAGCGATGCATTAATAAAGTTGTATGCACCACAGGGGTCGCTTCACGCGCTCGGCGGAGTATGTGTGCGCCTATCCTGAGAAGTATGCCTTTGTTACCAAACTTTTGTCTTTTATGTGACCCTACCCTGGCATCTTATTCAAGGGTTCATTAAACCAAAAAAAATATTTATATATATGTATATATATATATGTGTGTGTGCTGCAGTACTTAAAGCAGAGTTCCACCCAACAATAGAACTTCCGCTTTAAGTGAAGGTAACCCCCTGACATGCCATATTTGGCATGTCATTTTTTTTGGGGGGGGGGGAGGGGATACCCTCTTTTTTTAGAGGCATCCAGCTCCCACTTCCTCCCGAGTCTCCACTGCGCCGGAAGGAAGTTCACCTCTCCCTGCAATCTTCTGGGACAGGTCACGGGTCCCAGAAGATTACCCAGGCCATTCACAGCACGGCTCACGCATGTAAGAATGCCAGCGCCGGGGAGAGGAGCGGGGCTTCGTAAGCCCGCATCGCTGGACCGTGGGACAGGTAAGTGTCTGATTATTAAAAGTCAGCAGCTACACTTTTTGTAGCTGCTGACTTTTCATTTATTTATTTTTTTCGGAGAAACTCCGCTTTAATTAATGGTCAGAGCATCTGCACTTCGTTTACTCTTAGTCCCACAAATACCTGTTGATCCTGCCAGTGAAGTCTACCTAATGCAGATTCCTGTGATAAGGCGCCAACAATGCTGCACTGCTCATTAATTCAGAGCAGAGTTGCCGCCTAGTGCAGCTTCCTGTGATAAGGTGACAACGGTGCTGCACTGCTCCTGAATTCAGAGCAGAGTTGCCACCTAATGCAGCTTCCTGTGATAAGGTGACAACAATACTGAATTGCTCCTGAATTTAGAGCAGCGTTTCCACCTAAACCTAATGCAGCTTCTCATGATAAGGTGACAATGATGCTGCACTGCTTTTAAATTCAATTCAGAGCAGAGTTGCCACCTAGTGCAGCTTTTCGTGATAAGGTGACACCAACGCTGCATTGCTCCTAAATTCAGAGCAGAGTTGCTGCCTAGTGCAGCTTCCTGTGATAAGGTGACAACGGTGTTGCACTGCTCCTGAATTCAGAGCAGAGTTGCCACCTAAACCTAATGCAGCTTCCCGTGACAAGGTGACAATGAGGCTGCACTGCTCTTGAATTCAATTCAGAGCAGAGTTGCCACCTAATGCAGCTTTTCGTGATAAGGTGACACCAATGGCTGCACTGCTCCTAAATTCAGAGCAGAGTTGCCACCCAATGCAGCTTCCTGTGATAAGGTGACAACAATACTGAATTGCGCCTGAATTTAGAGCAGAGTTTCCACCTAAACCTAATGCAGCTTCCCGTGATAAGGTGACAATGATCCTGCACTGCTCCTGAATTCAGAGCAGAGTATAGGCATGCACAGGGGGTGTGCCTGGGAACACCCTAATCACTATGGGGTTGAGTTACTAAAACCAGAGAGTGCAAAATCTGGTGCAGCTGTGCATGATAGCCAATCGGCTACTAACTCTGGCTTGCTTTGACAAAAAAAAAAACCTGGAAACTGATTGGTTTCTATGCAGAGCTGCACCAGAGTTTGTACTCTCCAGCTTTAGTAAAGCAACCCCTATGTGCGGAGCCAATTCCCCCTACTGCCCAGGCTCCCCCCTCTTGTTGTTGCCAGCCCCCCCCCCCCCCCCGCTGCTGGCTTCCCTCCTCTCCCCCGGCTGCTGTACGGGTTTGCTTCAGGATGGAGAGTGGAGGAAGGAGCTAGTAAACATTAATTTACCGGCCCCTTCCTTTTCTAAATGAACACACTCACTGTGTCCATTCATAACTGAAGCATAGTAAACTGTGTTTACAATGCTTTGGTTTGTGAATGCACAGGAAGTCGCTCAACACAGAGCACTTCCTCTTCATTCACTGTCCTGTACAGCTGATAAGGTAACTGCAGTGCTGCACTACTCCTGAATTCACAGCAGAGTTGCCACCTAATGCAGCTTCCTGTGATAAGGTGGCAACGATGCTGCACTGTTCTTGAATTCAGAGTAGAGTTGCCACCCATGTTCACTACAGTGATAGGGGAAGATTTTGCAGAGGGTGTGGCTATCGGCATTGCCCCAACCTGTAGATTGTCAATCAGCACCTGACCACACACAGCCCCTTCCACTGCTTTTTGAATTAATAGCATTGCCTCTGTTGCTGATAAATGACTGTGCATTAGCTTGTAGCTGTATTGCTATACACTTACCGGCCACTTTATTAGGTACACCTTGCTGGTACCGGGTTGGACCCCCTTTTACCTTCATCCTACGTGGCATAGATACAACAAGGTGTTGCTCCATAGTGACATGATGGCATCACGCAGTTGCTGCAGATTTGTCGGCTGCACATCCATGATGCCAATCTCCCATTCCACCACATCCCAGAGGTGCTCTATTGGATGAGATGTGGTGAGTGTGGAGGCCATTGGAGGACAGTGACCTCATTGTCCAGTGGTGAGATGATTGGAGCTTTGTGACATGGTGCATTATCCTGCTGGAAGGAGCCATCAGAAGATGGGGACACTGTAGTCATAAAGGGATGGGCATGGTCAGTAACAATACTCAGGTAGGTCGTGGTGATTAAACCGATGCTCCGTTGGTACTAAGGGGCCCAAAGTGTGCCAGGAAACTATTCCCCCCACCACCACCCTGAACCGGAGATACAAGGCAGGATGGATCCATGTGCCAAATTCTGACCCCACCATCTGCAGCTGAAATCCAGACTCATCAGACCCGGCAACGTTTTTCCAATCTTCTATTGTCCAATGTTGGTGATCCTGTGCGGATTGTAGCCTCAGTTTTCTGTTCTTAGGAGTGGCACCCGGTGTGGTCTTCTGTTGCTGTTGCCCATCTGCTTCAAGGTTGGATGTGTTGTGCGTTCAGAGATGGTATTCTGCATTCCTTGGGGTGTAATGAGGGGTTATTTGAGTTACTGTTGCTTTTCTATCATCTGGAACCAGTCTGCCCATTTTCCTCTGACATCAACAAGGCATTTTCCTCCACACAACTGCCGCTCACTGGATATTTTCTCTTTTTCGGACCATTCTCTGTAAACCTCAGAGATGGTTGTGTGTGAAAATCCCAGAAATACTCAGACCAGCCCGTCTGGCACCAACAACCATGCCGCGTTCAAAGTCACTTACATCCCCTTTCTTCCCCATTCAGATGTGCAGTTTGAACTTCACCAAGTCGTCTTCACCACGTCTAGATGCCTAAATGGACTGAGTTGCTGCCATGTGATTGACTGATTAGCAAATTGTCTTACCGAGCAATGGAACAGGTGTACCTAATAAAGTGGCCAGGGAGTGTATATCGATAGAGTGTGTGTGTGTTGCACAAAGGTAAGGTGTAAAGTACCTGATAGTTTGTAGATTGAATAGAGTACTCGCTAGTCTGTAGAAGATGTATAGTACTTGTTAGAGCCATCGAACCCTGGTCGAGAAACCTTGGTTTAGAGTAGTCTGTAGTCTATAGGAGTTGCAGAGTACTCGGTAGTCTATAGGAGTTGCAGAGTACTCGGTAGTCTATAGAAGGTGTTGAATTTTCGGTAGTCTATAGGTCGTGTAGAGTAGTCTGTAGTCTATAGGAGGTGCAGAGTACTCGGTAGTCTATAGAAGGTGTTGAATTTTCGGTAGTCTATAGGTCGTGTAGAGTAGTCTGTAGTCTATAGGAGGTGCAGAGTACTCGGTAGTCTATAGAAGGTGTTGAATTTTCGGTAGTCTATAGGTCGTGTAGAGTAGTCTGTAGTCTATAGGAGGTGCAGAGTACTCGGTAGTCTATAGAAGGTGTTGAATTTTCGGTAGTCTATAGAAGGTGTAGAATTTTCGGTAGTCTATAGGTCGTGTAGAGTAGTCTGTAGTCTATAGGAGGTGCAGAGTACTCGGTAGTCTATGGAAGGTGTTGAATTTTCGGTAGTCTATAGAAGGTGTAGAATTTTCGGTAGTCTATAGGTCGTGCAGAGTAGTTTGTAGTCTATAGGAGGTGCAGAGTACTCGGTAGTCTATAGAAGGTGTTGAATTTTCGGTAGTCTATAGAAGGTGTAGAATTTTCGGTAGTCTATAGGTCGTGTAGAGTAGTCTGTAGTCTATAGGAGGTGCAGAGTACTCGGTAGTCTATAGAAGGTGTTGAATTTTCGGTAGTCTATAGAAGGTGTAGAATTTTCGGTAGTCTATAGGTCGTGTAGAGTAGTCTGTAGTCTATAGGAGGTGCAGAGTACTCGGTAGTCTATAGAAGGTGTTGAATTTTCGGTAGTCTATAGAAGGTGTAGAATTTTCGGTAGTCTATAGGTCGTGTAGAGTAGTCTGTAGTCTATAGGAGGTGCAGAGTACTCGGTAGTCTATAGAAGGTGTTGAATTTTCGGTAGTCTATAGAAGGTGTAGAATTTTCGGTAGTCTATAGGTCGTGTAGAGTAGTCTGTAGTCTATAGAAGGTGTAGAATTTTCGGTAGTCTATAGAAGGTGTCGAATTTTCGGTAGTCTATAGGTCGTGTAGAGTAGTCTGTAGTCTATAGGAGGTGTAGCATACTCTTTTTTATTTTGTAGAATGTGTAGAGTACTCAGTAGTATTTAAGAGACGTGGATTACTCAACAGTTTATAAACTGTGTAAAGTACTTGGTAGTCTTTAGAACATGTAGAGTACTCGATTGTCTATAAGAGATGTAGAGTACTCAGTAGTCAATAGGTGTACGATACTTGGTGGTCTGTAGGAAGTATAAAGTTCTTGGCAGCCCATGGTTTCCCATAGGTTGTGTAGAATACTAAGAAGTCTATAGGTTGTATGGAGTACTCAGTAGTCTATAGGGGGAGTAGAGTACTTGGTAGGCTATAGGTTGTTTAGAGCAGTGGTCCCCAACCTTTTTGGCACCGAGGACCGGCGTTGTGTAATAGAATCGTGCCAAGGCCCGGGGGGGGGGGGGGGGGTTGGGTTATGTAGCTTTTCGCGGGCAGTTTGTCGAGGAAATGGCTAGTGTTAGTGCCTCAATCATCACAGAACAATGGCTGATATGGTGTTGGGATGATTGCAGCGCATTATTTCTGTCATTGCATTGTAATATAAAATGAAATAGTTCAAACTCACCATAATGCAGAATCTGCCACCAGATGCGGTTTGTCACTTGCCACGTCGCCTTCCACCAGGTGTGGATTGTTGCTTGCGACGTCACCTGCCACCAGGTGTGGATTGTTGCTTGCCACATCACCTGCCACCAGGTGTGGATTGTTGCTTGCCACATCACCTGCCACCAGGTGTGGATTGTTGCTTGCCACATCACCTGCCACCAGGTGTGGATTGTTGCTTGCCACGTCACCTGCCACCAGATGTGGATTGCCACGTCGCCTGCCACCAGATGTGGATTGTCACTTGCCACCTCGCCTGCCACCAGATGTGGATTGTCGCTTGCCACAACACCTGCCACCAGGTGCGGATTGCCACGTCGCCTGCCACCAGGTGCGGATTGCCACGTCGCCTGCCACGTCACCTGCCACCAGGTGTGGATTGCCACGTCACCTGCCACCAGGTGTGGATTGCCATGTCACCTGCCACCAGGTGTGGATTGCCACGTCACCTGCCACCAGGTGTGGATTGCCACGTCACCTGCCATCAGGTGTGGATTGCTACTTGCCATGTCACCTGCCACCAGGTGTGGATTGCCACCTGCCAGTAGATTTTTTTGTCACCTGCCGTGGTGGCAGCACAGGCAGGTGAGGGAGAACAGCGGTAATGCGGAGCGGGCGGTGAGAGATGATCTCTCTGCTCCCACGCCTCACTGCAGTATAGCAGCCCCGCTGTGTGGGCGGTAGTGCCGCGTTATGGGCGGGCGCCGAGAGATGATCTCATCTCTCTGCTCCCGCGCCTCACCGCAGTATAGGAGCCCCGCTGTGTGGGCGGAAGTGCCGCTTTCCAGGCGGGCGACGAGAGATGATCTCATCTCTCTGCTCCCGCGCCTCACCGCAGTAGGAGCCCCGCTGTGTGGGCGGAAGTGCCGTGATCCGGGTGGGCGGTGAGAGATGTCATCTCTCTGCTTGCCCGCTGCCGCACCTCACACAGTGCAGCCTTTGCGGCCCATCTGCAAATAGGCCACGGCCCGGCAGTGGGCCGCGGACCGGGGGTTGGGCAAATGCGACTAGAATTAGCGACCTGACGCCTGAGGCAGCACAGCTGAGGTTTCCTGTGTCTCCGTGCGTCGTCGTCGTCCCCCCCCCCCCCCCCCCCCCGCGATTGCGCAATGCATGCGGCCTTCTGCAGGCCTATGATTCATTCTGTAATCTGGCGCCCTCTTGTGGTGACCGTTGGTATGACAAGACAACCAGCAATGCTTGCCTGTTTCACTGCCCGCCCATCTCCTTCCCTTTACTTAGAAGTTAACCCCCAAACATTTTATATATATTTTTTATTCTAACACCCTAGAGAATAAAATGGCGGTCGTTGCAATACTTTCTGTCACACCGTATTTGCGCAGCGGTCTTACAATCGCACTTTTTTTAGGAAAAAAAAAAACACTTTTTTAAAATAAAAAATAAGACAACAGTAAAGTTAGCCAAAATTTTTTTTATTTTGTGAAAGATAATGTTACGCTGAGTAAATTGATACCCAACATGTCACAATTCAAAATTTCGTCCGCTCGTGGAATGGCGACAAACTTTTACCCTTTAAAATCTCCATAGGCAACATTTAAAAAATTCTACAGGTTGTATGTTTTGAGTTAGAGGATGTCTAGGGCTAGAATTATTGCTCTCGCTCTACCGATCGCGGCGATACATCACGTGTGGTTTGAACACCGCTTTCATATGCGGGCGCTACTCACGCATCGGTCGTTTAAAAAAAAAAAAAACCTGGCTTCTAACTTTTTTAGCTGGCTCCTAGATTCAAAGCAAATTTGTCAAGCCCTGTAATAGTCTGTGTTTTAAAGGTTATATAGAGTAGTTGGTAGTCTATAGGTTTCAAAGGGTACTTGGTAGTCTATAGGAGGAGAAGAGTATATATAAGGAAAAACTGCGCTACCAAAAATACTAAAAGTTAGGCAGCAGCTATAGTGAGATAACACCAAGGCAAATAGTAAGAAAGAAAAACTGCGCCAATCCTAGATTAAACTAAATTCTAAAAGTACATGGCAAGCTAAAAGTCCAGATAGTTATAACCAAATCCTAATCTGATAGGACAGATGATCCGCTCGGTATTGCACCAAAGATGGTCTGTAGATACACACAGTTCTTGTATTGAAAAAGAGGGGACGGCACCACACTGACTTTTCAAAACAATAAATCCACCACCATATGAAAAAGCAGCTTACCAAAAGGCAAGCGCGTTGAAGCGGTCGGCTGTAACCCAGCCGCGGCCTTTGGTTCCGGAGAAGATATCCCTCCTATGGAGCGGGAGTTCCCGGATCAAGCTGTCCCCACACTCATCCAGATCTCACAACCCCAGGCGTAGAGGAGATAAAGGAGCAGACCATAGTGTGACTCCGTATGGACAAATTTATTAAAAAAGTCGTAAGTTATACTTACAGCAGCACACAATAAAAACAGCAATTTAAGTTAGCCGGCCGGCATAACGGGAGCCTCACTCCTCACTTCAGCGTGGTGACGTCACTGCGCGTCCTCCCAGACGCGTTTCGTCATCAAGTAGACGTACTCTGTAGTCTGTAAGAGGTATATAGTACGTGTAGAACACTTGGTAGTCTATAGGAAAAGTAGAAAACTTGGTAGTCTATAGGAGTCTTCCAACTTTCTAAAGAAAGGGCCAGTTTACTATGCTTCAGACTTTTTAGGGGGTCTGGAACGTGGCCAGTGGGAATAGAAAATGTCCAATCTCCCCATTAGGGGACATTCTAGTGCCCCATTTTTTGGTGTGAATGGGAGGAATAGTGCCCTGAGGGCTGAATGAAGGTATGCAAAGGTCCCCATTTGGCCCACAGTTTGGGGACCACTGGTCTATAGGTTGTTTAACTGTCTCCCCCCCCCCCACCGTATAGACAAATAACGGTGGGCAGGATCCCCTCTTGTTCTGGGTCGAAGACATAAGACGCCATAAGCGTGGTGATCGTGGGCACACTGTGTCCCTGGGACACGGCGCGACCCCGATCTCGATAAAGGTCGCCCAGCTTTACCGCTATTGCGCACCCACAGGCATGCAGCGCGGTGGGCACGCTGTGTCCCTGGGACACGGCTCAACACTGATCTCGGTAAAGAGCCAATGTTGAGGCTCTTTACCCACGCGATCGACTGTGTCCTGTACAGACAGTGTGAGGAGAGGAGAGCCTGTCAGCGGCATCTCCTCACAGGGATGACCTGTACAGATAATCAGGGCACTGATTATCAGTGCAGCCCCATCAGTGCTGCCAGTCTGTGCCCATCAGTGCTGCCTACCCGTGCCACCTATTAGTGCCACCTTTCAGTGCTGCATATTAGTGCCTCCTTATCAGTGCCCATCAGTGCAGCCTCATCATGCCTATCAGTGCAGCCTAATCAGTGCAGCCTCATCAGCGTGCATCAGTGAAGGAGAAAAATTACTTAAGCCTCGTATACATGGGCGGGAATCTCCGTCGGGGGAAAAAAAACCGTTGGTTTGCACGCCGAGTGTACACACGGCCATTCAAAAGAACCGCCGTTCTTTTGAATGGCAAGAACGCAGTGACGTCATCGACTACGATGAGCCTGCGCTCGTCACATTCAATGCCGCCATCTTGCTACACCCTACACTGCCCTTGTATGCTACCACGCATGCGTCAAAGTCTTTTCGAGCATGCGCGGGTTTAACGTGGAACAGGAAAGCATACAGACGACCGTTTTTCTCTATTTTTCTCGTCGAGATTCCAGGCAGTTTTCCCAACGAGAAACCATACACACCAACGGTTTTCTCGGCAAAAAGCTCTCCCAGCAGTTCTTTTGCCGAGAAAACCGGTCGTGTGTGGACGGGGCTTCATTTACATTTTCTGACAGAAACTAAGAAAAAATTATTTTTTTTCTAAATGGTTTTTTAAACAAAAAATAAAAAACCCCAGTGGTGATTAAATACCACCAAAAGAAAGTTCTATTTGTGTGAAAAAATAGTAAAAATGTCATATGGGTACAGTGTTGCATGACCGCGCAATCGTCATTCAAAGCGTGACAGCGCCGAAAAGCTGAGAATCGGCCTGGGCAGGAAAGGGGGTGAAAGTGCCTTGTAGGCAAATAGTTAATGTAGTCCATGGGAGGTACAGTATACAGGCATACCCCGCTTTAAGTACACTCACTTTACATACACTCGCGAGTAAGGACATACCCGCGAGTGTATGTAAAGTGCCTCACAAGTACCGTATAGATATTTTGCAGCCGCAGTAGAAGGAGCTGAAGCTCCGAGAGCATAGACCGCCCTGTTCCAGTGTTCCCCTGACACCCCCACCACAGCCCCTGAGACCTCAACTACAGCTCCTGACACCCCCACTACAGCCCCTGACCCCCCACTACACCCTAGAAGTGAAAAAAGGTATTGTTTCACTTTAAGTACATCTTCGTTTTACATACATGCTCTGGTCCCATTGTGTACCTAAAAGTGGGGTATGCCTGTAGAATAGTCTGTATTTTTAGAGATTATATAGAGTCCTCTGTAGCCCATAGGTTGTATATAGTATGGAGTGTTTATTAGCGTTTATGCAGTGCAGACGTCCTCCTTTGTGTTATTTAATCTCGCACTGCGACAACAACTGTCCGTCCATTAGGCTCCTCTCCTCCTTCACCTAATGCCGTCTCTCCCTCTGATCTTCTGAAGTGGTGGGGTAAAGTACTCTGTAAGCGGCCTCGTCAGCAGCGCAGCAATAACGGCTTGTCGGCTGCGAATCTTTATAGCGCTCTGCATAGTAGTAAGAAGCTTTATGTTGGGTTTATTATTAGCGTACACAATTTTTACGGCCGCTCATTTAACGGGGCTGTAAAAAGGCGACAGCTCCACTTCAGATGTTGCGAACGCATCCAGCGCTGTTTATTCCGGAATAGAATGCTGTTTACAGAAACGATACAAAATAATTAAGTATTACTGAAGGGTGACTAGTGTGCGCTCAGCGCCGGGACTGATCGACCATTTACTTCCACTCTCACGCTACGAGATTGTGACTGTCATTTTATTCTGGAGGTCGGAGAACTGGGAATGGACACGTCCATATAATCATATCATTCAGGAGCCAGTCAGTCCAGTTTGGAAAACAGGGGAACATTGGACACTATGGCGCATTTCCGGTGAATAATCATTTAGAAATCATATTTGTAAATCAATAAAAGTGACTTGCACCAGACATTCACTGGAGGCGAACCAGTCGCTGGTGTTTTAACCACTTCCGCCCCGGACCATTTTGCTGGTCAAAGACCAGGCCACTTTTTGCGATTCGGCACTGCGTCAATTTAACTGACGATTGCGCGGTCGTGCGACGTGGCTCCCAAACAAAATTGACGTCCTTTTTTTCCCACAAATAGAGCTTTCTTTTGGTGGTATTTGATCACCTCTTTTTATTTTTTATTTTTTGCGCTATAAACAAAAATAGAGCGACAATTTTGAAAGAAATGCAATATTTTTTATTTTTTGCTATAATAAATATCCCCCAAAATTATATAAAAAAAAAAACCTTTTTTTTTCCACAGTTTAGTCCGATACGTATTCTACATATTTTTGGTAAAAAAAAATCGCAATCAGCGTCTATTGATTGGTTTGCGCAAAAGTTATAGCATCTACAAAATAGGGGGTAGTTTTATGGCATTTTTATAAAAAATTTTTTAGCTAGTAATGGCGACGATCAGCGATTTTCATTGTGACTGTGACATTATGTCAGACACATCGGACACTTTTGACACATTTCTGGGACCATTGTCATTTTTACAGCGATCAGTGCTATAAAAATGCACTGATACTGTGAAAATTACACTGGCAGTGAAGGGGTTAACCACTAGGTGGCGGTGCAGGGGTTAAGTCAGTACTAGGGGGTGATTCTTACTGTTAGGGGCGTGGCTACACGTGACACGTTACTGATAAACGTTCCTGATCACGGGGAACAGCCACCAGTGACAGTGTCACTAGGCAGAATAGGGGAATGCCTTGTTTACAAAGGCATCCCCCTGTTCTGCCTTTGCGGGCTGCCCGGGAACATCGAGTTCCCAGGACCCGCGAGCACGCTCATGAGGTACGCGGCGGGCGCGCGCCCCCCTGGGCGGCAAATTTAAAGGGACGTACAGGTACGCCAATGTGCCTGTCCATGCCATTCTGCCGACGTACATCTGCGTGCGGCGGTCGGCAAGTGGTTAACAAATAAGTATGGCCAAAGCTTTTATAATCATACTTTTCTTGTGGGTCACAGAAGTACCTTTGCTCTCCTGTGACCTCCTGAGTCAGTTTATAGTGGGGCTGTTGCCTGCCATCAGCTGACGTCACAGAGCCACTCTAGGCTCTGGAAGATTTCTGACATTATTGTCAGGATCTACTCAGCTGCCTGATTGACAGCAGTCTCTGCCTCTTGGCTCGTGGCTAACCCCCAACCAACCAAGGACTCCATTGAGCGCTGGAGGAAGAGAGCGGTGACTGACAGTAACTGCTCTATGCTTGGAGCGAACCAAGAGGACCGATCTGTGGTCACGTGATTGCGCAGTTGTTGGGCTTAGAGCTGCGGGACAGCTGCAGCATAGAGGTGAGTTTTTATTGCCACACAACTGTCTCCACTTAGACTTCAAAGGCAGCCAGACGGGGGTATGAACATGAAAAGTAATGATTCCCCCTCTCGTGTTCAGGGAGCAGTACTGCCATCCAAGCATGACCCATTCAAGTCAATGGGGCTTTGCTACAACTGTGTAATGCACGTGGTTGTGGTGCAGCATTTACAGGGTCATAGCAGGCAGTGAGGGTCCCGCTGCCCACAGGCACTGTGTATTTTTTTTTTTTTTTTTTAACTCCCACTGACCACCAACCCTGAGAAATTGTTCTTCCCACTTACTGTGGGGCAGTGAGGAGGCAACATATCCTGCTCCTGTCTATACTGTAGGAAGCGTGGTCACCATCCTTGCTGAGCAAGCGATGAGATATTATCAATCACGAGGGAGATCTGCAGCATTTTAGTCATTTTTATTTTTTTTCATAAAAAATCAGCTTCTCTGTAAAGCTAAACAAAATTTTCAGGTAAAGCCAGTGGTGGCTGGTGCTCTATTTGGGGGGGAGGGGGTGTCTTGCGGCCTCACCAGCATGCAACACCCCCCCCCCCCCCAGCCAGCCAGCCAACCAAACAACCATCACCCCCCCCCCCCCTGGTGCTCGCTCATCATTCCCCCCCTCCGTCGCGCTTGATCACTGCATCGCTCGCCCGTCACCTGCCAGGCCCACCGCCAGCCCCCGCACTTACCTCATCCAAGTCACGGCTTCCCCCCCTGAGTCCCAGTGGTCGCTTCTCCTCCCGGCCAATCAGGATTTAGGACCCGCGGCCAATCCACCTGCTTCCTAATTGGCCGGGAGGAGAAACAGGAAGACATTAGTGAATATTTTTCTCACTGATCACCAATGTAAGGAACATTCTTCCCACTGACCACCAATGTAAGGAACATTCTTCTCACTGATGCCCAATGTAAGGAACATTCTTCTCACTGATCACCAATGTAAGGGACATTCTTCTCACTGATCACCAATGTAAGGAGCATTCTTCCCACTGATCACCAATGTAAGGAACATTCTTCCCACTGATCACCAATGTAAGGGACATTCTTCCCACTGATCACCAATGTAAGGGACATTCTTCCCACTGATCACCAATGTAAGGAACATTCTTCTCACTGATCACCAATGTAAGGAGCATTCTTCCCACTGATCACCAATGTAAGGAACATTCTTCCCACTGATCACCAATGTAAGGAACATTCTTCTCACTGATCACTAGGGATGAGCTTCGTGTTCGAGTCGAACATACGTTCGACTCGAACATTGGCTGTTCGATCGTTCGACGAAGATCGAACGATTTGGGCCGTTCGCGCCAAATTCGAGTGACGCGAACGGCCCACAATGCACTACGCCATCGCAGTGTCATCCAGGCGCTGTGATTGGCCAAGCATGCACTGTGACCCCGCATGCTTGGCCAATCACAGCGCCGGCAGCGAGGAGAGCAATGATTGGCCACAGGCAGGATGCCTGTGGCCAATTATTGCTGAGGGTGTTTAGTACACGCCCCACACTATAAAAGGCCGCCAGCACGGCGGCCTAGTGTAGTGTGTTCCGGAGCAGGGATAGAGTAGCATAGGCAGGGACAGTGACTGTTATTTCTTTCTTGCTTAACCTGGATTCCTTTAGTTTAGGGAAAGAGAAGGATAGGTAGGGAGAGTGTCAGTGTGTTTTGTGCTTCTGCTATAGTGTGCTTAAAAAAAACATTTATTCTAGGGACAGAAAACTCTAGGTAGGGACAGTGTCAGTTTCTTTCACTCTGCAAGTCCTTGTTTCCAGGGACCTGTAAGGACAGTGAGTTAATTGTCCTTGTGCTATATTGTGCTTAAAAAAAACATTTATTCTAGGGACAGAAAACTCTAGGTAGGGACAGTGTCAGTTTCTTTCACTCTGCAAGTCCTTGTTTCCAGGGACCTGTAAGGACAGTGAGTTAATTGTCCTTGTGCTATATTGTGATTAAAAAAAACATTTATTCTAGGGACAGAAAACTCTAGGTAGGGACAGTGTCAGTTTCTTTCACTCTGCAAGTCCTTGTTTCCAGGGACCTGTAAGGACAGTGAGTTAATTTTCCTTGTGCTATATTGTGATTAAAAAAAACATTTTTTCTAGGGACAGAAAACTGTAGGTAGGGAGAGTGTTTTTTTTCTTTCACTCTGCAAGTCCTTGTTTCCAGGGACCTGTAAGGACAGTGAGTTAATTGTCCTTGTGCTATATTGTGCTTAAAAAAAACATTTATTCTAGGGACAGAAAACTCTAGGTAGGGACAGTGTCAGTTTCTTTCACTCTGCAAGTCCTTGTTTCCAGGGACCTGTAAGGACAGTGAGTTAATTTTCCTTGTGCTATATTGTGATTAAAAAAAACATTTATTCTAGGGACAGAAAACTCTAGGTAGGGACAGTGTCAGTTTCTTTCACTCTGCAAGTCCTTGTTTCCAGGGACCTGTAAGGACAGTGAGTTAATTTTCCTTGTGCTATATTGTGATTAAAAAAAACATTTTTTCTAGGGACAGAAAACTGTAGGTAGGGAGAGTGTTTTTTTTCTTTCACTCTGCAAGTCCTTGTTTCCAGGGACCTGTAAGGACAGTGAGTTAATTTTCCTTGTGCTATATTGTGCTTAAAAAAAACATTTTTTCTAGGGACAGAAAACTGTAGGTAGGGAGAGTGTTTTTTTTCTTTCACTCTGCAAGTCCTTGTTTCCAGGGACCTGTAAGGACAGTGAGTTAATTGTCCTTGTGCTATATTGTGCTTAAAAAAAACATTTATTCTAGGGACAGAAAACTCTAGGTAGGGACAGTGTCAGTTTCTTTCACTCTGCAAGTCCTTGTTTCCAGGGACCTGTAAGGACAGTGAGTTAATTTTCCTTGTGCTATATTGTGATTAAAAAAAACATTTATTCTAGGGACAGAAAACTCTAGGTAGGGACAGTGTCAGTTTCTTTCACTCTGCAAGTCCTTGTTTCCAGGGACCTGTAAGGACAGTGAGTTAATTTTCCTTGTGCTATATTGTGATTAAAAAAAACATTTTTTCTAGGGACAGAAAACTGTAGGTAGGGAGAGTGTTTTTTTTCTTTCACTCTGCAAGTCCTTGTTTCCAGGGACCTGTAAGGACAGTGAGTTAATTTTCCTTGTGCTATATTGTGCTTAAAAAAAACATTTTTTCTAGGGACAGAAAACTGTAGGTAGGGAGAGTGTTTTTTTTCTTTCACTCTGCAAGTCCTTGTTTCCAGGGACCTGTAAGGACAGTGAGTTAATTGTCCTTGTGCTATATTGTGCTTAAAAAAAACATTTATTCTAGGGACAGAAAACTCTAGGTAGGGACAGTGTCAGTTTCTTTCACTCTGCAAGTCCTTGTTTCCAGGGACCTGTAAGGACAGTGAGTTAATTTTCCTTGTGCTATATTGTGATTAAAAAAAACATTTTTTCTAGGGACAGAAAACTGTAGGTAGGGAGAGTGTTTTTTTTCTTTCACTCTGCAAGTCCTTGTTTCCAGGGACCTGTAAGGACAGTGAGTTAATTTTCCTTGTGCTATATTGTGATTAAAAAAAACATTTTTTCTAGGGACAGAAAACTGTAGGTAGGGAGAGTGTTTTTTTTCTTTCACTCTGCAAGTCCTTGTTTCCAGGGACCTGTAAGGACAGTGAGTTAATTGTCCTTGTGCTATATTGTGCTTAAAAAAAACATTTTTTCTAGGGACAGAAAACTGTAGGTAGGGAGAGTGTTTTTTTTCTTTCACTCTGCAAGTCCTTGTTTCCAGGGACCTGTAAGGACAGTGAGTTAATTTTCCTTGTGCTATATTGTGATTAAAAAAAACATTTTTTCTAGGGACAGAAAACTGTAGGTAGGGAGAGTGTTTTTTTTCTTTCACTCTGCAAGTCCTTGTTTCCAGGGACCTGTAAGGACAGTGAGTTAATTGTCCTTGTGCTATATTGTGCTTAAAAAAAACATTTTTTCTAGGGACAGAAAACTGTAGGTAGGGAGAGTGTTTTTTTTTTTTCACTCTGCAAGTCCTTGTTTCCAGGGACCTGTAAGGACAGTGAGTTAATTTTCCTTGTGCTATATTGTGCTTAAAAAAAACATTTATTCTAGGGACAGAAAACTCTAGGTAGGGACAGTGTCAGTTTCTTTCACTCTGCAAGTCCTTGTTTCCAGGGACCTGGAGAGACATTGAGTGAATTGTCCTTGTGCTATATTGTGATTAAAAAAAACATTTATTCTAGGGACAGAAAACTCTAGGTAGGGACAGTGTCAGTTTCTTTCACTGTGAAAGTCCTTGTTTCAAGGGACAGAGAAGGACACCTGAAGGTAGCCCTTATTGCTTTTTTCCCATCTCCCTGCAGGCCATCTATTAGAATGTCTGGAAGGCAAACAAGGAGAGGCAGACAGTCAGGAGGCAATAAAAGAGGGCAAGCAGGCTCTGTGTCTGGGGGCAACAGTGCTGGTCGTGGACGCGGTGCATTGTCATCAGCACATGGCCATGGGACACGCTTGTCCTTCTTTTCGGCAGCTGGACATGTTGAGCCACATCATGCCGAAGACTTGGTAGAGTGGATGACCAAGCCCTCCTCCTCCTCCTCATCCTCTCTCACCCAGGCTCAGGGTACTGGAAAAGCAGCTGCCAAAGCGTCGTCTTCCCTGGTATCAATGTCAGACAAATCATCAGTCACTCCTTCCCTAGACCCACCATGTCCTCCTCCTGAGGAGTCCCCCGAACTGTTTCAGCACAGTGTTGGGTACGTGCTCCAGGAGGATGCCCAGCGTTTCGAAGGGTCTGATGATGAAACCCAGCTAGAGGAAGGCAGTAGCGTGAGAGCAGACAGAGGGGATGCTCAAGAAGGACACCAATCTGGCAGTCATGTTCCAGCAGCTGCAGCATACTGCCAGATTGGCTCCAGTGATGAGGAGGGAGGGGATGATGAGGTCAATGACTCCACGTGGGTGCCTAATAGGAGAGAGGAGGAGGAGGAGGATGAGGAGGAGGCACATCTCCAACGAGGCAGGATGCCCTTTGGTGGCCAGCGTAAGGGCAGTACACCGACGGAATCACACCGCAGAGCTCCGCCTGTGCAGGGCGCTGCCTCTGCCCGTCATTCAAAAAGTTCTTTGGTGTGGGCCTTTTTTGAGGCTAGTGCATCAGATCGCACAGCTGCTGTTTGCAACATATGTCTCAAGCGTATATCGCGTGGCCAAAACATCAGCCGCTTGGGTACCACATGCCTGACCAGACATATGTTGACCTGCCATGCAGCTCGTTGGCAAGCCTACCTCAAAGACCCACACCAAAGAACAAAGCGGACCTCTCCTTGCACCGCATCAGCTGGGATCTCCAACCCCACTATAACTTCAGTCCTCTCTGAAACATGCACTGAGAGGAATGAAGGTGTAGAATTAGGTGTGTCACAGCCAAGTACTTGCGCCCACTCTGCTAGCAGTACACCGACGTCCGATTCTAGCAGGCAAATTTCCCTGCCCCAGCTGCTGGACCGTCGAAAGAAGTTCACTCCCAGCCATCCACATGCCCAGCGGTTGAATGCTAGCTTGGCTAAATTGCTAGCGCTTCAACTGCTGCCTTTTCAGTTGGTAGACTCGGCCCCCTTCCGTGAGTTTGTGCAATGTGCGGTTCCTCAGTGGCAGGTTCCCAAACGCCACTTTTTCTCACGGAAGGCTATTCCGGCTCTCTACCGGCATGTGGAAGGCAATGTCTTGGCCTCGCTGGACAGGGCGGTCAGCGGTAAGGTGCATATTACCGCTGACTCATGGTCCAGCAGGCATGGACAGGGACGTTACCTTTCTTTCACGGCCCATTGGGTCACTCTTTTGGCAGCTGGGAAGGATTCAGGACAAGGTGCAGTAGTGTTGGAGGTTGTCCCACCGCCACGCCTCCAAAATGCTACTACTGGTTGTGACACACCTCTCTCCTCCACCCCCTCCTCTTCTTCTTCCTCCATGGCCTCTTCCTGTGGTTTGTCCTATGAACCAGCGGTGCTCCGTAGCCGTTCACGGGGCTACGCAAGTACGCAGGCAAAAAGATGCCATGCCGTGCTTGCGCTGGTGTGTTTGGGGGACAGAAGCCACACTGGGGCAGAGGTCCTGTCTGCTCTGCAGGGCCAGGCCGAGAGGTGGTTGACGCCACGCCAGCTTAAGCCAGGAATGGTGGTTTGCGACAATGGCACCAACCTCCTCTCCGCCCTCCGACAGGGACAACTGACCCATGTGCCCTGTGTGGCTCACGTCCTTAACCTGGTGGTGCAGCGCTTCTTGGGCAGGTACCCGGGCTTACAGGATGTCCTGAGGCAGGCCAGGAAAGTCTGTGTGCATTTCCGCAGATCTTATAATGCCAGTGCTCGCCTGGCTGAGCTGCAAAAGGAGTTGAACCTGCCCAAGAACCGCCTTATATGTGACATGCCCACCAGGTGGAACTCAACGTTGGCCATGCTGCAGCGGCTGCACACGCAGCAGAGGGCCATCAATGAGTACCTGTGCGACTACGGCACCAGGACAGGGTCAGGGGAGCTTGGTTTTTTTTCTCCACGCCAGTGGGGCATGATCAGGGATGCATGCACTGTCCTGGCACCATTTGAGGAGGCCACGAGGATGGTGAGCAGTGACAGTGCATGCATCAGTGACACTGTACCTCTTGTCCACCTGTTGGAGCACACGCTGCGTGGAATAATGGACAGGGCACTTGAGGCAGAACAGAGGCAGGAAGAGGAGGACTTCCTTGCCTCTCAAGGCCCCCTTTACCCAGACAGTGTTCCTTCTGTCCCACCCATCGCACAGGAAGAGGAGGAGGAGGAGGAGGAGGAGGAGGAGGAGGAGGATTGTGTCAGCATGGAGGTGGAGGCTGGCACTCAGCATCATCAGCAGCAGTCTTTTAGGGATGATTTACAGTCCCAAGAAACCAGTGGACTTGTACGTGGCTGGGAGGAGGTGGCTGCGGATCATGTCGTCCTTAGTGACCCAGAGGACTCCGGAGCGAATGCCTCAGCAAACCTACGCTGCATGGCCTCCCTGATCCTGCAAAGTCTGCGGAAGGATCCTCGTATTCTTCGGATCAAGGAGAGGGACCATTACTGGCTGGCCACTCTCCTTGATCCACGGTACAAGGGTAAGGTTGCGGACCTTATGTTACCGTCGCAGAGGGAGCAGAGGATGAGACAACTCCGGGAGGCCTTGCAGAAAGGTCTGTGCAACGCGTTCCCAGAGACTGGGAGGTTGCAAACTCCTGGTCCTGGACAACGAGTTGCTGAGGCTTCGGCCAGTCAAAGAAGGAGCGGTGGGGAAGGTGGCCGTCTGACCGATGCGTTCAGACAATTCTTTAGTCCGCAGCCCCAAAGTATGATCGGTTCCAGCAACCATCGCCAGCGTCTGATAAACATGGTGCAGGAATATCTAGGGGCAAGGTCAGACTTGGACACCTTCCCCACCGAAAATCCTCTGGCTTACTGGGTCTTGAGGATGGATCACTGGCCAGAGCTTGCACAGTATGCAATTGAGCTACTGGCCTGTCCTGCATCCAGCGTTCTTTCGGAACGCACATTCAGTGCTGCTGGAGGATTTGTCACGGATCACAGGGTGCGCCTGTCCACCGACTCGGTTGATCGACTGACTTTCATCAAGATGAACCAGTCTTGGATCACCACCAGCTACCACACACCTGATGCTGATATAACAGACTAATTGATTTTAAAATGTCACATCCCTTCAAGACTGATGCTGATGCTGAGTGCCTGTGCTGTTATGTTGACTGGCTATCCTCCTCCTCCGAGTCCTCAATGATACGATTGATGATGATAGCTTGGAAGATCATTTTTGTTTATGGGTGCCGCCACCAGTGCCTAACGCCCAATTTTTCAGCCCCTGTTTAACAGGGGCGTGTAATTACAATTTTTGAAGCAATACTTTGCAACAGGGCTCATTGCTGTGCTCCAAGTACAGTATCTGTGAGGAGTTGCAGTGTTGTGCCACCAGTGCCTAAGGCCCAATTTTTCAGCCCCTGTTTAACAGGGGCGTGTCATTACAATTTTTGAAGCAATACTTTGCAACAGGGCTCATTGCTGTGCTCCAAGTACAGTATCTGTGAAGGGTTGCAGTGTTGTGCCACCAGTGCCTAAGGCCCAATTTTTCAGCCCCTGTTCAACAGGGGCATGTAATTACAATTCTTGATCTAATAATTCACAGCAGGGCCCATTGCTGCACCCACCAAGAGTAACTGTCAGGGCTTACAGTGTTGTGGCACCAGCACCACCATCAAAGGCCCAATTTTTACTACCACTGTTCAACAATTATATGTAATTAAAATTCCTGATATAATAGTTGACAGCAGGGCGTTCCAGCACCAACCAAGAGTAACTGTGAGTGCTTACAGTGTTGTGCCAACACCAACAACTAAGGGGCCTATTTCTGCAGAGTATATACGGCAGGTCCCTACTTTCAAACATCCAACTTACAAACGACTCCTACTTGCAAACGCAAGAAGACAACAGGAAGTGAGAGGAAATCTACCACTAGGAAGGAAAATTCTCTCCTGTAAGAATAAATATGGGAGAAAGGTGTCTCCTCTGTACTGATGCTTTATCAGCAATCCTTGTTTCAAGAAAAACACCACATTTCAAAAACAGTTGTCATTAGGACGGAAAGTGAGGTGAAATGTTCTGAACAGGGGCACAGACAGCAAAACAAATGTTACAGGGGTGATAACCCTTACCTATGTTTTCCAAAAAGTATAAAAATAGATTTTTGGTCTGGAGCTACACTTCAACAATGTACCTGTTCAAAATTACAAACAGATTCTACATAAGAACAAACCTACAGTCCCTGTCTTGTATGCACCGCCTGTATACGGCTGTTCAGAGTATATAGGGCCTTTTTTATTTTATGTGCGGGGTTCCCCTTAATATCCATACAAGACCCAAAGGGGCTGGTAATGGGCTGGGGTAGGGGGGGGGGTCATGGGGTAGCTATGCCATTTTTCTTAAAGATTTTCATCCATATTACCGGGACCAGACATTACATTAAAGCCGCAAGCAGTTTTAAATGGCTTTTTTTTCCTTTAGAAGTGTCATTTTGTGCAGGGACAGTTCTAAACACGGGAAACACGTGGCACTTCACAGGCATACTTTAGACACCCCCCAGGTACGATATTTAAAGGAATATTTGACTTTTTTTTTTTCACTTTATGCATCATTAAAATGACTGCTCCCGGAAAACGACCGTTTTTAAAACTTATTTTTGCATTGATACATGTCCCCTGGTGCAGAACCCGGGTTCCCAAACACTTTTTAGGACAATAACATGCATAATAGTTGTTATAATTAGCACTTTAGAATTCGAACGTTCGCATCCATTGTATTTAATAGGGTTCTAATGTTCGTTCGAACTTTCGGTCCGTTCGCGGGTTCTGGTGCGAACCGAACCCGGGGGTGTTCGGCTCATCACTACTGATCACCAATGTAAGGGACATTCTTCCCACTGATCACCAATGTAAGGAACATTCTTCCCACTGATCACCAATGTAAGGAACATTCTTCTCACTGATCACCAATGTAAGGAACATTCTTCCCACTGATCACCAATGTAAGGAACATTCTTCTCACTGATCACCAATGTAAGGGACATTCTTCCCACTGATCACCAATGTAAGGAACATTCTTCTCACTGATCACCAATGTAAGGGACATTCTTCCCACTGATCACCAATGTAAGGAACATTCTTCCCACTGATCACCAATGTAAGGAACATTCTTCCCACTGATCACCAATGTAAGGAGCATTCTTCCCACTGATCACCAATGTAAGGAACATTCTTCTCACTGATCACCAATGTAAGGAGCATTCTTCTCACTGATCACCAATGTAAGGAGCATTCTTCTCACTGATCACCAATGTAAGGAGCATTCTTCTCACTGATCACCAATGTAAGGGACATTCTTCCCACTGATCACCAATGTAAGGAACATTCTTCCCACTGATCACCAATGTAAGGAACATTCTTCTCACTGATCACCAATGTAAGGAGCATTCTTCCCACTGATCACCAATGTAAGGAACATTCTTCCCACTGATCACCAATGTAAGAAGCATTCTTCCCACTGATCACCAATGTAAGGAGCATTCTTACCACTGATCACCAATGTAAGGAACATTCTTCCCACTGATCACCAATGTAAGGGACATTCTTCCCACTGATCACCAATGTAAGGAACATTCTTCCCACTGATCACCAATGTAAGGAGCATTCTTCCCACTGACCACCAATGTAAGGAACATTCTTCCCACTGATCACCAATGTAAGGAACATTCTTCCCACTGATCACCAATGTAAGGAACATTCTTCCCACTGACCACCAATGTAAGGAACATTCTTCTCACTGATCACCAATGTAAGGAACATTCTTCCCACTGACCACCAATGTACGGAGCATTCTTCCCACTGATCACCAATGTAAGGAACATTCTTCTCACTGATCACCAATGTAAGGAACATTCTTCTCACTGATCACCAATGTAAGGAGCATTCTTCCCACTGACCACCAATGTAAGGAACATTCTTCCCACTGATCACCAATGTAAGGAACATTCTTCCCACTGATCACCAATGTAAGGAACATTCTTCCCACTGATCACCAATGTAAGGGACATTCTTCCCACTGATCACCAATGTAAGGAACATTCTTCCCACTGATCACCAATGTAAGGAGTATTCTTCCCACTGATCACCAATGTAAGGAACATTCTTCCCACTGACCACCAATGTAAGGAACATTCTTCCCACTGATCACCAATGTAAGGAACATTCTTCCCACTGATCACCAATGTAAGGAACATTCTTCCCACTGACCACCAATGTAAGGAACATTCTTCTCACTGATCACCAATGTAAGGAACATTCTTCCCACTGACCACCAATGTACGGAGCATTCTTCCCACTGATCACCAATGTAAGGAACATTCTTCTCACTGATCACCAATGTAAGGAACATTCTTCTCACTGATCACCAATGTAAGGAGCATTCTTCCCACTGACCACCAATGTAAGGAACATTCTTCCCACTGATCACCAATGTAAGGAACATTCTTCCCACTGATCACCAATGTAAGGAACATTCTTCCCACTGATCACCAATGTAAGGAACATTCTTCCCACTGATCACCAATGTAAGGGACATTCTTCCCACTGATCACCAATGTAAGGAACATTCTTCCCACTGATCACCAATGTAAGGAACATTCTTCTCACTGATCACCAATGTAAGGAGCATTCTTCCCACTGATCACCAATGTAAGGAACATTCTTCCCACTGATCACCAATGTAAGGAGTATTCTTCCCACTGATCACCAATGTAAGGAACATTCTTCCCACTGACCACCAATGTAAGGAACATTCTTCCCACTGATCACCAATGTAAGGAACATTCTTCCCACTGATCACCAATGTAAGGAACATTCTTCCCACTGACCACCAATGTAAGGAACATTCTTCCCACTGATCACCAATGTAAGGGACATTCTTCCCACTGATCACCAATGTAAGGAACATTCTTCCCACTGATCACCAATGTAAGGAACATTCTTCTCACTGATCACCAATGTAAGGAGCATTCTTCCCACTGATCACCAATGTAAGGAACATTCTTCCCACTGATCACCAATGTAAGGAGTATTCTTCCCACTGATCACCAATGTAAGGAACATTCTTCCCACTGACCACCAATGTAAGGAACATTCTTCCCACTGATCACCAATGTAAGGAACATTCTTCCCACTGATCACCAATGTAAGGAACATTCTTCCCACTGACCACCAATGTAAGGAACATTCTTCTCACTGATCACCAATGTAAGGAACATTCTTCCCACTGACCACCAATGTAAGGATTTAGGCAGAGGTTTTGCAAGACCTTGAAATTATTTTATGGGTTTCTCTTGGGGGAAAAAGGTTGAGAGAGACTTCTATAAAATATCACTTTAGAGTCTGCTGGGGTTGCTGATATCGCATCCAAAATGGTGGCACCCAGCAACAGTCTCAGGGGTTTTGGATGTCTAATGATGGGGTGCTCTTTCTCCCACTGACACCAATAATGGGACACTATTCCTCCTACTGACACCAATGATGGGACACTATTCTTCCTACCGACACCAATGATGGGACACTATCCCTTCCACTGACACCAATGATGGGACACTATCCCTTCCACTGACACCAATGATGGGACACTATTCCTCCTACTGACACCAATGATGGGACACTATCCCTTCCACTGACACCAATGATGGGACACTATCCCTTCCACTGACACCAATGATGGGACACTATTCTTCCTACCGACACCAATGATGGGACACTATCCCTTCCACTGACACCAATGATGGGACACTATCCCTTCCACTGACACCAATGATGGGACACTATCCCTTCCACTGACACCAATGATGGGACACTATCCCTTCCACTGACACCAATGATGGGACACTATCCCTTCCATCGACACCAATGATGGGACACTATCCCTTCCACTGACACCAATGATGGGACACTATCCCTTCCACTGACACCAATGATGGGACACTATCCCTTCCACCGACACCAATGATGGGACACTATCCCTCCCACCGACACCAATGATGGGACACTATCCCTCCCACCGACACCAATGATGGGGCACTATCCCTCCCACTGACACCAATGATGGGACACTATCCCTCCCACTGACACCAATGATGGGACTCTATCCCTCCCACTGACACCAATGATGGGACACTATCTCCCCCACTGACACCAATGATGGGACACTATCCCTCCCACTGACACTAATGATGGGACACTATCCCCCCCCCCACTGACACCAATGATGGGACACTATCCCCTCCACCCCCCACTGACACCAATGATGGGACACTATCCCCCCCCCCCCCCCCACTGACACCAATGATGGGACACTATCCTTCCATGAGGCACTATTCCTCCTCCCGGTGCCCACAGGCATTATGTTTTTTTTTTTTACTCCCACTGACCACCAGCCCTGAGAAATTGTTCTTCCCACTTATTCTGGGGCATTTTTTACTCCCACTGGCCAGACTGCCCCCCGCCCCAAGTCTTAAAGTGTAATTAAACCCCCCTATCGTTTTCAGCCAAGGAAGCTGCTATCTTGGCCTGTTTTAATCTAAAACTGCCATGATGCTGCACATGTGATCAGTTATGACACCAGCCATTGGATGGTTTAACAGTTTGGTTGAGAGCACAAACAATGGGAGTGTTACATTTCCGGCACGTGCCGGAAAATGAAGCTGTTTTATGGATGGGTTTACTTCCGCTTTAAGGAGAGTGAACTGGCCCTTTGTTTAGAAAGTTTGGAGACCTCTACCTTTGTGCATTGGGGTGCCATTCATTTTCAGGTGTCTTCAAACCTTGGCCTTTCAGCTGTTGCTGAACTTCAAGTCCCATAAGGCACTGCAAGATCCTGACGGCCACAAGCATGACTCCGATAGGTAGAGGCATGATGGTTCCACAACATCTGAAAGGCCGAAAGTTTGCCTATCCCTGCACTTAGGCACCACAGCACATGGGAAAGCACTACCATACGTTGTGGTGCGCCACATTGGTGTATGTTGTATGTCCATTTTTTTTTTCTGCTGATTTGTCAGCCCATTCTGTGTTAATACAACGCACGTTGCCACGCTGCGTGTTAACCAGAATACCAGGTTCTGACTGGGCCCTTAGATATACTTAGTGTACGGAAAATCGTTCTCTTTCCTTGGACAATAAAGGCCGGTGTTGCGTTGCCATTTTAAGGCGGTCTGCGCGCCCTTCGCACGCAGTGAAATGGCCCAGTTTAACCCTCTCTAATAAATTTTTTTATTGAGTTTTCTGAGTTGTGTTAATAACCCTTTACGCCTATTTACATGTAGCCTTATTATACTCCTTTTGTGATACGGCGTCCCCGCCCCACGCCTTTTGTATGTGGGGGAACCGCGCTCCGACCCGTCATTTTCTTTCAAAACCTGCGCCCTCCTCTCGTCTCTTCTAAGACTTTTTCTATTACTAAAGTGCGCAGCAAATTCCATTTGGGGTTTTTTTTTTTTTTTGTAATTTTAATTGTATTTGCTCGGCGGGGAGGGACTTGATGTGCTGATTTGCCGCGCGGTAAAAGCTTTGATTTTTTTTATTTTTTTTACTCGCTTTTCATTACACGCATTTTCAGAAAGTCTTTTTAGAGATTTATTCCGGGGCCTCCTCTGGGAATGTTCAATGCCCTCCGTGGAGCGACTGAATTAATGCTTTTACTTTTTAAGATATTACCTATAGGCCGCCACTGGTATTGTTCTATTTCACTTGCCCGCTGGGGGTTGGGAACGTATGCGAGCAACTTAATGTGAACTACTTCTACGGTGCTTCCTTTTGCAGCCATTATTCTGAAATTAAAGATCTGAGAACGTCTGCAACATCACTGGTAAAGAAAAAAAAAGACATTCCGTATATATACTCGAGTATAAGCCGAGTTATTCAGCACATTTTTTTTTGTGCTGAAAATGCCCCCCTCGGCTTATACTCGAGTCACCTTTTTTGCGCCTGATCTCCCGGACTTTGGGGACCCGGTACTGGCCGGCCGTAGGTCCCCTGGATCCCAAACTTGGCACACATTTAGCCCCACTCTTCCTCTACAAGTGTGTAAAGTTTGTTGTCCGGGGGACCTACGGACGGGGAGCACCGATTTTTCAAATCCGGGCACCCCTTCCATAGACTCTCATGTTAAACGGTAATTTCTCCGGTGAATTTGGGGACCCGGTACCGGCCGACCGAAGGTCCCCTGGACCCCAAACTTGGCACACATGTAGCCTCACTCTTCCTCTATGAGTGTGCAACTGGGGGACCTACGGCCGGGGAGCACCGATTTTTCAAAGCCGGGCACCTCTTCCATAGACTCCCATGTTAAACGTCAGTCTAGTCATGGGCACAGTGAGGCATGCAGATGGACACCCTAGACTTATACTCGAGTCAATACATTTTCCCAGTTTTTTGTGGTAAAATTAGGTGCCTCGGCTTATATTCGAGTATATACGGTAAGTTGAGTTCTGCATTTATAGAGGAGAATATATATATCTCTGGCACGCCATAAATCCATATCATGTAGTCCAGATATTTATTAACCACTTGGAAGACTCGCCCTTTTTCTGACACGATGTGTTTACATGTAACGATCAGCATTTTTTGCTAGAAAATTACTTTGAACCCCCAAACATTATACAGTACAGTGCATCCGGAAAGTATTCTCAGCGCTTCACTTTTTCCACATTTTGTGATGTTACAGCCTTATTCCAAAATGGATGAAATTTATTATTTTCCTCAACATTCTACAAACAATCCCCCATAATAACAATGTGAAAGAAGTTTGTTTGAAATCTTTGAAAATTAATAAAAATAAATAAAATCCCATGTACACAGCCTTTGCTCAATACTTTGGTGAAGCTCCTTTTGGCACAAATTACAGCCTCAAGTCTTTTTGGGTATGATGCTACAAGCTTGGCACACCTATTTCTGGGCAGTTTCTCCCATTCTTCTTTGCAGGACCTCTCAAGCTCCATCAGGTTGGATGGGGAGCGTCGGTGCACAGCCATTTTCAGATCTCTCCAAAGATGTTCAATCGGGTTCAAGTCTGGGCTCTGGCTGGGCCACTCAAGGACATTCGCAGAGTTGTCCCGTAGCCACTCCTTTGTTATCTTGGCTGTGTGCTTAGGGTCCTTGTCCTGTTAGAAGTTGAACTTTCGCTTAAGTCTGAGGTCCAGAGTGCTCTGGAGCAGGTTTTCACCAAGGATGTCTCTGTACATTGCTGCATTCATCTTTCCCTCAATCCTGACTAGTCTCCCAGTTTCTGCCGCTGAAAAACATCCCCACAGCATGATGCTTCCACCACCATGCTTCACTGTAGGGATGGTATTGGCGGTGGTATCACACTATGGGAGCCCCCCCCCTGTTTTTTTATCTTACTTCTGAGAATCTAGTGCCCCACTCTTAAGTGTTTACTGATTCCGAGAAATTGCATGGTCGATCTGGGATTCATAGCCAGTGTTGGTTATCGATCTTGCTGAGGAGCTGCACTCGCCATTGGGTTAACTAAAGAGGCTTGATTACAAGCCAGCCAAGGTGAGAGGCTGGGGGAAACGTGGGCACATGGATTGGAGCACTTTGGATTGAAGCACCTGCATGTTTTTAATTACCTGCGGATGGTGGATCTGTTCTGCACTACTACTAAGGAATTTTTTCTTATTGCACAGAGACTCACTTTTATTTACATTATTGGAACTTGATGTATTTATAATATATTTTGGACTGCACAGAAATTCACGTTTGCACTTTATCGATAATTTTGCACAGAAGACTGATATTTATTTATTTTTGCTCAGAGACTCACTTTTATCCTTTGCATGAGATTTTATTGCATGGGATTTTTTGCTTGTACTATTGGATTTTATATTGGATTTTTATTCATGTTCTTATCACATTATTGAAGATTTTTGTTTTAGTCTACTCACATTGTTATATTTTAAAGGATTCGTTTTGTAGCAAGCGCCATAAACCCCCCCCCCCTTTTTTTTTCACATTATGTTGGTGTGTGAACACCTTTTGTTGTGGCAGCTGCTTTGTTAGTTTGTTAGTTAATACTTTATTTGGGTTTTTATTTTGGTTTGCGCCTCAGTACCCCTCATTTTACATTGGCGGTGCCTGGTTTCCTCCAGACATGACGCTTACCATTCAGGCCAAGGAGTTCAATCTTTGTTTCATCAGACCAGAGAATTTTGTTTCTCATGGTCTGAGAGTCCTTCAGGTGCCTTTTGGTAAACTCCAGGTAGGCGGTCATGTGACTTTTACTGAGGAGTGGCTTCCGTCTGGCCACTCCCCCCTACAGGCCTGATTGGTGGAGTGCGGCAAAGATGGTTGTTCTTCTGGAAGGTTCTCCTCTCTCCACAGAGAAATGCTGGAGCTCTGTCAGGGTGACCATCGGGGTTCTTGGTCACCCCGCTGACTAAGGCCCCCCTCCCCCAATCGCTCAGTTTGGCCGGGCGGCCGTTCTAGGAAGAGTCCTGGTGGTTCCAAACGTCTTCCATTTACCGGTGATGGAGGCCACTGAGCTCATTGGGACCCAATGCTGCAGAAATGTTTCTGTACCCTTCCCCCGATCTGTGACTCCATACAATCCTGTCTCAGAGGTCTACAGACAATTCCTTGGACTTCATGGCTTGGTTTGTGCTCTGACATGCACTGTTACCTGTGGTACCTTATATAGACAGGTGTGTGCCTTTCCAAATCATGTCCAATCAACTGAATTCACCACAGGTGGACTGCAATCAAGTTGTAGAAACATCTCAAGGATGATCAGTGGAAACAGGAGGCACCTGAGCTCAATTCTGAGTGTCACGGCAAAGGCTGTGATACTTATGTACATGGGAGGAGCCTGTGATACTTATGTACATGGGAGGAGCCTGTGATACTTATGTACATGGCAGGAGCCTGTGATACTTATGTACATGGGAGGAGTCTGTGATACTTATGTACATGGGAGGAACCTGTGATACTTATGTACATGGGAGGAGCCTGTGATACTTATGTACATTGGAGGAGCCTGTGATACTTATGTACATGGGAGGAGTCTGTGATACTTATGTACATGGGAGGAGCCTGTGATACTTATGTACATGGGAGGAGTCTGTGATACTTATGTACATGGGAGGAGCCTGTGATACTTATGTACATGGGATTTTTTATTTTTCTTATTTTAATAAATGTGCAAAGATTTCAAACAAACTTCTTTGTGGGGGGGGGCCTTGTCTCCCGCGTTGGGGTGTGTGGGGGGCGCGGTTTGGCGGTGGTATTGAGCACCAGCTGCCACTGTTGTACACCCCAGATTTCTCCATAAAGAGGACCTGCCACATGCCTATTGCTGTCACAGAAGATGCTTACGTTCCTTCTGACAGCAATAAAAGTGATTAAAAAAAAAAACAACAAATTAAGTGACCGTGTTAAAATACAGATAAATAACCTATTAAAAAACATTTTTCTTAAAGTGCACCTGCGCCACGCATGCACACAAACAGCGATCACCCCACACATGTGAGTTATCACCGCAGACGTCAGATCATGGGCAGCAATTCAAACACAATTTTTGGGGGAAAAATTCACTTGAATTAATTTTATTGCACAAAAACACAATACCCAGTTGTTTGGTAAAATATAAAAGATGATGTAACGCTGAGTAAACAGATACCAAACTTGTCACGCCTTAAACATACCCATGTTCTTAACTACTTGCCTACCAGGCACTTTTACACTCTTCCTGCCCTGGCCAGTTTTCTGCTTTCAGCACTGTCACACTTTGAATGACAATTGCGCGGTTGTGTAACACTAATCTTTTTTTTATTTTTATTATTTTGGTAAGTAATTTTTCTCCTTCACTGAGGTGCGCTGATGAGGCTGCACTGTTAGGCACTAATGAGGCTGCACTGACGGGAACTGATGAGGCTGTGCTGATGGGCACTGATGAGGCGGCACTGATGAAGCGGCATTGATGGGCACTGATGAGGCGGACCTGACGGGCACTAATGAGGCTGCGCTGATGGGCACTGATGAGGCAGCACTGACGTGCACTAATGAGGCGGCTCTGATGGGCACCGATGAGGCGGCACTGACATGCACTAATGAGGCTGCGCTGATGGGCACAGATGAGGCGGCACTGATGGGCACTAATGAGGTGGCACTGACGGGCACTAATGAGGTGGCACTGATGGGAACTAATGAGGCTGCGCTGATAGGCACTGACGAGGCGGCACTGACGGCCACTAATGAGATGGCACTGATGAGCCTGCGCTGACGGGCACAAATGAGCCTGCGCTGACGGGCACAAATGAGCCTGCGCTGACGGGCACAAATGAGCCTGCGCTGACGGGCACTAATGAGCCTGCGCTGACGGGCACAAATGAGCCTGCGCTGGCGGGCACAAATGAGCCTGCGCTGACGGGTACAAATGAGCCTGCGCTGACGGGCACAAATGAGCCTGCGCTGACGGGCACTAATGAGCCTGCGCTGACGGGCACTAGTGAGGCTACACTGACGGGCACTAATGAGGCTACACTGATGGGCAGCACTGAAATGCGGCACTGTTGGGGCTGCACTGATAACCCGTGCCCTGATTATCGGTGCAGATTTCCCCTATGAGGAAATGCCGCTGATCGTCTCTCTTCTCACATGCCGATAACCAGCATTTCTTTCTTTACATGTGATCAGCTGTGATTGGACACAGCTGATCACATGGGTAAAGAGCCTCGTCATTTGCTCTTTACCGAGATCGGTGATGCGCTATGTCCCAGGGACATATAACGTTATCCCAGAACGAGCGACCTGCCTGCTGCCCGCTTGTCAATTGACAATACGGCATGTGGGAGGTGGTTAAAGTCTTCGAATCGTACCAAAGATCGGTAGGATTCTATGCTTTTTTTTCAAACCAGTATTGGTTTGTTTACAACCGGCGAAACCCGAAAGTGACTAAATGCTCGTCTCTTCCAGTTTCTTAGACCAGGGGTCTCCAAACATTCTAAACAAAGGGCCGGTTTATTGTCCTTCAGACTCTTGGAGGGCCGGACTTTGGTCAGCGGGGTGGGAGGAAAATTTCCTAGCATTAGTGGGACTAAACATCTGGTATTAGGGGGAGAAATTGTGCCCCAATGTTGGTATCATAGGGAGGAATAGTGCCCCATTAGTGGTGTCAGTGGGTGAAATATTGCTCTATTGTCGGTGTCAGATGTCAGAATAGTGTCTCGTATCAGTGGGAGGGATACTGGCCCAAGGGCCAGATAAAGGCAAGCAAAGGGCCGCAGTTTGGAGACCACTGTCTTAGACCATAGAGATGATCAGTCCTGTTGCGGTCCCCAGTTCAGCTCTATGGTCAGCTCTTCTAAATTTCATTGGGGTACAGTGTTGCATGACCGAGCAGTTACCCGTTAAAGTAGCGCAGTGCTGAATAGCAAAAAAAATGCTGTGTTCATGGAGGGGGGTAAAACCTTCAGGAGGGCAAGTAGTTAATGATTACAGTGATGCATTATTTGTAACTTATATCTTCCTAGATTTCAGCTTTAGGTGGCACTCCGACATGTTTAGAATGCGGCGGCGGCGATAGGTAATACGCACCCAGTAGTATACTTCTTATCTTTTATATAGAAGATCTTCTTCCTGTCTGGAGATAATCCTTCTCTTCACCTCTCACTCTGGATATATTTTACTTTTTAAGCAGCTTTTAAGGTGGCTCTCCCCGGACGGCTCTGGATTTTATTGCACAGCTCAGCCCCGCTGAGAACTTAATTTATGTACTTTCAATTTTCTGCCGCTGATTTTCAATACCCGGAGTGATAAAGTCCTGGAGAATAATTCAAAAGTCTTTTATTTTTTTTAAGAGACATTAAATCCGAGGATTTATCAAGTGACCTTTCAGTCCCCCTGCTCTCCTCCAAATAATTTTTTTATACGTTGGGATGATAAAGCTGCTTCTTCTGATCTTTCCAACTTCATTCAGCGCTAAATAGTTCCGTTAGCGTGTTTTATGGCACCGCCGGGGGGTCAGGACTTGTCTCTGTTCGCCGCATGCGTCTCGTGTACAGACAAAAAATATTACTATATTCCGACGCTGCGACCGCAGCTAATTTCTGCAATGATATATTTATTTATTTTTTATCAGCGGTTGTGGATTGCAGAACGCAAGAGCGACTCCGCTAAACAGCCCAAGTCACTGGCTCAGCTGCTTATCTTTGCATTGCAGCTTACCTTCAATCTAGATTTTATGTAATGAATCGCAGGGAGATGACAGCAAGCTATTCACAGCACTGCAAGGTAGAACTAACTACATGTTGTCATGACTGTACTGTGCACGCTCCATCTAAAATAGAGTGCCGGAGGGCGGGGCTTTCAACCAGGGGACTTATTTGCTGCATGTGCACCAGCTTAAATTCAAGGCCAATTTATGGGAGTTAGGCCTCGTACACACGACCGGTTTTCTCGGCAAGAAACCATCAAGAAAACTGCTGGCAGAGCTTTTTGCCGAGAAGACCGGTCGTGTGTATGGTTTTTCGTCGAGAAAACTGCCGGGAATCTTAACGAGAAAAATAGAGAACCTGCTCTCTATTTTCTCGTCGGGATTCTCGTCGGCCTGTTTCCCAACAAGAAAACTGTATGTGTATGTGGCTACAAGCTTACCTGTCCTTCGGTAAGCCCACGCATGCTCGATGAGACTTCGACGCATGCGGGGTAGCTTACAAGGGTAGTGTAGGGTGAAGCAAGATGGCGGCGACAGCGTCGAATGTGACGAGCGCATGCTCGTCGTAGTTGATGACGTCACCGCGTTCTTGCCATTCAAAAGAACGGCAGTTCTTTTGAATGGCCATCTGTATGCACGGCTTGGCAAGAAAAGCTTGCCAGGAATCTCGTCAGGAAAAACAACATTTTTTTTCCTGACGGGATTCTCGGTCGTGTGTACAGGGCTTAAGAGTAAGTAAAACCTCACACAATTTCTATCCCCCCTCTACTCTATACAACACAAAAAAACTAAATCTATTTTTCACTGGAATTATGATTTAAATTGGTTGTAAAGGTGACTTACCTGCTCTGTGCAAAGGTATTGCACAGAGCGGCCACGCACCTCCTCTTCTGGGGTCCCCAGCTGGCGCTCCTAACTACTCCTCTTCTGTGCATAGGCCCCATAACAAGCCGCTTGCTATGGGGGCGCACCTGCAGGCGCACTCCTGAGGCGGGATATGTGCGTCCATGAACACATACAGCACAGCTCAGCCCCGCCCACCGCTCCTGACAACAACAGGAACCAATAGCTCTGCCTCTGTGTCCTGTGAGGAGAGAAACACAGACCAGCCCCACTACAGACTAGCACAGCTCTGGATTGAGAAAGGACTCCGGTAAGTATATAGTGGGGGAAAAAGGGGGAAGCTGAGCCATCTGCTTTCAAACTGTGGCGGCCATTTCGGAGTAAATTACTTTGAACAGCTGTACTCTTTCCGTCATGGACCCTATAAAAGCGTGGTTTTCGGCATCGACTCCATGACCCTGATGGGGTCATGTATGACGAAACTAGTAGGGCGGAGTCTATGTCCAGGGATACCACGCTACCCTGATCTGAAGATTTTTTATGTAGGAACTTTTTATCTATTTGTTACATTGTATCGGACCTGTGGTCACTTTAATGGCATTTATTTCAATAAAACCACCCTGGTTTTACACTATGTGGCAACTTTTTTGCCTTTCTTTCATAAACCTTCATTGGAAAGAGTGACCAACCAGCACCAGTGGCTGTGAAGCTATCCTTCTCTACCTCCAGTGGATGGATCCTTCATGATGTGTGATTCCATGCGTTATTAGACTCCTATAACGTGGAGTCTGGCGATCTGGTAAGGGCACATCTTGTACTAATACGGTGGAAGACACACTTGGGTGTACAGTCGCTTACTATCTTTGGTTGCGTTGCAACAATTTATCACAATTATTTCTATATGGACTTATATAGAAATCTTATGAACTGATTATTGTCACTTTATTTCATTTCACATGTTTATATCACTATTTATTTAGCGCGGCAATTGTTGTTTTATAAGTATATGGTGGGGTGGGGTGGTACAATTACTTTTTTGACTGTACTTCTGTGGATCGCAGGAGTGCAATTTGTTCTGCCCTCCTGTGCAATTTGTTCTGCCCTCCTGTGACCCGTTTTTACCAGATACCAGGCTTAAAGTGATACTAAAGTCTTGTTTATTTGTGTTTAAAAATAACAAACATGTTATACGTACCTGCTCTGTGTAATGGTTTTGCACAGAGCAGCTCCAATCCTCCTCTTGTCAGGTCCCTCTTCGGTGCTCCTGGCCCCTCCCTCCTGTTGCGTGCCCCCACAGCATGCATTTTGCTATGGGGGCACCCGAGCCGAGCCACAACTCCCTGTGTCCATTCAGACACGGAACCGCGGTTATGCCCGCCCTCTTTCTCTCTCCTCGTTGGCTCACTGAATTTGACAGCAGCGGGAGCCAGTGGCGCTCCGCTGCTGTCTTGGCCAATAAGGAGAGAGAGTCCCGGGCAGCTAAGTCTTTCCTGAAACATTGCTGGATAGAGATGGTCTCAGGTAAGTAATAGGGGGGCTGCTGCATGCATAGAGTGCATTAATAAAAAAAAAACTTCTGCCTTTAAAACCAATTTAAGCCCCGTGTTGGCTGATGTTACAGAGACAGTCCAGGCTGGGGAAAGATTTGCAACGGTAAAGTTGGGATCTGTCCGCAACCCTAGTTCGGCACCTGGCTGAGCCTCATAGCGTGCCGCTGAGAGCCTGAGCTGACAACATCCGCCCTCTCCACAGCTCAGCACTCCGATGAGGGGAGGGCAGAACAGAGAGCCAGTGACTGACAGCCAGCAGCCCTCTTCTGACAGAGCTTTGAGAACCGAGTGATCAGTGGTCTTTGATCGCTCTGTTCTCAGTCTTAGAGCCAGTGGGGGACAGATGCAGCATTCACGTGGGCAAGTATAATTTTGAAGAAAAAAAAAACCCTCCATACTTCACTTTTTAATGCAGAGAATTCATTAAAGGAGAAGTATAACTAATGCTCGTTTGGCTGTAATTAGAAGTGCAATTAGTTTTGCACTCCTTTGACCCATTTTCAGCAGAGAGCGGGCTGACGTCACGGATGTCAGTCCGACAATGGAAGTCGGGATCCACCAGGTGCCTGGACCGACACCCGGCTCAGCCTCTCAGCGAGCTGCTAAAAGCCTGACTTGGCTGCCCTCGCCCCCTCCACAGCTCAATGCCCCAATGAGCGAAGAGGGAGCTGAGCAGAGAGCTGTGACTGACAGTCGGCAGCTCTCTGCTCGGGTAGCTGTCATAACCGAGTGATCGCCGGTGTTCGATCGCTCAGCTCTCAGTGCTGAAGCGCCGGGGGACAGATGCAGCATCGGAATGATGCTGCATTCACCTAGATAAGTAAGGGCACTGATAAGGCGGCACCAATGAGATGGCACTGATGAGGTGGCACTGACGATGGGCACTGATATACGGCACTGATATGCGGCACTGGTGGGTGACACTGATATGTAGCACTGATGGGTATTGATAGGCAGCACTGATAGGCACTCATAGGTGGCACTGGTGGGCACGTATGGGCACTGAAAGGCTGCACTGATGGGTACTTATGGGTGGCACTGATGGGCACTGAAAAAGGCACTGATGGCTGGCACTGATAGACTGCACTGATAGGCATCGCTGGTGGCACTGGCAGGCATTTTTAATTGCCACGGATTGGCAGCTGCCTGGGCACTGGTTGGCATATCCCTGGGGGTCTAGGGTGGCATACCTGGTGGTCCAGTGGGGTGGCCATCTCTGGTGGTCCTGGCGGCATCCTGGTGGTCCGGGCATCCGAAGGGGGGCTGCGCTGATAAACAATCAAACAAACCTCTGTCAGGCGCGAGTGAGGAAAAGCCGATCAATGGCTCTTCCTGTTTACATCGTGATCAGCCGTGATTGGACACGGCTGATCACGTGGTAAAGAGCCTTCATCAGATCTTTACCAAGATCAGTGTAGCGGTGTGTCAGACTGACACACCGCACCACCAATCGCCGCGATGCGCACCCCCACGGGCGCGCGGCGGTTGTTATCCTGCTGGACGTCATATGACGCCCAATCAGGATAACTGAAGGTAAAAAATGCCCTGCCTTTAGAACCACTTTAAATTGTAAAATATCCTGTGGGCAGATATGGTCAAGCTTTAAGCAAGCCCTCACTGACCTTTGTAGCTGCAGACATTATGGAGCAATTCATCTTTAAAGTGTTAGTTCACCTTTACAGAAAAATTGTACTAACACTGGCCCACCTCCCCGGTCCTTCTGTACTTACCTCCCAGGATTGTCGAGCTGTTAGCACCCCTCCAGCCACTTCAGCGGTCCAGGGATTCAAAGTCCCCGCCTTTCTCCCTGCAGCACTTCCAGGACGGACCAGATTGATTTCGATTTGGCCACCGCTGTCACAGTGAATTAATATGGTCTGTCCCAGAAGCCCTGCAGGGGGAAGAGGTTGGATTTCAAATCCCTGGACAGCTAGAGCGACTGTGGGAGTGCTGACAGCTCGGTACCCCCAGAGGTACGTACAGCAGGGACTGTGGGGAGGGTGTACAATATTTGTTTTCTGGTGGAACTCTGTTTTAAAATGTGGCACTGGACACGTTTTCTTTCTCGTACATCACGGGACACAGAGCGACATAGTCATTACTATGTGGGTTATATAGATACCTTCAGGTGCTGGCACTGGCAACTTCCAAAACCGGAAGTACCCTCCCCTATATAAGCCCCTCCCATCCGGGGGTACCTCAGTTTTTTGCCAGTGTCTAAGGTGTTGGCCAAGAAGTAACGTGTTTTTCACTGAGCTTGCGTACAGGTTCTTTTGGGCCTCAGTAAGCTATTCCGGATCCGACCAAAAAAGCTTCATAGCTAAACGGTCGGTACCCGGGCCTTGCAAAGAGAAGAGCAAGGTTTTGCCTGTAATGCCTCTCTTAGGAGGGCTGGACCCTGGGATCCAGAGCTCTGGTCATACCCACGACCAAGATGTTTTCTGTGCAGGGTGCTATACAGGTCCAGGGGAGTGGAATCCTTGGGAACCCGGTCCCTGATGTTTTAATTACAATGCCTGCCGTGATAGGTGAAGTTTGGGCTTCTGTGGACCAAACAGAGTCCTGCGGCGAGGAAAAGGTAAGTGGGGGCCCTCAGGAACTTGGTTCTATTGGGGGACCCCCAAGCCTATTTTGTCTTTCTGCCTGTTACCTAAGGTATTCCCGCTAATATTCTGTGCATGCCTGTTACTACTGAGAAAATGTAAAAATTTTAATAGTAGGCAAGAAAAAAATAATATAAAAAATGTAAGACCGCGGTACCTGTGTTAAACACTAGAGGCCGCTATGGTTCTTTTTCTTGTAATGTGGATTTTTTTCTTCCAAAATCAAATCCAGGCAGTTGGTAAGTTCTCTGCTGGGAAGCTGTCTCCTCTGCCCTGTTGCTGCGCTCATCCATCCCCGGGCCCTGCGGCAGGGACCCTGGCTCCCATCTAGCTCCTTATTTTTTTCAAAAAAGAGCGCCGAAGGCGCACGTGCCCGCGCGCGAGCACGCGCCTCTATATATAGAGGCGATCTGGAAAAAGGGGCGGAGCGGGTGGATGACGCTCGGTGTGCGCCGCTGTGCTACTGCGCATGTGCGGGCGTCCAGCGTGTTTTAAAGCACAATCACAGCTGGCTATTGAAGTGCACAGACAGAGCTAGCAACAGTAAAAAGGCACACAGAGGCGGTTGATGCAGGCATCCCCTAGAAAGGCACTTTAGTAGACACCAACTGTTATATAGCAGCAATTGTGCTAGACTATTCTCAGTAAAAGTGGTGTATTACGGCTGGAATACCTCAGATTTGGGCTTAGGAATATGCCGTCCAGAAGCCCTGGAACTGAATCTTCCAGGAAGCGAAGGGGGTCTCATCGGGCTCTGAGGATCTTGGGCATGCTTCTGCTGCACCAGTCTCCCCTGAAAATTCAGAGGTAAGTGACCGTAGAGACCCCGCAGGGGTACTTGGTACTGTGGCTGTCCTCAGTTCACCTGCTCCTGTGTATGTAACAGAGGAGGTTTTTTCCTCAGCTCTGGGAGGATTAGAGAGAGATTGTCAACATTGATCGCTGCCTCCCTGTCACAGGGAAAGCACGCCCGATCTCCGTCTCCTCCTTCAGAGTGCCTGTTAGCAGAGCAACAGTCCCATACAGGGATCGACCTGCCTGAAGGGGATCAGCATGAGGTTGATTCTGTTATAGAGGAATCAACAGTGGAGGAACCTTTCTCAGCATCTCAAGCTGAAAGATTATGGGTTCAGTCTCTGACTAACATGGTCCGATCAGCATTTAAAATGCACCTTGCGGAACCATCAACCACTACTGTCTCCTCGTTGGGGTCGCTAAAAGCTCCCCAGACTGTTTGTTCTTTTCCACTTCACCCTTTACTGGAAGGGCTCATTTACCAGGATTGGGAACATCCTGAGAAAATATTTACTCCCCCCAAGAGATTTCCGGTGGTCTATCCCATGGAGGATAAGTTCATCAAAAAATGGAAGGTCCCTACAGTGGACGCAGCCATCTCTTGTGTGTATAAATCACTGACATGTCCAGTGGATAATGTCCAAATGTTCAAGAACCCAATAGATAAAAAATTGGAGTCCTTATGAAAATCTGCTTTTTTCTACAGCAAGCTTGGTGACACAACCAGCAGTGGGGTCTGCCAAGCAGTGAAGGATCAGTTGAAACAGGTCTTAAGGGACTTGCCAGATCAGCAGGCCCTTGCCCTAGCTGATCTACCTAGAGCCTTATGCTTTGCGGTTGACGCCATAAAGGATTCAATCCATCAGGCCTCCCGCCTTACGCTGTCTGTAGTACATATGCGTAGGCTTCTATGGCTCAAAAACTGGTCTGCTGAAGCTCCCTGTAAAAAATGGCTGGTTAGCGTCCCATTTCATGGTGAACGTTTATTCAGGGAAGACCTGGACAAATATATCCAGAAAATTTCCAGCGGTAAAAATACACTCTTGCCGGTTAAAAACAGAGTTAGAGGTCCCTCTTTTAAGAGGCCTGCTTCTCCAGTCCCTAGGACATCGGCTGTGAAACAGTTCCGACGGCCTCCTCGGTCAAATCCCGGGGGTAAAAATCAGGGACAATCGCAGGGTAATGAGAAACCCTGGAGCAGGAGAGGTACAAAACCTCCCCCAAAGTTAAATTCATTGAAGGGTTGCCCCCACTCAGTCGGGTGGGGGGAAGACTCCAGTTGTTCGCAGAGACCTGGCGGGACACGATCAGAACAGATAGGTGCTCTCCGCAGTATGTTTGGGATACAGATTGGAGTTAAAAGACTCTCCTCCTTCCCATTTTTTGAGGTCAAACGTGCCAAGGGATCCCCGGAAGAGAGAGTCCCTCCTGTTGGCACTAGAACAACTATTGCTCCAAGGAGTAATTATGGAGGTTCCCCTGGAAGAATGGGGGTTCGGGTTTTACTCAAACCTCTTTACAGTCCCGAAGCAAACGGGGACGTGAGGCCCATATTAATTCTAAAAGGGCTAAACAAATTCCTGTATATCAGGACTTTCCGGATGGAGTCGATCCGATCGGTGGCCACTGCCCTACAAGGGGAGGAATGGTTAGCCGCGATCGACATCAAAGATGCTTATTTGCACATTCCTATCTTTCCAGTCCACCAAAAATTTCTACGCTTTGCAGTAGAAGGGCGCCATTTTCAGTTCAGAGCCTTACCGTCGGTCTGGCCACAGCACCACGAGTGTTTACAAAAATTCTGGCCCTTTATTGGCCAATCTAAGAACACAAGGTGTAATGATAATGGCATATCTAGATGACTTGTTGCTGATAGACCACTCAGTGAAAAAACTAGAAGTGGTAGTTCACAAGACAATCAAGTATCTGGAATCTCACGGTTGGATTATCAACCGAGACAAGTCAGCCCTAAAACCCGTCAAAAGTCTGGAATACTTGGGGCTAAGGCTGGATTCAGGCCAGAGAAAAATATTCTTGCCTCGAGGAAAGGTGTTGTCTTTGAGAGATTTGATCCACTTAGTGGGTACAAAAAGACAGCCGTCCATACGCCTGGGCATGAGGCTGCTGGGAAAAATGGTGGCATCATTCGAAGCAGTACTCTACGGTCAATTCCATTCAAGGAATTTGCAAAGGGCCATACTGTCAGCCTAGAACAAAAAAGTTCAGGCCCTAGACTTACCAATGTCCTTGTCCCCTTCCGTTCGCAAGAGCCTCCGTTGGTGGTGGGTTCCCCAGAATCTGGATAAAGGAAAATCCATTCAGTCCGATTTCTTGGAAGGTGGTCACTACAGATGCCAGCCTTATAGGCTGGGGAGCAGTACTGAAGCAATGGTCTCTCCAGGGCAGATGGTCGGATGCAGAAAAAGCCCTGCCCATCAATCTCTTAGAGATACGAGCAGCCCGGTATGCCCTAGTAGCATGGACATCCAAACTCCAAGGGTCCCCTGTCGGAATTCAAACAGACAATGCCACAGCAGTGGCATATATCAATCATCAGGGTGGCACCAGGAGTCGTGCAGCCCAGAGGGAAGTAAATTAAATCCTGAAATGGGCAGAAAGATATGTCCCAGCCATATCCGCGGTATTCATTCCAGGAGTGGAGAATTGGAAGGCGGACTTTCTAAGTCGCCAACAATTATGCCCAAGGGAATGGTCCCTTCATCCCGAGGTTTTCCGGACAATATGTCAGCGGTGGGGAACACCGGATGTAGATCTGCTAGCATCCAGATTCAACGCAAAGGTGGACAGATTTGTGTCTCGCACAAGGGATCCTCTAGCTTGCGGCTCGGATGCCCTAGTGTTCCCTTGGGATCAGTTCAAGCTGATATATGCATTCCCACCGCCACAATTGTTACCTCGATTACTCCGCAGAATCAGGGTAGAAAAGAAACCAGTGATTCTGGTGGCTCCAGCGTGGCCCCGAAGAGCATGGTACGCGGAGATTGTAAAAATGTCAGTGGGGAGTCTTTGGACTCTCCCACGTCGTCCGGACCTGCTTTCGCAAGGACCGATATACCACCCTTCCTTACCAGCCCTAGGTTTGACGGCCTGGCTATTGAAGCCCACATTCTAAAAAAGAGAGGGCTCTCTAATCCTGTGGTATCTACCATGATCAATGCCAGGAAGCCGGTATCCAGGCAGATCTACTATAGAATCTGGAAGGCGTACATCGCGTGGTGTGAGGCCAAGAAATGGCATCCACGTAAGTATGTAATAGGTAGGATTCTGGACTTCCTACAGTGGGCTGTGGATAGGAAGCTTGCCTTGAGTACTATCAAGGGTCAGATTTCGGCCTTGTCAATATTTTTTCAAAGGCCCTTGGCTTCGCATTCACTAGTCAAAGCCTTTATACAAGGAGTGATGCGTATTAGTCCTCCGGTTAATATTCCCATATGTCCATGGGATCTAAACCTGGTTCTGTCGGTTCTACAGAAACAACCATTTGAACCATTACAGCACATTTCCTTGGTTCTTCTCACCAGGAAATTGATCTTTCTAGTAGCCATTTGTTCGGCTAAAAGAGTGTCGGAATTAGCAGCTTTGTCCTGTAAAGAGCCATATCTGGTTATCCATAAGGACAGAGTAGTGTTACGCCCTCATCCAGCCTTTCTTCCTAAGGTGGTATCGAGGTTTCATTTGAACCAAGATGTGGTTCTTCCTTGTTTTTTCCCCCAAACCTAGTTCGGTAGAGGAAAAGTTATTACATTCTTTGGATGTAGTAAGAGCAGTTAAAGCTTATCTAAAAGCCACTGCTCAGATTCGTAGAACGGATACTTTGTTTATTCTGCCGGAAGGCCCCAGAAAGGGTCAGGCAGCGTCAAAATCTACTTTAGCCAAGTGGATTCGACAGGTCATAATACAAGCCTATGGCTTGAGAAGGAGACCGCCTCCGTTCAAAGTTAGGGCGCACTCCACGAGAGCAGTTGGAACTTCATGGGCAGTGCATCACCAGGCCTCCCTGGCTCAGGTCTGTAAGGCCGCAACATGGTCTTCAGTACACACGTTTACTAGGTTCTACCAGGTGGACGTTAGAAGTCAGGAGGATGTCGCCTTTGGGCGCAGTGTGTTGCAGGCCGCAAAAGATCCTCATGTCTGATAGCGCTCAGCTTATGTATGGTGTATCCCCCCCCCTCATTGGGCATTGCTTTAGGACATCCCACATAGTAATGACTATGTCGCTCTGTGTCCCGTGATGTACGAGAAAGAAAATAGGATTTTTATAACAGCTTACCTGTAAAATCCTTTTCTTGGAGTACATCACGGGACACAGAGCTCCCACCCCTCTTTTGGGGACACCTATTGCTTTGCTACAAAACTGAGGTACTCCCGGATGGGAGGGGCTTATATAGGGGAGGGTACTTCCGGTTTTGGAAGTTGCCAGTGCCAGCACCTGAAGGTATCTATATAACCCACATAGTAATGACTATGCCGCTCTGTGTCCCGTGATGTACTCCAAGAAAAGGATTTTACAGGTAAGCTGTTATAAAAATCCTATTTTTTTAAAGCACTCTGCCAATCAAAGCGTCTGGCACTAAGTATAATGGTCACCTGACAGTCCTGGTCACACATTGTGTTTGCGTCGCTTCAAAAATTGTCCCCCATGTCGCTTTCTTAGTGCTTCAAAGCGTCTCCAATTCCTCCATAGAAGTCTATGACAACGCTCGCTTGCAGCACCTGCAGCTTTTTTAGGGGCTTTTATTCAGCGTTAGCTTCGCTTTGTTTTGGAGGTATTGCAGGTATGCGATATCCCAGGAAGCGCTGGGAAACCAACAAGCGAACTGGGAAGACGTCCTCAACAGTCACTTCCGGTTCATGTGTATATATTCTGGGAGTGTCTGGTGCAGACGTCACATCTGGTTTGCAGCGTGGAGCAGCAAAAAGGTGAGCGGCTTCTGGAGTGGAGCAAGATAGCACATGTGGTGTGCAACTTGGGAATAATATAGCGGAAGGTGAGTAGGGAACCGGTGAGAGAGAACTGAGCTGCAGAGGTTCAGCAGAGCTGGGGGACCAGAGCTGGAGAAACTGTCTATGTCACACGTGGTGAACAGCATGGGAGCAATACAGCGGGAGGTGAGCGAGAACCAGAGAGAAAGAAAATTCAGCAAACCAGACGATCAGCAGAGCTGGGGGGTGGGGGTTACTACTGAGCGGGGGATCAGCAGAGCTGGGGGACACTACTGAGCGGGGCATCAGCAGAGATGGGGGTTACTACTGAGTGGAGCATCGGCAGAGCTGGGGGTTACTGCTGAGTGGGGCATCAGCAGAGCTGGGGGTTACTACTGAGTGGGGCATCAGCAGAGCTGGGGGTTACTACTGAGTGGGGCATCAGCAGAGCTGGGGGTTACTACTGAGTGGGGCATCAGCAGAGCTGGGGGTTACTACTGAGTGGGGCATCAGCAGAGCTGGGGGTTACTACTGAGTGGGGCATCAGCAGAGCTGGGGGTTACTACTGAGTGGGGCATCAGCAGAGCTGGGGGTTACTACTGAGTGGGGCATCAGCAGAGCTGGGGGTTACTACTGAGTGGGGCATCAGCAGAGCTGGGGGTTACTACTGAGTGGGGCATCAGCAGAGCTGGGGGTTACTACTGAGTGGGGCATCAGCAGAGCTGGGGGTTACTACTGAGTGGGGCATCAGCAGAGCTGGGGGTTACTACTGAGTGGGGCATCAGCGGAGCTGGGGGTTACTACTGAGTGGGGCATCAGCGGAGCTGGGGGTTACTACTGAGTGGGGCATCAGCAGAGCTGGGGGTTACTATTGAGTGGGGCATCAGCAGAGCTGGGGGTTACTACTGAGTGGGGCATCAGCAGAGCTGGGGGTTGCTACTGAGTGGGGCATCAGCAGAGCTGGGGGTTACTACTGAGTGAGGCATCAGCAGAGCTGGGGGTACTACTGAGTGGGACATCAGCAGAGCTGGAGGTACTGCTGAGCAGGGGTGAGGGTACCAATGAGCTACAGATCTGCTGAACAGGGGTACCAATGTGCTTCGGATCTGCCGAGTGGGGGTACTACTGAGCTGGGGTTATACTGGGCCCCTTTAAAACAAATCGAAAATCAACACACACACACAGGGCATTTGCCAAGCTTTATTAAAGCTTCATAAAAGTAACAACTAAGCATCAAAAACACATTTTTAATACTTCCAAGATGACTTCACTTGCCTTTAAAAAAATCTAAATGCAGGGCCACCAGTGTGTATGGGCAGGGCTTAGACCGATTTTGGTTGAAAGCTAGAACATGGCCATCACCAGACGGTATATCGGTGATCTCTCTCGGAGGCGATGTAGACACCAAGCACCATTCCTTCTATGGCGATGGACAGTCGGCGATTTATTATCGTTCTTCTGTAACATCTTTGTCGTTGTTGGGTGCTGTTGCCGAGTCCCGCACGTGGCTGCACGGATCTAGTAATTCGACACGGATCATCAGACGGAACTTTCCATATCTCCATCCGTCACACTCCGCACAATGCCCTCACGTTCCCGGTGACTTTTACCGTCTATCTTTAAGTTGTGAATGGACAGAGAATTCTTCTATTGAAGGCGAATCCTCCAGCGGAGCGCGCAGTCTTTCCACACAAACATATCGACGGGATCTATTATGAATAGCTGAATACCGCCGACTCCGGGTCCAGGTCCAGCTCCGGCCCTCCCTCACTCTGCCGCCTTTTGTTACCGAAAGGTTAACTCCTCGCCTTCTTTCTTCTTTTTACCCAGTTTAGATGGGGGAGCTTCTCTTTTGACATCTGCAGAAAGAATAGCTCAGCCTTGGGAACAATATGGTGCCCTTTAAAGGGAGCTTTTTCTATACGGTCCCCGAGAAACGCTGCATTGATCTCCTCCACCACCTTCAAAAGACAGCGGAGTTTACATAAAGCCCGGTGTCTGAGCCTCCCAACCAAGTAACACTTCAAAGGAAATATCACCGACGTGTGGAAGAGTTCTGTGTGCTAGAAAAAGTTCTCTGTTGCATATCGGCTCCAAATGTTGAGCTAGCTTTTAATCTGTTGATAGGCTGGCAAATGTGAGGCGTTCTCAGTAGTGATCTGTTTAAAGATTTGTTCTACATTCCAGGGTCATCAAGTTCTTTAGAAAGCAGATGCAGCCTGAATAGGAAAGCATGTCCCCTGCCAGTGTACTGCATAGAAGGGCCATTGTGAGGAAGCAGTGGTTTCTCTACAGAGGTCCGTACACAAGTCCCTGAGTGTGCAGAGAAGGGCCCTTGTGAGGAAGCAATGGTTTCTCTACAGAGGTAAACGAGTCCCTGAGTGTGCAGAGAAGGGTCCTTGTGAGGAAGCAGTGGTCTGTCTGCAGAGTGCTACCATCCACTTTCCCACGCTGACCCAGCAGGTAAGCTGCCCACTACCCCCTCCTAGTAGTGACTTAGCAGCTCAGCTCTCCCCTCCCTGTAGCAACTCAGCAGGACAGCTTTCCCCTACTCCTCCTAGTAGTGACTCAGCTCTCCCATAACCCTCCTAGTAGTGACTCAGCAGCTCAGCTCCCCCCTTCCAGCTTCAACTTGGGAGGTCAGCTCTCCCCTAACCCTCCTAGTTCAGCTTCCCCCTACTTCTTCTAGTAGTGACTCAGCTTCCCCCTAACCCTCCTAGTTCAGCTTCCCCCTACTTCTTCTAGTAGTGACCCAGCTCCCCCCTAACCCTCCTAGTTCAGCTTCTACCAACTTCTTCTATTAGTGACTCAGCTCCCCCCTAACCCTCCTAGTTCAGCTTCCCCCTATTTCTTCTAGTAGTCACTAGTTCAGCTTCGACCAACTTCTACTAGTAGTGTCTCAGCTCCCCCCTAACCCTCCTAGTTCAGCTTCCCCCTATTTCTTCTAGTAGTGACTCAGCTCCCCCCTAACCCTCCTAGTTCAGCTTCGACCAACTTCTACTAGTAGTGTCTCAGCTCCCCCCTAACCCTCCTAGTTGAGCTTCCCGCTACTTCTTCTAGTAGTTTCTCAGCTCCCCCCTTACCCTCCTAGTTCAGCTTCCCCCTATTTCTTCTAGTAGTGACTCAGTTCCCCTCTAACCCTCCTAGTTCAGCTTCCCCCTACTTCTTCTAGTAGTGACTCAGTTCCCCTCTAACCCTCCTAGTTCAGCTTCCCCCTACTTCTTCTAGTAGTGACTCAGCTCCCCCCTAACCCTCCTAGTTCAGCTTCCCCCTACTTCTTCTAGTAGTGACTCAGCTCCCCCCTAACCCTCCTAGTTCAGCTTCCCCCTACTTCTTCTAGTAGTGACTCAGCTTCCCCCTAACCCTCCTAGTTCAGCTTCCTGCTGCTTGTTCTAGTAGTGACTCAGCAGCTCAGCTCCCCCCTTCCAGCAGCGACTTGGGATGTCAGCTCCCCCCTAAGCCTCTTTGTAGTGACTCAGAAGCTCAGCTGTCCCCTTACAGAAGCAATTCAGCACATCAGCTCAGCTCCCTCTTCCCACGCTGACTCAGCAGGTAAGCTCCCCCTACTAGTAGTAACTCAGCAGATCAGCTCCCCCTTCCCAGCAGCAACTCAGCAGGTCAGCTTTCCACTACCCCTTCTAGTAGTGACTCAGCAGCTCCTCTTTCTTCTCCCTGTAGCAACTCAGCAGTTCAGCTTTCCCCTTCTCCTCCTAGTTGTGACTCAGCCGCTCAGCTGTTCCCCTCCAGCAGCAACTCAACAGGTCAGCTTCCCCCTCCTCCTTCTAGTAGTAACTTAGCTTTCCAATTGTTCCCTCATCTGTTCAGCTTCCCCCTCCAGCAGTGACTTAGCAGCTCAGATCACCAGCTCCCCCTTCCAGCAGTTCTGTAATAAGCAAAGCTCATGCTCTCTGCTGATTGGAGAGCTCTCTTAAGGCTAGTTGGATCTCAGGCAGAGAGACCACTGCTCATCAGTTGGGTTTTAAAGGCTTTGTCCACAATTTGCAAAAAGTAGCAAATGCAGTAACATAGATTTAATGATCAATGTGAATTTACTATTTTTTGGAATGAAGCCTGCAGAGCATTCTACCCATAAGCAGTGTGTCGTGGGTGCAGTGCACGGGCTCTTTCGTTGTTTTTTCCCAGCCTCAAGTCCAAACGCAGGTATAGACCTTGTGTTTTGGGGCTGGAGGAAGTGTGGAATTGACTACAAATTAGTGAGATGTCCCCTTGGTGCTGTGGCCATCCTCATCCATGGTTGCAATTTATCCCCAAGAACAGCCTTTGAGATAAGAGCTACCCTCTAGAATCCCTGCCCTATGCCCAGACTGTACCTAGCGGCAAAGTCTACATCGATGTTTCTTAACTCCAGTCCTCAAGTACCCCCAACAGGTCATGTTTTCAGGCTTTCCATTATTATGCAAAGGTGATTTGATCAGTTTCACTGCCCTAGTAATTACCACAGCCATTTGATCTGAGGGAAATCTTGAAAACATGACCTGTTGGGGGTACTTGAGGACTGGAGTTGAGAAACATTGGTCTACACTACCAGTGCCTTCAAGCTCCCTCCTAGGATGGTTATGCTACCAGTAGCTCCCAGCTGCCTCCTGAGAAGGCTACACTACCAGTACCTCCCAGCTGCCTCCTGAGAAGGCTACGCTACCAGTACCTCCCAGCTGCCTCCTGGGATGGCTATGCTACCAGTACCCCCCCAGCTGCCTCCTGAGAAGGCTACACTACCAGTACCTCCCAGCTGCCTCCTGGGATGGCTATGCTACCAGTACCCCCCCCCCCCCAGCTGCCTCCTGAGAAGGCTACCCTACTAGTACCTCCCAGCTGCCTCCTGAGAAGGCTACCCTACCAGTACCTCCCAGCTGCCTCCTGAGAAAGCTACGCCACCAGTACCTCCCAGCTGCCGCCTGGGATGGCTACGCTATCAGTACCCCCCCAGCTGCCTCCTGAGAAGGCTACCCTACCAGGACCCCCCACCTGTCTCCTGGGATTGCTACGCTACCAGTACCTCCCAGCTGCCTCCTGAGAAGGCTACCCTACCAGTACCTCTCAGCTGCCTCCTGGGATTGCTATGCTACCAGTACCTCCCAGATGCCTCCTGGGATGGCTACGCTACCAGTACCCCCCAGCTGCCTCCTGAGAAGGCTACCATACCAGTAGCTCCCAGCTGCCTCCTGAGAAGGCTACCATACCAGTAGCTCCCAGCTGCCTCCTGGGATGGCTACGCTACCAGTACCTCCCAGCTGCCCCCTGAGAAGGCCGTGCTACCAGTACCTCCCAGCTGCCTCCTGAGAAGGCTACACAGGCAAGGGGTAATCAAAGGGTTAACTATGTTCCTAACCATGTGTAATGTGTGCTGCTTTTACCTAACTATCTGGCTGTTTTTTTTCCGACAAAAGCCAGATCGCTGTTCATAGTACACAGAGTTCTGTGTTTTTGTAAACACAGAATTTTGTGTGTGTTTGGCCACAGCCTATCAGCTGACTTCAGCCAAATTAATTGACTGAAATCTGCTGCCAAACTTGTGCTGTGTCAAATCACAACAAGGGGCAGCAGGGGGCGTGAGCATGCAAGAATGGCAGGTAACAGTGCCTTGAAAAAGTATTCATACCCCTTAAAAATTTTCATATTTTGTCATTTTACAACCAAAAACGTAAATGTATTTTATTGGGATTTAATGTGATAGACCAACACAAAGTGGCACATAATTGTGAAGTGGAAGGAAAATGATAAATGATTTCAACATTTTTTACAAATAAATATGTGAAAAGTGTGGGGGGCATTTGTATGGCGCCCCCCGGAGTCAATACTTTGTAGAACCGCCTTTCTCTGCAATTACAGCTGCAAGTCTTTTTGGGGATGTCTCTACCAGCTTTGCACACCTAGAGAGGGACATTTTTGCCCATTCTTCTTTGTAAAATATCTCAAGCTCTGTCAGATTGGATGGAGAGCGTCTGTGAACAGCAATTTTCATGTCTTGCCACAGATAATAATTGTCCTGACGACAGATTCTCCCACCTGAGCTGTGGATCTCTGCAGCTCCTCCAGAGTTACTATGGACCTCTTGGCTGCTTCTCTGATGAATGCTCTCCTTGCCCGGCCCAGTCAGTTTAGGTGGACGGCCATGTCTTGGTAGGTTTGCAGTTGTGCCATACTCTTTCCATTTTCCGATGATGGATTGAACAGAGCTCCGTGAGACGTTCAAAGCTTGGGAGATTTTTTTATAACCTAACCCTGCTTTATACTTCTCCACAACTTTATCCCTGACCTGTCTGGTGTGTTCCTTGGCCTTTTATGATGCTGTTTGTTCACTAAGGTTCTCTAACAAACCTCTGAGGGCTTCACAGAACAGCTGTATTTATACTGAGATTAAATTACACACAGGTGGACTCTACTATCTAGGTGACTTCTGAGGGTGATTGGTTCCACTAGATTCTAGTTAGGGGTATCAGAGTAAAGGTGGCTGAAGACAAATGCCCCCCCCCCCACACTTTTCACATATTTATTTGTAAAAAAAAAATTGAAAACCATTTATAATTTTCCTTCCACTTGAGACTGGGGCGGAGGTTCACTCTCCAGCAGGACAACGACCCGAAACCTACAGCCAGAGCTACAATGGAATGGTTTAGATCAGGGGTCTCCAAACTGTGGCCCTTCAGTTGTTCAGGAACTACAATTCCCATCATGCGTAGTCATGTCTGTAAATGTCAGTTTTACAATGCCTCATGGGACATGTAGTTCCACAACAGCTAGAGGGCCGTAATTTGGAGATCCCTGGTTTAGATCAAAGCATATTCATGTGTTAGAATGGCCCAGTCATAGTCCAGCCGCCCTAAATCTCATTGAGAATCTGTGGCAAGACATGAAAATTGCTGATCACAGACGCTCTCCATCCAATCTGACAGAGCTTGAGATATTTTGCAAAGAAGAATGGGCAGAAATGTCCCTCTCTAGATGTGCAAAGCTGGTAGAGACATCCCCAAAAAGACTTGCAGCTGTAATTACAGAGAAAGGCGGTTCTTCAAAGTATTGACTCCGGGGGGCGCCATACAAATGCCCCCCCACACTTTTCACATATTTATTTGTAAAAAAAAATTTAAAACATTTATCATTTTCCTTCCACTTCACAATTATGTGCCACTTTGTGTTGGTCTATCACATAAAATCCCAATAAAATACATTTATGTTTTTGGTTGTAAGATGTTGCAGTGCAGTACAAGTAGGTAATGGATTGATTAGGATTTTTTGTGTCTCGTTATTGGCCAGTTATCTGTTTCCAAGGTGTTCTTGTCATTTCTATACATGCCGGTGGAGTCATTTTGGCGTTGGCCCTTTTTTTGCCGGATATTTTTAGAGACAGTCCAGTAATGTAGGAAGACACAGAGTCCTCCACAGGAGCGCGGCTTCTTAATAATAATTCCGGGCGAACGCCGGTCGTTCTCGGAGTGTGCGCTGGTGGAGGACTTCGGGGATCATCTCTCGGCTTTTCTCTCTTCCTCTTGTTGTTCTCTCGGCCTTTGATTACCCAGAAGAAAGGCTGTTTGTAGTCAGTCACTGTTTATTTTTTGGGCTGAATTACTTCTTTTATCTATAGATACAATGTGGCAGTGTGTGTGTTCTATGTACATTTATATATCTGAGATACAACACCACAGACAACGAGCGTGAAAAATCAAAAAAGAACCTTTTCATCTATTTTTTTTTTACATAGAACATGGTTAGAGCTGGGGTACCCAACCCTGTGTATGTATACGGTAACCCTGGGGGGTATGTAAACCAAATAATAGCTGTATAAGGGGGGGGGGTTGTGTATCAGACTGGATTTTTGAATATATTAAAAAGAAAATTGAAATTGCATTATTAAACGTTATATAAACATTGTTTGTCAACATTCATCAGACAGGAGATAGGGAGATACAAAATAACATTGTTTATAAACATTGAGTAGATGGGAGATAAAGAGATACAAAGTAACATTGTTCATAAACATTGAGCAGATGGGAGATAAAGAGATGCAAAGTAACATTGTTTATAAACATTGAGAAGATGGGAGATAAAGAGATGCAAAGTAACATTGTTTATAAACATTGTTCAGACAGGAGATAGGGAGACACAAAGTAACAAGACAAGGAGAGAGGTGCCTCTGGGTGTAGATTTGTGACAATTTTAATTAGCACTTCAGAAAATGGCGACTCACATTTAGGAAGTGTTTCACAGGCACATAAAATAAGGTCCCAGTAAGGGGAAGGGGGTCATCTGCAGACGATCTAATCCTGTGATCTAGGGCCGAAACAACTAATCGATTATGAAATTAATCGATTACTATTTTCATAATCGATTAATCGGCCAGTAACATAATAGGGTTAAAAAAAACTAAAATGAGCCCTTTATAGTACAAAAAGATTAAATCGCTACCCAAAATAATACTTTCACTGTCCCACAGTAAAAAATGAACCCCTTACAGCGATTATTTGCTCTTTTTGTACTAATTTTGTTTTTTTTAACCCCCATTATGTTACTAAACCTCTCAGGCCCGGGTCACACCTCTGTGTTTTTTTGGTTCTTTTTGCAGAAACACACTACACTTCATTTACATGGTTTCCTATGGGACACGTTCACATCCATGATTTTCTTTCAGCTGCTGCGTATTTGGAAAGGGCAAGGACTTTTTTTAACGCAAAACAGTGCTATTTTGGTTCGATATACTTCAATGGAGAAGCTGCAGAAAAGCATGTAATAATGTGTTTTTGCGGCAATTTGTGTTTTTTTAATCTGCCCAACAAATTGGCCTAAAAAAATGTAAAAATGCAAATCGCAGCAAAATTACCTTTTTTTTGTTGTTTTTTTATGGTTATTAGCCGATTAATCGAAACAATAATCGGCCAACTAATCGATTATGAAAATAATCGTTAGTTGCAGCCCTACTGTGATCCCTTCATGGGAGAGAGCTTGTGCTCACTGTACACCGCTGTATGGGGAGCCGGCCGCGGTGGAGGAAAACTCAAGGCGAGGCTTGAAGTGCAGATGGTGAGGAGGCGAGGGAGGATGAAGTCACCGGTATGCGACGCGTTTCACGAGCATGCGCGCTGCAGATGACACGGCAGCTGCGCTCATTTGTCAAAGATACAAAGTAACATTGTTTATAGGATAGAAAGAAATGCTGGACTGCCGCACTCCATAAAACTACGTCTTTATTGGGTAGGAAAAATTCAAAAACAACCAAAACGATACAGTGAAAATAAAGTGAACAACAGGAAAAAATTTGCTGACATGTTTCACTTCGTGTGATGCTTACTCATAGCTATGAGTAAGCATCACACGATGTCAGATAATTTTTTCCTGTTCACTTTATTTTGACTGTATCGTTTTGGTTGTTTTTGGATTTTTCCTACCCAATAAAGACGTTGTTTTATGGAGTGCGGCAGTCCAGCATTTCTTTCTATCTAGCCAGCACCTTGCGGTTTAGTGGAACGGAAGCCAAGCCAAGGGATCTGTAGTTTTTAGAGCGGTATCATCTCTCACATTGTTTATAAACTTTGATCAGATGGGTGATAGAGATGCAAAGTACCATTGTTTGTCAACCTTGATCAGACAGGAGATAGGGAGATACAAAGTAACATTGTTTATAAACATTGTTCAGACAGGATATAGAGAGAGATACATGGTAACATTGTTTACAAATATTCTTCAGACAAGAGATAGAGCGATACATTGTTCAGACACCAGAGAGAGATACAGTGTTACTTTGTATCTCTTTATCTCCCGTCTCATCAATGTTTATAAACAATGTTACTTTGTATGTCTCTATCTCCTGATCAATGTTTATAAACAATGTTACTTTGTATCTCTCTATCTCCTGTCTAAACAATGTTTATAAACAATGTTACTTTGTATTTCTCTATTTCTGGTTTGAGCAAAAACACTTTATTGACAGAAGTAGTTGTGTTTCCCGGCTTTCATTTTAGAAGCGGGGAATTGCAACTAAAAGCAAATGGGAAGACAAAAGGACCCGATATGCTACACACGCCTTGTGTACTTTCAAGAAGTTTTTTTTGGCCGTGTGTAGCACGCCCAGTGTCCTAAACCAATACAAGTATAAAGATGATATATTCTTATCTGTTTTAGCTCCTCTGTTCCCAGCTACACATATATAAAGTAACACCAAAGTAACAACATTTTTTTTTTCAGTTACAACACATTGATGAGAGGGGGGAGGGGCGGGGAGGGTAAATGTATGCAGATCAAACTTCTGCTTTCTTTGTGCTAAAGCAACAGCAACCAGTTTGTCACAAGAATACAAATATACAATTTACAGTAAACTTCTGCAGATCAAATGCACATGTATACCAGCTGCGAGCAGTAACCCCCGATACAACATCTGCATCTCAGTATCCATAGGTGAGAACTATACAAGGTAACACACAGCCCCTCCTCCCCCTCCCCATGGCAGCAAAGCATGGCCTGATCCTTCCTAATACATCAGAGAATTGAATGACTGCTACAAGTGTTCCACACATTATCATAATGGCATCCGGGCCGTCCAAGTTCTCTATATTCCTGGTGGCACGCTCCAAACACGCATTCCTCTTTTTATAAAAAATTGTTATCATAATTTTTATCATAATTGCTGTGCTGCAAACTGACATGAAAACATTCTGTCCTGTTCAGAGCGTGCAAGCGGCACATAGAAATAGAGGACAAGGTAGTTTTGTCATGGACAGGGGTCTGTATTTACTGAGATCGGAACAGTCCAGTTGATTGCAGGATCGCACCTGCAGCAAGTTCTAGAGACTGCCTGAAGACATCACAAGATGCTCCGGGGTGCACTGGAGTATACAGGGTTCAGTGGAGTCACTAGAAGGCATAGTATGCTCTGGGGTGCAATGCAGGCATGGGATGCACAGGAGTGCACTAGTAATTGCTAGATGACCTGAAATGTTCTGGGGTGCACTGGACTCCCTATGATGCACATGGGTGCATTGGGGTCACTACTTGACACAGGATTCTATGGGATCCACTGGAGTCAACAGGGTACACTGGAGTCACAAAGTGATACTGGATTCTCTGGGGAGTACTGAAGTCACTGGGTTTATTAGGGCCACTAGGTGGCAAAGGATGTTTTGGGGTGCACTGGGGTCACTAGGTGACGTAAGATGTTCTTGGGTGCACTGGAGTCATGGGACGCATTGGGGTCACTCACTATGTGGTGCAGGATATTTTGGAGTGCACTGGGTCATGAGGTGCATTGGAGACATTAGGTGACACAGGATGCTCTGGGGTCACTAGGTGATGCAGGATCTTGTGGAGTGCACTGGGTCATCATGGGGTGCATTGGAGACAGGTGACACAGGATGCTTTGGGGTGCACTGGAGTCACAGCATGTACTGGGGTCACTAGGTGATACAGAAAGTTTTGGGGTGCACTGGGGTGCCTATGTGATACAGAATGTTTTGGGGTGCACTTGGGTCACTAGGTGATGCAGGATGTTTTGGGGGGTGCACTGGGGTCACTAGGTGAAACAGAATGTCTTCCGTGCACTGGGGTAAATAGGTCACTAGGTAGCATAGGATGCTCTGGGGTGCACTGTAGTCATAGGGTGCATTGGGGTCACTCACTAGGTGATACCAGATCTTTTTGAGTGCACTGGGTCATAGGGTGCATTGGAGACAGGTGACACAGAATGCTTTTGGGTGCACTGGAGTCACAGCATGTACTGGGGTCACTAGTTGATACAGAATGTTTTGGGGTACACTGGGGTCACTAAGTGATAGAATGTTTTGGGGTGCACTGGGGTCACTATGTGAAACAGGATGTCTTCCGTGCACTGGGGTCAATAGGTCACTAGGTAGCATAGGATGCTCTGTGGTGCACTGGAGTCCAACAAATAATATTTATTAATAGGGTGCATTGGAGTCACTCACTAGGTGATACCAGATCTTTTGGAGTGCACTGGATCATAGGGTGCATTGGAGACAGGTGACACAGGATGCTTTGGGGTCACTAGGTGATGCAGGATGTTTTGGAGTGCACTGGGTCATAGAGTGCATTGGAGACATTAGGTGACACAGGATGCTCTGGGGTCACTAGGTGATGCAGGATGTTTTGGGGGGTGCACTGGGGTCACTAGGTGAAACAGGATGTCTTCCGTGCACTGGGATCAATAGGTCACTAGGTAGCATAGGATGCTCTGTGGTGCACTGGAGTCCAACAAATAATATTTATTAATAGGGTGCATTGGAGTCACTCACTAGGTGATACCAGATCTTTTGGAGTGCACTGGGTCATAGGGTGCATTGGAGACAGATGACACAGGATGCTTTGGGGTGCACTGGTGTCATAGGGTGCATTGGGATCACTCACTAGGTGATGCAGGATCTTTTGGAGTGCACTGGGTCATAGGGTGCATTGGAGACAGGTGACACAGGATGCTTTGGGGTGCACTGGAGTCATAGGGTGCATTGGGGTCACTCACTAGGTGATGCAGGATCTTTGGGAGTGCACTGGGTCATAGAGTGCATTGGAGACATTAGGTGACAAAGGATGCACTGGGGTCACTAGGTGAAACAGGATGTCTTCCGTGCACTGGGGTCAATAGGTCACTAGGTAGCATAGGATTCTCTGGGGTGCACTGGGGTCACTAGGTCATACCAGATCTTTTGTAGTGCACTGGGTCATGGGGTGCATTGGAGACAGGTGACACGGGATGTTTTGGGGTGCACTGGAGTCACAGCATGTACTGGGGTCACTAGGTGATGCAGAATGTTTTGGGATGCACTGGGGTCGCTAGGTGATACAGGATGTCTTCGGTGCACTGGGGTCATATATAATTTCTTTGAAATGCGTTTTTCTGGATATTTTTGTTGTTGTTCTCTCTCTCACCGGTAAAATAAACCGACCATTAAAATTATAGACTGATCATTTCGTTGTCAGTGGGGCAAACGTACAAAATCAGCAGGGGGTCAAATCGTTTTTTCCCTCACTGTATATTAGCAGTATGTGGAAGTACAAATCGTGTGATCAAGTTGTTAATTGTATTAGAATAAATTTTGCAACAAAGAAATTGCGTTGCTGTGTCTTCTGTTAGCGATTTGCCTCACGCCGCGCAGCCTGTGTCATGACGAATCTGCCTGTTCCCTCTGCCCGGCACACACTCCAAATATTTATGCGAACGCTTTTTGTATCTTGCAGTTCGGTGCCAGGATTGGAGCGCCAGCATAGAAAGCCCATTTGGCACAGCGTGAAACTTGTCCTTTCTCCGACCTGACAAATGCGCTCGGGTTTTACCTTACAGTTTGTTTACAGTGCTGTTATTAAACCGTCTTACAATGGCCGTCCGGTGTTTCAGCCGCTTGTGTAATAAGTGGAAGTCATTCACGAGCGTCAGGGAGTGCGAGGCCGATCTCCTATTAACCGTCTTCCTGCGTCAAATCCCCGGCGTCTGGCTGGTTTGAGAACGGGAGGGGGGTTTGTTTAATGCAGTGTTTTTTATGTAGTTTTTTTTTTTAACTTTAATTCTATGTTTGTTCAAAATGGCAAAAAAAAAAAAAAGGAGTTCAAGTCAATCAGCGACTTATATAACATTGAAAAAGCCCTACTTCTCAAGTAAAGCCTGCCATGCAAGAAATAGTAAATGTTATGGTGTGTGTAAACATAAAAAAATAAGCTTACTCCAATCAATTCCAAACTGAACTTTTAAGTGACAGTAAAACTCTGGTTAAAAAAAAAGAAAAAAAGGAAAATTATATTCCAGTATTTTTCCCTAATCCAAAAAAGCCCCTTCTGTTGCTCTCAGCCGCCTCCAAATCTCCACATTCCCCCCACCTTTTTTTTTTTGTTATGATCCGATATCCAATTAGAGGGTGGCTATATTCCTTCTTTGTACTCCCCAGTGTATGTAGAAATGTAGCAGCCTTCTCTTCCTTGCTCCTACTGTGGGTTGCTGGCTATGGGCTCTGGCCTGCAGGCTGTGGCTTGCGGACTATGGGCTGTGACCTTTTAGACTATGGGCTGTGACCTTTTAGACTATGGGCTGTGACCTTTAGACTATGGGCTGTGACCTTTAGACTATGGGCTGTGACCTTTAGACTATGGGCTGTGACCTTTTAGACTATGGGCTGTGACCTTTAGACTATGGGCTGTGACCTTTAGACTATGGGCTGTGGGCAATGGGCTGTAGCATGCAAGCTATGAGGTGATTAGAGGGTGGATACATTCCTTCTCCATGGTCAGTCTATGTTAAGCCCCATACACACGATCGGACTTTTTGACAACAAACTTTAAAATGAGCAGGTTTTCAAAAAAATCCGACCGTGTGTACGCTCCATCGGACAAACTTTTTTTGGTTTTCATCGGACAAAAGTTTGCTCTACAAATGGACAAACTTTTCGCCAACAAAAGTCCGATGGTGCAAAGTCCTGCCGTGTGTACAGAAATCCATCGGACTTTTGTCCGAGGTAAAAATACGCATGCACAGAACCAATGTTAAAATCAACCAACAATAACAGAAGTTGACCAAAGGGTGGCGGTAAAGAGCAGAAAAACCACGTAGTATGTCAATTACGTCACTACGTTCATGTTTGTTGGCTGAAAAAGTCAGAGCGTGTGTATGCTATGGGCGTTCATGGCCAACTCCCTTCGGACAAAAATCCACGGAAAAGTTTGTTTGAAGTCTGATCGTGTGTATGAGGCTTAAGAATGAAGCAACCTTCTCTTGATTGCTCCTTCTGTGGGCTTTGGGCTGTGGCCTATGGGCTGATTTAGAGGGTGGCTACATTTCTTCTCCTTGGTCCCCAGTGTATGTAGAAATGTAGCCACCTTCTCTTGCTCGCTCCTGCTGCAGGCTATGGGCTGTGGCCTTTAGACTATAGGCTGATTAGAGGATGGATACATTCCTTCTCCATGGTCAGTGTATGTAAGATTGTAGAAACCTTCTCTTGATTGCTCCTTCTGTGGGCTGTGGGCTATGGCCTGTGGCCTATAGGCTATGGTCCGTTTTAGAGGGTGGCTACATTTCTTCTCTATGGTCCCCAGTGTATGTAGAAATGTAGCAGCCTTCTCTTTCTTGGTCCTTCTGGTGGCTTCGGGCTATGGGCTTGGGCCTGCAAGCTATGAGCTGATTAGAGGGTGGCTACATTCCTTCTCCATGGTCAGTGTATGTTAGAATGTGGAAACCTTCTCTTGATTGCACCTTCTGTGGGCTATGGACTGTGGCCTATGGGCCGATTTTAGATGGTGGCTACATTTCTTCTCCATGGTCCCCATTGTATGTAGGAATGTATGGAATGTGTGTCACTCGCACCTTGGTGATGTGGATAAATGAATTAGGCCGCTGCTGTGAGTGATGTCCCCCCCTTAGGGAAACAGAGAAATAGAAAAAATAACAAACGGAACTAAATAACGCTGAGGAGCCCCGGGAGGAAGTGGGAGCTGGATGTCTCTAAAAAGAGGGTATCCGCTCCCCCCCCCAAAAAATGACCTGCCAAATGTGGCATGTCAGGGGGTCACATTACGTAAAGTGGAAGTTCCATTTTTGGGTGGAACTCCGCTTTAAGTAGTGGATGTTTTATGGATTGTTTTTAGTGAAAAGGATATTCTTTGTGTCACTTTAAGCTGCCGAATTCATGTTTTGCTATATTTTGTGCCAGCCAATTAAATCTAAGGCCCCTTTCACACTGGGGCGGGCAGGTGCGGTGGCGGTATAGCAGCGCGATTTTCAGCGCTGCTTTACCGTCGTTCTTACCGCGGTATGTGGCTGCTAGGGGGGTGAATTTAACCCCCGCTAGCGGCCCAAAAAGGGTTAATACCGCCTGCAAACCGCGGCTATTGCCGCGGTTTGCGGGCGGTATTACTGCTGTGTCCCATTGATTTCAATGGGCAGCCGCGGTAAAGGAGCGGTGAACACACCGCTCCTTCACCGCTGTAAAGAAGCGGCTAGCAGGACTTTTGGAGCGGTCCTGCTAGCGCACCGCTTCAGTGTGAAAGCCTTCGGGCTTTCACATTGAAGGCTACAGGCACAAATTTTTCATGCGGTATAATAGCGCTAATATTAGCGCTAAACCGCATGAAAAATGCCCCAGTGTGAAAGGGGCCTAAGTATCTGGTAATCCTGCCAGGATTCTTATGCTCTTCTCCTTCCTGTTCCATCTTGTCAACACAAACCATGGGTTCAGGCACATAGCATTGGCAGACATTCCAGTCATAGGAACAACAAAAATGCTGTACAAAAGCATGGCTTTCCTGCAGGCATGTAGTCAGGGGGTGACATCACAGGATGACTTGCCCAGCCCCTGAAGAACCTAGTTGACAAGCGTACACCTTGTAGGAGTCTCACTGTTGATAGAGCAGCTGCACATAGTGGATGCAGACGATTTTAATTAGAGGTCTCCGCCCCCATCCCTTTGACCTCCGGGACACACAGATGATATAGTGGTCACATGACCATAACTAAAAGAACAGAAAAAATGTATTTTGGTAGATTATGAAGCTACCATGGTGGTTGTTAAGAATTTGGAGGCTGAGTTCACACCTACTTTAAGGCTAACTCTGATTCTTTCTGTTAATCTGTATTTTACTTATGTGCAAGATAAAGGGGAGCTAACGCTTTTCTTTTTTTTTGCTGAAAGGTGTGCCTAAAGCAACGAGTAAAAGACTAGTCAGCAGTATCACCTGTGGCCTCTCTGCAGTTGATCTTTCTCACATTACTGACTTATCATGCCTTGTTTTGAATTGTGAAGGCGATCAACTTGGCAGAGAAGCAGGCCTTGGCTTTCTCATGCCAGATCTGCCACCCTGATGACTGGTGGTGGAGGTGATAGAGGTGAAGGAAGCACAGATCCACAAAATTTCAGAAGCAGGGAGATTCTTTCACTGCATGTCCTCAGGTACAGCTTCCCCTCCAGCAAGGAGAACAGTGAGCAGCACAATGATGATGTCACTTCAAATCTAGTGAGAATATCAGTTAGATGTTTTTTATCTGACTGCGGGTATACAGCTCTGAGGCTACAAACCAGGAGTGCCTAGGCGGGAAGTGCACTGCTATTTTTTAAGGAGGAATTTTCAGGATACTGCTCAGGCACAATTAACATTTCTAGATGCACCTATAACATAACAAGTCTTTACTTTTCATGACAACTTTAATACAACTTCACCTTAACCACCTAAATACTTTCCCAGCTTTAAAGGTCCATAATTTCCAAAAAAATATGTATTCTGGTAACTGTATGTAATTAATACCTTAAATAATAGTATTCAGTATACAAGTTCCTCTATTTATTTCACATATCTTTTTATTTATATTTTAAAAAATTACAGTAATTATGACTTAATGTTGTTTCTTTTCTCTCTCAGGTCCAGCAAGACGATGAATCTCTGTTCTAAGTGTTTTGCGGGTGAGTACCTGTCTAAAGTTCCCTACCTGCTCATACCTGTACTTTCTCTGCATTCCCAGTACATTCTGTGACATTTACTGGCTCACCTGTAAAATAAAAATTACAAGCTGGCGCCTACATTTTGCCTGTCTAATTTGATACAAATTGAATGGATTGGTCAGGTTGGCTCTCCTATTCCAAAGCTCCGGTAAATCTAAAAAGGAGATTGCATAGTGTATGGTCAGCTTTATACAAGTATACAGTGGAACCTTGGATTACGAGCATAATCCGTTCCAGGAGAATGCCTGTAATCCAAAGCACTCGCATATCAAAGCAAGTTTCCCCATTGAAGTCAATGGAAACTAAGATAATTTGTTCTACATTGACTTATTTGGCATGCAGTACTGCATGTGGCCAGAGGTGGGGGGGGGCGCCGGAGAGACTTGGAAATACTCGGAGATCGTTCGGCTGCCCTCGGACACCCCCGGAAAGGCTCGTAAACACTCGGAAACGGGGTATTTCCGAGTTTTTCCGAACAGCTCAGATAGGCTCCGGCGCCCCCGCACCTCAGGCCAAGTGCGGTACTGTAAACCGCAGAGGATTGAATCCTGCAAGTTTTGTGAGACAACACTCGAAAAACCGAGTCAGGATTTAAAAAAAAGAATTGCTCGTATTGCGAAACGCTCGTTAACCGCGTTACTCGCAATCCGAGGTTCCACTGTAAGAGGGAGTGGACAAAGACACTCCGCTGTCAGACCTCGTTCACATCTCCACATAGCGAAAACTCGCACATTCCCATATGTTTTTTTTTTTGTTGGGTGTTTTCCCTTGTCACACATAGGGCAGCCCGTGCACTTGAATGGGCGCCCTACAGGCAAAAGTCGCCCCAAGAAAAGCTCAAGAACTTTGTTTTGGAGTAGAGCGTGGTGGGTTACCGCAATTTTTGGTGCGTTTGCTGCACTTGGGGATCCTTTAACATGTAATGACAACACAAGCATGATGCGCGTTTCTGAAACTCATGGCAAAGCGCACATTTTCTATACGGTTTTCCATGCATTTGGAAGCACACAGATGTAAATGGAGCTTCATTGTTTTTGTGTAAACGCACCAATTTCACTTTCAGGCCCCATTCACAGCTAGAGTAGTGGGAGCGCACGTTTTTCCAGTGACACACATAGGGCAGCCCGTTTATTTCAATGAGCTGCACTAAACGTGGAAAAGTAGCTCATGGGACACTTTGCCGTGGAGGGAGTTGCACATTTTTTACTGTGAGTTTTGCTGTGTTTGCCACCTGTTCTTTTATGTGGCAAAATGTGTGTTTGCTTCTGTGTTTGGTAAGCCGCTAACAATTAATGGCACTGAAAGCGGAACTAGGTAAAGTGTGGAAAAAGTATTATTTGATCCCCTGCAGATTGTGTAAGTTTGCCCATTTACAAAGAAAAGAAGGATCTATAATTTTTATCAGAGGTGTATTTTATATGATAGAGACAGAATATCAACCAAAAATCCAGAAAAATCACACATGATACAAATGTTATAAATGGAGTTGCAGTTCAGTGAGTAAAATAAGTATTTGATCCTCAAGCAAAACATGACTTGGTACTTGGTGGAGAAACCCTTGTTGGGAAGCACAGAGGTCAGACGTTTCTTGTAGTTGGTGATCAGGTTTGCACATCTCAGGAGGGATTCTGGTCCACTCTTTACAGATCTTCTCTAAATCCTTAAGGTTTCTTGGCTGTCGCTCAAAGTTTTAGCTCCCTCCATAAATTTTCTATAGGATTAAGGTCTGGAGACTGGCTAGGCCACTCCATGCCCTAAATGTGCTTCTTTTTGAGCCACTCCTTTGTTGCCTTGGTGGTATGTTTTGGGTCATTGTCATGCTGGAAGACCCATCCATGACCCATCTTCAGTGTTCTGGCTGGGGGAAGAAGGTTCTCATCCAAGATTTTACAATACATGGCCCGTCCATTGGCCCCTCAATGTGGCAAAGTCGGTCTGTACCTTTAGCAGAGAAACGGCCCCAAAGCATCATGTTTCCATCTCTGTGCTTCACTGTAGGAATGGTGTTCTTAGGGTCATAGTCAGCATTTTTCTTCCTCCAAACATGGCTAGTCGGTTATTGCCAATTAGCTCAATTTTGGTCTCATCTGACCACAGCACTTTCTCCCAATCCTCCTCTGAATCATTTAGATGTTCATTGGCAAACTACAGACGGGCCTTCTTGAGGAGGGGGGACCTTGCGGGCGCTGCAGGATTTCAATCCATGATGGAGTATTGTGTTACCAATGGTTTGTTTGGTGACTATGGTCCCAACTGCCTTGCGGCCATTCACAAGCTCCTCCCGTGTAGTTCTGGGCGGATCCCTCACTTTTCTTATGCTCAACCTCACCCCATGAGGCAAAATCTTGCATGAAGCTCCAGACTGCGGGCAATTGATGGTTATTTTGTATTTCTTCCATTTGCGAATAATCTCAAAATCAAAGAAGACTTTTATTTTTTTGCAACCGTGGTACATTAATGGCATATTAGTACATAGGGGAGCTGGATTTTAGAGGGGAAAAAAAAAGATGAACCTTTAAATGTATTAATATAGAATTTCTTTTGTCTTTTGAAAAAAGATGTTTGGTCCTTAATTGGATTGACACCTCAAATCTAGTCATTTGTCATCCCATGCTTACCAGAGGAGCTTACATTCTAATGTCCCACTACAGTCACACAATATTATTATAAATATATATAGCTCTGACATATACCATAATGCTGTACAGAGAGCACTGAGCCAGTCACACCCGTCTCTGCAGCAGAGGAGCTTACACTCTAATGTCACCGCCACAGTCACACACTATTATTATTATACATTTATATAGGTCTGGCATATACCGCAGTGCTATACAGAGAACAATGAGCCGGTCACATCAGTCTCTGTACAAGTGAACCAGAGGAGCTTACACTCTAACCTTCCCACCCCAGTCACACAATGATTATTATTATTATATATATTCATAAAGCTCTAATATGTTACGTAGTACAGAGGACATCAAGCAATTCACATCATTCTCTGCTTACACTCTGATATCGCACCACAGTCGCACACTATTCTTATTATTATACATTTATATAGCTCTGACATATACCTCAGTGCTGTACAGAGAACGCTGAGCCAGTCACATCAGTCTCTGTACCAGAAGATCTTACACACTAATGTCCTGTTCACACGTACACTTGTATTTACAGTGAAGCTAATTTGGGTAGAATGTGTTTTGAATGATGGGAGGACATCAGAGTCCTTGGAGGTGTTCTGCGTGAACACAGGGTATAAATGCCAGTCCCATGCAGCGTCCTTGCTGAGAATCTTACACAGTTTTCCATGGCTCAATCATGAGCCAACACTTCCTACAGTGATTTCTGGATCCAGCTTGGTTCTTTAATAACTGTAATTTAGAACAGCTTTAGCAGAAAAAGTCACCTACAATTTCCATCTGCTGAAACAATGTGTCAATAGAATCGGCAATAACTCAGAGAAGATGTACTATATGGCTAAATGTATGTTGACCCCTCTCAAAGTAATGGCGTTCAGGTGTCTCTAGTGAAGGGTCTTGTTAATGCTACATAATACAAAGACTTTGTAGACAGTTATGCTCTTCAACCTTGTGGTAACAGTTTGGTGAAGGCCTTTTCTGTTCTACCATGACTGTACTATACAAAGCCAACTCCATAAAGACATGGGCTGACCAGTGCGGACCAGCTCCATAAAGACATGGGCTGACCAGTGCGGACCAGCTCCATAAAGACATGGGCTGACCAGTGCGGACCAGCTCCATAAAGACATGGGCTGACCAGTGCGGACCAGCTCCATAAAGACATGGGCTGACCAGTGCGGACCAGCTCCATAAAGACATGGGCTGACCAGTGCGGACCAGCTCCATAAAGACATGGGCTGACCAGTGCGGACCAGCTCCATAAAGACATGGGCTGACCAGTGCGGACCAGCTCCATAAAGACATGGGCTGACCAGTGCGGACCAGCTCCATAAAGACATGGGCTGACCAGTGTGGACCAGCTCCATAAAGACATGGGCTGACCAGCTCCATAAAGACATGGGCTGACAAGTGTGGACCAGCTCCGTAAAGACATGGGCTGACCAGAGTGAGACATGGGCTGACCAGAGTGAGACATGGGCTGACCAGCGTGGACCAGCTCCATAAAGACATGGGCTGACCAGAGTGGACCAGCTCCATAAAGACATGGGCTGACCAGAGTGGACCAGCTTGGACACCTTCCAAAATCTTTTGGAAAGACTTACCAGAAGAGTGGAGCATGTCATGGCTACAAAGAAGGGAAGGGTTAGGGACCAACTTCATATTAATGGCCATGGTCTCTAGTAAGGGAGACTTTCAGAACTACAGCAGAAACATTGTAGACAATTGTGTTCTTCCAACCTTGTGGTAATAGTTTGGTGAAGACCCTTTTCTGTTCCACTATGACAGACTGTTCCCCTGTGTACAAAGCCATCTCCATAAAGACATGGTTTTACCAGTTTGGTGTGCAGGAACTTGAGTGTCTTGTATAGAGCTCTGACCTCAACCCTACTGAACACCTCTGGGATGAATTGGAACACCAAGTACAAGCCAGGTCTTTTTTTGTTACCCAACCTGCGGCCCAACAGTGTGAGCCAGGTCTTTCTTTTTGGTGCCCAATGTGGGGCCCAGCATGTGAACCAGGTCTTTTTTTTGTGGGGCCCAGCATGTGAGCAATGTCTTTTTTTGTGGGGCCCAGCATGTGAGCCATGTCTTTTTTTTGTGGGGCCCAGCATGTGAGCCATGTCTTTTTTTTGTGGGGCCCAGCATGTGAGCCAGGTCTTCTTTTTTTTGTGGGGCCCAGCATGTGAGCCAGGTCTTCTTTTTTTTGTGGGGCCCAGCATGTGAGCCAGGTCTTCTTTTTTTTGTGGGGCCCAGCATGTGAGCCAGGTCTTTTTTTTTTTTTTTTGATGCCCAACATGGGGACAATGTGTGAACCAGGTCTTCTCATCCAACATCAGAACCTGACCTCACAAATGGACACAAATTCCCACAGACACCCTCCAAAATTTTGTGGAAAGCCTTCCCAGAAAAGTGGAGGATGTTATTGATGCAGAGGGTGTAAACTCCATATGATGACTCATTTATGTCCATTCTCCATTCCTGTGCTTGTAGACTGCCACTCACATAGTTTCCTCTGCACACATTCAGAATGGCGCAGTGTAGAGGACATTCAGAACTTCCCCGTCATGTTCCCGCCACAACCTGTCTTCTTCCTCCAGTGTCCATCTTGTGCTCATTAGTATTTTTACAGATGGCCCGCCGGCTATGAAGAAGTGTCTATCAAATTGGTGTGTGTTTATCTGCTCATTATCTGTTATTGATGTGGCGACGGACGTCTTTCTTCAGTCTGTTGTTATCACAGACAATCCACTGACACATCTTCCTCTTTTAATTAGTGGAGCACAGAGACATTCGGCTGATAATGGCCAGACATGACAGAACCAACTTACATATGACAGACAATTCTCATTTTGAGCTTAGGAATCATCAACAAGCATCATCCATAGCTATACCATCCATGATATCTACGCCATTCGGGAGGGCCCAAGAAAATGTTTGCCCAGGGTCCAATTAATAGTAAAGACTTAGCAGTATTCACGCTATGTGTGTCCTATGTTCCTTTTCCTCTATGGCGGCTATCTGATTCTGGATTCTAGGTTGAGGCAAATGTATTGTGGAACATTACATGCTGGGACCCAGTGGACCATACTTGCTTAGCTTGGAGACACCAGGAGGGGTCTTCTTTTCTGTATGCATGTTTGATCTCTGTAATTGGGGATCATAAGTATCCGGAAATAGGATTTTATTGCGGTGGAGGGCATGTGTGCATGGTGGACTTACCACACTTTTCATGTGGCTTGGCATCTAGTGGAATGCATCATTATTCTGAGAAGAATTTGAATAATTTTCATCACACTGTACAGTATATGTGAGTTGTCTGACAGGGCAGATCTGTGACGGTCCAGGGTCATGCTCGGAAACCAGTAGCTATAGTAGTAGAGAAGCTCCCATCGACCTGCAGGATGGGTAAACAAGCAGGTCGTCCTGGTGGATGATGTGGGCTCACCTGAGGTGTGGGGTCTAAGCACTAACCGGTGTTCACCAGAGCTCTTGATGGTAGAGATGGCTTTTGCTGCGTGTTTCATGATATGTTGGCATTCACATAGCTGCATTCATTTGTGTAGTATTGTAATGTCTGTCTATATATGTACATCACTGTGTTACAGGTGATATGTCTGAGCTTCATCATTTCTACAGACAATGCTGATAATGTGATGCATCTGGGGGGGGGGGGGGGGCGCACGTGTCCCCCCACCCACCTACCTTCCCATCTTCACAAATACACACAGATTCATTCACTGTCAAATTACTGCTAAATAGCTCAAAGCCCACTTAATCCCAATGTAACACTGAATGTTAATGGCTCACCACTGCAAAGTATCAGCCAAGGCTTTTATTTGTCATTATAAAAAGCAGAGAAGTTGTGTTGTCTCCGGGTTTATCCGAATCCTTCCATCTTCATGGGCGCAATTTAACTCCTCGGCTATTTTTAAAAACCTCCAACCACAAGAATCCTGACATTTTTCTGTACAGAGTACAAATGCGAGTCTGGCCAGTAATGTAAGTGATAGAAGAGAACTTTGAGTGCACTTATCCCTCTCTGGGTCTCCTTCTCCAGGCTTTTGTAGAACATTTTTTACCACCGATATTCACGGTGTGAGCTGCCAAGCCCTGCACAACAGCTCTCCATTTCCTTTTCAGTCCTTCACCTTCTCCTCGATGCATGTGCAGCCCAAACATTGCTCCCTGTTTACTTATTCTTTACAGAAGAGTCCCCAACTGGGGTTATAGACCGAATAGGCCAGTTGAGATTTGTGACAGACCCAACCAGGACAGGGGCTTTTGGAGGGGACTGCAGGGGGGGCTTTTGCCTACTGACTATGGGCCCTTGGTTTAAAGGGAGCACTACTCTTTGGGAAGGGGGGGGGCCTGGAGGACCCTGGGAGTGGCCAGATTTTGGTCCATGTCTCCACCAAAACACACACATACAGGGGCCTTGTTAAGTATGTCTCTCCCATTGTGTACCTCCTAGGTGTTCATTCCCATTGTTAATTGAGTCACCTATTGTTTTCGTCTGTCTGATCATTTCTTGGGGATGTGATTAAGATTGTTTCCACTTTACCTGTTATCAAACCATTGTAGGATGTTATGTGTTTATGCTTAGGATAATGTGTAATGTACTTTGTGTATCCAGGGTGTAGACTGGTGCCGGACAGTCTGAGCTGGGGGTGGGAACTCTGATTAATCAAAGCATTGTCTGGGTGAGTCACCTAGGCTTGTGTAGGTGCCTACTAGTTTAATTAGGTTGATGTTTATGTTAGCTGTTGGCTATGTTATATATATTCCTGTTTACAGTCTGTATTGTTAGGGTAGTGTGATCAGGCCCTACCTGATCTGGTGTGCTATATATTCTGCATGAATTTAAAATAAAGTCAGTTGGAGTTCCAGTTTGCATCTAAGTTAGTGTTGTCTAGTCTTGGGTGCTCAGCTATAATACCTGGTTCCTCGGTCCTAGACTGGAGGAAGCAATATATCTTGCTGGAGGCACCCAAGTTGGGTGCTGGATGGTTCCATCACACGATAGAACCCGTCTTATCTTATATAATCTTTGACCAAAGTTTTCTTTAAAGAAAAAATGCAGACAAGAAGAAAAAAATCAGCTTTGCTTCATTTTAGAAACCGAGAAAACCAATGGCAGAAAAAGACCAAGTAGACTTAGTCCCCAATTTTTTGTTAAAATTTTTACCCAACGATAGACCTAGGTGATCCCAACCTTGTTTAAATTCACATATTGTTGATTGACTCACCACCTCTACTGGTTGTCTGTTCCAACCATTAACCACGACTTCAGTAAAATAATACTTGCTAAGATCGATTTTGCACTTTCCTCCTATTAGTTTGAGGTCATGTCACCGTGTTCTTGATTGCCACTCACTCTACTATACTATAGTAATATATATATTGTGACAGCAGGAAGGTAAAGTCACCTGGTTGCATCCAGGGGGGTAGATATATTTCGCCCAGATTCAGGCTTTACGCCGACTTATACAACTAGGTGGAGAGTTGTATAAGGCTAGTGGGCTCATGGATGACTCATACCTCTAGGGAGAGTGTGGGGCGTCGTGCAGACAGGGAGTTGATGAGACCAGCTGAAGCTTGTCAGCTCATTTAGGCCTCTATAAGAACTCCCAGCTTCATTAGATGTTAGCTCATGCCTGGAACCAGACCTGTGTGGACTGTCTAGGGAGAGTGAACCCCTGTGCGGTGAGACAAAGCCTGTGTGGCTATTTGCTTGGACATTTAAAACCAGGGACTTAGGGACTAGGACAGCACCAGGCTGATCCCAGTTGTTAGTTAGGAAACCTGTATGTTTACTCAGAGGTCAAGTTGACCAGGATTTATTTTGTTTATGTTTCTTTTTCTTTGCTGTGTTTTGTCACTGTAAATAGAAAATAAACCGCACCTTTTTGATTTTGAAAACCACAACCTCCGTTTGCTGGGCCTGTTTTTGTGTGGGGAGCCCATCTCGGGGGTCACACACACCCGCTGCCGAGCCAACCCCCTCACAATATATATATATATATATATATATATACTATACGGAAAATACTGCCCTCCTGACTGTATTAATGGTGTTTAAAGTTTTCAGTCATGTCCATTCTTTCCTCAAGACTGTACATATCAAGTTCTGGTGGACTCTCCTGATATGTTTTAACCCCCAGACCATTCACTAGTTGGTTGCTCTTTTTAACTGAACACATTATTCTAATAAAGGTCGAGTCATCAATATAGAGGAATCAGGGCCTCTTTCCTCCTACAGGTCATCCCTCTAGTGATTTAAAGATCTATATAGATGATTCAGGACCTCCTTCATCCTGCTTGATGATCCCTCTTGTGATATCTAAAGATCTATATGGAGGATTCAGGACCTCCTTCCTTCTGCTGTTGATCCTTCTAATGGTAGCTCAAGATCTACATAGGGAAATCAGGACCTCCTTCCCCCTACTAGTGATCCCTCTAGTGATATCTAAAGATCTAAATAGAGTAATCAGGACCTCCTTCCTCCCGTTTATGATCTCTCAAGTGATCTAGAGATCTATATTGAGGATTTAGGACCTTCTTCCTCCTGCTGGTGACCCCTCTAGTGATATAAAGATCTGTATAGAGGAATTGGGACCTCCTTACCCCGGCAATCGAAGATTAGAACCCCTCACATCCTAACTTCGGTAATTCTGGCTAAACAGTATGAGGGGGTTATTTATTTACCTAAGTGCATTATTTACCATTTGAAGACACCAAACTGAAGTATCTGCTTCTTTGACCAATTTTTCAGCAATGCTATTGTCTTGGCTAGACCTGAATGGAGCCCACATCAAGGGACAACGTCTGTGGGTTCTCCCTTGGTGCATTTGTTCAAGAAGAGCAAGCAACGGTGCATCATAGAGATGGTACTGTTGTCTTGCCCTAATTAGCCAGCAGTGACCATCTGTCTGTCCTTTCTACATGTAAGATTTGCAGTGTTGACCATATAAGTTTGAGTTCTCTGACGCAGCTTTGCACACTACATAACCAGCCATTGGTTGAAACTTAAGACTAATGTCCAAATCTACAGCCAACTCTCTTCATAGCTTTCACAGCTTTTAAAAATTCACTTAATTCAGGATTGAATTCAGGCTTGCCAGCAGGGATTAGGTAGAGATAGCTAGCCCGGCCGCCACACACCTCACCCGGCCCGGTTAGCAGGATAAAAGCCGCCTCAGTTTGATTTATCCAGACCACATCTCCAACATGTTTCGCCCCCAGGGCTTAATCATGCCCTGCCACCAGCGGACCCTCATCACCATGCTTAAGCCCCAGGGGCGGGGAGAAACATGTTGGAGTTGTGGTCTGTATAAATCGAGCTGAGACTGCTTTTACCTGCTAACCACTCAGGCCGGGTGAGGTGTGTGGCGGCCGGGGCTATCTCTTCCCATTTCTGCAGTATGATTTGGGTCTGGATGGACCTTTCCTCAGCCTGCATCCACACTAGTACCATAAGCATTTATCATGGGTTGCCAGCAGGGAAGATGGCTTGATTTAGCTAAATAGCCTAAAAATTGCAAAGCAATTTTGTGTCTTTTGCATGGTTTGAAATCAAAAATAGAAAGCCCCACAGTTTCCCTTTTGCTGCTGACTGGCTTGAGGGGTTGGCAGAGGCGGAATGTTGGACTCAGAATATTAACCACTTAACAACCACCTGCCGCCAAATAACGGCGGCAGGGTGGTTGCTTAACTCTGGGAGGACGTTATATAACGTCCTCCCAGAATCGCGCTCCCGCGCGCCCCCTGGGGCGCGCACACGGGAAACTCCGTGACCGCCGGGTACAGAGGACCCGGCGGATCACGAATCGCGGTAAATCGCCGCTGATAGCGGCCGTTTACCACGTGATCGCTCCGTCAAATGACGGAGCAATCACTTGTAAACAGACCGGCGTCATTTGATGACGCCGGTTCCTCCCTCCCCTCTCTGTACCGATCGGTACAGTGTGAGAGGGGAGGGGGAGGGAGCGGATGGCAGCAGCAGCTCTGTGGGCTGGATCTGTGACAATTGCAGTCACAGATCCATCCATCCATCCATCCCTGCTCAGCCATCCCTGTGCTATACCCTGCCAATACTCTGCAATACACCCTGCCAATACTCTGCAAAATACCCTGGTGCAATACTCTGCAATACTCTGCAATACCCTGGTGCAATACTCTGCAATACCCTGGTGCAATACTCTGCAATACCCTGGTGCAATACTCTGCAATACCCTGGTGCAATACTCTGCAATACCCTGCTGCAATACTCTGCAATACCCTGCTGCAATACTCTGCAATACCCTGCTGCAATACTCTGCAATACCCTGCTGCAATACTCTGCAATACCCTGCGAAATACTCTGCAATACCCTGCGAAATACTCTGCAATACCCTGGTGCAATACTCTGCAATACCCTGGTGCAATACTCTGCAATACCCTGGTGCAATACTCTGCAATACCCTGCACAATACTCTGCAATACCCTGCGCAATACCCTGCACAATACTCTGCAATACTCTGCAATACCCTGCACAATACCCTGCACAATACTCTGCAATACCCTGCACAATACTCTGCAATACCCTGCACAATACTCTGCAATACCCTGCACAATACTCTGCAATACCCTCCACAATACTCTGCAATACCCTCCACAATACTCTGCAATACCCTCCACAATACTCTGCAATACCCTCCACAATACTCTGCAATACCCTCCACAATACCCTGTGCAATACCCTCCACAATACCCTGCCATACACCGCAATACCCTGCCATACACCGCAATACCCTGCCATACACCGCAATACCCTGCCATACACCGCAATACTCCGCAATGCCCTGCAATACTCCGCAATGCCCTGCAATACTCCGCAATGCCCGGCAATACTCCGCAATGCCCGGCAATACTCCGCAATGCCCGGCAATACTCCGCAATGCCCGGCAATACTCCGCAATGCCCGGCAATACTCCGCAATGCCCGGCAATACTCCGCAATGCCCGGCAATACTCCGCAATGCCCGGCAATACTCTGCAATAACCACTTCCCGCCCTCCGGCCGTCATATGACGTCCTTGACTTTGTGCGGGGATATCTGAATGATGCCTGCAGCTACAGGCATCATTCAGATATCGGCTTTTTCAGCCGGCGATTCCCTACACCATAAGAACAATCATAGCGGCTGTTCCGCCGCTTGATCATTCTTATGGGAGGCGAGAGGGGATGTCCCCCCCCCCCCCGCCGCCCTCCGGTGCTTCTACCGACTCACCGCTACGATCAAAGCCAGGATTGTTGTTTTTTTTTTTTGTATTTTTTTCAGGCTTCCCAGCCTAGAGGTGAGATGTGGGGTCTTATTGACACCCCCCCCCCCCATATCTCACTGTAAAGAGGACCTGTCATGCCATATTCCTATTACAAGGGATGTTTACGTTCCTTGTAATAGGTATAAAAGTGATCAAAAAAATGTTTAGGGCGGAAAAACATGTCAAACTAAAATAAATAAAGTAAAATGAAGAATAAATTTTTTATTTTTTTTTTAAAGCGCCCCTGTCCCCGTGAGCTCGCATACAGAAGCGAACGCATACGTAAGTCCCGCCCACATATGAAAACGGTTTTCAAACCACACATGTGAGGTATCTCTGCGAACGTTAGAGCGAGAGCAATCATTTTGGCCCTAGACCTCCTCTGTAACTCAAAACATGTAACCAGTAAAAATATTTAAAGCGTCGCCTATGGGGATTTTTTAAGTAGCGAAGTTTGGCGCCATTCCACGAGTGTGTGCAATTTTTAAGGGCGACATGTTAGGTATCTATTTACTCGGCGTAACTTCATCTTTCACATTATGCAAAAACATTGGGCTAACTTTACTGTTTTTTTTTTTTTTTAAGCACAAAACATTTTTTTTCCGTAAAAAACGCGTTAAAAAAATTGCTGCGCAAATATCGTGCGAGATAAAAAGTTGCTACAACCACCATTATATTCTCTAAGGTCTTTGCTAAAAAAACATATATAATGTTTTGGGGTTCTATGTAATTTTCTAGCAAATAAATGATGATTTTTACATGTAGGAGAGAAATGTCAGAATTGGCCTTGGTGCTCCAGAACGCCTGAAGGTGCTCCCTGCATGTTGGGCCTCTGTATGTGGCCACGCTGTGTAAAAGTCTCACACATGTGGTATCGCCATACTCGGGAGTAATAGCAGAGTGTGTTTTGGGGTGTAATTTGTGGAATGCATATGCTGTGTGTGAGAAATAACCTGCTAATATGACAATTTTGTGAAAAAAAAAAAAGAGAAAAAAAAAATCTTGATTTTGCAAAGAATTGTGGGAAAAAATGACAACGTCAAAAAACTCACAATGCCTCTTTCTGAATACCTTGGAATGTCTTCTTTCCAAAAAGGGGTCATTTGGGGGGTATTTGTACTTTTCTGGCATGTTAGGGTCTCAAGAAATTAGATAGGCCGTCAGTACTTCAGGTGTGAGCAATTTTCAGATATTGGCACCATAGCTTGTGGACTCTATAACTTTCACAAAGACCAAATAATATCCACCAATTTGTACTTATTTTTACCAAAGATATGTAGCAGTATAAATTTTGGCCAAAATTTATGAAGAAAAAATAGTAATTTGCAAAATTTTATAACAGAAACAAAAAAAAAATCATTTTTTTACAAAATTTTCAGTCTTTTTTCTCTTATAGCGCAAAAAATAAAAAACCCAACAGTGATTAAATACCACCAAAAGAAAGCTCTATTTGTGTGAAAAAAAGGACAAAAATTTCATATGGGTACAGTGTTGTATGACTGAGTAATTGTCATTCAAAATGTGAGAGCACCGAAAGCTGAAAATTGGTCTGGTTATTAAGGGGGTTTAAGTGCCCAGTGGTCAAGTGGTTAAAGGACCAGCTTCTAAATTCTGCCTCCATTTCAAGATTTTCTGTGGTATTTTTCAACATTCGGCTTCATTTCCAACTCTTATACTGCAGTGTGGTGCTTCTTTTTATTCTGTACCCTATGGATCCTAGACTGGAATGACTGTCTCCTGAATTCTGCATTAGTTGTGCCCCTGTGATAGGCTTCTGTTGTCAACACCGCTCAACTAGACTTTTATGGAGGACCCATAAACTATAGTTTTAAATGTAAAGTCAAAAAACATCTGTCTTGTTTATTTCATGAAGTCAATCAGCTGGGTGTTCTGCTTCGGAGCGGTTGTTTTAGTTCCCACTGGAGGCGAAAACCCTGCAAGCATTTTGTTTCGCTCAGGTGGACAGCGGCTGATGTCCCGGCAGATTTCTCTCTATATTACGGTCTAATTCTGCATATATTGCATGCCTGAACCCTTCATTTGGGCGGTTTGTTTCAACGTGTTTTTGTAATCCGTTCGGAATGTAATGAGCTGTGTGCTCCAGAGACCTGGCCTTACCTCGCCAATTAGAACAAGTGGTTACAGAGACAGCGCATTTTAAATAAAACATGGCACCGCTGAGTGGAGCCACCTGACCTTCGGGAATAAGAGAAGTGTTCTCCTAAACTCTGCTCACTCTGAGCCGTCTGTCTGATGATGACCAATGTGAGAGGCCTGGCGCAAAGCATGGCGACGCATTCATTGCCAAGACGTACCTCAGAGAGCACAGACTCCACTACGGGCTTCCCCAGTCAACTTTTCTATTTATTGTAAGGATGCAAAAGAAACCATTCCTGAAGATGAAGGCCTTTTCATTGGTAGGCTTTGCATCTTAATTTTTGCTGTAGCGTGACAAAAATGATCCCCGTTGTCACGCATGACAGTCAGTGCCTCCTGCTGAATGAAACCCAATTACTGAATAAGGGGGCCTTGCAAACACCCCCGATACAATACCGCTTCACTGCATGTCAAATGCTCTCCGAAGAATGTATCCACCACCCTTTACTGAATCGGGGAGTTCTTCTCCCTGCAGGATCCTGTCAATTTTGTTTAATGTGGAATGGTTGCGCCCACACAGCTGCATCATCTAGAGAGAGAGAGCAGCGGGACACTTGGTTCTCAAAAACACACAAGCGTGGTGATGTCATTGCATTTGTAGTCCATTGATACTTCCTCCATGAAGGAATGGCCGGAGCGGCCTGTGTATTACACTCGTAATCCACTGAACATGATTGCAGTACATTGCAAGCTTAAATGCAGAAAAAAATTTAAAAAATTGCAAATGCACATTTCTATTAAATCAGTGTGGGTGCAGTTATTTTTGCAAATGGTCGAATATGTCTTTGAAGTGGTTGTAAAGGCTCAAGGTTTTTTAGAATGCATGAAGGTAAAAAAAAACTGTTTGCAGCAGCCCTCCCAGCCCCCCTAAATACTTACCTGAGCCCCATCTCAATCCAGCGATGTGCACAAGAGCAGCAGCTCGATCGGGTCTCTTCCTCATTGGCTGAGACATTGGCTCCCGCTACTGTCAATCACAGCCAGTGAGCCATTTGAGGAGAGACTGGGGGGGGTCCAAGCCGCGCTCCATGTGTAAATGGACAACAGGGCGCAGCGGCTGGGGAACAAGCCTGTTCAGGTGACCCCATAGCAAGCTACTTGCTATGGGGACATTCGGCAGGAGGGAGAGAGGGAGGGTCCAGGAGGGCCAGCGGGGGTCCCGAGAATAGGAGGATCGGGGCTGCTCTGTGCAAAACCATTACACAGAGCATGAAATTCCACAGGACTACATTCAAATCGGGGCTGCTCTGTGCAAAACCATTACACAGAGCATGAAATTCCACAGGACTACATACAAATATCGTTTATTTAGAACACATTCTTTGAAAAAATAAATTTATATCCATAGAAATTTAAAGAAGGTATCAGGCTGCCAGAAAAAAATAATGGGCATAATTCTCTTTAAGCCCAACACATTTCGAAATTGCTTTCTTCCTCAGGGGAAAGGAGAATTTGTAGACAAAAATCCAAGCGATTGCAAATGTATGCAGCCATAAAAATAATTTTGGATTTGTACTTCTCGAATGAGAACGCTCAAGTGTCCCCCTTTTTTGGCAGTGCTTACTCTTTGGTTTCTGGCATCTGTTGCTTTTTTGGAATTTTTTTTTTTTTGAAGCAGCATTTTATATGAGAGGTTCTGTTGCGGGAGGTGGTTCTATCCCCCACCCGCTGCCACGTTTACCGGGTCCTCCCATCTGATCGGGTAACCCAGTAAGGATGTAACTGGCAGCATCCACTTCCTGCGACACAGTGGGAAGAAATGTTGTTGTTCCTCCCACTGTGTGATGTCAGAAACTGGAAGAGACAAGGATTTTGTTGTTTTCGGTTTCAGTCTCGTATAAACAAGCCCCTAACGTTTGTGAAATCATCTGATCAAACCAATCTTGGTTTGGCCAGATGCTTAGGAGGCCAGAGGGGACTCCAAAAAGAGCGTCTGTCATGGCCCATGCTATCACAAAGGGATGTTGTTCATCCCTTGCGATAGCAAAAAAGTTGATCATAAAAAAAAAAAAAAATTGAAGATGCAATGATTTTTTTTTTTTATATTTTAAGATATTTCTAGCACCAGACCTGTAACTCTTAACTGGTAACCATTAAAGGCTTTTGAAGCATTGGCTATGGAGATTTTTAGGTACAGAAGTTTGGCGCCATTCCACAGGCGTTCTCCATTTTACAGCGTGACATATTTGGTATCTATTTACTCAAGCATTACTTTCTTTTAATTTTGATGATTATGGCTTACAACTAGTGAAAACCCAAAATTCAGTAACTCAGAAAATTAGAATATTGTAGACTTGTGGTGTCACACTCTAATCAGCTAATTAACTCAAAACACCTGTAAAGGTTTTTCAAGGCTGCATTCACACCTGAGCGTTTTCAGTTAAAAAAAAAAAAAGCTTGTAAAAAAACGCTCAACAAGCAAAATCCTATTAATTTCAATGGCATCTGTTCACCTCTGAGCGTTTTGCCACCTTAAGCAAAATGCCTGAAAAATGCATTAAGCTCAAAAAAGAACATGAGCTTCTTTGGAGCATATTACAGGTGTTTTTCTGCTTTTTACATGGGTGACCTGTACAGAACCGCGGCAAAATCGCAGTAAAAACGTGTGACTGTGAATGCAGCCTAAATGGTCTCTCAGTCTGGTTCAGTAGGGTACACAATCACGGGGAAGACTGCTGACTTGACAGTTGTCCAGACGACAGTCATTGACGCCCTCCACAAGGTGGGTAAGTCACAAAAGGTCATTCCTAAAGAGGCTGGCTGTTCACAGAGGGCTTGCATCCAAGCATATTAATGGAAATTTGTGTGGAAGGAAAAGGTGTGGTAGAAAAAGGTGTACAAGCAACAGGGATAACCGCAGCCTTGAGAGGATTGTGAAGCAAAGGACATTCAAGAATTTGTCAGAGATTCACAAAAAGTGGACTACGGCTGGTGTCAGTGCTTTAAGAGCCACCACACACAGTTGTTTCCAGGACAAGGGCTACAACTAGTACATTCCTTGTGTCAAGCCACGCCTGAACCAGGAGGAGGGACTAAATACCCTCCCAGTAGCCAGCATCAGGTGAAGATAGTTTATTGGAATCTGCTGGCTTCTAGGAGACACCTGTTGGTGGATCGCACAAGAGCATTGGCTCTTCCTCCTCATTGTTTATTTAAAAAAATCTTACCTGGGCTAAGGAGAAATAGGACTGGACTGTTGCTCAGTGGTCCAAAGTCCTATTTTCGGATGAAAGTAAATTTTGCATTTCATTTGGAAATCAAGGTCCCAGAGTCTGGAGGAAGAGTGGAGAGACACAGAATCCAAGTTGCACGAGGTCCAGTGTGAAGTTTCCACAGTTGGTGATGATTTGGGGAGCCATGTCATCTGCTGGTGTTGGTCCACTGTGTTTTATTAAGTCCAAAGTCAGTGCAGCCCTCTAGCAGGAAATTCTAGCGCACTTCATGCTTCCCTCTGCTGACCAGCTTTATGGAGATGCTGATTTAATTTTCCAGCAGGACTTCGCACCTGCCCACACTGTCAAAAAAGTACAAATACCTGGTTTAATGATGGTATCACTGTGCTCGATTGGCCAGCAAATTCACCTGACCTAAACCCCATAGAGAATCTGTGGGGTATTAATAGTCAAGAGGAAGATGAGAGACACCAGACCCAACAATGCAGATGAGCTGAAGGTCGCTATCAAAGCAGCCTGGGCTTCCATAACACCTCAGCAGTGCCACAGGCTAATCCCCTCCATGCCATGCCGCATTGATGCAGTAATTCATGCAAAAGGAGCCCCGACCAAGTATTGAGTGCATACTATACTGTACATGGACAGACTTTTTACTAAGCCAACATTTCTGTATTCAATATCCTTTTTTTTTTTTTTCATTGGTCTTATGTAATATTCAAATTTTTTAACCCCTTCCATACCGGGCCATAGCAGAATGACGCCGGCAGGAACCCTCTCTCCCTCCGGGTGGACGTCATATGACGTCCTGGGTTTGAGGGAGGATATCTGAATGATGCCTGCAGCTAGAGGCATCATTCAGATATCCTTTTTTTCAGCCGGCGATCCTGCGCACAATAAGAACGATCATAGCGGCGGTTCCGCCGCTTGATCGTTCTTATAGGCGGCGGGAGGGGACATCCCCCCTCCCGCCGCCATCCGGTGCTTCTCCGGGCTCTCCCGTGCGATCGGGGACCCGAAGAGAATCGTCGGCGCCGGTGGTGGGTCACGTGATGAGCATAGAGATGACTGGTGACCAGATGGTCACCAGTCATCTCTATGATCGTCGGAGGCCCGGGCGCGATTTGATGACGTCACGCCCGGGTCCTCAAATGTAAACAAAGCCGCCATTGCGGCTAGTAAGTATGAGATCGGTGAAAAAAAAGTCACTGATCTCATGCTTTCCAGCCTGGAGGAGAGATGTGGGGTCTTATTTACCCCGCATCTCTCCATAAAGAGGACCTGTCACACACCATTCCTATTACAAGGGATGTTTACATTCCTTGTAATAGGAATAAAAGTGATCAAAAAAAAATAAAGTGTAAAAAAAATAAGTAAAAATAAAAAAAATAAGTAAAAAAAAAAAAAATATATATATATGTATATATATATATATATATATATATATATATATATATATATATATATATTTTTTAAAACGCCCGTTCCTAATAGCTCACGCTTAGAAGGGAACACACACGTAAGTCCTGCCCGCATATGTAAACGCCGTTCAAACCACACATGTGAGGTATCGCCGCGTGCGTTAGAGCGCGTGCAACAATTCTAGCACTAGACCTCCTCTGTAACTCTAACCTGGTAACCTGTAAAAATTTTCAAAAACGTCGCTTATGGAGATTTTTAAGTACCGAAGTTTGGTGCCATTTCATGAGTGTGCGCAATTTTAAAGCGTTGACATGTTAGGTATCTTTTTACTCGGCGTAACATCATCTTTCATATTTTACAAAAAAAATTGGGCTAACTTTACTGTTTTGTTATTTTTGAATTCATGAAACCATTTTTTTCCCCCAAAAAAGGCGTTTGAAAAATTATTGCGCAAATACCGTGCAAGATAAAAAGTTGCAACGACCGTCATTTTATTCCCTAGGGTGTCTGCTAAAAAAAGCATATATATATATATATATAATATTTGAGGGTTCCGAGTAATTTTCTAGCAAAAGAATGATGATTTGTACATGTAGGAGAGAAGTGCCAGAATAGGCCCAGTATGGAAGTAGTATAAAAAGCCCGGTATGGAAGTGGTTAAGATACTAAATTTTGGGTTGCCACTAGCTGTAAGCCATAATCATCAAAATTAAAAGAAAGAAATGCTTGAAATATGTAACTCTGTGTGTAACGCATCTATAAAAAATATCAGTTTCACTTTTTGAATTGAATTACTGAAATAAATTAACTTTTTGATGATATTCAAATTACTTGAGATGCACCTGTATAAGTTGAATGTCTAAAAAGTTCCACCTCATACTTTAGACATTGCCGACTAGAGACCCTTATCAAATGACCACGTGTCTATCAACCTCATACTCACGCTGCAATTGGCTTGGAAAGAAGGTGGAGCTGAAACCAGGGATCTTAGTGACCCCTTTGTTTTCTGAGCCTGTGAAAAAAAAAAAAAAAGATTTCACCTTTAGGATTAAAATAAGAGATGTACAGCAATGTAGGCTGTGTCCTCTGAGCCAGTTTTCATAAAAAATGTTCATGTCTGGAGATCCAGAACACACTTCATAATATAAGAGGAGATTCTCTTGGTGGCGTCCATACTGAAAATCCTCAGGAGATGTTTTCCTATTCCTGTTTTCCATTTCGGGATATATCAAGGCAGTGATTGCATCTTGCTGAGCTGAACCCACCATGGGCCGTTCTCCCCCCCCCCCCCCCCCCCCCAGGGGCTCCGATGCTTCTCGGAAGTCAGAATTCCTCATTAGCCAAAGCTCCGAGCTCATTGTGCATATCATTTCAATATTCCATGAATAATAACTATTCTTTGTATCCCAGCTAATAAAGTCCCACCTAACTCCTCCATGGATGCGATCCTCCGCTCATTCCTGAATTACTCCCTGATCAGCCCTAGTGCTGCTCAGGCCAGCCAGGCTTCCAACATTTTTCCTTAAAGGGTAACTCCACTTGCGTGGAAAAAAATAAATAGGATTTCCTAACTTTTGGAGAAATTTCCTCTCTAATGCTGTTGTGAACAGTAAATCAAAAACCACTTGCCGACCACCCAAAGTACATTTACGTCATAACTTTGACGTTGAATACTATGGTTCTGGCAGCAGCTAGCTGCCACAACCCCGGTATTTTTTGTACTGCTGGCGATTCTGCATCTAAAAAATAAAATAAATTCGCCACGGGATCACTTTTATAAGCGGCGGGAGAGGTGCCCCCTCCCGCCGCTTTACGTTCATCTCCGGGCTTACTAGACCTGTCGGTTAGCCCGGAGCCGATCCGACCCGATCCATGGCTGGGCTGGAAGCCGAGTGAGGGCAAGATATTGTTGTCCAACATCACTTCCGGCCTTAAAGGGATGAAAAAAAATTCTCCTCTTAAAGGCAAAGTGACTTTTTTTTTTCTTTTAAATATAACTGTGAGATCTGAGGTCTTTTTGACCCCAGATCTCTCAATAAAGAGGACCTGTCATGCTTATTTATATTACAAGGGATGTTTACATTCCTTGGAATAGAAATAAAAGTGATCAAAAAATAAATAAAATTAAAGGGACAGTAAAAAAATAGTGTAAAAGTAAAATAAATAAGATTTTTCTTTTTTTTAAAGCGCCCCGTCCCTCCGAGCTGGCGCTCAGAAGCGAATGCATGCATAAGTCGTGCCCACATATTTAAATGGTGTTCAAACCACACAAGTAAGATATTGCTGCGATCGTTGGAGCGAGAGCAATAATTTTAGCACTAGACCTCCTCTGTAACTCTAAACTGGTAACCTGTAAAAATGTTTAAAGCGTTGCCTATGGAGATTTTTTAAGTACTGTAGTTTGTCGCCATTACACGAGCATGTGCAATTTTAAAGAATGACATGTTCGATATCAATTTATTCGGTGTAACATCATCTGACACAGTACACAAAAAATTGGGCTAACTTTACTGTTTTGTTTTTTTTCCCCAAAAAAATTGCATTTGTAAGACCACTGCAGATATTCGGTGTGACATTTAGCTCTGGTTCACACTGGTGCGATTTGACATGTCAAATCGCATGTCAAATCGGCAATATTTGCCGCAAATTGCGGGCAATGGCACCGTCCTAATCGGTGCGACGACGCTTCTGCGGCGCTGCACCGATTTCAAAAAGTAGTTTCTGTACTACTTTTTGCGATTTCGGCCGCGATTTACATTGACATCTGTGTCAGATGTCTTTGTAATCGCGGCTGAAATCGGGACTGCCAGCGAGAGTGAAATCGTGCGAGTTCAGCTAAACTCGCACGGCTTCACTCCCGCAGCCCAGTGTGAACCTGGGCAAAATATTGCAACGATCGCCATTTTATTCTCTAGGGTCTCTGCTGAAAAAAATATATATAGTGTTTTGGGGTAAGTCATTTTATAGCAAAAAATACTAACTTGAACTTGTAAGCAAAAAGTTGCAGAAAAGGCCTGGTCTTAAAGTGGTTGAGTAAAACCTATACCTATCCAGTCTAACCTGTATAAAAAAAGATCTGAGTACTGTACTTACCTATTTTTAGTCCAGTCATGTGATCTTGCAGTTCTGGCTCTCCTGTGTCAGTGAGCAGCTGCTGCAGAGGAGAGGAGGGAGCGCCAATGGCTTGGCAAGCTTGGGAGCCAAAGGTGACATCACAGCTCCCAGAATTTCAGGCTGTTGTCAAGAGCTTCCTTATACAGGGAAGCCGGAGCTGCAGGATTACTTGAGTGGACCAGAGCAGATTAATAGGCAAGTACACAGATTTTCTTTTTTTATACAGGGTAGGCTGGATAAGTGGAGGGGGGGGGTAGAGAGGTTGTTAGGGGGCAGCTGCATGCAGGACATAAGCACGATCAGGAGCAGGGGAAATGGCAAGCTGTATCTGGCTGGCAAAGCAAAACACTGAAGCAAAATGTAATAGTAGAGATGGGTCTTAATACCCTCTCATAAGCCAGCATCAGGTGAAGATAGATTATTGGAATCTGCTGGCTGCTAGGAGACACCTGCTGGTGGATCGCACAAGCGTATTGGCTCTCCAGGGACTCTCCCTCCTCATTGGCTTAGACAGCGGCAGGAGCCATTGGCTCTCACTGCTGTCAATCACAGCCAATGAGGAGAGAGAGGGGGCAGGCTGAGCCATGGCTGCTTGCTCTGGAGGCACTCAACAGGAGGGAGGGGCCAGGAGTGTCAACGGGGGACCTGAGAAGAGGAGGATAGGGGGCATGTTTGTTATTTAAAAAAAAAAAATATGTTAGAGAAGGGACTAAATATCCTCCCAGTAGCCAGCATCAGGTGAAGATAGATTATTGGAATCTGCTGGCTGATAGGAGACACCTGCTGGTGGATCGCACAAGAGCATTGGCTCTTCCTCTTCATTGTTTATTTACAAAAAAATGTTTTGCCTTTAAAGCGGAGCTCCACCCTAAAGTGGAACTTCCACTCATCGGAACCCTCCCCCCCTCCGGTGTCACATTTGGCACCTTTCAGGGGGGAGGGGGGTGCAGATACCTGTCTAAGACAGGTATTTGCACCCACTTCCGGGAGTCCTCTCTACGGGTATTCTGCGGGTAGTACGTCACTTCCCGCGGAATACCCGTTGTGTTCTGGGAAACACTCGACTCCCAGGACACAACAGGGACCAGTGAGAACGGTGCAGCGTGACTCGCGCATGTGCCGTAGGGAACCGAACCGTGAAGCCGCAAGACTTCACTTCCTGGTTCCCTCACAGAGGATAGTGGTGGGGGCAGCAGAGTGACGAGCGATTGATCGTCTTCTGCTGCCAACGTCAGGACAGGTAAGTGTCATAATATTAAAAGTCAGCAGCTGCAGTATTTGTAGCTGCTGGCTTTCAATATTTTTTTTTTCAGGGGAGCTCCGCTTTAATATCACTTTAAGATACAATGTTGCAGTCTGATCACTGGGGGAGAGGAAACTGAGGAATTGCTTCCTCCTGCCTGCAGCAGACTGATGACATCATCTCAGCCTAGGCAAAGTCAGGTACTTGAGCTCAAGGACGGCTTATTAATGAGAAAAGGTGGCGCCTTTCTGAAAAATGTTGCTGTTGTTGTATTGTAACATGCCAGATATTTATTCATAGAGACTTGAAATGTCCCAGGTACCCTCAGTGATCGGGGCTTACAAGGACAGGAAGGGGTTTATAGTGCCAGGTGACTGAGATGATCTTTTGTAGAAGATAAACGATTATGGAGCAACGCCCGCGCTCCTCTCTGTACAGGGGGCTCGGTGTGATGTTTGGGACGGCGGATAAGATTGATACAAGGGGTTCAGGCGGCTCTTCTCATCTTTCTTCTCGTCATGTTGACTGATGACAGCGAAGGAAGAACTTAACTCGTGGTCCAAGGCTTGGCTCGGAGTCGGAATTTTAATACAACAGATTTTTCATAAGATGTGTGCGTTAAGATGGCAGCAACACTTACAGCGAATCAGATGGAGATCAGAAAAGTGAGTTTGTGCTTTGCTGTAGCGTGGCGGAGTGTGACGGCCTTACCAATCTCACCTGTGCCAGCACACCGCGACGTGCCGCAGACATCTCTGACAGGTCTGAGATAGGGCGCTAAAAAATGCTTCAGTCCTTTCCCAGAAACAAAATGCTGAACTGCGCATTGATCTCTTCATCAGAGGAGCTTACACTCTAATGTGCCTCTACAGTCACACACTATTATTATTATTATTATTATTATACATTTATATAAAAGTATTTTCTACCCAGGAGGAGCAAAACAAAGGTCGGACTTTTGCAGGCAGCACACAAAAATGGAATAGAAAAAATGCTTTAATATCAAAAAAATAATAATGTTTTACAAGAATTAAAAACCATACAATATATATGACAATATGAAGGCAGTCTCTTGAACGTCGACGCGTTTCGCCGTGAGGCTTCGTCAGGACGGACAAACGGGGGGGGGGGGGGGGTTTACACACTTGGGACAAATCTCACTATCTGGAATGAGATACATAAAAATGTAAACAATATATAAAATTAAAAGATAATAAAAATTATTTGGTTAAAAAATGCGTGGTTAGTCCTTCATACACATCATGATCAGAAAACAAAAAAAAGGGAGTACCTCAGAGGAGGGTCCTGATAGGAATTGGTCACCTTTGAGCAAAATTTCGATATCAGGACCCTCCTCTGAGGTACTCCCTTTTTTTGTTTTCTGATCATGATGTGTATGAAGGACTAACCACACATTTTTTAACCAAATAATTTTTATTATCTTTTAATTTTATATATTGTTTAAATTTTTATGTATCTCATTCCAGATAGTAAGATTTGTCTCAAGTGTGTAAACCCCCCCTGTTTGTCCGTCCTGACGAAGCCTCACGGCAAAACGCGTCGACGTTTGACGTTCAAGGGACTTTCTTCATATTGTCATATATATTGTATGGTTTTTAATTCTTGTAAAACATTATTATTTTTTTTTGTTATTAAAGCATTTTTTCTATTCCATTTTTGTGTGCTGCCTGCAAAAGCCTGACCTTTGTTTTGCTCCTCCTGAGTAGAAAATATTTTTGTCTCCTTATGCTATATTGATGTGGCAATGTGAGTGCTCTCCCTTTTCCCCTTTTTTCTATTGCATATACATTTATATAGCTCTGACATATACCGCAGTGCTGTACAGAGAACACTGAGCCGGTCACATCAGTCTCTTAACTACGATTGTGACATCTTCTTGGCCTCGCTTGGTTATTACAGTATTTACATTGTACGAGTTTTCTAAGACACCGCAGTCATTTGTTTCAATAAACGACACTTCTTTTTAGGGATTGCTAGCGGGCTCTTGCTGAGACTGATCGAAAAACTCCTATTCCCCAAGTTCCTTTTGTTTAGCTGGAGATCATATGGGATGATGCAATGGGGCTGGGTTTAGCTAAACTCATGCGGGGAGGACTTCCTCTGGGCTCTGAATGCACTTGAAGGTGTCATGTGACTATAGGTAAGTAATGAGGGCTTTAGTTGGATGGGAGTGGGGGAGGGGGGGGGGTTAATATGTGTCTGGAGATTGGCTTTATGTGTAATGCTTTTTCTCAAAACCACATCACAGATGCAGTAAACTGTTCTTTTTTAATTTGCCACTCCAAAAAGGTGTTGACTATACCCAATGGTCTCCAAACTGCGGCTCAGGGGCCGGATGTGGCCCAGCAGTATTCCCCCCACTGTGGGCAACAGTGGGGCAAATGTCCTGTCACTGACATCAACAATTGGACATTATTCCTCCCATTAATACCAATGATGGGGCACTATTCCTCCCACTGATACCAATGATGGGGCGCTATTCCTCCCACTGACACCAACAATGGGGCACTATTCCTCCCACTGACACCAACAATGGGGCACTATTCCTCCCACTGACATCAATGATGGGGTATTATCCATTTATCCATTCAATTGATACCGATGGGGTACTATTCCTCCCCCCTAATACCAATGATGGGGCACTATTCTTTCCACTAACACCAATGATGGGCTACTATCCTCCCACTAATACCAATGATGGGGCACTATTCCTCCCACTAATACCAATGATGGGGCACTATCCTCCCACTAATACCAATGATGGGGCACTATCCTCCCACTGACACCAATGATGGGGCACTATTCCTCCCACTGACACCAATGATGGGACACTATTTGTTCCACTGACACCAACAATGGGGCACTATTCCTCCCACTGACACCAACAATGGGGCACTATTCCTCCCACTGACATCAATGATGGGGTATTATCCATTTATCCATTCAATTGATACCGATGGGGTACTATTCCTCCCCCCTAATACCAATGATGGGGCACTATTCTTTCCACTAACACCAATGATGGGCTACTATCCTCCCACTAATACCAATGATGGGGCACTATTCCTCCCACTAATACCAATGATGGGGCACTATTCCTCCCACTAATACCAATGATGGGGCACTATCCTCCCACTAATACCAATGATGGGGCACTATCCTCCCACTGACACCAATGATGGGGCACTATTCCTCCCACTGACACCAATGATGGGGCACTATCCTCCCACTGACACCAATGACGGGGCACTATTCCTAACACTAATACCAATGATGGGTCAATATTCTTCCCATTAACAGCAATGATGGGGCACTATCCTCCCTCTGACACCAATGATGGGGCACTATCCTTCCACTGACACCAATGACGGGGCACTATTCCTAACACTAATACCAATGATGGGGCATTCTTCTTCCCACTAACAACAATGATGGGGCACTATCCTCCCGCTAATACCAATGCTGGGGCACTATCCTCCCTCTGACACCAATGATGGGGCACTATCCTCCCTCTGACACCAATGATGGGGCACTATCCTCCCACTGACACCAATGATGGGGCACTATCCTCCCACTGACACCAATGATGGGGCACTATTCCTAACACTAATACCAATGATGGGGCTTTATTCCTCCCATTAACAGCAATGATGGGGCACTATCCTCCCACTAATACCAATGCTGGGGCACTATTCCCCTCCTTGATACCAGTGTAGGGTCACTATTCCTCCCACTGACACCAATGATGGGGGTTGTTTACGCCTACTTAACCCAGGATACTTTCATCTCCCACTGGCCCCCATAAAGTTTCCAAAGGCCCAGATTACGGACTTTCAAAGTTTTGAGACCCTTTGCTCCAGCCTCATTGTTCTCGGTGCTGAAGTTAAATGAACTAGTTGTATGCCACTTTGTTAAATTTTTATCAGAAAAGTGTACTTATCCTTTAAGTACTCCCCTCGTAATATTTCCATCTGTTGTAGAGAGAAGTCCAATCCTCAATCATTCCCGATCACAGCCATCCGGTCACCTTTAATCCGGCGTTTATTTACTGTCCTCCCATTGATCTGCACCCTGTTCTTGGTGTTCCGTCAGTATAATGAGCTGTTGACGGTAATTCATGGCCTCCCGTCACTTTTCTTGACGTCTCTCTTTTATAACGGTGATTATTCTCCGGTGTTTTTCATTAAAGATGGAGTTTGACCATCAGAACAAGCGTTTTTATCAGGGGAAGGCCGGACCCTTCCATTTTAATTTGTATCTTTCTTGGTCTTGATTAGTGTCCTCCCTTCGTCCGCCGCTTCTGGCGTGACGTCCCGTTTAGCTGTAATATACGCGGGATCCGAATGAATTTGTCAAGGGCTTTATGGCTTCTTGATGTATGGTAGAACATTAATCCTGCCACGACAATATTGAGCCATTTGTCATCTCCCTTTGAATTAAGCCTGACGCGCTATTACGGGATGCGTTCCCTGCCGCTGGATCCGGACGGAGAAAGGAGAGGGATCCCCCCATCACGGAGAACATTAAAATGAATTGTAGGGTATCCAAGGTTTGGCTGAATGAAGTGCCCTCTTATAGAGAGATAATAATAGCCATTTATTTCTCCACTTCCTGTCTTTGGCTGAATCCTGCGATGTTCAAGGACGATCGGACGAGAAGACTTGTCCTACGCGGAATGTAACCTGGACGTTATTTCAAGCAGGCCAAAGTCATTTCCATTATTCTATATATGCGGTACTTCTCTACAACGCATGCTCATTCTCCACCTTTTATCCCTAAAGCTTCCTGCAATTATAGAAGATATAAATTAAAGGGGTTGTAAAGGTACAATTTTTTTTTTTCCTAAATAGCTTCCTTTACCTTAGTGCAGTCCTCCTTCACTTACCTCATCCTTCGATTTTGCTTTTAAATGTCGTTATTTCTTCTGAGACATCCTCACTTCCTGTTCTTCTGTCTGTAACTCTACACAGTAATGGGAGGCTTTCTTCCTGGTGTGGAGTGTCGTGCTCGCCCCCTCCCTTGGACTACAGGAGAGTCAGGAAGCTCTCTACGTTGCAGATAGAGAAAGGAGCTGTGTGTTAGTGGGCGTCCTGACTCTCCTGTAGTCTAAGGTGACCAGCTTTTTAAAATGAATTCCGGGGACATATTTTCTTTTTTACTAGTAATGGCGGCAATCAGCGACTCTCTGACCGCCGCCGCCCGCCTCACAGCCTGCCAAGTCTTACTCTCCGGGCCCCGGCTACTACTGAGTGGGGTGCGGAGGAAGATCACTCCGCCAGGGAAGGCAAGGAGATAAGCAGGCAGGCGGCTGGCCGGGACATGAGCCAAGGCAGAAGAACATGTGAGCGGAGCAGAATGGTCATTCACCTGAAACTGAATAAATATTCCCTCCACTCTGACCAGCACATGATCATCAGAAAGGGGCACAGATAATGGAAAAAAATACATCCCCCCCCTAAGCTAGTAGGAGCGGCGGAGCAGGGGTAATTCAGAATTATTATTTTTTTATTCTGCACTGACTGTCTTTGAAATTGCTCCAGCCCCTGTTCAAATCATATCCGGGGACAAAACCGGGGACAGACTTGGTCCGGAGACAGTGTCCTCAATCCGGGGACTGTCCCCTGAAACTGGGGATGTCTTGTCACCCTACTGTAGTCCAAGGGAGGGGGCGAGCACGACACTCCACACCAGGAAGAAAGCCTTGCATTACTGTGTGGAGTTACAGACAGAAGAACAGGAAGTGAGGATTTCTCAGAAGAAATAAGGACATTTAAAAGCAAAATCGAAGGATGAGGTAAGTGAAGGAGGACTGCACTAAGGTAAAGGAAGCTATTTAGGAAAAAAAAATTGTACCTTTTACAACCCCTTTTAATGTCGCTATGTAATCATTTAGGCCCCTTTCACACATGCGGACCGTATGTCCGCTTTTTCATCCGTCCATTTACGGATGAAAAAGGGACATACATTGGTCCCTATGAGATAGCGGGTGTCAGCGGATGAACATCCACTGACACCCAAGCTCATCCGGGTCCGCAATCCTCCGATTCTGCAGACGGAGGAAAATCCTATTTTTCAATCCGTCTGCAGAGCGGATCGGGTGAACGCGGACAGGCCGTCCGTGTTCATCTGATCCCCCCCATAGGGGAGAGCGGAGATCTGACAGGGCGGTCCCTGCACAGTGTGCGGGGACCGCCCTGTCATCCGCCGGCTCAGCGGGGATCAACGGAGCGATCCCCGCTAAGAAAGCGGAGGTTCACGGGGTGGATCATCACGGATCCGTCCCGTGTGAAAGGGGCCTTAATATTACATCATTAAATACATTTATTTAACCACTTCAATACCGGGCACGGTCACCCCCTTCCTGCCCAGGCCCAATTTTTAGCTTTCAGCACTGTCACAATTTGACAATTGCACGTTCATGCTACACTGTACACATAAGAAATTTGTAGCATTTTTTTTGAGACAGGTAGAGCTTTCATTTGGTGGTATTTATTAATCACTACTGGGGTTTTTCTATTTTTTGCTAAATAAACTAAAAAAGACTGAAAATTTTGAAAAACATTTGTTTTTCTTGGTTTCTGTTAAAAATTTTTTGCAAATATATAAAAATTTTCTTCACTGACGAGGCTTCCCTGATGGGCACTGTTGGGGCTGCCGTGATGGGTACTGATGAGGCTGCACTGATGGGCGGCAATGATGGGTGCTCATAGGGCTGCACTGATGAGCTGCCATGATGGTCACTGATGGGGCTGCCGTGATGGTCGCTGGTGAGGCTGCCGTGATGGTCGCTGATGGGGCTGCTGTGATGGTTGCTGATGGTGCTGCCGTGATGGTCACTGATGGGGCTGCTGTGATGGTCGCTGATGGGGCTGCCAGGATGGTCGCTGATGGGGCTGCCGTGATGGTCGCTGATGGGGCTGCCGTGATGGTCGCTGATTTGGCTGCCGTGATGGTCGCTGATGGGGCTGCCGTGATGGTCGATGATGGGGCTGCCGTGATGGTCGCTGGTGAGGCTGCCGTGATGCTCGCTGATGGGGCTTCTGCAAGGATGTCCATTGACGCCCTCCCAGAACTAGAGAGCTGCCTGTAGCCTTCTTTCAGATACAGCATGGTAATGAGGTGGTTAAATAGAAGCACCTGAAAGTCACCTGGTGTTGGCCTCTTACAGTATGAAAGGAGGTAGTAGCACAAGGAGCCAATAAGTTCATGTGACAACCAAAAGCATGCTGATAGGAGGAAAGAGCAGATTGTCTGAGAAATTAGCTCATTGTTGTGCTGCTTCTCCTTTCACTGTCCAGCCAAAGGCTGGGGGCGGGTCCAGGATGACCTAAGGCTCAGGAGAAGTGGGTTGAATGATGCTGGCCATTAGACTGAGGACATCTACTGCCAGAGAAAAGTACTGCAGGGGACATTTTTGGATTGAAGAAGACTATACAGCATCAAACCTGGCAGCCTTGTTTTACCTTTTATCAGACAATTAATTTTTATCTTGATAGTTTTGGCTGCTTTAAAAACTTTGCATGTACAGAAACATGATTTTTACCTTTTCTGGAAATTAGTATCAGGTATTAGTATCAGTATTAATTGGGAGTTCACAGGAAGTCATTTACTTTCACCATATATCTGTAAGTAAGAAAACCAAATAGGTGCCACATATGGAGAGAGAGAGAGAGAGATCCAGGGAGGTGAGATTGGCCCACCTAGAGTAACCCTGAGGAACTGTCCTGCCTGGTGTCTGCCAAGGGACAGAGAGTACAAAGACTCACTCCTCCGATCTTATAAGATGATCAATAATATCCCCTCTTTTCCATTCGAATGTCTTATATAAAGATGAACCGGGTGAAAATCAAGCAGCGAGTGGCCCTGTTGGCATCCAATGATTGAAGGAGTCTGATGAATAATTCTCGGCCGAACAGTGACTGCAGCCAATCGGCTACAGTCACTGACAGCATCCGCTGTATTATGACTGCTGACAGCGCTGGCTGTCATAATACAATGGAGATTCATCCAGCTGCACTGTATAGTGTGGATGGAGGAATCTATCAGATTTTTTTATTATTGCTGCCACTAACACCAATGCTGGGGGCTGTTATTGATCCCACTGATACCATTGCTTGGGGATATTGCTGTCATTGACACCATTGCTAGATATTATTATTGCTCCAATTGACACCTTTGTTACGGGTTATTAGTAGTGTCACTGTCACCAGTCCTGGGCGTTATTGCTTCCACTGACACTATTGCTGAAGGTTATTCTTTCTCCCACTGACACCATTGCTAGGGGTTGTTATTGATTCCACTGACACCATTGCTACGGGTTGTTATTGATCCCACTGACACCATTGGTAGAGGTTATTATTGCTCCCACTGACACGATTGCTAGATATTATTATTGCTCCCTCTAACACCATTGGTAGGGGTTATTATTCCTCCCTCTAACAACATTGGTAGAGGTTATTATTGCTCCCATTGACACCAATGCTGGGGGTTAATATTACTCCCACTGACTTTGCTAAGGGTTATTACTACTGCCACCAATGCTGGGGATTATTATTGCTGGGGGTGAGTATTTCTTTCACTGACTCCATTGCTGGGGGTTTTTACTACTGCTACGGACACCATTGCTTGGGGTTATTATTGCTCCCACTGACACCAATGCTGGTGGTCATTACTTCCACTGACACCAATGCTGGTGATTTATTATTGCTCCCACTGATACCATTGTTCCGGGTTATTGCTGCCACTCGCCCCAGTACTGGGATTTAGAGATTGGTTTTATTGACACCATTGCTCCGGGTTACTATTGCTCTTACTGACACCATTGCTCGGGCCGTGTAGTTATTGTTTCCACTGACACCATTTCTCTTTAGTACTCATTGCTCAGACAATGCAGGACCAACATTTTGGGGTGTTGAGGTGCGTTACAGCCCATTATTTTAAATGTGCGGCCTTACTCTGTGCTGTGCGCCTCAAAGCATGATCAGCGCTGCGATTGTTCGGCTCTCTGGAAGTGTCGGAGGCCACACCTAAGGCTCTCTATTAGAACTTTGCAGCTTCTGCTCTAGCCACTATGAAAGCCGCTAACAACCGCCTGGATCATGTATCTTCCCTATGCTAATGTTTGGCTCAGAAACAATGAGACCAAGACCATCTGACCATATCTGCATGCTTTCTATATTACATTGTGGTCACATCATTTACTGATTGGCTATTTAGGTATTTGCTATGAAGGGGATCACAGACACTGCTAGGAGAGAAGGTACAATGCAGAAATAAGACCGGCACTGTGAAAAAATAAAAACCATATAAGAGGGGGGAAAAAAGGAAAGGGGGGGGGGGAAATGGTAGGAATTGGGACTTTGTATGGAGCACGCAGTTTAGGGAGAAGCAACTTGTTGCTTTTGTTTCTTCAAGACTGGCACTGTGCAGAGATGATGGGAACGACAATTCCCCCTGCGTACGGCATGCAGCATTACTAGGGTGCCCCCTACATCCACATGCAGTAATTCCAAGATAGCAAACAGACCGGTAAAATTCTTGTCACATATGTACTTTGTCCATAAGCCATATGTTCTGTACCAGCAGGAAAATCAATGTATTTAAACCCTTCTGCGCAGTCAGGGTGCTGCGTAGCCCTCTGCTGGCTGTTTGTGGCAGTGCAGAGTTTGTATAGTGGCTCGCCAATTATTATCAGACTCCAGCCGTTTAGACAGAGCTGTACAACTGACAGAGGGCTCTACAGACAGACAAACACATTTGCATTAAATAATGACTAATTGTTCTCTTCATATAGAAATGATTCTGTAATGTTGTATAAATAACTGCAGGAAACTGAGCTTAGTGCTTAAACACTAAATGGTTATAGTAGCAGTAGTGATGATGTCAGAGAGGATACGCCATTTTATTACACACCATGAAACAATATACATGGTCAGCTATACCTTTATGACCACCCACCTGATGTATTGAGTAGGTTCCCCTGTTTGCCACCAAAACAGCCCTGACCAGTCAAGGCATGGACTCCACTAGACCTCTGAAGGTATGCTGTGGTATCAGGCACCAAGCTGTCAGTAGCAGATCCTTTAGGTCCTGTAAGTTGCACGGTGCTTCCTCCATGGATTGGACTTGTGTTTCCAGTACATCGCTCACAGATACTCAATGAGATTGAGATCTGCAGAATCTGGAGGCCAAGACAACACCTGAAACTTGTGTTCCTCAAACCATTCTTGAACCGTTTTTGCACTGTGTCAGGGCGCATTGTCCTACTTGGAGACTACTGCCATCAAGAATACCGGTTCCATTAAGGCCCCTTTCACACTTGTGCGACTTCAACGATTCCACGATTCGCGGCCGCGATTTTACCGTGATTTCAAGGAATGCCTGTGTAAGTGGCATCAAAATCGGACCAAAGTAGTGCAGGGACACTTGTGCGACTTCAACGATTCCACGATTCGCGGCCGCGATTTTGCCGTGATTTCAAGGAATGCCTGTGTAAGTGGCATCAAAATCGGACCAAAGTAGTGCAGGGACTACTTTGAAGTCGGAATGACTTGAAGTCGTCCTAATATGAATGGTTGTCATTGTAAATTATGGGAAACGACTTGTCATGCTACTTTGCCATCACAAATCGTGGGACAAGTCGTATAAGTGTGAAAAGGGCCTAAGGGGTGTACTTGGTTACCAATAATGTTTAGGTAGGTGGTACATGTCAAAGAATATTCCCATGCATGGCAGGAGCCAAGGTTTCCCAGCAGAACATTGCCCCACGCATCACACTGCCTCCGCTGGCTTGTCTTCTTCCCATACTGCACTCTGGTGCCATCTCTTCCCCAGGTAAGTGACGCACACGCACCCGGCCATCCACATGATGTAAAAGAAAACGTGCAGGGCCACCTTCCACCAACGTCCAGGCCACTAATTCCTCACACCAGGCCACCTTCTTCCATTGCTCCGTGGTCCAGTTCTGATGCCCACGTGCCCCCACTGTAGGCGCTTTTGCTTGTGGACACAGGTCATCATGTGTACCCTAACTGGTCTGCAGCTACACAACAAACTGTGATGCTCTGTGTGTTCTGACACCTTTCTATCAGATCCAGCATTCACTTTTTGAGCAATTTTAGCTCAAAATGGATTGGACTACATGGGTCAGCCTTCGCTCCCCACCTCCAACAGTGAGCCTTCGCTCCCCACCTCCAACAGTGAGCCTTCGCTCCCCACCTCCAACAGTGAGCCTTCGCTCCCCACCTCCAACAGTGAGCCTTCGCTCCCCACCTCCAACAGTGAGCCTTCGCTCCCCACCTCCAACAGTGAGCCTTCGCTCCCCACCTCCAACAGTGAGCCTTCGCTCCCCACCTCCAACAGTGAGCCTTCGCTCCCCACCTCCAACAGTGAGCCTTCGCTCCCCACCTCCAACAGTGAGCCTTCGCTCCCCACCTCCAACAGTGAGCCTTCGCTCCCCACCTCCAACAGTGAGCCTTCGCTCCCCACCTCCAACAGTGAGCCTTCGCTCCCCACCTCCAACAGTGAGCCTTCGCTCCCCACCTCCAACAGTGAGCCTTCGCTCCCCACCTCCAACAGTGAGCCTTCGCTCCCCACCTCCAACAGTGAGCCTTCGCTCCCCACCTCCAACAGTGAGCCTTCGCTCCCCACCTCCAACAGTGAGCCTTCGCTCCCCACCTCCAACAGTGAGCCTTCGCTCCCCACCTCCAACAGTGAGCCTTCGCTCCCCACCTCCAACAGTGAGCCTTCGCTCCCCACCTCCAACAGTGAGCCTTCGCTCCCCACCTCCAACAGTGAGCCTTCGCTCCCCACCTCCAACAGTGAGCCTTCGCTCCCCACCTCCAACAGTGAGCCTTCGCTCCCCACCTCCAACAGTGAGCCTTCGCTCCCCACCTCCAACAGTGAGCCTTCGCTCCCCACCTCCAACAGTGAGCCTTCGCTCCCCACCTCCAACAGTGAGCCTTCGCTCCCCACCTCCAACAGTGAGCCTTCGCTCCCCACCTCCAACAGTGAGCCTTCGCTCCCCACCTCCAACAGTGAGCCTTCGCTCCCCACCTCCAACAGTGAGCCTTCGCTCCCCACCTCCAACAGTGAGCCTTCGCTCCCCACCTCCAACAGTGAGCCTTCGCTCCCCACCTCCAACAGTGAGCCTTCGCTCCCCACCTCCAACAGTGAGCCTTCGCTCCCCACCTCCAACAGTGAGCTTTCGCTCCCCACCTCCAACAGTGAGCTTTCGCTCCCCACCTCCAACAGTGAGCTTTCGCTCCCCACCTCCAACAGTGAGCTTTCGCTCCCCACCTCCAACAGTGAGCTTTCGCTCCCCACCTCCAACAGTGAGCTTTCGCTCCCCACCTCCAACAGTGAGCTTTCGCTCCCCACCTCCAACAGTGAGCTTTCGCTCCCCACCTCCAACAGTGAGCTTTCGCTCCCCACCTCCAACAGTGAGCTTTCGCTCCCCACCTCCAACAGTGAGCTTTCGCTCCCCACCTCCAACAGTGAGCTTTCGCTCCCCACCTCCAACAGTGAGCTTTCGCTCCCCACCTCCAACAGTGAGCTTTCGCTCCCCACCTCCAACAGTGAGCTTTCGCTCCCCACCTCCAACAGTGAGCTTTCGCTCCCCACCTCCAACAGTGAGCTTTCGCTCCCCACCTCCAACAGTGAGCTTTCGCTCCCCACCTCCAACAGTGAGCTTTCGCTCCCCACCTCCAACAGTGAGCTTTCGCTCCCCACCTCCAACAGTGAGCTTTCGCTCCCCACCTCCAACAGTGAGCTTTCGCTCCCCACCTCCAACAGTGAGCTTTCGCTCCCCACCTCCAACAGTGAGCTTTCGCTCCCCACCTCCAACAGTGAGCTTTCGCTCCCCACCTCCAACAGTGAGCTTTCGCTCCCCACCTCCAACAGTGAGCTTTCGCTCCCCACCTCCAACAGTGAGCTTTCGCTCCCCACCTCCAACAGTGAGCTTTCGCTCCCCACCTCCAACAGTGAGCTTTCGCTCCCCACCTCCAACAGTGAGCTTTCGCTCCCCACCTCCAACAGTGAGCTTTCGCTCCCCACCTCCAACAGTGAGCTTTCGCTCCCCACCTCCAACAGTGAGCTTTCGCTCCCCACCTCCAACAGTGAGCTTTCGCTCCCCACCTCCAACAGTGAGCTTTCGCTCCCCACCTCCAACAGTGAGCTTTCGCTCCCCACCTCCAACAGTGAGCCTTTTCTCCCCACCCCCATCAATGAGCCTTTTCTCCCCACCCTCTTCAATGAGCCTTTTCTCCCCACCCTCTTCAATGAGCCTTCCCTCCCCCCCTCCATCAATGAGTCTTTCCTCCCCACCTCCAATAATGAGCCTTCCCTCCCCACCTCCAATAATGAGCCTTCCCTCCCCACCTCCATCAATGATCACCTCCATCAATGAGCCTTCCGTCCTCAACTTCATCAATGAGCCTTCGCTCCCCACCCCCATCAATGAGCCTTCACTCCCCACCCCCATCAATGACCCTTCTCTCCTCCCCTCCCCACCCTCACCAGTGAGCCTTCCCACCTCCATCAATGAGCCTTCCCTCCCCCACCTCCATCAATGAGCCTTTCCTCCCCACCTCCATCAATGAGCCTTGACCCACAAGAGCTGCAGTTTTGGATTGCTCTGACTCCACTTGTCATAGTCGTTCAAATCCTTACACAAGTGAGGTGGATGGAGGACTCCTCCCCACTGATTGGCTGTGGCCGCTGATCGACAAAAGTTTTCCAACAGTCTTATTCAACAAAAGTTGTTAGATTGACTTCTGTTGAGCAGGAGCAGTCATAGATGGATCAGAATTCTGGTGGCCCCTGCTGAATTGGCCAAATTTCAGTCCATCTTTGGCCAATTTAACCCTCTTGTATTGAATTGTATTATACTGTAACTGTATTTGTCTCCCTTTGCTTTGTAAAGTGCTGCAAAAACTGCTTCCACTCTATAAATCCCGTGTAATAATATACAGCGACAGCGCACAGTTTGTTATAGCGGTATTGTTTACCGTTCCCTGGACATTGTTGCTCTCGGTTTCGGATACTTTATACTTATTTTATGCATTCTTTATGGTTTGCACTCTTTTTTCCAGTACAAACATTGCATATTGTCTTTCATGTGCAGGAAGCCATACAAATCCACTCAGAACACGTAGCCCTGCGTTGTAGTCGGCAGAAAAAATCAGAGGGTTTAAAGGCTGGTAAGAGTATCCTGTGACCCATGGTTAGGGCTTAAAGCAGAACTGAACTCCAAATGAACAATTTTTTTTTTTTTTATCCTGCTAGCATTAGTAAATAGATAGGAAGGTATTTTATATTTACTTGTTTTATACTTTATTTTTTTCTACATTTCTTCAGTTTCTTCCTGGTCTCTGGCCTAGGCCAAAATGATGTCCTACATCCCAGGAGTCTTCATGGGAGGAGGGGCTTTCTTGCTGTATGACAGGAGGTTTTTCACCTTAATGCATAGAATGCGATAAAATAAAAAACCTTGAGGGTTTACAACCCCTTTAATGCATTTTATGCAGGACAAGGTAAAAAAAAACAAAAAACATTTGCTGTCAGGATCCCCCAGCCCCCCCCCTCTTATTCTTACCTGAGCCCGATCTGATCCAGTGACGTGCACAAGAGCAGCCACTCTCGCCGCTGTCTCTCCCCCCCCCCCCCATTGGGCAGATTGGTAGCAGCAGATGCCATTGGCTCCCACTCCTGTCAATCTACTCCAGTGACGAGGGAGCCAGGGGCATAGCTGAGTCCCGTTGTCTGTGTCGATGGAAGCAGCAGTGTGGCTCGGTAACGAGAAGCAGCTTCCCGTGGGGGCACTGGACAGAGAAGAGGAGCCAGGAGCGCTGGTGGAGGACTTGAGAATAGGAGGTTCATCAAGTATAGAGATATATGTATATTTCCTTTTTTTCCCTTTACAATCACTTTAATAGCATTTTTAGTTTGTGGTGCTCAGATACAATTTGACTATGCCCCAGTGGGTGGGACGAAACGCGTTGGTGGGCATGGTCAGTAAAATAAGCACTGGCTGAGGCCGCCACATACGCTTACATGGATTAGGTCAGGCGAGCAACGTAAAAATTCCTTCTACCGACACTACTAGATAAGCACCAGCGGGATAATACACTTCACTTCTGCTTAAAGCGGCACTACAAGACATATGCCGGTCTCAGATACAGTTTAGTTCCACTTTCAGTGGTGGTGCCAATGGGTCACTAGATTAGTTTCAAGTACAAGAAGTCTATTTGGGGTGGGGGCTGGGGGAGATAGTGCTAAGGGTAGGGTGAGAAACTACAAGATAAAACATAGGGTGCCAGGAGAACCAACAATGGAGATAGGGAGCAGGAGTAGCACATGTACGTGTGGTTTTGGGGAGTAAAGTGTGCCAAGTAGGGAGTTATCAGTAGCCACCAGTGCAGGGTGTAAAAAAGAAGGGTGTAGAAAAGAAGAGTAGGAAATGGAGGAAGCATGTGGGGTGGGGGCACGGGGTAATAAGGCGTAAACCAAGGTCAATAGGAAAAGGGGGAGCAGACTGGTGAGTGTGCAGGTAAAAGGGTAGGAAGCACCTACCCTGGGCACGTGATGGGTGGAAAGGGAGGATCAGACAAGGTGCACCCCGAAAGGAGCTTTTTAAATGATTCTATAAATGTTTTTTCCTTTCAGTTGAACTATGGAGTCTGTACCTACAGAGAGCTAGGTAGCCCCTCTATTAGCCAGGTATCCTTGACACGGTGGAGTCACTGGGGGGGGGGGGGGATTGGATACTTTTAACCAGGGCTTTTTTTCTCAGAGCATAGATGCAGGAACTCTCTCTGCCCCGACCTACCTCTGAGCACCATCCCCTGTCTCCGCCCCATAGCCACTTCCTAGTACCACTAGTACATAGAAAAGTATCATTTTGTGGTGTCTAGTATGTTGTCCAGAATTGGTTAATGATAATAAAACACCCCCCCCTCCCCTTCCCACAACAACAGATCCCCCCCCCCAGCAACAAGAGACCCTCCCCCAGGAACAAAATACACCCCCCCAGCAATAATAGACCCCCCATCAGCAACAATCGCTCCCACAACAGTCTTGAAGATCTGTGTTTGTGCTAGCAAATACCTGCAATGTTCCCTCCACTCCAGTCTCTAATTACACACAGCTCCCTGCTCTGTTATTCAGTGTGTAACATCAGATACCTGAACCCCTGCCTGCTGAGAAAAAAGCCTTTGGTCTGTGTGTTTTAGGAGGCGGTAGAGGAGAGAGCGCCTGCAGATAAACAGGTACAACTTATGTCGGAGGATTTGTTTCATCTCTGTGTATAATCTGAGGCTGGTCACTTCACTGGGGATATGGAACGGTGTACAACCACTTTCAGAGGGTTTTCCCAGTATAGTGCTCCTTTTGTTACTACCATTTGCTCCTCCTCAGCTTGTTCAGTACATGCAGCACATAGCCACTAGATGGTGCTGTGCCCTTTGTTTTGCCTAGTGTACATCCTCCTGGAGGCAGCAGTTATACCCAGTAGAAGACTGAGTGTCCCTCAATAGATTACTACAGAGAAATCGATTTTTTACAAAGAACATAAAATTCTTTTTTTTAGGTAATTGCACAGATTCCCAGTTTATCCAGCTGTGTCACAGCAGAGTGGTGAGTGAGAGACCCCCTCCTATCATAGTCTGTATCCCCAACCCCCCTCCCCCCCTCCTATGTCTTCTTCAGGGCCGGCTGGTCACCTGCAGTAAATGGAAGATTTACAGTTCATAGCTGATAATCCTCAGTGATGACATGAAGGGAAGATGATGGACCCGAAGCTGCAGACCTCCAACTGACTCCCACTATAGTGAGGACATCAAGCAGCTCTGTGTACTCAGCATGTGACACATCCCGCCTGTCCCTGTGACAGACGTCGCCAGTAAACACACGCACGCCATCTTCTGTTTTACTTGTTTATCTAACTGCAATCATGAAAATTGTTCGATCGTCATTGCCATCGGAGCCAGGATAACTTTTTTTTTTTTTTTTTTTTTTTTTTTACTTTAAAGGTTGAACTGGATAGATGAGTCTCTTTGTCTTGTGTAACTGTGCACAAAATGTATATAGCTCTGACATATACCGCAGTGCCGTACAGGGAACACTGAGCCGGTCACATCAGTCTCTGTACCAGAGGAGCTAACACTCTAATGTCCCCCCACTGTCACACTATTATTATTATTATACATTTATATAGCTCTGACATATACCTCAGTGCTGTACAGAGAACACTTATCCTGTCACATCAGTCTCTGTACCAGAAAAGCTTACACTCTAATGACCCCCCACACAAACACAGATGAACAATATAAACTCTATGCAGATGGGGCCTTGGTGAGAAGTGAGCCCGGGACCCCAGTGCTGCCGGACCTCGATGTTTGGTCTCCATGATATCTGTTGGTTAGACATTCAGGTCGCCCCTCTCCGTTTATTTTCTATCTTCTCAGCAATATTTCTGAGTTTTGTATCACGCTGAAAGGGGGAGATTAATTTTCCACAGACACGTCTGGAGCAGAGCTCCTGCAACATAACATAATAAATCTATATCCTTCTCCACACTTTTCCTTAATTACCTCGCTCTCTGAAATGTGTGTTTGCACACGTTGCGGTGATAGACTGCGCCGCGCTTTATTAATTGTGCCGTATCTACTGGTAAGCGGTACGAGGCTGGCGGCGTTACACGCGGATTATCACACGCTGCTCTCTGACCTTTTACATGTAACACAAAGTATTACACCTTCTCCTAATGTTGGACGTTCTGTAAATAAAGACTTGTTACTTCTTACTGAGCTGTTATTACCAGGTGCAGAGCTGGAATGATGACGCTGCTTGAATTACGATGTGTTCATTAGGGTATTATTACACGAAGACCCGTGTCAAACACAAGGGCCGTGGGCCAAACTTCAAGTGACCCTTGCACTTCTCCTGCAGCTGCGGCACCCCCTTGTCTCAGCAGTTGGCAACAGAAAGGAGGACAGAACTCCTCTCCCAGATCCTGCACTTCTCTGTGCAGGCACGGAGAGAATCGTTCAGCCCCCCCTGCCCCCTCCCCCCCATCTCAGCAGTCAGCAGCAGAAAGGAGGACAGTACAACTCCTATGGATCCTGCGCCACTCTGTGCAGCCGCAGTACCCCCTCAACCCCGCCTCCCCTGGTCTCAGCATTCAGCAGACTCCAGCAGGGGCTGGAACCCCTTCTCCAGAACTCTGATGTCTACCCTGCCCTCCAAAGCAGCTAGACAAGCACAGGGAATGACGGCTCTGAAACCAGTACTTGCTGTGGAGACATCAGGGGTCTATTCGACCTCTGATGTCTCCCCCCAAAGCAGCTAGACAAGCACAGGGAATGATGACTCTGAAACCAGTTTTCTCTATGAAGACAGGGGTCTATTAGACTCCTGATGTCTCCCCTGCTGTCCAAAGCAGCTAGACAAGCACAGATTGTGAAAAGCACAGGGAATGACGGCTTTGAAACCAGTACTCTCTATGGAGACATCAGGGGTCTATTAGATCCCTGATGTCTCCCCTGCTGTCCAAAGCAGCTAGACGAGCACAGATTGTGACAAGAACAGTGAATGACAGCTCTGAAACCAGTACTCGCTATGGAGATATGAGGGGTCTGTTCGACACCTCATGTCTCTCCTGTCATCCAAAGCAGCTAGGCAAACACAGCGAATGACACAGATTGTGACAAGAACAGTGAATGATAGCTCTGAAACCAGTACTCACTATAGAGAAATCAGGGGTCTAATAGACCCCTAATGTCTCCCCTGCCCCCCAAAGCAGCTAGACAAGCACAGATTGTGACAAGCACAGCGAATGACGGCTCTGAAACCAGTACTCTCTATGGAGACTTCAGTGGTCTATTCGACTGCTGATGTCTCCCCTGCCCTCCAAAGCAACTGGACAAGCACAGCGAATGACAGCTCTGAAACCAGTACTCTTTATGGGGACATCAGGTGTCCATTATACCCCTGATTTCTCCCCTGTCCCCCAAAGCAGCTGGACAAGCACAGCGAATGACGGCTCTGAAACCAGTACTCTTTATGGGGACATCAGGTGTCCATTATACCCCTGATTTCTCCCCTGTCCCCCAAAGCAGCAAGACAAGCCCAATGAATGATGGCTCTGAAACTAGTACTCTCTATGGAGACATCAGGGGTCTATTCGACCTCTAGTGTCTCCCCCCAAAGCAGCTAGACAAGCACAGGGAATGATGGCTCTAAAACCAGTTTTCTCTATGAAGACTGGGGTCTATTCGACTCCTGATGTCTCCCCTGCCCTCCAAAGCAGCTAGACAAGCACAGCGAATGACGGCTCTGAAACCAGTACTCTTTATGGGGACACCAGGTGTCCATTATACCACTGAGTTCTCCCCCGTCCCCCAAAGCAGCAAGACAAGCCCAACGAATGACTGCTCTGAAACTAGTATTCTCTATGGAGACATCAGGGGTCTATTCGACCTCTGATGTCTCCCCCCAAAGCAGCTAGACAAGCACAGGGAATGATGGCTCTGAAACCAGTTTTCTCTATGAAGACAGGGGTCTATTAGACTCCTGATGTCTCCCCTGCTGTCCAAAGCAGCTAGACAAGCACAGATTGTGAAAAGCACAGGGAATGACGGCTTTGAAACCAGTACTCTCTATGGAGACATCAGGGGTCTATTAGATCCCTGATGTCTCCCCTGCTGTCCAAAGCAGCTAGACGAGCACAGATTGTGACAAGAACAGTGAATGACAGCTCTGAAACCAGTACTCGCTATGGAGATATGAGGGGTCTGTTCGACACCTCATGTCTCTCCTGTCATCCAAAGCAGCTAGGCAAACACAGCGAATGACACAGATTGTGACAAGAACAGTGAATGATAGCTCTGAAACCAGTACTCACTATAGAGAAATCAGGGGTCTAATAGACCCCTAATGTCTCCCCTGCCCCCCAAAGCAGCTAGACAAGCACAGATTGTGACAAGCACAGCGAATGACGGCTCTGAAACCAGTACTCTCTATGGAGACTTCAGTGGTCTATTCGACTGCTGATGTCTCCCCTGCCCTCCAAAGCAGCTGGACAAGCACAGCGAATGACAGCTCTGAAACCAGTACTCTTTATGGGGACATCAGGTGTCCATTATACCCCTGATTTCTCCCCTGTCCCCCAAAGCAGCTGGACAAGCACAGCGAATGACGGCTCTGAAACCAGTACTCTTTATGGGGACATCAGGTGTCCATTATACCCCTGATTTCTCCCCTGTCCCCCAAAGCAGCAAGACAAGCCCAATGAATGATGGCTCTGAAACTAGTACTCTCTATGGAGACATCAGGGGTCTATTCGACCTCTAGTGTCTCCCCCCAAAGCAGCTAGACAAGCACAGGGAATGATGGCTCTAAAACCAGTTTTCTCTATGAAGACTGGGGTCTATTCGACTCCTGATGTCTCCCCTGCCCTCCAAAGCAGCTAGACAAGCACAGCGAATGACGGCTCTGAAACCAGTACTCTTTATGGGGACACCAGGTGTCCATTATATCACTGAGTTCTCCCCCGTCCCCCAAAGCAGCAAGACAAGCCCAACGAATGACTGCTCTGAAACTAGTATTCTCTATGGAGACATCAGGGGTCTATTCGACCTCTGATGTCTCCCCCCAAAGCAGCTAGACAAGCACAGGGAATGATGGCTCTGAAACCAGTTTTCTCTATGAAGACAGGGGTCTATTAGACTCCTGATGTCTCCCCTGCTGTCCAAAGCAGCTAGACAAGCACAGATTGTGAAAAGCACAGGGAATGACGGCTTTGAAACCAGTACTCTCTATGGAGACATCAGGGGTCTATTAGATCCCTGATGTCTCCCCTGCTGTCCAAAGCAGCTAGACGAGCACAGATTGTGACAAGAACAGTGAATGACAGCTCTGAAACCAGTACTCGCTATGGAGATATGAGGGGTCTGTTCGACACCTCATGTCTCTCCTGTCATCCAAAGCAGCTAGGCAAACACAGCGAATGACACAGATTGTGACAAGAACAGTGAATGATAGCTCTGAAACCAGTACTCACTATAGAGAAATCAGGGGTCTAATAGACCCCTAATGTCTCCCCTGCCCCCCAAAGCAGCTAGACAAGCACAGATTGTGACAAGCACAGCGAATGACGGCTCTGAAACCAGTACTCTCTATGGAGACTTCAGTGGTCTATTCGACTGCTGATGTCTCCCCTGTCCCCCAAAGCAGCTGGACAAGCACAGCGAATGACGGCTCTGAAACCAGTACTCTTTATGGGGACATCAGGTGTCCATTATACCCCTGATTTCTCCCCTGTCCCCCAAAGCAGCAAGACAAGCCCAATGAATGATGGCTCTGAAACTAGTACTCTCTATGGAGACATCAGGGGTCTATTCGACCTCTAGTGTCTCCCCCCAAAGCAGCTAGACAAGCACAGGGAATGATGGCTCTAAAACCAGTTTTCTCTATGAAGACTGGGGTCTATTCGACTCCTGATGTCTCCCCTGCCCTCCAAAGCAGCTAGACAAGCACAGCGAATGACGGCTCTGAAACCAGTACTCTTTATGGGGACACCAGGTGTCCATTATACCACTGAGTTCTCCCCCGTCCCCCAAAGCAGCAAGACAAGCCCAACGAATGACTGCTCTGAAACTAGTATTCTCTATGGAGACATCAGGGGTCTATTCGACCTCTGATGTCTCCCCCCAAAGCAGCTAGACAAGCACAGGGAATGATGGCTCTGAAACCAGTTTTCTCTATGAAGACAGGGGTCTATTCGACTCCTGATGTCTCCTCTGCCCCCCAAAGCAGCTAGACAAGCACAGATTGTGAAAAGCACAGGGAATGGCGGCTTTGAAACCAGTACTCTCTATGGAGACATTAGGGGTCTAATACATCTGAAAAATTAATTGTGGAGAAACCAACTCAAAATCCTGACGTATCTTACCACATCCCAATTAGAAATTTGTACATAGGGAATGCCCCAGGGATGGTGTAGGTAAGAAACAGGATGTTTAAGAAAAATGCAAAAAAGTATAAAAATATATATTTTTTATTCCATATAGAAAATTTCAAAAATACAAGAACATTTTATAAAAGGTTAAATGGAACAAAGAACTAGAAACACAGCTGCTACTGATTGGTCAACACACTACACTTCTAGTACTGGTTCGGATAACGCCGAAAAGATTTCTGTTTTTGGCGTATATAATTCCTTCTTGGGTTTTTATTTTTAAAATAAAAGGAGCATGCTGATAAGTTTCTATTGAGGAAGAAAATGTATATAAGTATATGGATAACTTGATGTTTAAGGAATCATAAATACAGTGATTCAAATTCATTTCAAAGAGACTGACATTGCACAATAACAGATTTCCAATATTCTATACTCACAAGTAAATGTTCCTTTAAAAAGTCATAGTACACAGCATCATTGCAGAAAAGAGCAGAGGGGATTCCAGGATATGCCAGACACCAATTCCAACAGTAGTTCACAAGGATAGGAGCATTCACCTCCTAGATTAATTTTTGGAAGGTATCACTAGTATCTCTTAGGGTTTGAAAGGGCAGGCATAGCAGGATCAGACCAAACGTCTGTGGCGGCAAATCAGGGCTTACGGAAGCCGAAAAAGAAGGGCCAGAGGCGCAGATCTATCAAATACAGGAGTAAGTGTAAATTAGGAGTTGATTGAATCACTTAGGGGAAACAAATTCCCATAGAGAGACAAGCAATGTCCAATACAAGAGAGAGACCAGGTATATTTACATGGCAGGGGAGGGATACATTGTAAACAAGTACAGGTAAAGAGTCTGGTGGGAGTGAAAGTCAGCGGTGTGCCTAAGCCAATTCGGTGAATCCTGGGTTAATATTTGTCCCTATATGGTGCTTTACCTGTGGACAGGTGTATTAAACACCTGTGTATTATGACATGAATTCCCTGCGTCTGTCCTTCAGCCGGCCTTACGGCTGTTGCGGCGTCCGCCGTCACTGCATTACACGTCAGACGTCGACAGAGCCGCCGACACAAAGAGTGGGCGGCAACTAACTGGCTAGATAGAAATCCAGTGCGCAGTCGTGGGAAAGAAATATCCCGAGGCCATGCTAGGTGCCAATGCCCACTAGGGGGAGCAGCCTGCCGTCCCATTGAAAAGCGGGCCGGAGGCCCCCCCTGTACCGGGGTGTCTCCCCTGTCCCCCCAAAGCAGCTAGAAAAATACAGGGAATGATGTCTCTGAAACCAGTTTTCTCTATGAAGACAGTGGTCTATTAGACCCCTGATGTCTCCCCTGCTGTCCAAAGCAGCTAGACGAGCACAGGTTGTGACAAGAACAGCGAATGACAGCTCTGAAACCAGTACTCTCTATGGAGATATGAGGGGTCTGTTAGACCTTTTATGTCTCCCCTGCCCTCCAAAGCAGCTAGACAAACACAGCGAATGACAGCTCTGAAACCAGTACTCTCTATAGAGACATCATGGGTCTAATAGACCCTGGATGTCTCCCCTGCCCCCCAAAGCAGACAAGCACAGATTGTGACAAGCACAGCGAATGATGGCTCTAAAACCAGTGCTCTCTATGGAGACATCAGTGGTCTATTCGACTCCTGATGTGTCCCCTGCCCTCCAAAGCAGCTAGACGAGCACAGCAAATGACGGCTCTGAAACCAGTAGTCTTTATGGGGACATTAGGTGTCTATTATACCCCTAATGTCTCCTCTGTCCCCCAAAGCAGCAAGACAAGCCCAATGAATGACGGCTCTGAAACCAGTACTCTCTATGGAGACATTAGGGGTCTAATACCTCAGGGGTGTCTCCTCTGTCCCCCCAAAGCAGCTAGACAAGCACAGCGAATGACGGCTCTGAAACCAGTACTCTCTATTGAGACATCAGTGGTCTATTCGACTCCTGATGTCTCCCCTGCCCTCCAAAGCCGCTGGACAAGCACAGGGAATGACCGCTCTGAAACCAGTACTGTTTATGGGGACATTGTGTGTTTATTATACCCCCGATATCTCCCCTGCCCGCCAGAGCAGGTAATAAAGCACAGATCAGCATTATGGTAAGAAGAAAGCCATCTGAAAAAAAATGGTACCAGGATCCTAGTACCTGAGATAACAAATATTGTTGTTTTCTGCGATGATACAGCAGATAACCCTTGTAAATGATCCTTAGCACTGCGAACGGGAGCTGTAATCATGGCAACCTCGGGCTGTTATAGACGCTTACGTCTGGCTGGCTTTAGTAACTTTTGAGAGAATTGCTAAAAGAAGCACGTGTTGCCCTCAGCAACCAGACATTACTTTTTATATTCGATACGTTCACGGGAAGGATGACGGGCAAAATCTGGTTGCCATGACAACAGACTCCTCTCTTGGTTCTGGTTTTTGTACATGCGACCTTGCTGTATTGAGATGTATCAGAACCCCGGCCTTAGATACAGACAACACACCAAGTGGCAGCAAGATGAACATCATCCATCTGCCTTGTGTGATGCCGACTCAACCAGCGACTCCATTAAAAGTGAGAGATAGTCTTTATTCAGATCTGTGTGTAGCGCTACCCCCCTATAAGGCCACTGGTGTTTGGCTCCCCCTATTTCTGCACAGCCAGGCAACACACACATTTCAACTTTCATTCAGAGACAAAGGATCAGTCCATGGGCTTGTTTTTTTTTCTTTTTTTCTTTATTGGTGGAAAACAACTTGGATAGGGTATAGGGACTATGGGATTTCCGACGTGACTTGAAGAACAATAAATGAGGACAACTTCCTTATCTATGTGCACTGCAAAAATGACAAATCCTCGACTGTATTCCCACAGCAACAGTCTTTCTGGAAATGGCAAAGGCAATTCCCCTTGTAGGAGCTCTGTGTCCCCTGGGTGGAATTTTAGCAAAGTCCCAACTTGCAGGGCTTAGCTCTTTGGCACGGTCCCAGAGAGCTTGCTAGATATTCCATTGACCCTTCTCTCTTTTAGGCCCTGGAGGTGTAGAGGTACTCACACTGTCCCTGCTGTCCAGGTCCTCCCTTGCAAGCCAGGGTGTCTCCTAGCAGAGCCTGTGGGGGTAGTGGAGATCCCTCTGTCCTTCCTTCAGTGCCCAGCCTGGAGGCAGAGCCCCCTTCAGCCCTGGGGTCCCCTCTCAGGCTACACAACACATATTCTTCACTCCATCTTCCACCCAGATTTCCTTGCTGGCTCCACAATATTTATGGGCTAATCCAGATGCCCTGCCATACCTCCTTCCTGGGGATTGGGCAGAATTCCATAAATATGCAGATCAGTACCTCCTGGCCTCCACCCACTAGCTTCTAGAAACGTCTCCAAGCTTCCAGAACCAGGAGGAGGTAACAGAGGCATGACTTGTAGAGCCCTCCAGCCTACAGTAACCCCAATCCAATTACCAGACACACAACTACCATGAGTCAGAAATACATTTTCCTACCCTAGACTGCACACTAGAGGGTGCTACATGTGTGATTGCCAGACTATGTTAATAAATATAAGAGTCAAGTGTTCAAGGCTTAACCCTTTCGCTGCCAGGTCCGTACATCCTACAATGTGACTACAGCCACTGAGATTGTGTGTAAAACTGACAGGAAGACTCCTGCTTGTAAGGTGAAAGCATTCAGGTGGCTGCGCTGCTGCCTGATTGCTCACACACACCCCTCAGTACCAGCGCCCCCCTCCCCCCCCCCCCCCCGCCAGTGAGTGTCCCCAGCTAGCTTAGCTGGGAAGCAATTACATTGCAAAACATCCAGTGGAGCCCAGAGGTGACATTGGGGGTTCTTTTAGACCACGCATTACTCATTAAAGGGAACCTGTCCCCTAAAAATCATCACATAGGGGACATTTTGTCCCCTATGTAATAAAAAGGGAACGAGTGAAGCAAAAAATAGTTACACCCAAACACAAAAAATCCCCCCCCCCCAAAAAAAAATAAATAATTTGAGCCCACCTTTAAATACCCGCACGTATGAATGTAAACGCATGCGCCGAGGGCGCCTATGCGTGAGAACATTGATTGCGATACACATGTTACATATTGCCGCACACGCCAGAGGGAGAGCAATAATTCTAGCACCAGACCTTCTCTGTTACACTAAACTGATACCATAGGGGGCTTTTGAATTGCCACCTAACCTATAAAAAATATAGGGTACTGAAGTTTGTCGCCATTGGCAGGCGCACACAAATTTAAGGTTTGATATGTTGGGTATCTATTTACTCAGTGAAACCTCCTCTTTTATATTTTACCAAAAATGTGTGTATTTTATTGCGTTGTTTGCCCTCAAACTCACTTTTTATGGTAATATTGCGTTACATAAAAAAATTGGAACTACCACTATTTTATTCTCTAGGGTGTCTGCTTTCAGAAATTATATCCTGTTTGGGGGTTTTACATAATCATCAGGACTAAAATTATTTTTTAAACATGTGCAAAAACGGCTCTGGCAGTGAAAAGTAGACATGTGCAATTCGTTTTGAATTTGTTTTTTAACGAATTTCGACAAATTCAGAAATATCCGAATTAACACATTTTTCCGAATATTCGTAAATTCGAATATTGGAAAATTTAGTGAATTCAAATATTTGAAAATTCGGAAAATCGAAAATTCGGAAATCCCAAAAAAAAGAACGAAAACCCGAAAATTAAAAAGTCAAAAAAAATAACTAACTAATAACTTAACTCTTACTAACTATTAAATTATAGGTATTGGAATTTCCTTTCAAATTTGGCTGTTAGTGAACGTAACGAATACGAATTTATCTGATCTTAAGAATTATCCGAAATAACGAATGGCGTATCTAAACGAATGGAACGGAACAAATTAATATTAACCACCTCGCGCCCGCCGTACGAGAACATACGGCCGCAAGGTGGTTGTCAAATGCCGGGAGGCCGTTATTATACGGCCTCCTCTATTTGGCCACTGGGGGGCGCGCGAGCGCCGCCGGCGGCGCGCGCACGTGCCCGGCGCTTCACTGCAATGCCGATGCGCGTGCCTGGCGGTCGCGATGTCCGCCAGGCACCCGCGATCGGCGGTTACAGAGACAAGGACATGGATCTCTGTGTGTAAACACAGAGATCCATGTCCTGTCAGGGAGAGGGGACCGATGCTGTGTCCCTTGTACATAGGGACACAGATCGGTCTCCTCCCCCAGTCAGTTCCCTCCCCCCACAGTAAAAATCACTAATAGGGAACACATTTAACCCCATTCCTCGCCCCCTAGTGTTAACCCCTTCCCTGCCAGTCACATTTATACAGTAATCAGTGCATATTTATAGCACTGTTCGCTGTATAAATGTGAATGGTCCCAAATTAGTGTCAAAAGTGTCCGATGTGTCCGCCATAATGTCGCAGTCACAAAAAAAATCACTGATCGCCGCCATTACTAATAAAAAAAAAAAAATTATAAAAATGCCATAAAACTACCCCCTATTTTGTAAACGCTATAACTTTTGCGCAAATCAATCAATAAACGCTGATTGCGATTTTTTTTTACCAAAAATATGTAGAAGAATACGTATCGGCCTAAACTGAGGAAAAAAATATATAAAAAAAAAAAATTGGGATATTTATTATAGCAAAGTGTAAGAAATATTGCTTTTTTTTCAAAATTGTCGCTCTATTTTTGTTTATAGCGCAAAAAATAAAAACCGCCGAGGTGATCAAATACCATCAAAAGAAAGCTCTATTTGTGCGAAAAAAAGGACGTCAATTTTGTTTGGGAGCCACGTCGCACGACCGCGCAATTGTCATTCAAAGCGTGACAGTGCTGAAAGCTGAAATTTCGCCTGGGCAGGAAGGGGGTATATGTGCCCAGTAAGGAAGGGGTTAAATAATAATAAAAAGTTATTATTATTGTTATTTATTATTAATACTCGTTACATTCCATTCGTTTAGATGCGGCATTCGTTATTTCGGACAATAAGTAACTTCGGATAAATTCGTATTCGTTACATTCACTAACAGTCAAATTTGAAAGGAGATTCCAATACCTATAATTTAATAGTTCGCTATTATTAGCTATCATTTCAAATTTTTCGTTCTTTTGGATTATCGTTCTTTTTGGATTTTCATTCTTTTGAATTTTTGGATTTTCTTTCTTATTTTCGGATTTTCGAATTTCCAACTTTTGGAATTTTGGATTTACGAATGTTCGAATTTCTGAATTTTCTGAATTTAGTAATTTTTTCGAATTTACTAATTTAGATCATAACGAATGGCCCAAAAAAACAAAGAAAAAAACCCCAAATGAAACGAAAAAGACATTTTTCGGCAGTGCACATGTCTAGTGAAAAGGCATTATAAACCTTCCCACTGGTATCTTCTGTTTTTCAGCTGCATAAGATGTACATTGATCATGTAGTTTTATGGTGTAATTTGCTGCACTGTCCACACAGCCTATAGTAAAGTAAATCTTAACATTTCTGAGTTTCTGTTTTTGCTCATACATGAGGCATGCTGCATATCACTGGACAGCTTAATTCATGCCCTCTGTAGTGTAAGAACTGACACTTCCTGTGAAGAAACTAGATTTCCCACAATCAGTATAGTGCAGGTGAGAGCTACGCAGTAATTCCTTCTGACACAGACACAAACAGGCAGAGCAACTAACAGCTCACCATGCTGGGAGAGATGTTTTTATCACATTATCCCTCCCACATTTGTGACGTAAATGACGAGGCATGCATTGGATGCCGCGTGATCCAGAACAGGAAGTTGTCTTGTGCCTTTAGTGCAGGGATATGCAATTAGCGGACCTCCAGCTGTTACAGAACTACAAATCCCTTGAGGCTTAGCAAGACTCTGACAGCCACAAACATGACACTCGGAGGCAGAGGTATGATGGGACTTGTAGTTTTGCAACAGCTGGAGGTCCGCTAATTGCATATGCCTGCTTTAGTGAATAGGGACAAGCTAGGTGAATGAATACATGGACATAGGGGAATCGATCAGCCATGACACTACAAAGTGTAGCCACAACACGTGAACACAAGGCAAGGTAAACAACCAACACAGGGAATAGAATTACATTAATACTGAGATAAAAGAACAAAAGCAGAACAGAGGGCATAGAGGGGAAATCTTCCAATGGGGACACTAGTTCTGGTGACAACCAAGGGATTCCCTCACTTTGGAGGGATTTCCTCTTGCTTCCTGTTTTATGGCTGTCTGTCTTGGGCCCTTCAGCAGACGGGGGGGGGGGGGTTCAAAAAAGGGCAGGAACCTACTACCTATGGTGCGAAGGTAGTTCCCGGCAAATGGGGCGGGGGATGTGGGGTACACTTTAGCCCTTGGGTGTTGAAGGACGTTGTCCCAGCACTGTCCTCCTGGCAGTATTCAGCTCACTTCCATGCTGAGCCTGTGCTGGACACGCGGCACACTGTGGTTGATTATGACCTTGTCCACCGGTGACCCGATGCTGAGAAGATCATTTCAATCATTGTTTTCTCTCTCTTCTCCATCCTTCTATAAACCAGCCACAGTCGGCTGTGTGATTGTAATCAGCCCCCTGCGTGATTGTTATTACGGACATGAAATGAGAGGGCGGAGTCATAGTGACATTATATCTGACCTTTCCCCGGGGTCCCCACGACACCCCGCCATCTCTGCAGAGAAACCCGAAGCAGTAGAGATGCTTCTCATTATCGTCCAATATAATCCCACGCTGTCTGGTACAATTGCTTCTGAAATGAAAATCAGGCTGTGTGCTTCAATTTCATCTCCGATGAGGCGGATAATGACGGGAGGTTAATGAGTTTCTATCACTGCGAGGATCACTGTGATCTGTATACACAGGAATGTTCTAAAATTATCAGGTACTAGAACAAAAATTTAAGGACAACTCCACCCAGAGATGATATTTTTTGGGTGGACACTGGCAGGTTATCCTGGCTTTTTTTTCTTCTCGGTGGTCTCAGTCCTGTGCTTTGTATCTCTGCCCCTCCCACAATGGTGAGATTTCTCTGCAGTAGTTTGTGTCTCTGCCCCTCCCACAATGGCGAGGTTTCCCTGCAGTAGTTTGTGTCTCTGCCCCTCCCACAATGGTGAGATTTTCCTGCAGTAGTTTGTGTCTCTGCCCCTCCCACAATGGTGAGATTTCTCTGCAGTAGTTTGTGTCTCTGCCCCTCCCACAATGGTGAGATTTCTCTGCAGTAGTTTGTGTCTCTGCCCCTCCCACAATGGTGAGAGTTCCCTGCAGTAGTTTGTGTCTCTGCCCCTCCTACAATGGTGAGATTTCCCCCCAGTAGTTTGTGTCTCTGCCCCTCCCACAATTATGAGATTTCCCCCCAGTAGTTTGTGTCTCTGCCCCTCCCACAATGATGAGATTTCCTTGCAGTAGTTTGTGTCTCTGCCCCTCCCACAATGGTGAGATTTCCCCCCAGTAGTTTGTGTCTCTGCCCCTCCCACAATGATGAGATTTCCTTGCAGTAGTTTGTGTCTCTGCCCCTCCCACAATGATGAGATTTCCCTGCAGTAGTTTGTGTCTCTGCCCCTCCCACAATGGTGAGATTTCCCTGCAGTAGTTTGTGTCTCTGCCCCTCCCACAATGGTGAGATTTCCCTGCAGTAGTTTGTGTCTCTGCCCCTCCCACAATGGTGAGATTTCCCTGCAGTAGTTTGTGTCTCTGCCCCTCCCACAATGGTGAGATTTCCCTGCAGTAGTTTGTGTCTCTGCCCCTCCCACAATGGTGAGATTTCCCTGCAGCAGTTTGTGTCTCTGCCCCTCCCACAATGGTGAGATTTCCCTGCAGTAGTTTGTGTCTCTGCCCCTCCCACAATGATGAAATTTCCTTGCAGTAGTTTGTGTCTCTGCCCCTCCCACAATGGTGAGATTTCCCCCCAGTAGTTTGTGTCTCTGCCCCTCCCACAATGATGAGATTTCCTTGCAGTAGTTTGTGTCTCTGCCCCTCCCACAATGATGAGATTTCCCTGCAGTAGTTTGTGTCTCTGCCCCTCCCACAATGGTGAGATTTCCCTGCAGTAGTTTGTGTCTCTGCCCCGCCCACAATGGTGAGATTTCCCTGCAGTAGTTTGTGTCTCTGCCCCTCCCACAATGGTGAGATTTCCCTGCAGTAGTTTGTGTCTCTGCCCCGCCCACAATGGTGAGATTTCCCTGCAGTAGTTTGTGTCTCTGCCCCTCCCACAATTATGAGATTTCCCCCCAGTAGTTTGTGTCTCTGCCCCTCCCACAATGATGAGATTTCCTTGCAGTAGTTTGTGTCTCTGCCCCTCCCACAATGGTGAGATTTCCCTGCAGTAGTTTGTGTCTCTGCCCCTCCCACAATGGTGAGATTTCCCTGCAGTAGTTTCTGTCTTTGCCCCTCCCACAATGTTACAAAGATGCGTTTGAGCTGCATTTTTTACCCCCCCCTTCGCGCCCGCCCTTAAGCTGCAATGTCCGGAGTGTTCACATGGCATGCTTGCAATGCTTTGCGCCAGGCGTGGTACATATAATCCCCTAAAGGAATCAGACAATCCAATTACTTTCTACAAAAATACAGAATTTTATTTCTGTTTTTGCATAAAATTTTCATCAAATCACAAATGACCACAATGCGTGTCATTGCATAGCTTCCCATTATAATGAAAAATAAAATATGCAATGACACGCATTGTTGTAATTTGTGATTTTATGAAAAATTTATGCAAAAACAGAAAAAAAAATCTGTATTTTTATAAAACGGAATCGGTTTAGATTTTTTTTTGATACATTTAGCGTTACATTGAACTTCGATTCCGAGTGTATCACCTTCCTATTCCTCTATAGTAGTGTCTCTGCCCCGCCCACAGGCTGGAGGAGATCAGCAGCACTGAGATGGGGCAAAGGGAGAAAAAAGGTGAAAAATAATGATTGCGATTGTTTATAATACACAGAAGAAAATATCTACACTCACCGGCCACTTTATTAGGTACACCTTGCTAGTAGCGGGTTGGCCTCCCTTTTGCCTTCATTCTTGGTGGCAGAGATACAACAAGGTGTTGGAAAAGTTCCTCAGAGATTTTGCTCCATAGTGACATGTTGCTGCAGATTTCTCAGCTGCACATCCATGAAGCCAATCCTCCCGTTCCACCACATCCCAAAGGGTCTCTATTGGATGAGATGTGGGGAGTGTGGAGGCCATTGGAGGACAGTGACCTCCATTGTCCAGTGGTAAGATGATTGGAGCTTTGTGACATGGGGCATTATCCTGCTGGAAGGAGCCATCTGAAGATGGGACACTGTAGTCATAAAGGGATGGACATGATCAGCAACAATACTCAGGCAAGCCGTGGTGTTTAACCACTTCAGCCCCGGACCATTTTGTTGCTAAAGGACCAGGCCCCTTTTTGCGATTCGGCACTGCGTCGCTTTAACTGACAATTGCGCGGTCGTGCGACGTGGCTCCCAAATAAAATTGACGTCCTTTTTTTCCCACAAATAGAGCTTTCTTTTGGTGGTATTTGATCACCTCTGCGGTTTTTATTTTTTGCGCTTTAAACAAAAATAGAGCGACAATTTTGAAAAAAATTCAATAATTTTTACTTTTTGCTAAAATAAATATCCCCAAAAAATATATAAAAGATTTTTTTTTTTCCTCAGTTTAGGCCGATACGTATTCTTCTACATATTATTGGTAAAAAAATCCCAATAAGTGTTTATTGATTGGTTTGCGCAAAAGTTATAGTATCTACAAAATAGGGGATAGTTTTATGTCATTGTTATTAATGATTTTTTTTTTACTAGTAATGGCGGCGATCAGCGATTTTTATCGTGACTGTGACATTATGGCGGACACATCGGACACTTTTGACACTATTTTGGGACCATTGTCATTTTTACAGCGATCAGTGCTATAAAAATGCACTGATAACTGTGTAAATGACACTGGCAGTGAAGGGGTTAACCTCTAGGTGGTGCTGTAGTGGTTAAGTGTTCCCTAGTGCGTGATTCTTACTGTAGGGGGCGTGGCTTGGCAAGTGACATCACTGATCGTCGTTCCCTATGACAGGGAACAGACGATCACTGACACTGCCACTAGGAAGAACGGGGAAAGGTTTGTTTACACTTACCTCTCTCTGTTCTTCAGCTCTGTGACCTGATCGCGGGTCCCGCGGGCACGGTCATGGAGCTTCGGACCAGGTCGCGAGCGCGACCCACGGCTGGGATCTTAAAGGGGACGTACCTGTACGTGCTTGTGCCCAGCCGTGCCATTCTGTCGACGTACATCGTCGTGCGGCAGTCCTTAAGTGGTTAAACCATGCTCAATTGGTACTAAGGGGCCCAAAGTGTGCAAAGGACCCCCCCACACCATTACACCACCACCACCAGCCTTAACCGGTGATACAAGGCAGGATGGATCCATGCGCCAAATTCTGACCCCACCATCTGAATGTCGCAGCTGAAATCCAGACTCATCAGACCAGGCAATGTTTTTACAATCTTCTATTGTCCTATTTTGGTGATCCTGTGCCAATTGTAGCCTCAGTTTCCTGTTCTTAGCTGACAGGAGTGGCACCCGGTGGGGTCTTCTGCTGCTGTAGCCCATCTGCTTTAAGGTTTGATGTGTTGTGCGTTCAGAGATGGTATTCTGCATACCTAGGGTGTAACGAGTGGTTATTTGAGTTACTGTTGCCTTTCTATCATCTGGAACCAGTCTGCCCATTCTCCTCTGTTCTCTGACCTCAACAAGGCATTTTCTTCCACACAACTGCCGCTCACTGGATATTTTCTCTTTTTCCCACCATTCTCTGTAAACACGAGAGATGGTTGTGTGTGAAAATCCCAGAAATACCAACCACCACGCCACGTTCAAAGTCACTTACATCCCCTTTCTTCCCCATTCTGATGCTCAGTTTGAACTAGATGCCCTTAAAGCGGAGGTTCACCCAAATCACAATACTGTCTTCTCCGCTTCATTGCACAACAAGGATTCACAATTGACCCCAAAAATTTTTTTATGACATGTACATACCTTAATATTTAAAGCGGAGCTCCACCCTAAAGTGGAACTTCCGCTCATCAGAAATCTCCCCCCCTCCGGTGTCACAATTGACACCTTTCAGGGGGGAGAGGGGTGCAGATAAATGTCCAAGACAGGTATTTTCACCCACTTCCGGGAGTCCTTTCTGCGGGAAGTGCGTCACTTCCCACAGAATACCCGTTGTGTTCTGGGAAACACTCGGCTCCCAGAACACAGGGGGATCAGTCAGAACGGCGAAGCGCGACTCGCACATGCGCCGTAGAGAACCGGGCAGTGAAGCCGCAAGGCTTCACTTCCTGGTTCCCTCACCGAGGATGGCGGTGGGAGCAGCAGAGTGACGAGCGATTGCTCGTCTTCTGCTGCGGACGTCGCTGGGCTCCAGGACAGGTAAGTGTCCTAATATTAAAAGTCAGCAGCTGCAGTAGCTGTAGCTGCTGGCTTTTAATAAAAAAAAATTCGGCGGAGCTCTGCTTTAAGAGTTCCTTGGTTTCCCTCTCGCGGGAGTAGGCGTGTCCCCGGCGCCGCAGTGATGTGTGGGAGCTAACCGCAGTGTGTGCTTCCCAACATACTACGCGAACGGCTTCCTTCATAATCCCGCAAGATTTTCTACTAAGGAGCGACGCGTGACGCCGGTGACGTGACGGGGGCGTAGCTGAAATCGCCATTTTAGAAAAGGGCATTCAGGTGAATATTGCCATTACTCGCCTGTACACACGAGGTAAAGGACGTTGAAAATACGAAGTGCAACAAATCTTTGCAATCCAATATGTCCCCGTTCTATGTCCTCATGCTCGAGAAGGAGCGGTGAATGCCGGGAGCCGTACATTCACCGCTTCCAGGAAATCAGTGCAGGAAGTCAGTGCTTGTGAGCTTCACAATGCCCACAAGCAAAATGGGAAATCCCTACAGCGATTTTTTAAAAGTTCATCTTTTAAACGAAAACGGATGGGGGATGGTTCCAGTTGCCAAACAAGTGAGTACTAACTAGTGGTGCAACGGATCAGTGTCACCCTGTTCGGATCAGATCACCACGCAATCCGCGGAGCGCTCCGGAGCCTCGGCCACGGCTTCGGCCTAGCTCCGGAGCAGCGGCCATCTTGGTACACCCGGCGGCGGCCGCTGTAATGACGTTTTGCCGCCGTCTTGCTCCACCCCACACTCCTGCACAGTCATGATAGAGAAGGGGCCAAGCGGACATCTTGTTACACCCAACGAGTTTTAGGATTTCAACACAAAACAGCTTTAATACATTATTTGGAAATCCATCGGACTGTTTACATTTAAATTTTTTAAAGCAGCAGCAAACCTTACATGATTGCTAATGTGACGGAACACCTCTGATTTTCACATTTAACATTTTTTTAAATGTGAAAATCAGAGGTGTTCTGTCACATTAGCAATCATGTAAGGTCAGCAGGTTTGCTGCTGCTTTTAAAATTTAACATGTAAACAGTCCGTTGGATTTCCAAATACTGGATTTAAGCACATAAGCTTCGTTTTGTGTTGAAAATAACTGTGAAATCGACAATTCCGGTGAGTGTAACATTATTTTTTTTATTTATTTTTTGCCGATCCGAAAATGATCCGATCCGTGGCTCTGATCCGAGGAGTTTTTTGATCCGTTGCACCCCTAGTACTAACTGGTGATGTTAAACCACATTGAATCCAGTCGCAGAACCTCCGCTTTAATGCATTGAGTTGAGTTGCTGCCATGTGGTCGGCTGATTAGCAATTGGTGTTACCGAGCAATTCAACAGGTGTACCAATAAAGTGGCGGGTGAGTGTATATATTATTATCACATGGGAAATGTCTATGATTTTGGCAGTTTTTGGGGTACAAGTGAGTCTCCCAGTTTCTGTGAACATTTCTGAGAATTTTTAGGAAAGCTTGATAGTTGGGCTCGGTCAGTGGATGTGTCGGCCGCCTTGTGTGCAATGAGAGGAGTTCTCGATGTCTGTCTGGTTGGAAATGACCAGTAGCCCGGAGATGGGTATGTTCTCTTCATTGAAAGAAAATCTAGGAACCAATGGGTTCCAAACCCACGCAAATCAATAACCAAAAAACAAACTACAAAAAGGAGCTTGCGTGTTGTAAAGTGTGAAAACACCTATAGTGTGAAAAGAAACAAAGGAAACGGCACGCTTATATCATAAATTACATATCACCATAGTGAATACATAAATAAATACATCTTCATTTCAGATATAACAGATATAGTATCTCACAAAAGTAAGTACACCCCTCACATTTTTGTAAATATTTTCTTCTATCTTTTCATGTGACAACACTGAAGAAATGACGCTTTGCTACAATGTAAAGTAGTGAGTGTACAGCTTGTATAAGGGTGTAAATTTGCTGTCCCCTCAAAATAACTCAACACACAGCCATTAATGTCTAAACCGCTGGCAACAAAAGTGAGTACACCCCTAAGTGAAAATGTCCAAATTGGGCCCAATTAGCCATTTTCCATCCCCAGTGTCATGTGACTCGTTAGTGTTACAAGATCTCAGGTGTGAATGGGGAGCAGGTGTGTTGAATTTGGTGTTATCGCTCTCACTCTCTCATACTGATCACTGGAAGTTCAACATGACACCTCCTGGAAAAGAACTCTCTGAGGATCTGATAAAAGAATTGTTGCTCTACATAAAGATGGCCTAGGCTATAAGAATATTGCCAAGACCCTGAAACTGAGCTGCAGCACGGTGGCCAAGACCACAGTGGTCAGCCTGTCAGTGCTCAGACTATACGCCGCACACTGCATCAAATTGGTTTGCATGGCTGTCGTCCCAGAAGGAAGCCTCTTCTAAAGATGATGCACAAGAAAGCCGCAAACAGTTTGCTGAAGACAAGCAGACTAAGGACATAGATTACTGGAACCGTGTCCTGTGGTCTGATGAGACCAAGATAAACTTATTTGGTGTCAGATGGTGTCAGGCATGTGTGGCGGCAACCAGGTGAGGAGTACAAAGACAAGTGTGTCTTGTCTACAGACAAGCATGGTGGTGGGAGTGTCATGGTCTGGAGATGCATGAGTGCTGCCGGCACTGGGGAGCTACAGATCATTGAGGGAACCATGAATGCCGACATGTACTGTGACATACTGAAGCAGAGCATGATCCCCTCCCTTCAGAGACTGGGCCCCAGGGCAGTATTCCAACATAACCACCCCAAACACACTTCCAAGATGACCACTGCCTTGATAAAGAAGCTGAGGGTAAAGGTGATGGACTGACCAAGCATGTCTCCTAGGGGTGTGGAATTTAATCGCTGCATCGCGATTCGGGCGTCCCCGATGTGGCACCGATGCAGGGAAACCTATTAATCGATTACGGCGATGTCTAGCCCCACCCCCTCCTCCCGGGAGAGCTGTTGCCTTATTTTTTTTCCTATGATGCGCTCATGTGACTGCCCGGCCCGCCTCTCTGCTTTCACGTCTCACGTCTCTCCTGGCATCAGAGACGTGAAAGCGGAGAGGAGAGAGGGCAGTCACATGAGCGCATCATGTATTGTACACACACACTGTTCCCTCTGTCTCTCGGCTATCGGAACTCCGCCCCCCCCCCCTCAGCCCTGTACATTGCCGCTCTCTCCTAGTACTCACGAATGCAAATTCTTCTAATACCGCCCCGCCTCTCCAGCGCCGCTCACGCCTACTGTTTTTTCACGAATGCTAATGAGCAGAGGGCTGGAGAGGCGGGGCGGTATTAGGAGCGTTTGAATTCGTGAGGAAGCAGCAATGTACAGGGCTGAGGGGGCGGAGTTCCGATAGTAGCCGAGAGACAGGGGGGAACAGAATTCGGTGGGGGGGACCATTCTGAATCTCGGCACAACAGGTATTATTTTTTTATACTTACCTGCTGATCTCCTATACTATGTCCGCAGTCTGACCATCTCCTGTAGCATGTGTGCAGTCACTGACCATTTCATGTAGCATGTCCGCAGTCTGACCATCTCATGTACTATGCCCGCAGTCTGACCATCTCATGTACTATGCCCGCAGTCTGACCATCTTATGTACTATGCCCGCAGTCTGACCATCTCATGTACTATGCCCGCAGTCTGACCATCTCATGTACTATGTCTGCAGTCTGACCATCTCATGTACTATGCCCGCAGTCTGACCATCTCATGTACTATGTCCGCAGTCTGACCATCTCATGTACTATGCCCGCAGTCTGACCATCTCATGTACTATGTCCGCAGTCTGACCATCTCATGTACTATGTCCGCAGTCTGACCATCTCATGTACTATGTCCGCAGTCTGACCATCTCATATACTATGTCCGCAGTCTGACCATCTCATGTACTATGCCCGCAGTCTGACCATCTCATGTACTATGTCTGCAGTCTGACCATCTCATGTACTATGCCCGCAGTCTGACCATCTCATGTACTATGTCCGCAGTCTGACCATCTCATGTACTATGTCCGCAGTCTGACCATCTCATGTACTATGTCCGCAGTCTGACCATCTCATGTACTATGTCCGCAGTCTGACCATCTCATGTACTATGTCCGCAGTCTGACCATCTCATGTACTATGTCCGCAGTCTGACCATCTCATGTACTATGTCCGCAGTCTGACCATCTCATGTACTATGTCCGCAGTCTGACCATCTCATGTACTATGCCCGCAGTCTGACCATCTCATGTACTATGTCTGCAGTCTGACCATCTCATGTACTATGTCCGCAGTCTGACCATCTCATGTACTATGTCCGCAGTCTGACCATCTCATGTACTATGTCCGCAGTCTGACCATCTCATGTACTATGTCCGCAGTCTGACCATCTCATGTAGCATGTCCGCAGTCTGACCATCTCATGTACTATGTCTGCAGTCTGACCATCTCATGTACTATGTCCGCAGTCTGACCATCTCATGTACTATGTCCGCAGTCTGACCATCTCATGTACTATGTCCGCAGTCTGACCATCTCATGTACTATGTCCGCAGTCTGACCATCTCATGTACTATGTCCGCAGTCTGACCATCTCATGTACTATGTCCGCAGTATGACCATCTCATGTACTATGTCCGCAGTCTGACCATCTCATGTAGCATACCTCCCATACCTCCCAACCCGCATGGATTCTGCGGGTTTTTCCCGCAGGGACATCATTTTCCCACGTTCCCAACACTCTATTCCCGCATAGATTATGGTTCAGTCCGCCAGCGCGCCAGGCAGGGAAGCCAGGCGGGACTCAGAGCAGCAGCGATCACCAGGTATGTCGGACGGGCGGGATTATCTGTGTCACGACCCTTTAAAAAAAAAGAATTGTCCCGCGGCACCCCCCCCCCCCGCTTAACTTTGGGACATTAGAAAAGTTGGGAGGTATGCATCTCCTGTAGCATGTCCGCAGTCTGATCATCTCATGTACTATGTCCGCAGTCTGACCATCTCATGTACTATGTCCGCAGTCTGACCATCTCATGTAGCATGTCCGCAGTCTGACCATCTCATGTACTATGACCGCAGTCTGATCATCTCATGTAGCATGTCCGCAGTCTGATCTTCTCATGTAGCATGTCCGCAGTCTGACCATCTCATGTACTATGTCCGCAGTCTGACCATCTCATGTACTATGTCCGCAGTCTGACCATCTCATGTACTATGTCCGCAGTCTGACCATCTCATGTACTATGTCCGCAGTCTGACCATCTCATGTACTATGTCCGCAGTCTGACCATCTCATGTACTATGTCCGCAGTCTGACCATCTCATGTAGCATGTCCGCAGTCTGACCATCTCATGTACTATGTCCGCAGTCTGACCATCTCATGTACTATGTCCGCAGTCTGACCATCTCCTGTAGCATGTCCGCAGTCTGACCATCTCATGTAGCATGTCCGCAGTCTGACCATCTCATGTACTATGTCCGCAGTCTGACCATCTCATGTACTATGTCCGCAGTCTGACCATCTCATGTACTATGTCCGCAGTCTGACCATCTCATGTACTATGTCCGCAGTCTGACCATCTCATGTACTATGTCCGCAGTCTGACCATCTCATGTACTATGTCCGCAGTCTGACCATCTCATGTAGCATGTCCACAGTCTGACCATCTCCTGTAGCATGTCCGCAGTCTGACCATCTCATGTACTATGTCCGCAGTCTGACCATCTCATGTACTATGTCCGCAGTCTGACCATCTCATGTACTATGTCCGCAGTCTGACCATCTCATGTACTATGTCCGCAGTCTGACCATCTCCTGTAGCATGTCCGCAGTCTGACCATCTCATGTACTATGTCCGCAGTCTGACCATCTCATGTACTATGTCCGCAGTCTGACCATCTCATGTACTATGTCCGCAGTCTGACCATCTTATGTACTATGTCCGCAGTCTGACCATCTCATGTACTATGTCCGCAGTCTGACCATCTGATGTACTATGTCCGCAGTCTGATCATCTCATGTACTATGTCCGCAGTCTGGCCATCTTATGTAGCATGTCCGCAGTCTGACCATCTCCTGTAGCATGTCCGCAGTCTGACCATCTCCTGTAGCATGTCCGCAGTCGATGATAATCTGTAGCATTTCCGCAGTCTCTGATCATCTCCTGTACTAGGTCTGCACTCTCTGACCATCTCCTGTACTATGTACAAGTTGTTGTCTGCTTTGTTTAGACTTTGCTACATGCAGGGAGTGTTGTCTTTTTTTTAAAAGAACAGATATAATAAAAAAAATGGAGTTCTCCTGACTGCTTAAATTTTTTGGGTGAAAACCATGCGCACTTGCGCTGTAATCGTGATGCATTGCGGAATCGAATCGAATCGTTGACCTGATAATCGAATCGAATCGTGAGGCCAGTGAAGATGCGCACCTCTAATGTCTCCAGACCTAAACCCTATTGAGCATCTGTGGGACATCCTCAAACGGAAGGCGGAGAAGCGCAAGGTCTCCAACATCCACCAGCTCTGTGATGTCGTCATGAAGGAGAGGAAGAGGACTCCAGTGGCAACCTGTGAAGCTCTGGTGATCTCCATGCCCAAGAGGGTGAAGGCAGTGCTGGAAAATAATGGCAGCCACACAAAATATTGACACTTTAGGCCCAATTTGGACTTTTTTTACTTAGGGGTGTACTCACTTTTGTTACCAGCGGTTTAGACATTAATGACTGTGTGTTGAGTTATTTTGAGGGGACAGCAAATTTACACCGTTATACAAGCTGTACACTCACTACTTTACATTGTAGCAAAGTGTCATTTCTTCAGTGTTGTCACATGAAAAGATATACTATTTACAAAAAATGTGAGGGGTATACTCACTTTTGTGAGATACTGTACATAAAAATTGTATCCCACACGTGAATAACCTCCTCAGTGAGTGAAGGAAAGGTTCCTCTCCACCACCATGCAGACACACTATGCACTCACCAGAATTAATTGACCCCTATTACAGGGAGACAAATTACACATATGGGAAAATCCAAAGATGTCATACATGAGGTCACAGAAATGAATTCAAACCTGCTGTCATCCATTCAATATATATGTAGATAACATATTTAAAGCTCCAGTGTCGCCATATAGAGAGGGAGAGGAAAAAACACTCTCATGGCGCAGTATTTCAATATTTTATTTTATTTTTTAAAAGAAGGTTGTATTGCACTTACATGAAAGATCCCCTAAGGGACGTCAGACGTAGGTTGACGAAATGGCGTTGGGTGGTGGTTGAGAGACGTTATTTCCGGTCCGCTGGAACACAAGTGGAGCACAAATTGGCGATTTCTATACAATACATGCTGATCCTTGTCTTCTTTGATGTAAGTGCAATACAACTTTCTTTTTTAAATAAATGATATAAAATACTGCACCATGAGAGGGTTTTTTTTTCTCCCCCTCTATATGACAATACTGGAGCTTTGAATACGTTATCTACATATATATTGAATGGATGACAGCAGCGGCTTGAATTCATTTCTGTGACCTCATGTATGACATCTTTGGATTTTCCCATATGTGTAATTTGTCTCCCTGTAATAGGGGTCAATTAAGTCTGGTGAGTGCATAGTGTGTCTGCATGGTGGTGGAGAGGAACCTTTCCTTCACTCACTGAGGACGTTATTCACGTGTGGGAGCTATACATGGACTTCACAATTTTGGTGTATCTGTTATAATATAAATGAAGATGTATTTATTTGTTTATTCACTATGGTGATATGTAATTTATGATATAAGAGCGCGGTTGTCTCTTCATTATTACTGATTGTGCACCGTCTGCGGTGGAGTGACACGGCTCTGTATCCTCTCACACAGGCTCATCTATAATATAGTCCCATCTCCGAAATGTCTCCACTCACACAGAGTGAATGGTGCTGGGCAAGGAGTTGGGATAGAAGCGCAATTACGGCCATTTGTATTCGCAATTACGGCCATTTGTATGCCTTCTTCCCATGGAATGGAATGACCAATTCTCTTGCTGTCGAGCGATGCTTGTAGTGCGAGGAGTTGATTAGATTATACTGCAGAGCATAACAAGGAATCACCTCGCTTTTGTTGTCATTCTTTCTGACTGAGCCAGTGGCAGCTTGTAGTGTCCTGGAACTGCAAAAAAAAAAAAAGAACCGTCTCTTGTTTAAAGGGAAACTGAAATGCAAGTGTCATCCAGATCATCCAACCTCATTTTCGGGACGTGGAGATTAATCTGGGGAGGGAATTTGATTTTTGGCATCTTTTTTCAATGCATATACACTATATTGCCAAAAGTATTGGGACACCCCTCCAAATCATTGGATTCAGGTGTTCCGTTCACCTCCTTGGCCACAGGTGTATGAAATCGAGCACCTGGGCATGCAGACGGCTTCTACAAACATTTGTGAAAGAATGGGTCGCTCTCAGGAGCTCAGTGAATTCAGGCGTGGTACCGTGATAAGTTGCCACCTGTGCTATAAGTCCCCCCTGCAAAACTTCCTTGCTACTAAATTATCCACGGTCAACTGTTAGTGGCATTATAACAAAGTGGAAGCAACTTGGAACAACAGCAACTCGGCCACGATAAATGATAGAGCGGGGTCAGCACATGCTGAAGCGCACAGAAGTCGCCAACTGTCTGCAGAGTCAATAGCTACAGAACTCCAAACTTTGTGTGGCCTTCAGATTTCACAACAACAGTGCATAGGGAGCTTCATGGAATAGGTGTTCATGGCCGAGCATACAAGCCTTACATCCCCAAGTGCAATGCAAAGCATCGGATGCAGTGGTGTAAAGCACGCCGCCCCTGGGCTCTAGAGTGGTGGAGACGTGTTCTCTGGAGTGATGAATCAGGCTTCTCTGTCTGGCAATCCGATGGACGTGTCTGGATTTGGTGGTTGCCAGGAGAACGGTACTTGCCTGACTGCATTGTGCCAAGTGTAAAGTTTGGTGGAGGCGGGATTATGGTGGGGGGTTGTTTTTCAGGGGTTGGGCTTGGGCCCTTAGTTCCAGTGAAGGGAACTCTTAAGGCACAGTGTACCAAGACATTTTGGACAATTTCATGCTCCCAACTTTGTGGGAACAATTTGGGGATAACCCCTTTTTATTCCAACATGACTGAGCACCAGTGCACAAAGCTAGGTCCATATAGACATTGATGAGCGAGTTTGGGGTGGGGGAACTTGACTGGCCTGCACAGAGTCCTGACCTCAACCCGATAGAACACCTTTGGGATGAATTAGAGCGGAGACTGCGAGCCAGGCCTTCTCGTCCAACATCAGTGCCTGACCTCACAAATGCTCTTCTGGAAGAATGGTCAAACATTCCCATAGACACCCTCCTAAACCTTGTGGGCGGCCTTCCCAGAAGAGTTGAAGCTGTTATAGCTGCAAAGGGCGGGCCAACTCAATATGGAACAATACGGACTAAGACTGGGATGCCATTAAAGTTCATGTGCGTGTGAAGGCAGGTGTCCCAATACTTTTGGCAATATAGTGTATGTGTAGTTTCAGTTTTTTTACACTTTCTTTTTTCATTAATTTCAAACTTTTTTTTTTTTTACGTTCTAAAGTAGGTGGGTTGGGGGGGGGGGGGGGTCTGGATCTAGTCAGTGGAATGTTCATGTTCACACCCCCCATGAAGCAGGTGTATGGTGCAAGGACTGGTATGGGTACAGTGGTAATAATAAGGTCAGCAAACAAGTTCATAAGGTCCAATTGGAACATTAAGGGTAACCTCTTGCCAGCCTCATAACGCTTGATGCAGCACCTCTGGTAGACTGAAGTATTTCTATGTGAACAGATAAGGAGAGGAGAGAGTGTAATCTGAGTAGCATGTTGCATGTTTATATTCGGATAAATACAATTAACCACTCACATGTGGCGGTGAAAACATATGCTTGTCAACATAGGGTCTCTAGTGGAGAGCTCAGCACAGTACGGTACCACAGTCTAGGCAGGGATGCACTAGGTACGTCAGCCAGTGGCGTCACTAGGGTTGGTGTCACCCGGTGCGAAAAAAAATGGTGTCACCCCCCAACAACTACAGACTCCACTCCCACAGTATAGATCCCCTCCCTCAGTACAAACCCGCTCCACTAAGTACAGACTCCCCGCCATCAATATAGACCCGCCTCCCTCAGTATGAACCTCCCCCTCAGTACAGACACCCCCACCTCAGTGCAGACACCCCCCTCAGTACAGACACCCCCCTCAGTACAGACACCCCCCTCAGTACAGACACCCCCCTCAGTACAGACACCCCCCTCAGTACAGACACCCCCCTCAGTACAGACACCCCCCTCAGTACAGACACCCCCCTCAGTAACAGACCCCCCTCAGTAACAGACACCCCCTCAGTTACAGACACCCCCTCAGTTACAGACACCCCCTCAGTTACAGACCCCCTCAGTTAGACACCCCCTCAGTTACAGACACCCCCTCAGTTACAGATCCCCCCTCAGTTACAGATCCCCCCTCAGTTACAGACCCCCCCCTCAGTTACAGACCCCCCCCTCAGTACCAGACCCCCCCCTCAGTACCAGACCCCCCTCAGTAACAGACCCCCCTCAGCACCAGACCCCCCGTCAGTACCAGACACCTCCCTCAGTACCAGACACCCCCCTCAGTACAGACACCCCCCTCAGTACAGACACCCCCCTCAGTTACAGCCCCCCCCTGGTGCAAACCCCAGCAGTACAGACACCCCCTCCCCCCCCATCAGTAAAGATGCCCCCCTTACCTTACAGACCTCAGAACAGAGCGGCAGATACACACAGCGGTGTGTCCCTCGAGCGCGGGCTCCTCCTCCTCCTCTGTGGATGTAAACAGAGAGGAGGCAGAGGGGGCGGCGGCTTCCTTCCGCTCCACTGAGGGACACAGCCGCAGCGTGAGCCTAAGGCACAGGGCAGCAGGCGGGCGGGCGGGCGATGTCAGTGTGGTGCCGCTGCGCTACCCACGGGTGTCACCCTCTGGTGGGTGTCACCCGGGTGCGGCCCGCCCCCCCCCCCCCGCACCTGGCTAGCAACGCTAGTGACGTCAGCTGGATAACATAACATAAGAAGAAATAGCAGCCAAGAGGCCCATGGTAACTCTGGAGGAGCTGCAGAGATCCACAGCTCAGGTGGGAGAATCTGTCCACAGGACAACTATTAGTCGTGCTTCTCCACAAATCTGCCCTTTATGGAAGAGTGACAAGAAGAAAGACATTGGTGAAATAAAGTCATAAGAAGTCCTGTTTGCAGTTTGTGAGAAGCCATGTGGGGGACACAGCAAACATGTGGGGGACACAGCAAACATGTGGAAGAAGGAGCTCTGATCAGATGAGACCAAAATTGAACTTTTTGGCCTAAAAGCAAAACGCTATGTGTGGCGGAAAACTAACACTGCACATCACCCTGAACACACCATCCCCACCGTGAAACATGGTGGTGGCCGAATCATGTGGTGGGGATGCTTTTCTTCAGCAGGGACAGGGAAGCTGGTCAGAGTTGATGGGAAGATGGATGGAGCCAAATACAGGACAATCTTAGAAGAAAACCTGTTAGACTCTGCAAAAGACTTGAGACCGGGGCGGAGGTTCACCTTCCAGCAGGACAACGACCCGAAACATACAGCCAGAGCTACAATGGAATGGTTTAGATCAAAGCATATTCATGTGTTAGAATGGCCCAGTCACAGTCCAGACCTAAATCCCATTGAGAATCTGTGGCAAGACTTGAAAATTGCTGTTCACAGACGCTCTCCATCCAATCTGACAGAGCTTGAGATATTTTACAAAGAAGAATGGGCAAAAATGTCCCTCTCTAGATGTGCAAAGCTGGTAGAGACATCCCCAAAAAGACTTGCAGCTGTAATTGCAGAGAAAGGGGGTTCTACAAAATATTGACTCCGGGGGGCGCCATACAAATGCCCCCCCCCCCCCACACACACACACTTTTCACATATTTATTTGTAAAAAAAAAATTTACAATGAGACTACTTATGGCTTTCCTCTAACAATATCCTTCTTCTTCTCACTCTTCCATAAAGGGCAGATTTGTGGAGAAGCACGACTAATAGTTGTCCTGTGGACAGATTCTCCCCCCTGAGCTGTGGATCTCTGCAGCTCCTCCAGAGTTACCATGGGCCTCTTGGCTGCTTCTCTGATGAATGCTCTCCTTGCCCGGCCCGGTCAGTTTAGGTGAACGGCCATGTCTTGGTAGGTTTGTAGTTGTGCCATACTCTTTCCATTTTCCGATGATGGATTGAACAGAGCTCCGTGAGATGTTCAAAGCTTGGGATATTTTTTTATAACCTAACCCTGCTTTATACTTCTCCACAACTTTATCCCTGACCTGTCTGGTGTGTTCCTTGGCCTTCATGATGCTGTTTGTCCACTAAGGTTCTCTAACAAACCTCTAAGGGCTTCACAGAACAGCTGCATTTATACTGAGATTACATTACACCCAGGTGGACTCTATTTACTAATTAGGTGACTTCTGAAGGCAATTGGTTCCACTAGATTTTATTTAGGGGTATCAGAGTAAAGGGGGCTGAATACAAATGCCCCCCCACACTTCTCACATATTTATTTGTAAAAAATTTGGAAAACCATTTATGATTTTCCTTCCGCTTCACAATTATGTGCCACTTTGTGTTGGTCTAAATCCCAATAAAATACATTACGGTTTTTGGTTGTAACATGACAAAATGTTGAACATTTCAAGGGGTATAAATACTTTTTCAAGGCACTGTACATCCAAATCTGTATCACAATTGTAACAAATTTCAACAAATCCGAAATGAAATATAATGAAACAATTAATTCATATTCATTTGTTTCTTTTGGATGTTATGATGCGATAGTTTGGGCCTTTTGTTAATGTTTGAAGGATCCGCAATAATGTAACAACATAACGAATGATCACTATTTGGATCCATTTCATTTTTATGTTGCATTACCATTTCTCATTATATGAAATGAAAACATATTGCATTAAATCTCTGAATCATAACATAATAAATTAATCTGAAAGTCATTTTGTTCCATTCGTTACTTTCAGATGCATGCAGCTCCAGTCAATATCGTCCAATCCACTCATTCTATTTCTCTTTGTGGGTTGGACTAGCAGGGATGACTTAGAGCAGTGGCGGCTGGTGCTCCAAATTTTTGGGGGGGTGCAAACAAACTGAAAAAAAAAAAACATCAATTGCCGCCACTGTGCCAATTAAACACAGCCACTGTGCCCAAATGCAGCCAGTTTGTCCCCAAATGCAGCCAGTTTGTCCCCAAATGCAGCCAGTTTGTCCCCAAATGCAGCCAGTTTGTCCCCAAATGCAGCCAGTTTGTCCCATATACAGCCAGTTTGTCCCATATACAGCCAGTTTGTCCCCATATACAGCCAGTTTGTCCCCATATACAGCCAGTTTGTCCCCATATACAGCCAGTTTGTCCCCATATACAGCCAGTTTCCCCCCTTATGCAGCCAGTTTCCCCCCTTATGCAGCCAGTTTCCCCCCTTATGCAGCCAGTTTCCCCCCTTATGCAGCCAGTTTCCCCCCTTATGCAGCCAGTTTCCGCCCCTTATGCAGCCAGTTTCCGCCCCTTATGCAGCCAGTTTCCGCCCCATATCCAGCCAGTTTCCGCCCCATATCCAGCCAGTTTCCCCCCCTTATGCAGCCAGTTTCCCCCCCTTATGCAGCCAGTTTCCCCCCCTTATGCAGCCAGTTTCCCCCCCTTATGCAGCCAGTTTCCCCCCTTATGCAGCCAGTTTCCCCCCCTTATACAGCCAGTTTCCCCCCCTTATGCAGCCAGTTTCCCCCCCTTATGCAGCCAGTTTCCCCCCCATATACAGCCAGTTTCCGCCCCATATACAGCCAGTTTCCGCCCCATATACAGCCAGTTTCCGCCCCATATACAGCCAGTTTGTCCCCCCCCCAGCCCTGCACTTGCCTTCCTCGGGTCAGCGCCGTCTTTCTTCCGTGCTCGATGTCTTCTCCTGCCCTCAATGTCGCTTCAGCCAATCAGGTTACCGGTAACCAGACCCGGTGAACCTGATTGGCTCAAACGCCTGTCAGTGTTAACCAGGGAATGCACCCCCCGTGTGTCCTCTGGTTAGCTATTTGGAAGCCGATTACAGCCCTCAGGCTGTAATCGGGAAGCCTAGCAGAGCCGCTGGCTCTGATGGGCACTTCCAAAGACCAACCAGCCGCTGTTATTCAGATGGCCGTCGCTCAACAGGGGGCCGGCCATCTGAATAGTGGGCGGCGGCGACAATACATAGGTTCATGCAATGCATGAACCTATGTATTGTTGTGAGTGACGGGCGCAGGAGAGAAAGGGGGCGGCGCTCCTGCACCCACTATGGACACACCACCACTGACTTAGAGTGCATAAGTAATGTCCTGAAATAACAAATTAACACGTTATAATGAATATAGCCAATCTTCTGAAAATACGAATCGATTCAGGACGACGAATAAATTAAATTAATTTACAAAACAAACCCGAATATACAAAACTAATTCCGAAAATGAATCATGCTAACATTACGTATATATGTTAAAAGAAAACAAATTTTTCCATCATTCACATCTCTAACTGTAACTTTGTAGTAAATCGCAAGGTGAGAGGCTGCAGCAGGGGCTGATCTGTGCCAGACATTTGTGTACATAGCCAAGAACTGCATAGGCACCTTTTTTTTCTATGATTGTGTCATCTCTTGGCTGCATCTATCCAACTGGGCAATTACCCAGGGGGGGCATCCACCCCCAAAGGGTAGGCCGTAACCCGCGAGTCCGTTTAAATACAAGATTGATTGGAATGTGACTTTCAGCTGTTCATGGTACATAAGCGGTAATAATAAACACGATTTACAAACCAAATTTCATTCCAAGTCCTTTTTCTGCGGTATGAAATTGTATGTCAAGTTTCCTCCCGGTCTCCATAGACAGAACTGAAGGAGACACACACATAACAGGGCAGAGAGTCAAATCGATTTTGTGGTGGGAACACAAGTGCCTTCTCCTCTCCTATCTGCTTTTCACGTATAATCGAATATAAAATTCCACCTTTGCCCCATAATGGCGGCTTCACCCTCCATCTCCTCTTCACATCGCCCAGAAAATAACTCGCAGCCCGTTCAGCTGCATCTCCAACCTGTGAAAAAGAACAAGTATTATGTTTGTGTTTTATTTTTATCTGCGCAGAGCAGCTAGGGGGCCAAACGAGGAGAAATATCAGGGCCTTTAAAGTGGAAATGTACAGAAATTGATTTTCTGGCTTTCATAAGGTTATTGTGAGGCCAGGCTGGATGCGCGCTATGAGCAGAGGCGGGAGAGCGCCATGAGCAGAGGCGGGAGAGCGCCATGAGCAGAGGCGGGAGAGCGCCATGAGCAGAGGCGGGAGAGCGCCATGAGCAAAGGCGGCAGAGCGCCATGAGCAGAGGCGGCAGAGCGCCATGAGCAGACACAGGGGAGAGCGCCATGAGCAGACACAGGGGAAGAGAGCCATGAGCAGACTCAGGGGAGAGAGCCATGAGCAGACACAGGGGAAGAGAGCCATGAGCAGACACAGGGGAAGAGAGCCATGAGCAGACACAGGGGAAGAGAGCCATGAGCAGACACAGGGGAAGAGAGCCATGAGCAGACACAGGGGAAGAGAGCCATGAGCAGACACAGGGGAAGAGAGCCATGAGCAGACACAGGGGAAGAGAGCCATGAGCAGACACAGGGGAAGAGAGCCATGAGCAGACACAGGGGAAGAGAGCCATGAGCAGACACAGGGGAAGAGAGCCATGAGCAGACACAGGGGAAGAGAGCCATGAGCAGACACAGGGGAAGAGAGCCATGAGCAGACACAGGGGAAGAGAGCCATGAGCAGACACAGGGGAAGAGAGCCATGAGCAGACACAGGGGAAGAGAGCCATGAGCAGACACAGGGGAGAGAGCCATGAGCAGACACAGGGGAAAGCTATAAGCAGAGATGTAAGCGAGGTATGAGCAGAGACGGGAGAGCGCTATGAGCAGAGACGGGAGAGCGCTATGAGCAGAGACGGGAGAGCGCTATGAGCAGAGACGGGAGAGCGCTATGAGCAGAGACGGGAGAAAGCTATAAGCAGAGACGTAAGCGAGCTATGAGCAGAGGCCGGAGAGAGGTACCAGCGGAGGCGGGAGAGAGGTACGAGCGGAGGCGGGAGAGAGGTACGAGCGGAGGCGGGAGAGAGGTACGAGCGGAGGCGGGAGAGAGGTACGAGCGGAGGCGGGAGAGAGGTACGAGCGGAGGCGGGAGAGAGGTACGAGCGGAGGCGGGAGAGAGGTACGAGCGGGGGGCGGGAGAGAGGTACGAGCGGAGGCTGGAGAGAGGTACGAGCGAAGGCTGGAGAGAGACGGGGGAGAGTGCTATGAGCAGTGAAGGGAAAAAAACATAGTTAGGAGATTACTTAAAAAATCTCCTTTCATACTGTGAGCGCTGCCTGTCTTGTGTCTTTCCACAACTTCCTGGATTCCCTGCATGCTTTGCAGCTTCTCCTGCATTTCTAATGCATATCCCATGGTACCTTGCTGCATGCAAGCTGTGATTTCTGTACTGACTCCGCTTCCTGAAACTCCTCTTCCTCAGAAGGCAGGCTCTGTGAAATGTGCGACACAGCAGTGCCTACTGAGAGGGCATAGTGACTAAATAAATTCAAGGAAGTAAATATTTGGGGGTTCTTACAAAGTAAGTTTACAAACTTCAAGATGTGATACAATGTGAAAAATATATTATTTAGCATTTTGACCATAGATACACTTTAAGTGACACAACCAAGATCCTTAAACCTTGACCAGATTCTCTTTTTTGGTGGTAATAAGTCCAGGTAAGTTTTGGGTAGTTGTGGCTCATTCCACTAGAGAGGCTAGCACATCTTGGGCCTGTTTTGTAGGTTTGGAAGGTAGACACTTAGTCGTCAGTCTATATCAGCCTCTTCAACCTTTTTACCCTAGGGCAGGGGTCTCCAAAACGTCTAAACAAAGGGCCAATTTACTGGTCTTCAGATTTTAGGGAGGTCAGTGGCAGTAGAAAATGTCCTGGGGTCCAGTGGAAGTAAACCATGCCCCATTGTTGTCAGTGGGAGGAATTCTGCCTCGTCGTCGGTGTCAGTGGGAGGAATTGTGCCCCATTGTTGGTGTCAATGGAATGAAGTGTGTCCCATTGTTGGTATCGATGGAAGGAATTGTGCCCCATTGTTGGTATCGATGGAAGGAATTGTGCCCCATTGTTGGTATCGATGGAAGGAATTGTGCCCCATTGTTGGTATCGATGGAAGGAATTGTGCCCCATTGTTGGTATCAATGGAAGGAGTTGTGCTCCATTGTTGGCATCAATGGAAGGAGTTGTGCTCCATTGTTGGCATCAATGGAAGGAGTTGTGCTCCATTGTTGGCATCAATGGAAGGAGTTGTGCTCCCTTGTTGGTATCAATGGAAGGAGTTGTGCTCCATTGGTGGTATCAATGAAAGGAGTTGTGCTCCATTGTTGGCATCAATGGAAGGAGTTGTGCTCCATTGTTGGCATCAATGGAAGGAGTTGTGCTCCATTGTTGGCATCAATGGAAGGAGTTGTGCTCCATTGTTGGCATCAATGGAAGGAGTTGTGCTCCATTGTTGGCATCAATGGAAGGAGTTGTGCTCCATTGTTGGCATCAATGGAAGGAGTTGTGCTCCATTGTTGGTATCAATGGAAGGAGTTGTGCTCCATTGTTGGTATCAATGGAAGGAGTTGTGCTCCATTGGTGGTATCAATGGAAGGAGTTGTGCTCCATTGTTGGCATCAATGGAAGGAGTTGTGCTCCATTGTTGGCATCAATGGAAGGAGTTGTGCCCCATTGTTGGTATCAATGGAAGGAGTTGTGCTCCATTGGTGGTATCAATGGAAGAAGTTGTGCTCCATTGTTGGCATCAATGGAAGGAGTTGTGCTCCATTGGTGGTATCAATGGAAGGAGTTGTGCTCCATTGTTGGCATCAATGGAAGGAGTTGTGCTCCATTGTTGGTATCAATTGAAGGAGTTGTGCTCCATTGTTGGTATCAATGGAATGAATTGTGCCCCATTGTTGGTATCAATGGAATGAATTGTGCCTCATTGTTTGCATTAATGGAAGGAATTGTGCCCTTTTCGATGGTGTCTGTGGAGTGGAATAGTGCCCCATTGTCGGTGTAAGTGGATGGAATAGTGCTCCAAGGGCCGGATAGAGGCAAGCAAAAGGGCCACAGTTTGGAGGCCATTGTCCTAGAGAAACCCTTGCAATAATTTCAGGTCTCAGGAAACCCCTAGTGAGATTAGTCCATTAAGATCATTGAGAAAACCTTACAGTGGTTGTGGTAAGTGGGAAGAATATCTCCCTTAGCCGTGGTTCACACCAGTGCGGCTTTGAAGTCACACGACTCTACCGCCTCTACTCCGAGAACTGAGCAATCACCTGAATTCTGACCACTCAGTTTTCGGTCTTTTATAAGCAGAGAGGAGTGACTGTCAGTCACCTCTCTCTGCTCGGCCCCTCCAGCGTTCACTAGAGCACTGGGCAGGAGCGGGAGCGGGAGCTGGAGCGGCTGGTTAAGGCTCTCAGCGGCACGCTGAGAGACTGTGGCAGCTGCCAATCAGGCATCTGGGTGTATCCTGAGGTTGTCGGGATCCTTTAAGAGCCTGGAGCGGCTCTGTGACGTCAGCGGCACTGTCGGCTGATTCTGGGTCACCGAAGTGCACAAGTAAGTGTATTTTAGTGACCCACAGGGGAATTATGACCAAAAAAGCTTTGGCCCGTACTTCTTTTTTAAAGAGGAACTTGAGCTCATGTTCTTTGAGGCTCCACCACCCCTCCTGGTTTATCTGAAAATCATTGGGAAGGCTTCAATTTCCTTTTTCATTTGGGTTAAAATGGTCTTGCAATTATTTTAAATATTGACAATACCGTACATCTATCTATAATGTATTATTTTCAAGAACACAGATAATAAATTCAATCATCTGGAAATCTTCCAGCAGTAGAATGTTTTCCTGTATATACGCAGCGGTAATATTACCTATCCAGACATGGTTATATGAAGTTGGATTACATTCAATTGATTGCTCGTACCCCCAAGGAGTGAACGCTTCTGATTTATAAGCTCAATATGATACTTGTGCACACAGCACATTTGGATCATTCTATCCTCATCCCCCGGGGGGCGCCCCTCCATTACCTGTCAAGTAAATGTGCCTGTTGGCAGCAAAGATAAAAGCGCCTGCTGCTTTATTAAAGGATGAAGAGAATGGAACTTTAAAGTGACTGCAGTGCTGAAGTCACGAAGAAGCTTTCCAAATCTGTGTCTGCCCCCCGTGATCTGCTGCAGCTACATAAACATAAGGGAAGGATTAACCACTTGACCTCCGGAAGGTTTTACCCCCTTCATGGCCAGAGCATTTTTTGGCTGCTAAACACTGCGTCGCTACTTTGACTGGTAATTGCTCGGTCATGCAACGCTGTACCCGAATGAAATTTATATATTTTTTTGGGGGTTTCTTTTGGTGGATCACCACTTGTTTTTTTTATTTAAATTTTTTTAATTTTTTATTCTATAAGAGAAATGTGAGTTCCCTTTTACCCTTCCTATATCAATTGTGTGTTTTCACCATCTTTGCTCTACCAGATTTCCTTCATGGCATTTCATAAAGAGGAGTTCCAGCCCAGTGGCGGCTGGTGCTCAATTTATTTGGGAGGCGACAAACAAACCTGGCCCCCTCACTACCCCCCCCCCCTTTGACAGATCTTCACTCGCTCGCCAGTAAGCCCCGCACTTACCCCATCCAGGTCGTAGCTTCCCCCCTGCATCTCCTCCTGATTCCCGGCGATCGCTTCTGCTCCCGCCCATTTTGGTCTTAGGACTCCCGTTCAATTGGGTCTCAGGACCTGCTTCCTGATTGGCCGGGAGGAGAAGCAGGGAGACATTAGTGAATATTAATTCACTAATGTCACACAAGTGGGTGGGCTCTGCGTCCGAGCCCAACTTTTTTTTGAAGCCGATTAGAACCTTAAGCAGGCCATACACGGGTCGAATTTCGAACAAATTTTCTTTTCAAAATCAGAAAGTTCGTTTTTTTGTGATCCGATGATGCCACCATTGATTTTCAAAATTCGGCCGACCAAACCTTCATGTTGCCGGGAATATTCTTTTCTCTCCGGGAATATTCTTTTCTTGCACATGCGCATTTTCTTTTCTATTACATTTCTCGCACGATTCTCCCATCATTGATCAAAAAATCGTTTGTTTTTCAAAAAATTTCCAACATGTCGGATTTCTCAAATTTGATTGCCGCACGAAAATTGGCTGTTGCTGCAGCCCACTAACGGTGCGAAATTCGTATGAAAATTATTTCAAAATTCGAACCGTGTATGGCCGCCCTTAGTCTCTAATCATGTGCTTAAAAAAAAACCCCAAAATCTATGCGTCCGGCGCCCTGCATGGAGATTAGGGGCCGGGCACATGAATTAGAGGGGCGGCGCCACTGCGCCCTTTATGAGCGTCCACCACTGTTCCAGGCTGTAAAAAAAAAATAATACATTAAAAGTCAGCAGCTACAAATACTGTAGATGCTGACTTTTAATATAAGGACACTTACCTGTCCAGGGATCCCGCAATGTCGGCACCCCAAGCCGATTCGTCCATCGACTTTGGGTGCAGGCGCCGGCATTGCAAGTAAGAGAAACCGGCAGTGAAGCCTTCACAGCCCATTTCCTACTGTGCATGCACGAGTTGCACTGCGCTTTGTGAATGGTCCCGTCATCTTCAGGAACACACAGGTCCTAGAAGGCAGCGGGGGGAAGGAGGAGGGTCCGGACATGACGTAGATCGCATTGCGGCAATCTTACCAGGAAGTGGGAGCGGGTACCTGTCAAAAGCAGGTACCTGCTCCCCCCCCCCCCCCCCAAAAAAAGTGACAAACTTGGCAGTGGAAAGGGGGGGAGGGGTACAAACAAGCGGATTTTCCCCTTTTGGGTGGAGTTCTGCTTTAAGGTGCACATAAGCAATTCTTCTCACAGTTAAAAGGACAAGAGCACTGATACTTTGTGCTCCACCCTTCCTAGATGCATTCTTCCCTCCATTCCAAGAGTGGGGAGATGTAACATAGACATGTTTGTATCTTCTTCTACAACAGTGTAGTCACTATTTAGGAAGGTAACTATATTACTGTAGGAGTTATGGAATTGGAATGGAAGTTGAGAGTTTGAGATGTAGGAGAGCTCAGCTGTTGTTCAATATACCAAACCCACAGATTTTCGGACTATATTTCTTTAAAGGATTAGCTCACTTTTAATCACTTCAGCGTTGAAAGGTTTTACCCCTTTCATGACCAGAGCATTTGTTTTGCTATGCAGCACTGTGCTACTTTAACTGGTAATTGCCCGGTCATGCAACACTGTACACAAATGAAATTTATATAATTTTGTTTACCACAAATAGAGCTTTCTTTTGGTAGTATTTGATAACCTCTGTTTTTTTTATTATTATTATTATTATATAAACGAAAAAAGACAAAAAAATTATATTTTCTACTTTCTGTTCTAAAACATATCCAATAAAAAAATAAAATAAAAAAAAATCGAATTTTTTCATAAATGTATTCTGCTACATGTTTTTGGTCTAAAAAAAAAAAAAATCCCAATAAATGTATATTAATTAGTTTGTGCGAAATTTATAGCGTCTACAAACAATGGTATCTATACTGGAATTTACACAGCTATGACGTTATACTGGTAATGATATACAATATACAAAAATGCAGCGCTATGCGTATAACAATATGTGACACCCAAGTGTTCAAAAATTAACTAGATCACAAAGGATGGATGTGAGTCCAAATATATATGAAAATCCAAATAAATATGTGGAAAGTTTATAATGATCAAAACGTTGATGTGATCAGAACTTGTTCAGTTCAAAAAATGTATAGGTGAATCTTCCAATGTAATAAGTGACTAGTGACGTAAGCACCACCACGTCAAGGGGAGGCTTACCGGATGAAGTGGACCCTATGCACGTATGTGTATAGGGTCAGACAGGCTGAATATGTATATGTCCGTACATATGGAATCCCGGCCGGCACCATGCACCCTTATGTCCAAGGTCCAAGCTCAAGGGAAAACACCAGATGTTCGAGCCAATAGGAATGATATAATAGGAGGATTCAGACTACGGAGTGGAGTGCTGTCAGAGTGCTGGATGGTCAAGGGAAACTACTGTGGAGAATTGACTGGAGCTGAGCTGGCCAGGAGGAAAAGGAACTCTATGTGAGCTATTATATCATTCCTATTGGCTCGAAAATCTGGTCCACTTCATCCGGTAAGCCTCCCCTTCACGTGGTGGTGCTTACGTCACTAGTCACTTATTACATTGGAAGATTCACCTATACATTTTTTGAACTGAACAAGTTCTGATCACATCAACGTTTTGATCATTAGAAACTTTCCACATATTTATTTGGATTTTCATATATATTTGGACTCACATCCATCCTTTGTGATCTAGTTAATTTTTGAACACTTGGGTGTCACATATTGTTATACGCATAGCGCTGCATTTTTGTATATTGTTTGTTGTTTCTTTTTTCCACAGGTATTGTAGCTGCTTATATGTGTTAGCAGCGCGAATATTGTTTGTATTTTTTATACTGATAATGGCAGTGATCAGTGACTTATAGTGAGACTGTGATAGGGTGGTGGGCAATCTGGCGCTAACAGACCCTCCCTGGGAGGGTCACTAACTGACTGACACTGACATCAATTATGACACTAATAAAGTGATCAGATATAATACTATAAACTATCACTGTACTAATGACACTGGCTGGGAAGAGGTTAACATCTAGGGGCATTTAAGGGGTTAACTGTGTGCCTAACAATGTGTAATGTGTTCTGCTTTTACTAACAGATCTGGCTGTTTTTTCCTCTCTGCTTTGTAGGGAGAAGAAACAGCCAGATCGCTGATCTGTGTACAGAGCCCTGTGTGTTTGTTAACACAGGACTCTGTGCTGTGATTGGCTACAGCTGAACAGCAGGTCTCAGCCATAAATCATTGGCCTGAACTAAGGATGGACTCAGGCGTGTTCACAACTCCACGTGCCCGCGCCCGCCAGGAAGCTGATACTGCGCAGCGCTAATCACGGGTAGTAAAACATTTCCCGATCTGTGCAGCCGCGGTTCGGGAAATGTCTCCCTGCCTGTGATTAGCGCTGCGCAGTATCAGCTTCCTGGGGGGGGGCACGGGCACGTGGAGTTGTGAACACGCCTGAGCCCATCCTTAGTCTGGACTAGGGTTGCAGTGATAGCGGTATCGGTGCCAATACTAAGTATTTGCGCGCGTACTCGTGCAAGTTCTCCGATACCTGCGTCTAATAATACCTTTGCAGTGCGATTTGAGCCCAAACAAAATAAATGCGATTCCTGTCTGAACCACGTGCATTTTTCCCCACCGCTCCTGCACCTAGGTTTGTCATAGTGACTTCAGTTTGTGTTCACACAGAAGCAGTGCGGGAAACCGCATGCGATTCGGACAGTAATGGCCACAGCATTCCTGTTCAAGACACATGCGATTTTTTGCAGTGCGATTTGAGCCCATTCATTTTGTATGGGCTCAAATTGCACCGCAAAAGTATCGGTATCAGTGAGTACTTGAGCGCAATTATTGGTACTTGTACTCGCCGATTAAAAAACGGTATCGGTGTAACCCTAGCTGGTACCTGCTGACCAAATCCTGCTGCAACAAGTGACAGCGCAGGTTAGCAGCGGGCACGCACATGCGCGCCCCTAACCCAGTACGGGCTAATGCCGCCCTGCCACAGTTAACCACTTCAGCCCCGGGAAAGATTTACCCACTTCATGACCAGGCCATTTATATTCAATACGGCACTGCGTCACTTTGACAACTGCGCAGTCATGCAACGCTGTGCCCAAACAAAATTTATGTCCTTTTTTCCCCACAAATAGAGCTTTCTTTTGGTGGTATTTGATCACCTCTGCGGTTTATATTTTTTGCGCTATAAACAAAAAAATGCGACAATTTTGAAAAAAAGCAATATTTTATACTTTTTGCTATAATAAATATCCCCCCCCCAAAAAAAAAATCAAGCAATAAAAATGTATTCATCAGTTTAGTCCGATACGTATTCTTCTACATATTTTTGGTAGAAAAAATTGCAATAAGCGTTTATTGATTGGTTTGCGCAAAAGTTATAGCGTCTTCAAAATAGGGGATAGTTTTATGGCATTTTTATTATTATTATTTTTTACTAGTAATAGGGGGCGATCAGTGTTTTTTAGCGGGACTGCGACATTGCGGCGGACAGATCAGAGACTTTTTACACTTATTTTGGGACCAGTGACATTTATACAGCGATCAGTGCTATAAAAATGCACTGAGTGATTACTGTGTAAATGTCACTGGCAGGGAAGGGGTTAACACTAGGGGGCGATCAAGGGGTTAAATGTGTTCCCTAGGAAGTGTTTCTAACTGTGGGGGGGAGGGGGCTGACTGGAGGAGGAGACAGATCGCTGTTCCTAATCTTTAGGAGCAGACAATCTCTCTCTCCTCCCCTGACAGAACCGGGATTTGTGTGTTTACACACAGAGAGATCTCCGTTCTGGCTCTCGTGCCTGCGATCGCGTCCCCCGCCATGCAGCAGGCGCGTGCGCGCGCCTTTAAAGGAGCCGACGTACCTGTGCGGCGGTTCGCACAGGGCTGACAACCTGCCGCAGTATATGTACGTGAGCTGGTCGGGAAGTGGTTAAAGGAGTTGTAAAGTCTCATGGTTTGCATTCTATGCATTAAGGTGACAAGCCTTCTGTGCTGCAGCACCTCCCCCCATTTTTCTTACCTGACCCCGATCGTTCCATCGACAAGCACGAGCCCAGCAGCTCCAGATGCTGTCTCGGGTCCTCGTTGGATAGATTGATAGTAGCGGGAGCCAATCAATCAAATCCAGTGACACAGGGGGCGGGGCCAACTCCTGCTGTCTGTGTCAGTGAATGCAGCAGCAGGACTCAGGAGCGCGCACGCACGAGTGCCCACAGGGAAAGCAGCTCTCCGTGGGGGCATCAGATGAAGAGGAGGAGCCAGGAGTGCCACCGGGGACCCCTGAAAAGGAAGATCGGGGCCACTCTGTGCAAAACCCTTGCACAGAGGAGGTGCCTCCCCCACCCCCCGCCGCACTCCGATCGTCTTCGCCACTTACCGAAGCCGTCGGTAGCGGCGGATACGATTGTGTCCGCTCTCCTCTGAGCCTGGATACCGAGTGAGGTGAAGATGACCCCCACTCAGCTCCATAGCATTGGAGGGCGAAAGCGACGTCAAACGCTCTTAAAGGGGAAATATTATTTTATTTTTTTAAATTACATTTTATTTTATTTTTATTGCATTTTAGTGTAAATATGGGATGTGAAGTCTTTTTGACACCAGGTCTCATATTTAGGAGGACCTGTCATGCTTTTATTCTATTACAGGGGATGTTTACATTTCTTGTAATAGGAATAAAAGTGACCCAAATTTTTTTTTTAAAAGGACAGTGTCAAAATAAAAAAATATTAAATAAAACAAGAAATACAAATAATAAAAAATTAAAGCGGCCCGTCCCGCCGAGCTCTCAATGCAGAAGCGAACGCATACGTAAGTCGTGCCCGCATATGAAAACGGTGTTCAAACCACACATGTGAGGCATCGCCGCAAGAGCGAGAACAATAATTCTAGCACTAGACCTCCTCTGTAACTCAAAACTAGTAATCTGTAGAAATTTTTAAACGTCGCCTATGGATATTTTTAAGAGTAAAACGTTGTCGCCATTCCACGAGCGGGCGCAATTTTGTGCAACATGTTGGGTATCAATTTACTCGGCGTAACATTATCTTTTACAATATAAAAAAAAAATTGGGCTAACTTTACTGTTTGTCTTATTTTTTTAATTTAAAAAAGTGTATTTTTTTTCCCCCAAAAAAGTGCGCTTGCAAGATCGCTGCGCAAATACGGTGTGACAGAAAGTATTGCAACAACCGCAATTTTGTTCTCTAGGGGTGTCTGAAAAAAATATATATAATATTTGGGGGTTCTAAGTAATTTTCAAGCAAAAAAATAATAATTTTATCTTGCAAACAGCGAGTCTGAAAAATAGGCCTGGTCCTTAAAGTGATATTAAAGGTTCAAGTTTTTTTTTTTTTTTTTAAATAACAAACATGGCACACTTACCTCCACTGTGCAGTTTGTTTTGCACAGAGTGGCCCCGCTCTTCCACTTCTGGCGTCCCACGGCGGCTCTTGCGGCTCCTCCCCGCAAGAGCCATCTTGCTCTGGGAAGCTCTCTCCCGAGGGGGTTACCTTGCGGGCGCGCTCATGTGTCATACACTCGGCGTCCATAGACGCTAAGTGTATGACTCGGCTTGACAGCAGTGGGAACCAATGGCTGTGCTGCTATCAATCTTTACAATGAAGAGCCGAGAAGCCGCGGTGAAAGCGACGCGGGATCGCGCCCACTGAAATTCGGGGCTCAGGTAAGTAAAACGGGGTGGCTGGGGGGCCAGACGCTGCAAGGTGTTTTTTCACCTTAAAGCGGAGCTCCGTCGTAAAAAAATATTAAAAGCCAACAGCTACAAATACTGCAGCTGCTGACTTTTAATATTAGGACACTTACCTGTCCTGGAGTCCAGCGACGTCGGCAGCAGAAGACGAGCGATTGCTCGTCTCTCGGGTGCCCCACCGCCATCATGGGTGAGGGAATCGGGAAGTGAAGCGTTGCAGCTTCACTTCCCGTTTCCCTACTGCGCATGTGCGAGCAGCGCTGCACGTCTTTCACTGGTCCCCGTTGTGTTCTGGGAGCCGAGTGTTTCCCAGAACACAACGTGGGGCGGACACCGGGAAATGACGCACTACCCGCAGTCTACCCGCAGACTGTATGCACGGAAGTGGGTGCAAATACCTGTCTTAGACAGGTATCTGCACCCCTCTCCCCCCTGAAATGTGCCAAATGTGACACCGGAGGGGGGGAGGGTTCCGATGAGCGGAAGTTCCACTTCAGGGTGGAGCTCCGCTTTAATGCATAGGATGCATTAAGGTGAAAAAACACAAGGCTTTACAACCCCTTTAAGTGGTTAAATGGAGATGCAGTCCAGGTGCGTTTGCTCAGATCTATTTTTTTTTTAGAAGTGTCTATAGAAGCAAATTCTGGTAGTTTGAAGGGATCACCTGTTACCTCTAACAAGAAGTCAAAACACTCGGCGCGGCCCGGATCTGAATCGGAGAACGCTAGGACGTTTGTGACAGTTTCGTAGACAGGAAAATCCCCGCTGTGTTCATCAAATGTTTGAGGTGCGCTCAGGAAGATGCGAGCTGTATGTAGAAACATCCTGCATAATCATCCGCACTGTCAGTTTAGCGGAGCAGATGATCTGTTTACTGAATTAATTCATTAATATATTCCGAATCCTTGCGCTTCATTCAAATAACCGCCAGTTGATAGATTACCCCCCGCAGCTGCGGGCATCTCATTTTCATCAGGACCGGCTCCTGCTTACATTAGCAGGCTGACAACCTGAACCGCCATCCCTCGTCCTTTCCTCCGCACACATTCTGTATCTTCTGAATATCCGCGTTGTGTGTCGTAGTCACGTTTGATGCGATAATGTCCCGTCTTTAAAATGGCAATTTAGTATTTTACCAAAGTTATATCGCTGCTCTCCAAAAATAAACAAAGATCCATCCATCGTACAGTAACTTTAAAGGGGTTGTAAAGGTTTGTTTTTTATTTTCTAAATAGGTTCCTTTAAGCTAGTGCATTGTTGCTTCACTTACCTTTTCCTTTGATTTACCTTCTAAATGTTTTTTTTCTTTGTCTGAATTTCTCACTTCCTGTTTCTCCTCACTAAACTTCACACCATCATCCGAGTGGTGTGGAGTCAACCAGAACAGCTTACTGAGGAGGAACAGGAAGTGATAAATTCAGACAAAGAAAACAAAGAAAAAAAACATTTAGAAGGTAAATCAAAGGAAAAGGTAAGTGAACCAACAATGCAGTAGCTTAAAGGAACCTATTTAGAAAATAAAAAACAAACCTTTACAACCCCTTTAAACACTTTCGGCGGGGTTCACGGCCAATGGTGATACTGTGGAATCCAAGGCACAAGAATGGCCTGCACACCCAAGAGTGAAGACCTCAAATCTATGCCGAGGTCCTAATTGTAATAACAGGACATAGAAGACCTGAAAACCACAAATGGTTTGGAGACGCTATGGCAGCCTTTCTCAACCTTTCCAACACACAGGAACCCTTGAAATGACTTTCCCGTTTCAGGGAGCCCCTGCTTTAAGTTACCATATCTCCAACTCCTGATACATTAGTGTGATGGTCAGCAGGAAGAATTATCCTTACACTTGTGGTCATTGTGAAGAATTCCCACCTTACAGTTCGCTAAAAAATATCAATGGTGTCAGTGGCAACTTATCTGAGAGGCAGAAATTTCTCATTGCTCAAGGAACCCCCGGAGGAACCCTGGTTGAGGAACCCTGCACTCTGGACTCATTTCTTGTCTGTCAACTTGAGAAATGAAGTCTAAAGCCTCGTACACACGGCCGAGAATCTCGTCAGGAAAAAACACGTCGTTTTTCCTGACAAGATTCTTGACAAGAATCTTGTCCCGGTTGAGTGTACACACACTCGATTCATAAGAACCGCCGTTCTTTTGAATGGAACGAACGCCATCTTGCTACACCCTACCTATGTCTAGGAAGCTACCGCGCATGCGTCGAAGTCATTTCGAGCATGCGCGGGTTTCCACGGCAACAGGTAAGCGTACACACGCTCGGGTTTCTCGTCGGGAAACAGGCCGACGAGAATCTCGACGAGAAAATAGAGAGCAGGTTCTCTTTTTCTCGTCGAGATTCTGGCCAGTTTTCTTGACGAAAGAAAGCTCTCCCGGCAGTTTTCTTGTCATTTCTTGGCGAGAAAACCGGCCGTGTGTACGAGGCTTCAGGGTCTCCGAAACATTGGTGATTTTGATGTCTTCTATGTGCTAAATTTGCTGTTATTGCAATTAAGTTTTGAGGACTTCTCTCAGTGTGTGTGCTGGCCATTTTGTGTCTTCCTCTCCAAAAATAGTTTATATTAACCTCTTCCTGATTGCACTGTAACCATCTTTCTTCGTCCAGTCCTGGGAGGGCATCCCTGGACGTCCTCCCAGAACCATGCCCACCACACGCTCTGTAATCGCTGTGTCCTTTGGACAGAGCTGATCACAGATCGGGGTAGTGGGCCAATCACCACTGTCCTTTACCATGTGATTAGCTGTGTCCAATCACAGCTGATCACATGTAAGCACAATTGCTGGTTATCTGCAGTCCTCTCCCCATATGCTGTCACAGCACGAGGAGAGGAGAGCCGGTAGCCGGCAGTTGTGACGGTAACTTTTACATTGATTATCAGGGTCGTGATCATCAGTGTCCTGATAATCAATGGAGCCCCAACAGTGCCAATCAGTGTCCATCAGTGCCTCCCATTGGTGTTGCCTATCAGTGCCTCCTCATCAGTGCATCCTTCAGTGCAGCCTCATCAGCGCCCATCGGTGCAACCTCATCAGCGCCTATCAGTGCAGCCTCATCAGCACCTATCAGTGCAGCCTCATGAGCACCTATCAGTGCAACCTCATCAGCGCCCATCGGTGCAACCTCATTAGCACCCATCGGTGCAGCCTCATTAGCGCCCATCGGTGCAGCCTCATTAGCGCCCATCGGTGCAGCCTCATTAGCGCCCATCGGTGCAGCCTCATCAGCGCCCATCGGTGCAGCCTCATCAGCGCCCATCGGTGCAGCCTCATCAGCGCCCATCGGTGCAGCCTCATCAGCGCCCATCGGTGCAGCCTCATCAGCGCCCATCGGTGCAGCCTCATCAGCGCCCATCGGTGCAGCCTCATCAGCGCCCATCAGTGCAACCTCATCAGTGAAGGAGAAAAATTACTTATTTGCAAAATTTTATAACAAACTAAGAAAAAATTATTATTTTTTTTCTTCAATTTTTTCTGTCTTTTGTTCATTTGTTTAGCATAAAAGACCCAGTGGTGATTACATACCACCAAAAGAAAGCTCTATATAGCTGTCTCAAAAAAAATAAAAAGATAAAAATGTCATTTGGGTACAGTGTTGTATGACCGGGCAATTGTCATTCAAAATGTGACAGCGCTGAAAGCTGAAAATTGGCCTGGGCAGGAAGAGGGGGGGGGGGGTGCCCGATATTACAGTGTTTAAAAAAAAATAGCATCTCTACTCTCTATTTATTTTACAACTGTGCACACTTATTTTGTGATAAAATCCAACCTCGCAACTGTTACAGAAATTAGAAATGCTAAGGAAGACTTTTTAAATACACAGATATGGTAATTTTCATAGCAGCTAATTTATTACACAAAATGCATACAAACAATAAATCTGTACAGATGTACACAAAAATTGTGTTTTGAGGCTAAAGTTATAATCTGCTGATATTTTGCATTTCTGATTCCTCCTTTTCCTCGTCGGCAACACGCTGATGCAATAAAACCTTTTGGGCTAATTTTCACTAGTGGATGAGGGGCAGTAAAGCCCCATGTTTGATCTGTGTTTTTACTGCCCTTCCAAACACTCCTCCTTCAGTGGCTGGGGGTGTACACATGCCGCGGCCCCTATGCTTCACTTTACGGCCCCAGCAGGAATTACCCCCTGTCACTTTCATGAGACGGAGCGCCCGCCGAGCCCGACCTTTTTAAGTGAATGGAGCCGCTTACCGGCATGCTAAGCAAGTAGTTGAGGCGCTCTATTTCAGGGCTTAAGAGGTTAAAACAGGTGGTAAGGAGTTTTCATGAATGTCCCTCATTGTCATTTGGCCCTAAATGGGTAAAGTGACTGTGGCTTTTTAATGTCATCTTTCCCCAATGCATTCTGTTAAAATGGCACAATTTCTACAAATTGGCAATTTTAACAAAAATTTTGCCAATGCAAAATCACCCAAGTTCTCCCCTTCCTAGCAGGCACCATTGGCCATCACGTTGGTGCTTTTGGGCCACTTGACTTACTGCCTTCCATATCACCTTCATACTTATTGCTTCCATACTGCCTCCATACCTACTACCTTCCATACCGCCTCTATACTTCCTGCCTCCATACCACCTTCATACTTACCGCCTTCATACTTACTTCCTGCCTCCATACCGCCTTCCATGCTTCCTGCCTCCATACCGCCTTCCATGCTTCCTGCCTCCATACCGCCTTCCATGCTTCCTGCCTCCATACCGCCTTCCATGCTTCCTGCCTCCATACCGCCTTCCATGCTCCATACCGCCTTCCATGATTCCTGCCTCCATACCGTCTTCCATGCTTCCTGCCTCCATACCGCCCTCCATGCTTCCTGCCTCCATACTGCCTTCCATGCTTCCTGCCTCCATACTGCCTTCCATGCTTCCTGCCTCCATACTGCCTCTATGCTTCTTGCATTCCATACTGCCTTCCATACGGCCTTCATACGTTCTGCCATCCATACTTACTGCCTTCCGTACCGCTTTCATACTTCCTGCTTCCATACTGCCTTTCATACTTCCTCCATTCTTACTGCCTCCATACTTACTGCATCCAAACTGCCTTCCATACTGCCTCCATACCTACTGCCTTCCATACTTACTGCCTTCCATACTGCCTCCATACTTGCTACTTCCATACTGCCTCCATACTTACTGCCTCCATACCTGCTGCCTCCATACCGCCTCTATACTTCCTGCCTCCATACTTACTGCCTTCCATACCACCTTCATACTTATTGCTTCCATACTGCCTCCATACCTACTACCTTCCATACCACCTCTATACTTCCTGCCTCCATACCACCTTCATACTTATTGCTTCCATACTGCCTCCATACTTACTGCCTCTATACCTACTACCTTCCATACCGCCTCTATACTTCCTGCCTCCATGCCACCTTCATACTTACCGCCTTCATACTTACTTCCTGCCTCCATACCGCCTTCCATGCTTCCTGCCTCCATACCGCCTTCCATGCTTCCTGCCTCCATACCGCCTTCCATGCTTCCTGCCTCCATACCGCCTTCCATGCTTCCTGCCTCCATACCGCCCTCCATGCTTCATGCCTCCATACCGCCTTTCATGCTTCCTGCCTCCATATTGCCTTCCATACTTACTGCCTTCCGTACCGCCTTCATACTTACTGCCTTCCATACTTCCTCCATTCTTACTGCCTCCATACTTACTGCATAAATACTGTCTTCCATACTGCCTCCATACTTACTGCCTTCTATACTGCCTCCATACATAGTACCTTTCATACTGCCTCCATACTTACTGCATCATACTTCCTCCATACCTGATACTTCCATACTGCCTCCATACTTACTGCATCCATACTGCCTTCCATACTGCCTCCATACCTACTTCCTTCCATACTGCTTCCATACTGCCACCATACTTACTGCATCCATACTGCCTTCCATACTACCTACTTCCTTCTATACTGCTTCCATACTTACTGCCTTCCATACTGCCACCATACGTAGTACCTTCCATACTGCCACCATACGTAGTACCTTCCATACTGCCACCATACGTAGTACCTTCCATACTGCCTGCATACTTACTAATTTCCATACTGCCTCCTGCTAGGTGAAGGGAACAGAGGAAGAGTCGTTTCTAGCGTTCTGCACAGCAGAGAATATCATCGGCCAATTCCATTATAACTGCTTGACCGGAGTTCTGCTTATGATTGTCTGAGGCCCTTTGAAGAGTCGCAGTCTCTCGGCTGTCACGATCCCGCATTGGGCGTTTATCTTGCAAGATGGGATCCTTGTCTCAGCAGCCCCCCTGGCAGTTATGTATTTTACACCTCCCGGGTCCCACAGAAAATATATTATCGGCGTTGACCTTTTGGGTTCACAAATATAGGTCAGATTTTCTTTCCGCGCTGCAGCTCTGACACTTTGATGCATGAGCTTATGGAAATTTCCCTTTGCGAATTGTCCCGCTCACCCCTCGCACTCGGCGCCCGCCTGGAAATAAATGATGTTCCCTGACAGTTTGGGACCAAAAGTGTCTTCGCAGTTTGGATGGGCTTCGCGTTCTGAAATAGGACCGAGTCTCGGTGTATAAAAACAGGCTCACCTACTTCCTGCAGCCCATGGGATCACATGATCGCTTCCGAAAATGGACCAGACATCTGCAAGAAGATGTAGGTGATGTCAGGATGGCCTGTAATATAGACGGTGTGACAGCAGGAAGGTAAAGTCACCTGGTTGCATCCAGGGGGGTAGATATATTTCGCCCAGATTCAGGCTTTACGCCGACTTATACAACTAGGTGGAGAGTTGTATAAGCCCAGCTGGGGCTAGTGGGCTCATGGATGACTCATACCTCTAGGGAGAGTGTGGGGCGTCGTGCAGACAGGGAGTTGATGAGACCAGCTGAAGCTTGTCAGCTCATTTAGGCCTCTATAAGAACTCCCAGCTTCATTAGATGTTAGCTCATGCCTGGACCCAGACCTGTGTGGACTGTCTAGGGAGAGTGAACCCCTGTGCGGTGAGACAAAGCCTGTGTGGCTATTTGCTTGGACATTTAAAACCAGGGACTTAGGGACTAGGACAGCACTAGGCTGATCCCAGTTGTTAGTTAGGAAACCTGTATGTTTAGTCAGAGGTCAAGTTGACCAGGATTTATTTTGTTTATGTTTCTTTTGCTTTGCTGTGTTTTGTCACTGTAAATAGAAAATAAACCGCACCTTTTTGATTTTGAAAACCACAACCTCCGTTTGCTGGGCCTGTTTTTGTGTGGGGAGCCCATCCCGGGGGTCACACACACCCGCTGCCGAGCTAACCCCCTCACAGTTTGGTGGAGAACCAGTGGCAGTTTTTTTTTAAGCCAGCATGGAGGAGATACTGAAACAGCTGGCTCTAGCAAATGCCAATCAACAGCAGACAAATGCAGGTTTGCAAAAGAGCCTTGCAGCTCATCAACAGAGCCTTGCAGCTCAACAACAGAACTTCGCAACCCAGCAGCAAGCTCATCAACAGAGCCTTGCAGCCCAGCAGCAAGCTCATCAACAGAGCCTTGCAGCCCAGCAGCAGACAAACGCAACTTTGCAACAGAGTCTGGAGGCTCAGCAACAAGCCCAGCAGCAATCTGAGGCCCGCTTCATAGACCTGTTGCAGAAGCAAGAGCAGAGACTACAACAACAGATGGAAGCAGTAATGCAGCAACGTCCGCAGACCAGTGAGGAAAGCCGTCCCACTAATACCGCGTCCTTTGGGGTGAGTCGTTTATTGACAAAAATGACTGGAGAGGATGATCCAGAGGTATTTTTGACCACATTTGAAAGGACCGCTGAAAGAGAAAAGTGGCCTGAGGAGCAGTGGGCTGGACTGGTGGCTCCTCTGTTAACTGGTGAATCGCAGAAAGCTTACTATGACCTAGAGCCTAACCAAGCAAAAGACTATGTGATGCTAAAAGCTGAAATATTGGCAAGGCTGGGTGTCACCCTGGCTGTCCGGGCTCAGCGTGTGCATAACTGGACTTTCCAGCTTGGAAAACCCCCCAGGTCTCAAATGTATGATCTCATTCACCTGAGCAGAAAGTGGCTACAGCCAGAGACTTTGTCCGCACCAAAGATTGTGGAACGTGTTGTAATGGATCGGTTTTTGAGAGCTCTTCCTACTGCCATCCAAAAGTGGGTAAGCCATGGAGACCCAGAGACGGCCGATGGTCTTGTGGATCGTGTGGAGAAATACTTGGCTACAGAGAACCTGACGGCCTCTTCCAGAGACACTCGGACTTTCCACCCTAAGACCAGACCATCCCCAGGGGCGGATAAGAGGATTCCAAGGGGTGAGGGTGGAGAGAGTGAGAGGGTGGGAGCTCTACCCCAAGTTTGGCGAGAACAGCCTGGGAAATCAGCGGCTCAAGAGGCGGCAAGAAGGATCGTTTGCTACCGCTGCCGGCAAGCGGGACATATTGCAGCCAATTGCCCGGTTGTGGAGGAACCCATGCAGTGTGACTTTCTGACGGGCAGACGTCAGTCGCTGTGTGCGACAGTCGCATGCACTGCCATTCGAGGAACTGAGAAACATTTATGCAAAATGTGTGTTAATGGTAGAAATGTTGTGGTATTGCTGGATTCAGGTAGCCTTGTGACCCTGATAAAGGCTGAGTTAGTTAAAACAGAGGTCTCTGGGAATAGCAAGGTAGCTGTTATTTGTGTGCATGGGGACACCCGAGAGTATCCAGTGACTACAGTGTGTTTCGAGACCCCCAAAGGTACCCTCTTTCATCCAGTGGGCTTAGTATCTCAGTTACCGCATGACGCCATTGTGGGAAGGGATTTTCCGAAGTTCTGGGAACTGTGGGATGATCCTGAGCCCCCCACTGGTGCCCCTATGTACCAGGAATGTGATAGCCAGAACTCCCCTGAGAGTGGTGAGGACTCTCCGGAATTTCCCTTATCAGTATTGGCAGGGGAGACTCAAGAAACTGGAGAGGAGCCCACCTCCTCAGACGAAAACCTACCGTCTGTGGAGTTTTCTGATCTTGAGGTTCACAGGGAAAACTTTGCCACAGAACAGTTGAAAGACCCCGCCCTAATAAAGGCACGGGAAAACGTAGTGAAAATAGATGGCGAGTTAGTGAACCCAGATAATACCTGCACTTACCCATACTTCAGCGTAGAGAAGGACCTACTGTATCGGGTGGCAAAAAGGGCAGAAGAAACCGTTGAGCAGCTTGTGGTGCCCAAACCTTACAGGAAGTTGGTGTTGGAGTTGGCCCATGGGCACATTCTTGGAGGTCATCTGGGGACAGAGAAAACCCGAGAGAGGGTATTACAGAGATTCTATTGGCCGGGGGTGATGAAGGACATAGAAAATTATTGTTCCTCCTGCCCTGTGTGTCAGAGGTCGGCCCCGATGCCACATTTCCGTAGCCCGCTGGTCCCTCTACCCATCATTGAGGTCCCGTTTGAGAGGATCGCCATGGATTTGGTAGGTCCTATAATCAAGTCCGCTAGGGGGCACCAGTACATATTAGTTATAATGGACTATGCCACCCGTTATCCAGAAGCGATCCCTCTCCGAAATACCTCGGCCAAAACCATAGCCAAAGAGCTATCTCTTGTGTTTAGCCGGGTGGGTATTTGTAAAGAACTGCTTACGGACCAAGGTACACCCTTTATGTCCCGGGTTATGAAGGAGCTGTGTAAATTGTTCAAAGTGACGCAATTACGTACATCTGTGTATCACCCCCAAACCGATGGGCTGGTTGAAAGGTTCAACAAAACCCTAAAACAAATGTTGAAGAAAGTGGTGGATAGAGATGGAAAGGATTGGGACTGTCTACTTCCTTATCTGATGTTTGCTATTAGGGAGGTGCCCCAATCCTCTACGGGATTCTCCCCCTTTGAGTTACTGTATGGGAGACACCCAAGAGGGCTGTTGGATATTGCCAAGGAAACTTGGGAAAGTGAGAGTTCTCCCCACAGGAGTGTGATTGAGCATGTCGCCCTGATGCAAGACCGAATTGCACAGGTAATGCCCATCGTGAAGGAACATTTGGCCCAAGCGCAGTTAGCACAGCAGAGAGTGTACAACCGTGGAGCCAAGACCCGTACCTTTTCCCCGGGGGATAGGATACTGGTACTTGTCCCTACGGTTGAATGTAAATTCCTTGCCAAATGGCAAGGCCCCTACGAGATAATGGAAAAAGTGAGCGAAGTGAATTACAAGGTCAGACAACCAGGAAGGCGAAAGCCCGAACAGATCTATCACGTTAATCTGTTGAAAGCCTGGAGGGATAGAGAGTCCCTAGTCGCAGACACTTGGTCACCAGCTCAAACTGGTTGCGTGATTCCTGAGGTTGGAATAGCAGCCACCTTGTCACAACCCCAACAACAGGAGGTTAAGGAGTTTGTGCTTCGCAACAAGGAGGTATTCTCTGAGCTGCCGGGACAAACATCTGGGGTAGAGCATGACATCATTACCCCGCCCGGTGAAAGGGTGAAGTTAAAACCCTATCGGATCCCAGAGGCCCGACGGGAGGCAATACGGGAGGAAGTACAGAAAATGCTGAACTTAGGGGTGATAGAGGAGTCCCAAAGTGATTGGTCTAGTCCCATTGTGTTGGTGCCTAAACCGGATGGGAGCTGGCGATTTTGTAACGATTTTCGTCAGTTGAACAAAGTTACAAAATTTGACACCTACCCCATGCCACGTATAGATGAGTTGATCGACCGGCTGGGAACAGCCCGATACATGACGACTCTTGACCTCACAAAAGGGTATTGGCAAATCCCCCTGGCCAAGTCGGCCAAAGAGAAAACCGCATTTGTAACCCCAGACGGGGCGTTCCAATATAAAAGAATGCCGTTCGGGTTACAGAATGCGCCGGCCACATTCCAGCGGAAAATGGACCAGATGCTGAGGCCCCATCGGAAGTATGCTGCGGCTTACCTGGATGACGTAATTGTCCATAGCACAGATTGGGCCTCACATCTGCCAAAAGTGCAAGCAGTCCTGGACTCTGTTCGGGAAGCGGGGTTTACGGCTAACCCCAAGAAGTGTACCATTGGGCAGGAAGAGGCCAAATATCTTGGGTACACCATTGGGAGGGGAGTAATAAAACCCCAACTCAACAAAGTCGAGGCCATCCAGAGTTGGCCACGTCCCAACAGCAAGAAGCAGGTACAAGCCTTTCTGGGAATCGCTGGGTATTATCGGCGATTCATTCCCCACTTTGCTTCTAAGGCTGTGCCCCTAACCAACCTGACGAAGGGGAAAGGGTCGGTCATGATTAAATGGACCCCCGAGGCTGAGGCAGCATTCCAATTCTTGAAACAAGCCTTATGTAGCCAGCCAGTGTTGTACTCACCCGACTTCTCTAAAGACTTTGTCGTACAAAGTGATGCGTCAGATGTGGGGTTAGGAGCAGCATTGTCCCAGGTCTGGAACGGGGAAGAGCACCCAGTCATTTACCTCAGCAGGAAGTTGAAGTCCCATGAGGTAAATTACGCCACCGTTGAAAAGGAGTGTTTAGCGGTGAAGTGGGCTCTAGATTCCCTTCGGTACTACCTGCTAGGTAGGCACTTTGACTTGGTTACGGATCACGCTCCGTTAAAGTGGATGGCTCAAAACAAGGAAACAAATAGAAGAGTGAATAGGTGGTTCCTGGCCCTCCAGGAATTCAACTTCACAGTAAAGCATCGCCCTGGCGTTCAAATGGGGAATGTGGATGCTTTGTCTCGAGTACATGAATGCCTGATTGCTGGTGTTCCAACCCCGAGGTTAAAACAAGAGGGGGGGGTATGTGACAGCAGGAAGGTAAAGTCACCTGGTTGCATCCAGGGGGGTAGATATATTTCGCCCAGATTCAGGCTTTACGCCGACTTATACAACTAGGTGGAGAGTTGTATAAGCCCAGCTGGGGCTAGTGGGCTCATGGATGACTCATACCTCTAGGGAGAGTGTGGGGCGTCGTGCAGACAGGGAGTTGATGAGACCAGCTGAAGCTTGTCAGCTCATTTAGGCCTCTATAAGAACTCCCAGCTTCATTAGATGTTAGCTCATGCCTGGACCCAGACCTGTGTGGACTGTCTAGGGAGAGTGAACCCCTGTGCGGTGAGACAAAGCCTGTGTGGCTATTTGCTTGGACATTTAAAACCAGGGACTTAGGGACTAGGACAGCACTAGGCTGATCCCAGTTGTTAGTTAGGAAACCTGTATGTTTAGTCAGAGGTCAAGTTGACCAGGATTTATTTTGTTTATGTTTCTTTTGCTTTGCTGTGTTTTGTCACTGTAAATAGAAAATAAACCGCACCTTTTTGATTTTGAAAACCACAACCTCCGTTTGCTGGGCCTGTTTTTGTGTGGGGAGCCCATCCCGGGGGTCACACACACCCGCTGCCGAGCTAACCCCCTCACAACGGAAATAGACTTTGAAGATCGCAGACTACTTTTAATGTTGTAGAAACCCTCCGGGATATTGTACATTTGGTACAAACCTTTAGTAAATGAGAGTGCAACTCCGGGGTCAGAGGACACCATCTTCATGGGATTTCTGACATCTCCCTGTGTGTGTGTTATCTGACTTTCATTCCACAGCCCAAAAATGTAACATTCATTTGTGCATGATTGTCTTGGGAGCATTAGAGTGTAAGCTCCTTTGGTGTAGAGGCGGATGTTATTGGCTCAATGTTCTCTGTACATCGCAGTGGAATATGTCAGAGCCATATAAATGTGTAATAATAAGTGTACCTTGTACTCAGGTTGAAGCATCATGAAATCCTTAATTTGCTTTAAAGAGGTGGTCAGCAACACATCCATAGCAGCCAGGCAACGGGTAAATTACAACCCTGCCCTGCTCCTGACCCTTCCTTCTAGCTCTCAGACCTCAGATTGTTACAGAGCCAACGGAAGACCTAGGCTCCTCCTTGGCCCCGACGTGTTATATGACACAGCCAAGTGATGTTTGTACTGGAACGGGGTGTTTCTGTTACATACTACTGACCTCTGAACTCTTCATTAGAAACTACTCATCCCTGCACTGTGCATTACTTACTAATAATCTCTGCATTGTATACTACTGCTCTCTACTAACCTCTGCATTACCTTTTACTGACCCCTGCCCTCACCATTACATACTACTGAACTATGTGCTACTTATTACAGGCCCTTGCACTCTGTGTTACATATTATGGACCTCTTCACTCTGCATTAGAAACTCCTGACCTCTGCACTAGAAACTCCTGACCTCTGCATTACACACTACTGACCTCTGCACTCTGCATTACATACTACTGACCTCTGCACTCTGCATTACATACTACTGACCTCTGCACTCTGCATTACACACTACTGACCTCTGCACTCTGCATTAGATACTACTGACCTCTGCACTCTGCATTACACACTACTGACCTCTGCATTAGATACTACTGACCTCTGCACTCTGCATTACATACTACTGACCTCTGCACTCTGCATTACATACTACTGACCTCTGCACTCTGCATTAGAAACTCCTGACCTCTGCATTACATACTACTGACCTCTGCACTCTGCATTACATACTACTGACCTCTGCATTACATACTACTGCACTCTGCATTACATACTACTGACCTCTGCACTCTGCATTACATACTACTGACCTCTGCACTCTCCGTTACATACTTCTAAACTCTGCATTAGAAACAACTGATTCCTGCACTGTGCATTACTTACTAATGACCTCTGCATTGCATACTACTGACCACTGCAGTTTGTGTTACATACTACTAACCTCTGCACTATACTGCATTACGAAGTATCAATTTCTGCACTCTGCATTACCTTTGACTAGCCTCTGCCCTCTCCTTTACATACTGAACTCTGTGTTACTTAGTACAGAACCCTGCACTCTGTGTTACATATTTTGGACCTCTTCACTCTGCATTTGAAACTCCTGACCTCTGCACTTTGCATTACATACTACTGACCTCTGCGCTTTTTGTTACATACTACAGAACTCTTGAGTTCTGTGTTGCATACTACTGATCCCTGCACTCTGTTACATACTGCTAACCTCTGCACTCTGCTTTACTTGCTGCTGACCCCTTCACTAGGCTTTACTTACTACTGATCTCTGCACTGTGCTTTACTTACCACTGATCTCTGTGTTATGCTTTACTTTCTACCATCCCCTGCACTCCCCATTACATACTGCTGACCTCTGCACTCTGCCTTGCTGCTGACCCCTGCACAAGGCTTTACCTACTACTGATCACTGTGTTATGCATTACTTACTACCAACCTCTGCACTCTGTGTTATTTACTGCTGACCTCTTTATTGTGCATCACACATTACTGACCTCTGCACTATGCACTACTAATGACCTCTGAACTCTCCATTACTTAATACTGACCCCTGCACTCTGCACTACTAATGACCTCTGAACTCTCCATTACTATTGACCCCTGCACTCTGCATTATATATTACTGACCCCTGCACTCTGCATTACTAATGACCTCTGAACTCTCCATTACTTAATACTGACCCCTGCACTCTGCATTACTAAAGACCTCTGAACTCTCCATTACCTAATACTGACCCCTGCACTCTGCATTACTAAAGACCTCTGAACTCTGCAATAAATATTACTGAAGTCCTACACTCTACATTACTAATGAGCTCTCCATTATTTATTACTGACCCCTGCACTCTGAATTACTAATGATCCCTGCACTCTGCATTATATATTACTGACCCCTGCACTCTGCATTACTAATGACCCCTGCACTCTGCATTACTAATGACCCTGCACTCTGAATTATATATTACTGACCCCCTGCACCCTGCTTTACTAATAACCCTGCTCTCTGCATTACTAATGACCCTGCACTCTGCATTATATATTACTGACCCCTGCACTCTGCAATACTAATGACCCTGCATTATATATTACTGACCCCTGCACTCTAGGTCTTGTAGTTTCACCACAGCTGGAGTGACAAGGTTGCCTACCCCCGGTAGTACAATATGTCGCTATCTAACACTGAGATCCCTCATACTGTTATGCAGTCTCTTGTAACTTGAAGGCTCAGGGTAGGGTTGCCGGTGCAGCATTTTCTGAAGCTGGTAGCAGTTGATTTAACTTTGCAGCAACCGCTAAAAGTCAAAATAATCAGATTTCGGTGCACTTAAACCTTTAGTTACTTTTCCATTTTTCCTTTAATGTTCCAGAACCCGCTGCCTCCCTCTTCTGAACATTCCCTCCGTGACACCAGGAGCCCTTCCAGCTTCCGCTAAGCAGATCAATTATTTGGATCTTCACGTTCCTCTCTCAATCCTTCTTCCCGCTGGCTGCTGAACTGCCACTTCACACCTTCCCCACTAATTGTGCATAGTTTAGCTCAAGCGCTTTCCAATCCACCCCTGAGAGCACGTCTATCCGCCATGACACCGCTCTCCCCTCTCATCTGAGAGATACAGACACTCTGTGAAGCAGACTCAGCGCCGGATCATTGCCAGCAGAGGCCGGTGAAGAATTGGAAGCTTCTGGTAGAGCCGAGTACAACTGTCACTTTAGAAGTATTCGAGAATTCTGTACACAAATGATAAATAAACTGCCTATTCCAAAGCTGGCCATACACTAGCCACTTGCTGACCCGGCCTCCTTTTCTGGCACTTTTTGTTTTACAAGTTTAAATCAGTTTTTTTTTTTGCTAGAAACTTACTTATAACACCCAAACATTTTATATACATATAGTTTGTCTGTGTGTGTATATATATATATACACGCAGTATCTCACAAAAGTAAGTACACCCCTCTCATTTTTGAAAATATTTTATTCTATCTTTTCAGGTGACAACACTGAAGAAATGACACTTTGCTACAATGTAAAGTAGTGAGTGTACAGCTTGTATAGCAGTGTAAATTCCCTGTCCCCTCAAAATAACGCAACACACAAGTGAGTACACCCCTAAGTGAAAATGTCCAAATTGGGTCTAAAGTGTCTACTTTGTGTGGCCACCATTATTTCCCAGCACTGACTTAACCCTCTTGGGCATGGAGGTCACCAGAGCTTCACAGGTTGCCACTGGAGTCCTCTTCCCCTCCCCCATGATGACATCACGGAGCTGGTGGATGTTAGAGACCTTGCCCTCCTCCACCTTCCATTTGGATGCCCCACAGATCCTCAATAGGGTTTAGGTCTGGAGACATGCTTGGCCAGTCCATCACCTTTACCCTCAGCTTCTTTAACAAGGCAGTGGTCATCTTGGAAGTGTGTTTGGGGTCATTATCATGTTGGAATACTGCCCTGCGGTCCAGTCTCTGAAGGGAGGGGATCATGCTCTGCTTCAGTATGTCACAGTACATGTCGGCATTCATGGTTCCCTCAATGATCTGTAGCTCCCCAGTGCCGGCAGCACTCATGCAGCCCCAGACCATGACACTCCCACCACCATGCTTGACTGTAGGCAAGACGCACTTGTCTTTGTCCTCCTCACCTGGTTGCCGCCACACACGCCTGACACCATCTGACACCAAATACATTTATCTTGGTCTCATCAGACCACCGGATATGGTTCCAGTAATCTATGTCCTTAGTTTTCTTGTCTTCAGCAAACTGTTTGGGGACTTTCTTGTGCATCATCTTTAAAAGAGGCTTCCTTCTGGGATGACAGCCATGCAGACCAATTTGATGCAGTGTGCGGCGTATGGTCTGAGCACTGACAGGCTGACCCCCCCACCCCTTCAACCTCTGCAGCAATGCTGGCAGCACTCATACGTCTATTTCCCAAAGACAACCTCTGGATATGACGCTGAGCACGTGACCTCAACTTCTTTGGTGAACCATGGCGAGGCCTGTTCTGAGGGGAACCTGTCCTGGTAAACCGCTGTATGGTCTTGGCCACCATGCTGCAGCTCAGTTTCAGGGTTTTGGCAATCTTCTTATAGCCTCGGCCATGTAGAGCAACAATTCTTTTTTTTTAAGATCCTCAGAGAGTTCTTTGCCATGAAGAAAAAAGGGAAAAAAAGGGAGGGGGCACTCACATTGCCACATCCATATATTAGTAGAATTTTTTTATAACTCAGGAGGAGTAAAGCAAAGGTCGGACTTTGTAGGCAACACACGAAAAGTGGAATAGAAAAAATACTTTAATGTCACATAAATGTTAAACAAAGATTAAAAACGATACAATGTATATCTCAATGAGAAGTCCCTTGAACGTCGACGCGTTTCGCCGTGAGGCTTCGTCAGGACGGACAAAATGGGAAGGTTTTTTACACGCACTTGGGACAAGATCTCACTGTCTCAAAGGAAAATCCAAGACAGCAAAATGTTGCTCAGAGGTTGCCGATTCATGTATGTAGTATGGTGAGAGCTGCTACATGTGTGGTCTGCTGCTCAAAGAGTATCGAAAAGGAGAAGAAACGATGTTCTTGCCGGGATACGCTTCATATATGGAAAGAGCCTGATGCTTCCAGCTAGCCAAAATAGCTAGACAGATCAGGTATATCCAATAGGGTATGCCCAAACAAGGGTAGAGGGCGTCCTAATATATACAAAGGGAAAGTTCCATATTCATCATAGGATCCAAGCATGAGTGCTTACAAATAAACAGCAGGTGGCACAATCAGTGCAGTGATAAATATATCACTGCTTGAATCCAGTTATTGGACGTCAACCCGCAATAACCCCGGCAGTCAGCCTCGTGCTGAACTCCCGGGGTTATTGCGGGTTGACGTCCAATAACTGGATTCAAGCAGTGATATATTTATCACTGCACTGATTGTGCCACCTGCTGTTTATTTGTAAGCACTCATGCTTGGATCCTATGATGAATATGGAACTTTCCCTTTGTATATATTAGGACGCCCTCTACCCTTGTTTGGGCATACCCTATTGGATATACCTGATCTGTCTAGCTATTTTGGCTAGCTGGAAGCATCAGGCTCTTTCCATATATGAAGCGTATCCCGGCAAGAACATTGTTTCTTCTCCTTTTCGATACTCTTTGAGCAGCAGACCACACATGTAGCAGCTCTCACCATACTACATACATGAATCGGCAACCTCTGAGCAACATTTTGCTGTCTTGGATTTTCCTTTGAGACAGTGAGATCTTGTCCCAAGTGCGTGTAAAAAACCTTCCCATTTTGTCCGTCCTGACGAAGCCTCACGGCGAAACGCGTCGACGTTCAAGGGACTTCTCATTGAGATATACATTGTATCGTTTTTAATCTTTGTTTAACATTTATGTGACATTAAAGTATTTTTTCTATTCCACTTTTCATGTGTTGCCTACAAAGTCCGACCTTTGCTTTACTCCTCCTGAGTAAAAAAAAAATTCTTTGCCATGAGTTGCCATGTTGAACTTCCAGTGACCAGTATGAGAGAGTGAGAGCGATAACACCAAATTTAACACACCTGCTCCCCATTCACACCTGAGACCTTGTGACACTAACGAGTCGCATGACACTGGGGTGGGAAAATTGATAATTGGGCTCAATTTGGACATTTTCACTTAGGGGTGTACTCACTTTTGTTGCCAGCGGTTTAGATATGAATGGCTGTGTGTTGCGTTATTTTGAGGGGACAGCAAATTGACACCGTTATACAAGCTGTACACTCACTACTTTACATTGTAGCAAAGTGTAATTTCTTCAGTGTTGTCACATGAAAAGATAGAATAACATATTTTAAAAATGCAACTTTTTGGAAAAAAATACACCTTTAATGAATAAAAAAACGCAAAACACAATATATAACCCAATATATTATATTATATTATATAATATAAAAGATGATGTTACGCTGAGTAAATATATACCTAACATGTTACACTCTAAAATTGTGCACGCTGATGGAATGGCGGCAAACAAAATTACTTAAAAATCTCAGTTTAGAGTTACAGATGAGGTCCAGCGCTAGAATTATTGCTCTCGCTTTAACGTTCGCGGTGATACCTCACATGTTGTTTGAACACCGTTTACACATGCGTGCGTGACTTATGTATGTGCTCCTTTCTGCGTGTTAATTATTTTTTTTTTTTTTTTTTTACACTGTCCCTGGAGAGATCTGGGGCCAGTAAAACAAAAAGCAAAAGATCTAAAAAAATATACTTTGCTTTAAAAAAAAAAAAAAGTTTACTTCCGCCTAGACCGGACATGACCTCATGACATCGCTCAGTCCTCCAAGACCATAGAGGTGATCAGAGACGATCTGGTCTCTGGCAACCTCTATGGCCAGCCATGTGACCCGTCGGATCGTTTCTCAAGTGCGCCGATAAAAACAGTATGTCCGAGAAACACCGGCGAGCGTCAGGAGGCTTCTGAAAGCAATCAAGCGGCTAATTATGGAGAAAAAAAACAAGAAAGGTGGGGAACAAAAGTGGGCGGTGGGATCTAAAGGGTCTTTTTGCCAGTTGCCCCCCTCCCTTGTAAAATGAAATGAGGTGACAATTTCTGAATGCACAAATTATGTTTTTATAGTTGGGAAGCGGTTTGTACTAATCCTTTTCTTTATAAAGACAGTTCACTTTATTCTTTGTAGATTTCCAGAAGAAGCAGCCAGACGATGACTCCGCCCCCAGCACAAGCAGCAGCCAATCAGACTTATTCCCCAGCGAGATAAACAGCGACAACGGAAATACCTCGATATCCTCGCAGAGCAGTAGTTCTAGCCAGCCTCTCTCCACAGACCTGAATGTAGCCTCTCCCAGCCAGGAGGAATGTGAGTTGCCTTTTCTATATCAATTGTGTGTTTTCACCATCTTTGCTCTACCAAATTTCCTTCATGGCCTTTCTTAAAGCGGAGTTCCACCCAATTTTTTTACTTTTTTTTATTCCACTCCTCACCCCCTTACATGCCACATTTGGCATGTAATTTTTTTGGGGGGGGAGTTGGGGCTTCAGTAGGAGTGGGACTTCCTGTCCCACTTCCGCCCTGGAGCCGCCCTGGATCACCTGGGACGTGACAGGTCCTAGGCGATCGCCTGTCCACTCACAGAGCGCTGCGCCGTTCGCGCATGCGCAGTGAGTGCCCAGCCGTGAAGCCGAAAGCTGTCACGGCTGGGTGCCCACACAATGAATGGACGCGCCGGCGGAGGAGGGGGGAGAGGAGCGGAGCTCCAGGCGTCGCGTCGCTGGACAGTGGAACAGGTAAGTGTATGTTTATTAAAAGCCAGCAGCTACACTTTTTGTAGCTGCTGGCTTTTAATAAACATAAAAAAAGGGTGGAATTCCGCTTTAAGGTGAACAAAAGCAAGTTTTACTCACAGTTTAAAAGACAAGAGCACTGATACTTTGTGCTCCGCCCTTCCTAGATGCATTCTTACCTTCATCCCAGTTCTTCCCTCCATCCCAAGGCCGGAGATACTCAGGAGACCGTGAAACATAGACATGTTTGTATCTTCTTCTACAACAATGTAGCCACTATTTAGGAAGGTAACTCTATTACAGTAGGAGTTATGGAATTGGAATGGAAGTTGAGAGTTTGAGATGTAGGAGAGCTCAGCTGTTGGTCAATATCCGAAACTCACAGATGTATAATCCCTAAAGTGGTTGTTTAAAACATCATACTCTCCTCACTGTCTCCTAATGCTGTGCTATCATCTTAAACCAGTCTGCCCATTCTCCTCTGACTCCTGACCATCAACAAGGCATTTTCCTCCACACAACTGCCGCTCACTGGATATTTTCTCTCTTTCGGACCATTCTCTGTAAACCTGATGCCTCGTACACACAACCGGTTTTCCCGTCAGAAAAACTGCGATGAGAGCTTTTGGCCGGGAATTCCGACCGTGTGTATGCTCCATCTGACTTTTTCCTACAGGAAAACTGGCGGGGAAAAAAAGAGAGCAGGATTTTTTCTTTCCCGTCAGGAAAAAAATCCTAGCGGGAAAAACATTCGTCTGTATGCTTTTCGGACGGGAAAAAAACGTGCATGCTCTGAAACAATTCGACGCATGCTCGGAAGCATAGAACTTCATTTTGTCGGTTCGTCGTAGTCTTTTGCGTTCTTGGCAGTCATCAGACTTTTGTGTGGCCGTGTGTATGCACGGTAGGCTTGAGAGGAATTCCGTCGGGAAAACTGGTCGTGTGTACGAGGCATGAGAGATGGTTGTGCGGGAAAATCCCAGTAGATCAGCGTTTTTTTAACTACTCAGACCAGCCCGTCTGGCACCAACAACCATGCCACGTTCAAAGTCACCGAAATCCCCTTTCCTTCCTATTCTGATGCTCAGTTTGAACTTCGGAGTTATAGTATGTCTAAAAACAGACACGGTATGACTCCCAATGTATCAACGCCGGCAGAGGCACCATATAAACTGGGTGTCTTCTTTATGAGATCGGCACGTTTGGTTCTTTATAGGAACCTTTCTAATTCCAGAAATTGGGACATCTTTGTTAATGGGTTGTATTTAGACATTTGAACAGCTCTGCCACCAGAGACCTTCAATTTTGATTGGACTTTCTACCTTCAGTAAAGCACACAAACTTGTATTGTCTATGGTATAAAGTGGGTACCTCACACTACAATCTTCCAGGTTCCTCTGGTGCTCCTCAGGGATTTGTTTTGTTTTCTAGACATAATGACATAACAGATGGAGTCTGTATTGATATTTAATGAATCGCGTGCAGCGTTCGGAGTTCAGAAGATGCTCTTAGGACCTGTGTAATTATCAGGCTGCTCTGAATGCCTCACCAACCCGACGCTGTATGAATTATCATTACGAGGTAGGATTACATGGACTGGACGACTACTATGCCATCTCCTCACTTTAGGAGCCATGGAACTCCTGCTTGAAGTTGTATCCTGAAGACGTACGTCTTGTGCCATGTGACGTTGTCCTATAGATGTCTAGATGTTGACTTCTAGACCCACAGGTTCATTTTCTGTTTCAATCCATTTTTATTGAAAACTTCCCCCATACAACCAAAAGAAACGATACGATATTGTAGAAGTGTATTCAGATGGCCTCGTAAATATGAAGAAGACATTGTCAGCTAAGAAGAAAAACAACCACGGAGAAAGCCAACATCAAATAAAACTTGGATCTATCAAATTGAGCTGCACAAATTGTCGTTTAGAACTAAAAAGGCAATGCCTGACTCAGGAAAGGAAGGGGAAGGGAAAACCAGGGTTATGAGTCAGGGCAGCCAACTGTTGGTATCTAGGGGGCAATGTAGCATCGCCCAGTACAGGGAAGAGAGACCAGTGAAGGGCCTGTGGCCTACAGGTTAATTTTCAACATATCCCACTTAATTGAGTTACCCAGCTTCTAAAAATTCTAATTGCCTGGCTGTCTATGGCTTAACCACTTAAAGTGGTTGTAAACCCTTTTAACATTTTTTTTTTTTTAAACTAACCGGCAAGACAAAGGTATAATGAGCTAGTATGACTAGCATACTAGCTCATTATACATCACTTACCTTAGATCGGGGCCCCCGAAGGCGTCCTCGTCTCCCTCTCCAGCCGCAGCCATCGCTGCGGCGATAGCCGGAAGGTTACGTCCGGGTATCGCCGCTCCAGCCAATCACAGCGCCACTCCGGCGCTGATTGGCCGGAGCGGCAAAGACGTGACTCCGCGCATGCGCGCGGGAGCCGTCAAATCCAGCTAAGCCGGATTTGTGAATGGGATTAGCCCTATGAATGCGCCGTTGTCTACGGCGCGCATGCGCCGTAGACATCGGAGCATGTAATTTTTAGCAAATATGTCCTAAACCGTGTAGGTTTAGGAGATATTTCTTGCACCTACAGGTAAGCCTTAATCTAGACTTACCTGTAGGTGCAAGTTGCAAAAGTGGGTTTACAACCACTTTAAGGCCTGGAAGATTTCCCCCCTTAATGACCAGGCCATTTTTTGCGATACGGCACTGCGTCACTTTATCTGACAGTTGTACGGTACCCAAACAAAATTGACGTCCTGTTTTTCCCACAAATAGAGCTTTCTTTTGGTGGTATTTTATCACCTCTGCGGTTTTTATTTTGTGCGCTATAAACAAATAAAGAGCGACAATTTAAAAAATATATATATATATTTTTTACTTTTTGCTATAATAAATATCCCCAAAAGTTTTTTAAAAAACAAATATCTTCATTAGTTTTTGGGACCATTGACATTTATGCAGCAAACAGTGCTATACAAATGCACTGATTACTGTGTAAATTTCACTGGTAGGGAAGGGGTTAACACTGGGGGGCGATCAAGGGGTTAAATGTGTTCCCTCGTGTGTGTTTCTAACTGTATGGGGATGGGACTGACTGGGGGAGGAGACATATCGCTGTTTCTCCTACTTACTAGGAACAAACAATCTGTCTCCTTTCCTCTGTCAGAACAGGGATTTATGTGTTTACACACAAATCCCCGTTCTGGCTCTCGTTCCCCCCGATCGCGGGTGGCCGGCAGCGATCGCGCCTGTCAGCCATGTGCATCGGGTCCCCCGCCGTCCGCGCGTGCCTGCTATGGCTCTTAAAGGGGCCGAATGTGCGGTTAACGGTAGTTAACCACTTTGCTGACGAAAATGTGCGTGAGCAGGTCGGCAAGGGGTTAATTGCCTTCTGACGTGGGACGCGTATGCAGCTAATTTACTTAGAGTGAACCTAAAGTACTGACATTCCCCCCCCAATATCTCTTGCCTTTCTGTATTGTAGCAGTTATGGCAATGCATGGGCCAACGAGTTGCTCGGTGTGTGAGGTCCGGAGTTGTTTTTGGGGAAGCGCACTCACATTTCCAGCCATGGGACAGATTTATTAGAAGAAATCACATTTCCCCATTCTTCCATGAATTTCGTGCTTTATAATACAGCACAGCGTCTCAGAGCTGACAGCGAATATATACGGCTTTCTTCGTAACTGAAACACATTATAAGACTGTTAGCAGTGGCCTTCGGTCATTCGTCTCTGTGGAATATTTTGGACCCCCCGTGGATCTTGCCCACACGCCTTGGAAAGGAAACCTGAAGAAAAGCAGCTGTGTGCATGCAACGCCTCCCTGACCTCCCACATCCTTCCTCCAAAACACTCTACATAATGCCCGTATTATTCCACACCAAGACTTTTTATATTCACAAAATTGACATTTCCGGATTTCCACGATGATCTAGAAGAATGGCGCACACATTGCATGCTTCAGGTTCTTCTTCCCTCTGCAGGAGGGAAAGAAGTTTTGACGGTGACCTCTGCCCTCCAGCGTGCCGCTTATGAAGCTTCCATCGCAGCTAGAATGAAACGGAGCGGATGAAATAAGGGAGGGTGAGAGGGTCCAGTTCCCCAACAAAGAGTTTGCTGGAAGTAGGTTTTAACTCAACTGTATTTCATACAATGAAGTTTAAAATGAAACTCCAGAAACGTATCTTTCTTTTGTTTTCAGATAGAGTGGTAAAGAGTTGGATGCTTGTCAGGTTTGCAATGATATGGGGATGGTTTAGCTCAATGGTACATGAAGTAAGCCCATGCCAGATACAAACTATATATAAGGGCCTGGTAGCCCACTTTTATCGAAAGGAAACCAAAATTAAAGAAAAGTTCATAAACATGGGTTTCCCACGCAGGGGTCTTCTCCAACAAACAGTAAGAAAAATACTAGCCCACCTAGCTACCTTAAAGCAGTTCTTCTGCTGTTGACATTGGTCTTCCTGACCATAGGCTCCCTAATGCCGCGAACACACGATCGGAATTTACGACAACAAAACCGTGGATTTTTTTCCGACGGATGTTGGCTCTAACTTGTCTTGCATACGCTTGGTCGCACAAATGTTGCTCGGAAATTCCGAACGTCAAGAACGCGGAGACGTACAACACTACGACAAGCCGAGAAAAATTAAGTACAATGATTCAGAGCATGCGTCGAATTGATTCCAAGCATGCGTAGAATTTTTGTGCATCCGAATTGGATATACACGATCGGAATTTCTGACAAGAACTTTTGTTGTCTAAAAAATTGAGAACCAGCTCTTAAATATTTGTTGTCGGAAATTCCGACAGCAAATGTCCAATGGAGCCTACTGTACACACGGTCGAAATATCAGACCAAAAGCTCACATCGAACATTTGTTGTCGGAAATTCCGATTGTGTGTACGCAGCATTAGACTTAGTTACAGCACCTCACTGCTCGGGTCCCACTTGGCCTCTTGACAGGCTTTCCCAGCACCTTAAGCTTTCTCCCTCCAGAGGCTTCTGGGTTCTTTCCAGCTCCCTGAACTCACTAGTCTCTTCAGTTTCCTCGGTCTCCCAGGCCCTCTCTTGGTCTCCCCAGGCCCTCTCTTGGTCTCCCCAGGCCCTCTCTTGGTCTCCCCAGGCCCTCTCTTGGTCTCCCCAGGCCCTCTCTTGGTCTCCCAGGCCCTCTCTTGGTCTCCCAGACTCTTGTAGCTGTCTAGATTTTCCTTGGGCAAGGAATCCCCCCTCACAAGGGTTGCAGCTCCCAGCTCTCCTGACAGGGCTCTGTCTCCAAACATCAGCAACTGCCCTGAGATCTGGCTTATAACAATCCTCACCACCTGTGCACTCACACAGGCTGTAGGCAACTAGCAATGCCCGGACACAGGACTGAAGGCTCCATCCCACCCAATACAGGGGGTCCCCGGGTTACGAACAAGATAGGGACTGTAGGTTTGTTCTTAAGTCGAATTTGTTTGTAAGTCGGGACAGTACCCTTTTTAAGTGCTCCACATAGGCAGATGACATGAGCTCATGCTGGGACACAGGGATAGAATGTACTGTACATTCTATCCCTGTGTTCCAGCATGAGCTCATGTCATCTGCCTATGTGGAGCTCTCATTCAATCGTGTGTGGTACAAGTACTGTACTGTACAGTTCATATACTGTAGTAGTAGGCACAGAACAGTACAGTATGTAATCTCGCCAGCTTTCAGGGCGCTTCTGATGCAGTCCTGTACTGTATGTGGGGCGTGGAGAACATCTGCAGTCCAGAGTGTACCAGGCAGGGAAGGCCCAGAGCGCTGCAAGACAGGCAGAAAGGATGTAAAGATGCTGGGCTCCAGGACACCTCAACCAGCCCACACAGGCAGTCTCCGCTGGGCAGCTCACCAGATAACAGCAGGGAGATCTTTGGCTGGTGAGGCAGGTGAGAGCAGCAGTGTCTGCACATCTGAGTCCAGGCCGGGGCAGCAGTGCAGGAAAGGCCGGGGATCTGCAGGCTTCACTAGGCCGCACTTGGCCGGACCAGGCCGCGGCCGCAATACAGGCATACTACACAGCAGGGTATGGAGAGGAACAGGTAGGCATGTAATTAGGTTGTTTTTAAGTGTTTATGTGCACGGATGGCTAAGGATGGAGTGCAGGACCCCGTTCGTAAGTAGGAGTCGTTCGCAACTCAGATGTTCGTAACTCGGGGACCCCCTGTACTCTTTAGAACCTTCAAGCTTCCAACCCCGATCTGGAATGACCAAATCCAGAGAAAAGTTAATGCTGGCCATACACGGGTCGAACTTCCAAAGAACTTTCTTTCGAAAATCTTATCTAAGAATTTTCGTTCAAATTTCGCACCATTAGTGGGGCTGCAGCATTAGTCGATTTCCGTGTGGCCATCGAATTTTAATAATCCAACATGTTGGATATTTTTTTGAAAAAAAAAAAACAATTTTCTAATCAATGATGGGAGAATTGTGTGAGAAATGTAATCGAAAAAGAAATGCGCATGTGCAAGAAAAGAATATTCCCGGAAAGAAAAGAAGATTCCCAGACACGAAAATTCTTTTCTGTAGGAACATGAGGTGAAATTGAAGGTTTGGTCAGTTGAATTTTCGAAATCAATGGTGGCACCATCGGATCACAAAACGCACGTATTTTCTGATTTTCAAAAGAAAAGAAATTCGACACGTGTATGGCCAGCATAAGACACGGTTTTCTCTGCTCACAAAATATGTTGGTGCCTCTCAAAATGACTCTTTGAGAGTCCTGTGTCCCTTATAAACCCATTTATATAGCGGCAAGGACTCTCATGCCGCGTACACACGACCGTTTTTCATGCCGAGAAAAATGCAATTTTTTAGATTGGTCATGAAAAACGGTTGTGTGTATGCTCCATAGCATTTTTCGCGACGAGAAAACTGCCCGAAAAAAAATAGAACCTGCTCTATTTTTTCTCGTCGTGAAAAACGGTCGTGTGTAACGCTTTTACGAGGGAAAAAAAACGCACATGCTCAGAATCAAGTATGAGACGGGAGCGCTCTTTCTGATAAAACTAGCGTTTGTAATGGAGATAGCACATTCGTCACGCTGTAACGGACTGAAAAGCGCGAATCGTCTCTCACCAAACTTTATTAACACAAGGATCAGCAAATGCAGCCCAAAGGGTGGCGCCATCCGAATGGAACTTCCCCTTTATAGTGCCGTCGTACGTGTTGTACGTCACTGCGCTTTTCTCAAGCGTTTTTTTTTTCATGAACGTGTGTAGGCAAGGCAGGCTTGAGAGGAATCACGACGAGAAAAACGTTGTTTTTTTTTTTTTTTTGCATGACATGAATAACGGTCGTGTGTACGCGGCATCGCTGTCACAATGCCCACTGAGAAAAGTACTCATCTTCAGGACAGAATATGAAGAAATATCTTTCTAATGAGGACTCTATATAAGCCAGAAAGATGATTCTAGCCATTCACACTCTTTCTGAAATAAAAGAAGTAGCACAGTGAAACCTGCTTAGAACAGAAGAATGTTTCCTATTCTATCACATAACCTGAGCCCCCAAAACCCATTGGCATATATGTGTTTTCATGTTATGAGCCAACATCCATATTACAAGATTTTGGACTCTCAGATCTTTGGTCTACAGTGCTCATTAGACTTTTTACAAGTGGATCTTAAAGGCATAGTTCACTTTTCCACAAAACTGCCTATGCAGGTATGGGGTGGGCTCTGGTCAGGGCTCTTACCACGTGCCAGATGTTGTAGACAACAATATCCGAGGTGCTCCATTCAGCTTATCGATAATTCATGGTTGAAGAAAGGTGGTGGTGATCCTCTTTATTCAGCTTTTTAGCTTGGTCCATAAAGGGTCGTCCTGGTGTGGATAGGACACTCCGGTACTCACTCATAGACAGAAAGCACAATTGGGAAAGTCCTTATTGAAGGCCAATTGTTTTTTTTTGTTTTTGTTTTTTAACTTGTTTCTCAGTCGGGTTGCATAAAAAAAATTTAAGAAAACGCATACATTTTTCATTTTGCAGTGAAAGTGCATTGATATTCGCATACTATGTTGGAGGTCTCTTACTGAATACACACGTATCTGCTATAACCAAATATACACTACATTGTCAAAAGTATTGGGACACCTGCCTTTACACGCACGTGAACTTTAATGGCATCTCAGTCTTGGTCCGTAGGGTTCAATATTGAGTTGGCCCACCATTTGCAGTTATAACAGCTTCAACTCTTCTGGGAAGGCCGTCCGCAAGGTTTAGGAGTTTGTCTATGGGAATGTTTGACCATTCTTCCAGAAGTGCATTTGTGAGGTCAGGTACTGATGTTGGGCGAGAAGGCCTGGCTCGCAGTCTCTGCTCTAATTCCTCCCAAAGGTGTTCTATCGGGTTGAGGTCAGGACTCTGTGCAGGCCAGTCAAGTTCCTCTACCCCAAACTCACTCATCCATGTCTTTATGGATCTTGCTTTGTGCACTGGTCCAAATCATTTGGTGGAGGGGGGATTATGGTGTGGGTTTTTTTTTTTTTCAGGGGTTGGGCTTGTCCCCTTAGTTCCAGTGAAGGGAACTCTTAAGGCGTCAGCAAACCAAGACATTTTGGACAATTTCATGCTCCCAACTTTATGGGAAGAGTTTGGGGACGGCCCCTTCCTGTTCCAACATGACTGCGCACCAGTGCACAAAAGCAAGGTCAATAAAGACATGGATTGAGCGAGTTTGGGGTGGAAGAACTTGATTGGCCTGCACAGAGTCCTTATCTCAACCCGATAGAACACCTTTGGGATGGATTAGAGTGGAGACTGCGAGATAGGCCTTCTCGTCCAACATCAGTGCCTGACCTCACAAATGCGCTTCTGGAAGAATGGTTAAACATTCCCAGAGACACCCTCCTAAACCTTGTGGACGACCTTCCCAGAAGAGTTAAAGCTGTTATAGCTGCAAAGGGCGGGGCCAACTCAATATTGAACCCAACAGACTAAGACTGGGATGCCATTAAAGTTCATGTGCGTGTCAAGGCAGACGTCCCAATACTTTTGACAAGATAGTGTATATTTGGTTATAGAAGATACATGTGTAATTCAATAAGAGACCTCCAACATAAACGTTGAAAATTCTCAATAAAAAGAACTATCCAGAATTATAGAGCCATTTATTGCAAACTGAACACAGCTGTTTCAGGCTTTCTTGGCCATCATCAGTGCAGTGTATGGAAACCATGGCTTCTATGGAGGAGAGCTTGGGATCCAATGGGACAGTTTAACCCTACAGGTTATGGTAGGAAAGGACTAAAAAAAGTCCTATAATCAAATTGGTTCATAGCACATACAGTGACGGGAAAAAAGTATTTGAGCCCCTGCTGATTTTGTACGTTTGCCCCACTGACAAAGAAATGATCAGTCTATAATTTTAATGGTCGGTTTATTATAACAGGTAGAGACAGAATAACAACAAAAATATCCCGAAAAACACATTTCAAAAAAGTTATAAATTGATTTGCATTTTAATGAGTGAAATAAGTATTTGTTTCCCTATCAATCAGAAAGATTTCTGGCTCCCAGATGTCTTATATACAAGTAACGAGCTGAGATTAGGAGCACTCTCTCTCTCTCTCTCTCTCCAAGCCCTGGTTCACACTGGTGCGATTTGACATGCGATTTGACATGTCAAATCGCATGTCAAATCGGCGAAATTTGCCGCAAATTGCGACCAATGGCACCGTCCTAATCGGTGCGACGCCGCATCTGCGGCGCTGCACCGATTACAAAAAGTAGTTTTTGTACTACTTTTTGCGATTTCAGCCGCGATTTACATTGACATCTGTTTCAGATGTCTTTGAAATCGCGGCCGAAATCGGGACTGACAGGCAGGAGTGAAATCGTGCGAGTTCAGCTGAACTCGCAGGCTTCACTCCCGCAGCCCCAGTGTGAACGTGGGCTTAAAGGGAGTGCTCCTAATCTCAACTTGTTACCTCTATAAAAGACACCTGTCCACAGAAGCAATCAATCAGATTCCAATCTCTCCACCACGGCCAAGACCCCAAAGAGCTGTCCAAGGATGTCTTGGAGAAGATTGTAGATCTACACAAGGCTGGAATGGGCTACAAGACCATCGCCAAGCAGCTTGGTGAGAGGGTGACAACAGTTGGTGCGATTATTTGCAAATGGAAGAAACACAATATAACTGTAAATCTCCCTCGGTCTGGGGCTCCATACAAGATCTCACCTCGTGGAGTTTCAGTGATCATGGGAATGGTGAGAACTATGTGGGAAAATCTTGGCAATGATCTCAGCTGGGACCATAGTCACCAAGAAAACAATCGGTAACACACTACACCAAGAAGGACTGAAATCCTGCAGCGCCCACAAGGTCCCCCTGCTCAAGAAATCACATGTACAGCCCGTCTGAAGTTTGCCAATGAACATTTGAATGATTCAGAGGAGAAATGGGGGAGAGTGTTGTGATCAGATGAGACCAAATTAAAGCTCTTTGGCATCAACTCAACTCGCCGTGTTTGGCGGAGGAGGAATGTTGCCTATGACCCCCAAGAACACCATCCCCACTGTCATACATGGAGAACACCATCCCCCACCATCATACATGGAGAACACCATCCCCCACCGTCATACATGGAGAACACCATCCCCCACCGTCATACATGGAGAACACCATCCCCACCGTCATACATGGAGAACACCATCCCCCACCGTCATACATGGAGAACACCATCCCCCCACCGTCATACATGGAGAACACCATCCCCCCACCGTCATACATGGAGAACACCATCCCCGCACCGTCATACATGGAGAACACCATCCCCCACCATCATACATGGAGAACACCATCCCCCACCGTCATACATGGAGAACACCATCCCCCACCGTCATCCATGGAGAACACCGTCCCCCACCGTCATACATGGAGAACACCCTCCCCCACCGTCATACATGGAGAACACCATCCCCCACCGTCATACATGGAGAACACCATCCCCGCACCGTCATACATGGAGAACACCATCCCCCCACCGTCATACATGGAGAACACCATCCCCCACCGTCATACATGGAGAACACCATCCCCCCACCGTCATACATGGAGAACACCATCCCCCACCGTCATACATGGAGAACACCATCCCCCACCGTCATACATGGAGAACACCATCCCCCACCGTCATCCATGGAGAACACCATCCCCCACCGTCATACATGGAGAACACCATCCCCGCACCGTCATACATGGAGAACACCATCCCCCACCATCATACATGGAGAACACCATTCCCCACCGTCATACATGGAGAACACCATCCCCCACCGTCATACATGGAGGTGGAAATATTATGCTTTGGGGGTGTTTTTCTGCTAAGGGGCCAGGACAACTTCACCGCATCAGAGGGATGATGGACGGGGCCCCATGTACCATCAAATCTTGGGTGAGAACCTCCTTCTCTCAGCCAGGGCATTGAAAACAGGTCGTGAATAGGTATTCCAGCATGACAATGACCCAAAACAAAAGGCCAAGGCAACAAAGGAGTGGTTCAAGAAAAAGCAGTTTAAAGTGGAGCTCCGCCGAAATTTTTTTATTAAAAGCCAGCAGCAACAAATACTGCAGCTGCTGACTTTTAATATTAGGGCACTTACCTGTCCTGGAGTCCAGCGACGTCCGCAGCAGAGGATGAGCAATCGCTCGTCACTCTGCTGCCCCCTCCGCCATCCTCGGGAGGGAACCAGGAAGTGAAGCCTTGCGGCTTCACTGCCCGGTTCCCTACGGCGCATGCGCGAGTCGCGCTGCGCCGTTCTGACTGGTCCGCGTGTGTTCTGGGAGCCGAGTGTCTCCCAGAACACAACGGGTATTCTACGGGAAGTGACGTACTTCCCGCAGATTTTCCGCAGAGAGGACTCCCGGAAGTGGGTGAAAATACCTGTCTTAGACAGGTATCTTCACCCCCCTCCCCCCTGAAAGGTGTCAATTGTGACACCGGAGGGGGGGGAGGGTTCCGATGAGCGGAAGTTCCACTTTAGGGTGGAGCTCCGCTTTAAGGTCCTGGAGTGGCCTAGCCAGTCTCCAGACCTTAATCCCATAGAAAATACGTGTAGGGATCCAAAGGTTTGAGTTACCAAACGTCAGCCTGGAAACCCTAATGACTTGGAGAGGATCTGCAAAAAGGACAAAATCCCTCCTGAGATGTATGCAAACCTGGAGGCCAACTCCAAGACACGTCTGACCTCTGTGATCGCCAACAAGGGTTTCTCCACCAAGTATGTTTTGCGAAGGGATAAAATCCTATTATTTCACTCATTAAAATACAAATCAATTTATAACTTTTTTGAAATGTGTTTTTCTGGATATTTTTGTTGTTCTGTCTCTCACTGTTATAATAAACCGACCATTAAAATAAAAACGAAACATTTCTTTGTCAGTGGGGCAAACGTACAAAATCAGCAGGGGATCAAATACTTTTTTTCCCCTCACTGTTGACTGGCTCTGGAAGTGAGGACATCAGGAACACTCTACCGCTGGATGATGGTGAAGCACGGTTGCCAGTGGATTGGAGGATTGGGTGAATATAAGCTTTCTCCTCTCCCCTCGGACAAAACGAGCAGTTAACCCTCTGCATAGGAAAACTGTTTTGGTTTTGCCCGGAGTTGGGCTTTAAAAGTCATCAGAAAATGGCTAATTTTATGCAATTTGTGAACTGCGGCATTTCCAAATTCTGAAGGACGACTTTCCTTCATGTACATAGTTTCCATATTTAAATTTTCAGAGCAGTCTCCTTATAATAGTCAGATCCACTCTGAATATTTATTAGGCCGACCATCATTCCCTGGAGGACCAGACCAACTTCTCTTCCTCTGGAGAGGCTTAAACTCCCGGCGGACTCCCAACAAGATAAAATAACAAATTGGAGACTCGGTTGGCCTCCTAGAAGGGTCGGCGTTGTCAGCAGGTAGACGAGGAAAAGGGGACAAGTTACTTCAGAAAAAAAATATATAAAAAAAAGTAAAACCATTAACACTCGGTTGATGATGATGTTGATAATAGAACAAATTTGACAACCTGTTTCAAAAGAGGTAATGCATTACTAATTAGCCCCGGGTGCCTGTGGCCTGAAATTAATGAGCTGCTGTTATGTAAATGTCATGTTAATTAAGGGGAGTGAGAAAGCCCAATAAATCTGCAGAAGATGGCAAAGTAGATGAACTCCCCAGCTTAATATTGTTCACACATTTTTTTATTTTTTCCTGAAAGTCACGCAGAAGGCTGTTTATTACAGAGCGACCAGTACATTGCCATCCCCGCCATTGACAAATCCATTTTTCTTAAGTGATCTCATTAGCGGGAGAGGCAGCAGCAGACGCCTGCCAGTGCCCAGCTACCTGATTCCAAGATGACTCTGGTGGACGGGGCCGCCGCTCCTCGCAACGCTAGGACAGAGCGATCAGTCCAAAAAAAAATGAAACATTTCCGCTGTTTGGACATTTTGTCTCCTACAAGTTCATGGTTTGCACAGTTGGGATCAGAGAAGCAAACAGAATGTAGAATTGATAGACTATAAAGAACAATCGTTTTTTCTTTTCTTTTTAAAGCAGAACTTACCCGTATATACTCGAGTATAAGCCGACCCGAATATAAGCCGAGGCACCTAATTTTACCACAAAAAACTGGGAAAAAGTATTGACTCGAGTATAAGCCTAGGGTGTCCATCTGCATTCCTCACTGTGCCTCACTTTGCCTCACTGTGTCCATGTGCATGCCTCACTGTGTCCATGCCTCACTGTGCCCATGCCTCACTGTGCCCATGACTAGACTGACTTTTAACATGGGAGTCTATGGAAGGGGTGCCTGGTTTTGAAAAATCGGTAATCCCCGGCCGTAGGTCCCCCAGACAAAAATCTTTGCACACTTGTAGAGGAGAAATGGGGCTACATGTGTGCCAAGTTTTGGGTCCAGGCCGGTACCCCAAAGTCCGGGAGATCAGGTGCAAAAAGGTGACTCGAGTATAAGCCGAGGGGGGCATTTTCAGCACAAAAAAATGTGCTGAAGAACTTGTGTGCCAAGTTCCGGGTCCAGGGGACCTAAGACCGGCCGGTACCGGGTCCCCAAAATCACCGGAGAAATTACCGTTTAACATGAGAGTCTATGGAAGGGGTGTCCGGCTTTGAAAAATCGGTGCTCCCCGGCCGTGGGTCCCCCGGACTACAAACTTTGCACACTTATAGAGGAGAAATGGGGCTACATGTGTGCCAAGTTTGGGGTCCAGGACGGTACCGGGTCCCCAAAGTTCGGGAGATCAGGCGCAAAAAGGTGACTCGAGTATAAGCCGAGGGGGGCATTTTCAGCACAAAAAAAATGTGCTGAAAAACTTGGCTTATACTCGAGTATATACGGTAACTGTATCTGAGCACTAAAACTAAACATGTGATCAGTTATGACACCAGCCATTTGATGGGTGACAGTTTGGTTGAGGACACGAGCAAATGTGCGCCAGATACCCAATTTACCTCCAGAAGTCCTGTTTGCAGTTTGCGAGAAGCCATGTGGACAAAGGTGCTCTTGTCAGATGAGACCAAAGTTGAACTTTTTGGCCTAATGTGTGGAGGAAAACTAATGCTGCACATCACCCTGAAAACCCCATCCCCACCTTGAAACATACTGTGTCCCACAGGCTCCTCGCACGATCCGGGTAGCTGGGAAAGGTTCTGGTGTGATGTTCAGCACAACATCACACCAGAACCTTTCCCAGCTACCCGGATCATGCGCGGAGCCTGTGGGACGCAGTAGAACGGTCAGGACTACCATATATACTCGAGTATAAGCCAAGTTTTTCAGCCCTTTTTTAGGGCTGAATGTACACCCAAATGTACTACTCGAGTCTATACCTGAAAATCTTCTTATACTGCGCCCGGCGTCCATTGTTTAAATATCGCGGCTTTCTCCTGGTCCCTTCCGTGATAGGCGTTTCCAGCAAACACTGTGTTGAGTGTTCCGCCTATCAGGGAGGTCCTCTCATTCTTGGACTCCGTTTCCCAGCAGACACTGTGTTCAGTGTTCCGCCTATCATGGACGTTCTCTTGCCTGCTGGAAAACGGAGTCCGAGAATGAGAGGATCTCCGTGATAGGCAGAACACTCAACACAGTGTTTGCTGGAAACGACTATCACGGAAGGGACTAGGAGAAAGGCGCGATATTTAAACAATGGACGCCGGCCGCAGTATAAGAAGATTTTCAGGTACACTCGGGCACAGGGAGGCTACAATGGACACAGTGAGGTTGGGCACAGTAAGGTGGCAATGGGCACAGTGAGGTGGCACAGTGAGGTGGCAATGGGCACAGTAAGGTTGGGCAATTGGCACAGTGAGGTGGCAATGGGCACATTTCCCCCTCTAGGCTTATACTCGAGTCAATAAGTTTTCCCAGTTTATTTGGGTAATATTAGGTACCTCGGCTTATACTCAGGTCGGCTTATACTCTATACGGTATATATGGTACATACTTATGACCAGCATGACTCCCACTTATATCTTGTAAGTGTTTTTAATCTTGTGCAAAAATGGGAAGAAATTCTGGACAGCCGCACTCCAAAAAAGTTTTTGCCTTTTATTCAATAATGGACATCAAAAATACATGCCACAGCAGAACAGAACGGACAGAAGGCTTGACGCGTTTCACACTAACAAACAGTGCTTAGTCATAGCACATTTAATCTTGTGCAATAAATAAAACTGTTTTAATACTACACTTAGAGAGGCGCCTCCCCCCCGTTTCTTTTCTATGTTTTGCCTGCTTTCTCTAAGTGGCGTGAGAAGGTGTTGTAGAGGGTGTAGCTGTCAACATTGTTACTGCTAACAACTCATTAGTCAGCACCGGGCCACACTAAAGCCTCGTACACACGATCCGTTTGTTGGCAAACGGTTGTCCTAAAATCTGACCGTTAGTACGCTTCTTCTGACAATTGTTGTCCAACTTTCGGCCAACAAATGTTGTATGGCAGGCTAGTAAATTTTCAGCGGACAACAGTCTGTTGTCTGATTTTCGTATTGTCAGTACACAAGTCCGTCACACAAGTCGAAAGTACAAACACGCATGCTCGGAATTAATGCTCACCAAACACGAGATTAGCAGAAGGGGCCCAGAGGGTGGCACTTAAGAGCTGAAATTTCTCATAGTACGTCACTACGTTCGTGTTGGTTGGCTGACAATTGTGTGTACCGTTATGCCCCGTACACGCGATCGGACCTTTTTCTGATCATACTTCCATCGGAATTCCGACAGAATTTCATCGGGAAAAAAATGGAACATGTTCTATTTGAAAATTCCGATGGAATTTATCTGAATTTCTCCAATGGGGCCTACACACGGTCGGAATTTCCGATGAAAAAACCTCAACAGACTCCATCTGACTTTTTTCATCGGAAATTCCTATCGTGTGTACAGGGCATTAGTGTGCAAGACCAGATCCAGGCACACGCCCTTTGGACAAAAATTAGATGCTCGGTTGGCCAACAATCGGATCGTGTGTACGAGGCTTTAGTCCTTCCCATTGCTTTTCCTGGATACACAGTTCTTGCCTTTGCTGAAACCACTGTGAGCTGCAGGGTCTGGAAGGGGGAGCACAGACACAAATGAAGGATTTGGCTCCGTAAGGCAGTGGCTCATAAGGGGCGACACCACCCCCCCCCCAATCCATGCACCCGGCCCCTAATCTCCATGCAGGGCGCTGGATGCATAGAATTAATGTGTTTGTTTTTTTTAAGCACACGATTAGAGCCTGAGGCTCTAATTGGCTTCAAAAGGGTGGGCCCCAAGCCCACCCAGTTGTGTGACATTAGCGAATTAATATTCGCTAATGTCTTCCTGCTTCTCCTCCAGGCCAATCCGGTCTCAGGACCCGATTTCTGTTCGGGAGGACAAACAACGGCCCCGGGCTTGTTCCTCTGCAAGCGGTGCAGCGAGGAGCAGCAGGTGGAGAGGCAGCAACAGCCTCTTCCAGGAGCCCTTCCCCCGGATCCAGCACCATCACCACCACCTCGTCATCGCCTTCCTGTCCGCACCTCTACAACAGCGAGAGAAGGCCGCCCAAGCTAAGCAACAACATCAACCCGGGGGCTCCTTGGTCTCCCCAAACACCGGCTCATCAAGATTGACAGCTAAGGATAAGGTAAGGCCATGGGGGGGGGGGGGGGGTAGTGCGAGTAAAGGGGCCAGGTTTGTTTGCCACCCAATTCCTCGTCAACCCCCCCTTCCCCTCAAAAGAATTGAACATTGAACACCAGCTGCAACTGCCGCAAGGAAAGATACAGGAAGCTTGCACATCACACAGTAATGGGATATGGCATTGACAGTGACACAGAGGAGCCTTTTGTTGTTCTCCAGCGTTGTTAATATAGCTTTTTGCATTGGCCCATTTTAAAAATGCAATTTAGGACTTCTGCACAGTTGGGGTGGCTTTTACTAAGTCCGCAGTTGGCCCATCCAGCGTCACAGAGCTGCATGTAATGCTTTCCCTGCACTGAAGTTCATGTTCCTACATAACACTTCCTCTGCAAAAAACTGAGCTGAAAACAAAGGCTTTAAATCTTTCTACACAACGAAGTGTAAGACAACAGATGCCTTTTTCCCCCTCTTTGTTCTAGCTTCTAAATGAAAATATTTTAGTTGAAGGTCATACTTGTTCGCATTCCCAGTACCGAAAGAGTCAACTTACGCCGGCGTTGTTAAACAGCAGCCTTAATTTGTCTCCCTGTTTGAAACGCCATCCAATTATCAAAGCTGCAACAGAGAAGCAGTTACTAAGGCTATCCATTTATCTTAACCCGTCCTCAGTAAAAATCTGTGCTTCACGCTTATGCCGTGAATACATTGAATTGGCCCGTTGGCTTAACAAGATCTCTTGAGAGCGCGTACGTGACGTGGGGAGCGATGGACCCGCTGGATGGGGGCCAGAATTGATTTGCAGGCTGGCTTTAAAAATACTGCGAGAAAGAAAATAGAGAAAAGTCCGACCTGCAAAACTGCGAGGACCCCCTGGGAACAGAGTTTGTCTATAGACTCATTTTATAAACGTTGGAAGAAATTCTCTCCTCCTCGGCATGCCATCCTGGGGTGCTCCAGCTGCATTGTTTAGCCAAGAGCAGGACTGAATATTCGTGGCCTTTGTCAATAACTGTAATAAAGGGATTAATTTGGCCATATAATGTGGAGTGTATCTCATTAAAGTGTCAGCGTTTTATTTGTGGTGTATCTTGGGGGACGTTTTGGTGATATATGGAGCATCTCTGTGTCTTTGCGGAAGGAAATGCTTGAACACTAATGAAAGATATGGGATAAACAAACACTGCAGGGCTATCTTTGGATTGGGCCCCAGGTCTGTATTTTTTTTAGTGGGACATATCTGGCCCAGCGTGTCGGATGTATCAGTGCTGAGCAAGGCTTGGCACCATCTCAGAGATTCCGAAAACATTTCTGCAGATCTTCTGGCCTTCAGAACTTGGTGTTCTATTTCACCCTTCCAGATCGATTTTCAGGAACAGAATAGTTTCTGGTGCATTTATAGACACTCTTTGTGGCCTTGTCCTGTAAGCTAAAACCTACAACAAGGTTTTGGTAGTAGAGTTCTCCACTGTGCCCTAGATGGTTTTAAAATGAGAAAAAACCTCTAGTTTGTGGGATTTTGGAGGCAATGTAAAAAATATGAAAAAAACTAAATTAAAATATCGAAATGTTTATTTATACACATGCCACGTGACGCGGACACATATATGAAAAAAGAACAAATTGTACAAAAAAGCACATATATATGAAAATTATACAGAAACTACATAGATCTGACATAATACAAATCTTCCGAAGATGAATACAATAGCCTGAGTTGACCGCTCCAGCCAGAAGCAGATCAAAGGAGGCTTGTCCAACGCGTTTCAAACTGTAAACGTCCTTCTTCAGGGAATTCAAATGCATTCACTTCTACGAGAATAAATTTTCTATTAAATACAGAAACAATAAAATAAGTTTCCACTTTAATTTCAACTGTTATATGGAATACAGCGAAACAGCAAAAAAACTTACACAAAAAACTCATATGAAAAAATGTTCCATCAATGCTCCCATATGTGCATCACAGGTTCCAGTAACACTGTGTTGTGGATTCCCCGATGCCCTCAAAGTTCCAGGAAAACTTTTCCATCAGAAACAAGTCCATATAAGAAGTACGGACATATGAAAAAATTGGTCCAAGATAGGTGCCTTAAATAAAAAATATAACATACATAGGTATGAAAGTAATTCCATTGGGGAGTAAAATAAATCTCCCTAAAGGAAATGGATATGGTACCTGTAGATGGAAAGTGGAGATCTACAATTCGGATTCATCAGGTAATATAACTCATATAGGAGGACAAAAACCAGTGGATTCTTGAGTCCAAAGATATATGTCCTAAAACATCAAAATATATATATGTCCTAAAACATCAAAAAATATATATATATTTTGATGTTTTAGGACATATATCTTTGGACTCAAGAATCCACTGGTTTTTGTCCTCCTATATGAGTTATATTACCTGATGAATCCGAATTGTAGATCTCCACTTTCCATCTACAGGTACCATATCCATTTCCTTTAGGGAGATTTATTTTACTCCCCAATGGAATTACTTTCATACCTATGTATGTTATATTTTTTATTTAAGGCACCTATCTTGGACCAATTTTTTCATATGTCCGTACTTCTTATATGGACTTGTTTCTGATGGAAAAGTTTTCCTGGAACTTTGAGGGCATCGGGGAATCCACAACACAGTGTTACTGGAACCTGTGATGCACATATGGGAGCATTGATGGAACATTTTTTCATATGAGTTTTTTGTGTAAGTTTTTTTTCTGTTTCGCTGTATTCCATATAACAGTTGAAATTAAAGTGGAAACTTATTTTATTGTTTCTGTATTTAATAGAAAATTTATTCTCGTAGAAGTGAATGCATTTGAATTCCCTGAAGAAGGACGTTTACAGTTTGAAACGCGTTGGACAAGCCTCCTTTGATCTGCTTCTGGCTGGAGCGGTCAACTCAGGCTATTGTATTCATCTTCGGAAGATTTGTATTATGTCAGATCTATGTAGTTTCTGTATAATTTTCATATATATGTGCTTTTTTGTACAATTTGTTCTTTTTTCATATATGTGTCCGCGTCACGTGGCATGTGTATAAATAAACATTTCGATATTTTAATTTAGTTTTTTTCATATTTTTTACATTGCCTCCAAAATCCCACAAACTAGAGGTTTTTTCTCATTTTATACATATTTGGGATGATGGCAATTACATGTTGGGTTGCATGGGGTGTTAAATTTTTTCCCCTAGATGGTTTTATATCTGGTTCCTTTTTTATCCCATGATCTAGGTCAAACTTTTACCTCAGAGGAACCCTTAAAAGAATTTTCATGTCTCAGGGCACCCTTTCTAAAACCAATTAATCGGGAGTCCATGGGGAAATTGTCACTTACATTTTGATCTGTAGGAAGAATGCAGCCCTTACAGTGGTGGTCAGAATGTCGCCCTTACAGACAGCTAAAAACATAATTGGGTCATGCTCATAGGTGTGCGCAGCCTATTGCATTAGGGTGTGCACCCCAAAGCTCAAACACACACTACTCACTACTACTCACATCACTCACAATGTTCATTCAGAAAGGGAAGGGGCTGATAAATACATATTTACTGGCCCCTTCCCTCACTCATCCTAAAACATCTCAGCAGCAACAGCTGGCAGGAGAGGAGGGAAGCCAGAAGTGCTACCAGGGCAGTAGGGGGAATCTGTGCTGCACAGGGTGATTAGGGTTTGCCTGGGCACACCCGGCACACCCTGTGCGCACGCCTATGGTCATGCTGCTGGTTTTGCCGAATAGCTTTGGTCCTTGAAACTATGCAGGCACCATCAAATTGGAGGTCAATCGGCCAAAGCTCATGGAACCCCTAGCAACCTCGGAAGCCTGGTTGAGAATGGCTGATCTAGGTCGTGATGCTGCAAGACTCGCCATGCTTGATTTATGTTGTGATTCTTGTGCTAGAAGTGAAGTGCTTCTTGGTTATGTCCTGTAAATAGGGATGAGCTCCGGCCACCCGCGATCGGGGGGAACGACAGCCAGAATGGGGATTTGTGTGTAAACACATAAATCCCTGTTCTGACAGAGGAGAGGAGACAGATCTTTTGTTACTAGTAAGTAGGAACAGCGATATGTCTCCTCCCCCAGTCAGTCCCATCCCCATACAGTTAGAAACTAGGGATGAGCTCCAGCATGTTCGCATTTAACACGTGTCGAGCCTGCCAGGAAGTCAGCACCGCGCTGCGCTAATCACAGCCAGGGAGACATTTCCCGATCTCTGCAGCCGAGCATCGGGAAATGTCTCCCTGCCTGTCATTAGCGCAGCGCGGTGCCGACTTCCTGGCGGGCTCTGCACGTGTTCAATGCGAACACGCCGGAGCTCATCCCTACCTGTAAATAATACTTATTTTGGTGAGGCCCAGAAGTAAAGCTTTCCTTGGTCTTGTCCTGTTATTGGAACTCCCTTTATTCTTTTCTGGAAATAGAGTTCTCCTTGAACTGTCCCAACTTTTCTTGACCATGTTCTGTGAATTCAATTTTGTTTAGTCCCGTCCTGGAAGTGGAGCTCTCTCCAGTCCTATCCTGGGGAGGGAGCTTTCTTTAGTCCCTCCCTGGTAAGGAGCTCTCTTTATCCTACCCTGAGAGGGAAGCTGTCTATTAGTCCCACCCTGAGAGGCAAGCTCATATCAGTCCCATTCTGGGAGGTGAAATCTCATTGGTCCCATCCTGGGAGGGACTTGTCCTCAGCCTTGTCCTGGGAAAGTAACTCTCCTCAGTCCTGTCCTGCAAGGGGAACTCTCCTCCGTCCCATCCTGTAAAGGGAGCACCCTCCAGTCCTGTTCTGGTATGGAAGCTCTCCTGCTTCATTCTGTAAGGCTCCATGCATACTGGCTTAAAAATCGCTGCTTCTGCAGGAGTTTTGTGTTCGGCCTGTAGAAGCTGCTCAATGTTATCCTATGTGTCCATGCACATTAGGAAGAATACAGACATATTTTGAGCTCAACGTTTAGAGGCAGGAAAAAAAACCTTCTGGTTTGAGTTTCTGGTTGAAGCTTTCTGGCAGAAAAAACGGAAAACTCTCCTAAACTTTGTACTTTTTTTTCTGCCTGGGGAAGTGGAGTTTTTTTAAGCCCAGTGTGCATGGAGCCTAAGGGGGGGAGGTATTCTTTGATCCTAATCTGGGAGGGGGGCATTATTTGGTCTTGTCCTGGGAGGGGGCTCTCCTCAGTCCAGACCTGGGAGGTGTCTGGTGTGTGTGTTTGTGATAGGGCAAACCCTGCTGGCAGTTCATAGTGCCATTAAAATTTGACAGTCTTTATCGAGCCCTAACATAAGTCTTCTATTGCATCTCATCGTGATTGTAATAACCTCCACTGCTCAAGCCCTGAAGAAGGCCTTTCCCCCCATACATGTTGTCACTATTTGATGCTCTTACCAAAATAAATTTTCAAAAAGACCTCTTAGTGATACAAACTTTTGTACTAGGCACGCCTCAATACCCACCCCAGAGTTTACCACCCTGGCAGGTCCTGACCTGGGAGGGGATTTTGCTCCAGTTCTGGGAAGAGGAGCTCTCTTTGGTTCCATCCTGTGACCTCTCCTCAGTCCATCCTGTGAGGAGCGGGGGGGAGTCTCCTCTGTCTGATCCTGTGAGTGGGGGGGGGGGGGTCTCCTTTGTCCCATCCTGTGAGTGTAGCTCTCTTTGGTCCCAACCTGTGAGGGGAGCTGTCCTCGGTCCCATTCTGGTAGAGGAGCTCTCATTAGTCTCGTCCTGGGAGGGAAACTCTACTTGGCCATGTCCTGGTTGTTGAGCCCTCTTTGGTTCTGTCCTAGGTGTGGAGCTTCTCTTCGATCTATTCTGGAAAGGGAGCTCTCTTTAAGATCTCTTTTTTCCTGACCATACATTAGAACAGTTTTGGTCCTCTCCTGGGAATGGAGCACTCTTAGGCCTTTTCCCGATAATGGTAGTTGATCTGATATCACAATGCTCTCTCTATTGGTTGTTTTGTGATCGACATTTCCCACACACTGAATGTTTCCTCTTCAGATCAATAAAAGATCTACAGATGCACCAGATCCATACCCAAATCAAGCATCCATACTTTTATTTAGTCTTTATTGCTACATCTGCATTGAATAGATTAGAATATTTTCTGTGAACATCCTAGACCCTGCTGTAAACCTCTGAGCCTCTGAGCAAATCTTGAGCACTTGTGAAATCTCTCTGTTTGTTGGAGAAACGTAGTAATTTCCTTTGGAATATAAATGTCCCTGCCGTTCTTAAGGTTAGGCCCAGATAAGCGTTCTGCTTGTGAGCACTTAACATTTAAATGTTTCGAAAAACACATTTTAACATTTTATATAACAAAGATGTGCCATGAACTACACACTAATAAGACCTTATGGTCAGTTTCATCTAGTCGGGTACAGATAGTTTTTTTTCTTTATTTCTGTTTTTTTTGATCCATTAAAATAAGGATCATGTAAAATATTCATTGACATTTCAGAGAAGAGACAGTCTTTCCCAGTCATATCTGGTTGTAGAGCAGTTTGATGATGACATGTGAAAACAATGTGCTAAAATACTGCAATTTTTTCACAGGATTTAAAGGATAAAGTTTACTTTGAAAAATGTACCAAACCAGGGCAGTTCCAATGACTAGAGTCATTCTGAGGGAGCCACTTTTGCCAATTACACTCTGGCCTCAGTTAATTATTCGTAGAAGGTTCACCAGCAGGAGGAAGGAGGTCCTGATTCCTCTATATAGATCTCTATATCACTAGAGGGATCACCAGCAGGAGAAAAGAGGTCTTGGTTCTTCTATATAGATCTTTAGTTATCACTGGAGAGATCACTAGTAAGAGGAAGAAGGCCCTGATTCCTCTATATAGATCTTTATATCACTAGAGAGGTCACCAGCAGGAGGAAGGAGGTCCTGATCCCTCTATATAGATCTTTATATCACTAGAGGGTTCACCAGCAGGAGGAAGGAGGTCCTGATTCCTCTATATAGATCTCTATATCACTAGAGGGATCACCAGCAGGAGAAAAGAGGTCTTGGTTCTTCTATATAGATCTTTAGTTATCACTGGAGAGATCACTAGTAAGAGGAAGAAGGCCCTGATTCCTCTATATAGATCTTTATATCACTAGAGAGGTCACCAGCAGGAGGAAGGAGGTCCTGATCCCTCTATATAGATCTTTATATCACTAGAGGGGTCATCAGCAGGAGGAAGGAGGTCCTGATTCCTCTATATAGATCTTTATATCACTAGAGGGATCACCAGCAGGAGGAAGGAGGTCCTGATTCCTCTATATAGATCTTTATATCACTAGAGGGGTCACCAGCAGGAGGAAGGAGGTCCTGATTCCTCTATATAGATCTTTATCTCACTAGAGGGATCACCAGCAGGAGGAAGCAAGTCCTGATTCCTCTATATAGAACTTTATATCACTAGAGGGGTCACCAGCAGGAGGAAGGAGGTCCTGATTCCTCTGTATAGATCTTTATATCACTAGAGGGGTCACCAGCAGGAGGAAGGAGGTCCTGATTCCTCTATATAGATCTTTATATCACTAGAGGGATCACCAGCCGGAGGAAGGAGGTCCTGATTCCTCTATATAGATCTTTATATCACTAGAGGGATCACCAGCCGGAGGAAGGAGGTCCTGATTCCTCTATATAGATCTTTATATCACTAGAGGGGTCATCAGCAGGAGGAAGGAGGTCCTGATTCCTCTGTATAGATCTTTATATCACTAGAGGGGTCACCAGCAGGAGGAAGGAGGTCCTGATTCCCCTATATAGATCTTTATATCACTAGAGGGGTCACCAGCAGGAGGAAGGACGTCCTGATTCCTCTATATAGATCTTTATATCACTAGAGGGGTCATCAGCAGGAGGAAGGAGGTCCTGATTCCTCTGTATAGATCTTTATATCACTAGAGGGGTCACCAGCAGGAGGAAGGAGGTCCTGATTCCCCTATATAGATATTTATATCACTAGAAGGGTCACCAGCAGGAGGAAGGAGGTCCTGATTCCTCTATATAGATCTTTATATCACTAGAGGGGTCACCAGCAGGAGGAAGGAGGTCCTGATTCCCCTATATAGATATTTATATCACTAGAAGGGTCACCAGCAGGAGGAAGGAGGTCCTGATTCCTCTATATAGATCTTTATATCACTAGAGGGGTCACCAGCAGGAGGAAGGAGGTCCTGATTCCCCTATATAGATATTTATATCACTAGAAGGGTCACCAGCAGGAGGAAGGAGGTCCTGATTCCTCTATATAGATCTTTATATCACTAGAGGGGTCACCAGCAGGAGGAAGGAGGTCCTGATTCCTCTATATAGATCTTTATATCACTAGAGGGATCACCAGCAGGAGGAAGGAGGTCCTGATTCCTCTATATAGATCTTTATATCACTAGAGGGATCACCAGCAGGAGGAAGGAGGTCCTGATTCCTCTATATAGATCTTTATATCACTAGAGGGATCACCAGCAGGAGGAAGGAGGTCCTGATTCCTCTATATAGATCTTTATATCACTAGAGGGGTCACCAGCAGGAGGAAGGAGGTCCTGATTAGTCATAGGAACATGCTGGTCTTAAAAGTTGGGTTGAAGAACCCCTGTATGACCTCTACATCCTTTAGCTACATAAAATCTTTTGCCTTTTTTATAAGTGGTCACTGTGATTAAATCTGCCGTTCTCGTGCTCACTGATCACATGTTTTTGGGTAATTAGGCTCCCCTAGTCCATTTTAACTTCATTAATTAGGTGATATAAATGCTGCCGTCCCCTTTGTCGGCGGTGAAGTAATAGAGATTCAGGTGAGGTTATCTTTAGGGAGTGCCTGGCGAATCGCACAGCGTGAACATTAATAATGAATGGCGTCAGTCTCCTCACCAGAAATAAACTCTGCGCCCTCCCGCTGCTTCATTAGGCAATTTGCATTACAAATCTGGCGTTTCTCTCATTCCAGAAGCTTCAGAGACCTGCTAATCCGCCAGATTGTTTAACGGGTAGCTACAGAGGCGGCGGATAAACATTTGTCTATTCTCAGTTTGCTTACTGCGTTTATCAGATGCATATACAATGGTTGCATGTGAAATCAGACACCTCCGTCTGTCACTTATGTGTTCAAAACTATTCAGAAGCTCAATTGTAAATGTATACTGTAGTATAATACGATAAAGTCGGGGGGGAAGGAAGGGGGGGGGGGTACTGCAAAACCTACTCATCAGACTCCACAAGGGCATTTTTCCTGTCTTATCTTGGTGAGGATTAAGCTCTACCTTGTTCACAAAACATTTAAATAGTGTCAAGTGACTTTCTTATTGCCTGAGAGTGCTGGTGGTGTCTTTAACCACTTCAATACCGGACACTTTCACCCCCTCCCTGCCCAGGCCAATTTTTCAGCTTTCAGCGCTGTCACACTTTAAATGACAATTACACGGCCTTGCAACACTGTACCCATATAAAAAAAATAAAAAATTTTGAGGCAGAGTTTTCTTTTGGAGAAACACCAATGGAACTAGGAAATATACTTTAGACGGCACATAGATAGATATTGTAAAAAATCTAGGGGTTTTTTTATTCATAGAAAAAGATCTCTTAATAAAAGTACAATAATACATTTTAAGAAAAAATGACATTTATAATAAACATTAGTATAGGATCCAGAATAAAGTTCTATTCACACTTCCCACGAGTTACAATAATCATGTAAGGGCTCTTTCACACGGAGGGTCCGTTCAGGTCCGCCTGTCAGTTTTTTAGGCGGACCTAAACGGATCCTCCATGTAGCCCTATGGAGCCACGGATGTCAGCCGTGACATGTCCGCTGACATCCGACCCGCTCCGCCAAAGTGTGACGGAGGAAAACCCTATTACTCTTTCGTCCATGGACCGACACAGCTTCTCTATTGACAAAGTGGGTATTATCCGTTAATTAGGAGTGACTAGGCAGAAAAACTTGTAAAAAGTGTTGCATCACACCTTCTACAGTACCGCCCAGGGGGCAGACCCTCTGGCTATACCCTCTCAGTCTGCACATCGCAGATCAGTTTTTTTCTGTCTAGCAAGGAGTAGGACATGGCTCCCTTCGGGCCCATTGGTCCGGGGAAAAAAGATATATATATATATATATTTTTTTTATTTTTATTTTTTTTGCCACATTTGTTGTTTCCTGCGATCTTCGATCAACTGCCGACTGGGTGACAGGCTGGATCCTCGATCCTTGTAGTCTCCCCAGTTTCGGCCATCGAGCGTGTGCCGACCCTAGCTACGCGCTGGGTTTTCCACGACATGCCCGTCGCTCCACGGGTGGCCGGTGAGCCTACGCTCCGGGGCCTGCATCGGACCGCTCAGCTTCGGCTGACCTTACAGCCGAGTCGCAGCAGCCTGGCCGGTGAGCTTACGCTCCAAGGCTTGCATCGGACCGCTCAGCTTCGGCTGACCTTACGGCCGAGTCGCAGCAGCCTGTCCGGTGAGCGTCATGCTCCAGGGCATACATATGATCGTCCCTTCTGGGTCCAATCACAGCATGCCTGGCCAACAGTCACCTTCCATGCGCGGACGATGATCTGTTTGGAATGTCTTCCAGCAGAATACATGCAGGATAGGTAAGTAAAACTCCCCTGCCTCGGCTGGGTGATTTAGCTGGACATTCCTGGAGAGATCAAGTAAGTGGTTGTGGCCCCTTTCTTCCCTCTCTCCCTGCCTTTCCCTCCTCCCTGGGCTTCTAGCTAAAGGTTGCTGGGTGCTGGGGGTCACCTAGGGGGTCCCACTGGAGCGGGGCTGGCTGTAACTAACATTTAAAAGAAATGTCATTTTTTGCTTACCTGTGTTTCTGTGTCTCCATGCTGTCGGCGGCCATTTTGAGGTGGTCCATGCCAAGTTTGGCCTCTTGTAACTGCCTGGCGGCCATCTTCCTGTGGTTCGGCCACACCCACTGGCCCCTATCAGGTGATCGGCGGCCATGTTTGTCCACCCTGTATGCAGATATTGCCGTTCGGCGGCCATCTTTTTGTGGGCTATGGCTGCCTGACCTCTATCTTCTGTCGGCGGCCATTTTCTTAGAGCCCACATTATCTTCCATACAGACGTTTTTGGCAACCATTTTGCGAGAGCCTCCGGCCTCTAGGGTGCATTACACTGGCGCGAAAATTCACACAGGAAGTGCTGATAAAAGAAGCAGACTGACACAGCAGCAAGGGGACAGCATCACAGGCGCAGCATAGCAGTACCTATCCAGGGTGGTGAGTCCTCTGGGTAACCCAGCATCTCTGCAGCACAGGAGGGTGGCCTATTGATATCTTGCCTGGAGCCCTGTGAGTGTCAGCGTGTGGTCAGCATGGCATCTGAGCCAGAGGTCTTCTCCCCTGAAACACCAGATTTAGCAGCTGGTGTCCCTGAGGTGTCTATGGATGCTATGTCGGCAATCCTAGAGGCGTTTGCTGCCAGGGTGGAAGCAGCACACGGGAATACAGGGGGTAATAAACGCCCCCGTCCCCTGCAATCTTCTGGGGATATTTCTGATGCAGAACCAGGTCCAGCTACGGCTCATGGCCCAGATTCTGATGCATCAGAGACTGCAGACCGTGACCGATCGGACAGTGAGGAGGACTCCAAGTCCAGGTCAGTACGCGAGACGGCTTTGGTATCTGACCTTATTACTGCAGTGCGGGATACACTAAAGTTGGAAAGGACTGAAGAAGTAGCAGATACTCCAGTCCCCTTTGGGTTTCGTAAACCTGCCCGCACTGCTAAGGTGTTCCCTTGTGTGTCTTATTTTGACAAACTCTTATACAAGGAATGGGAGAACCCACTGAGGGTCTTTACAGCCCCAAAGAGGTTTGCAGTACGGTACCCGTTTGAGGAGAGTTTTCTGAAGATATGGACCTCTCCCCCTATAGTGGACCCTTCGGTGTCCAGACTTAATAGAGCCACCACTATTCCAGTAGAAGGGGCTCCTGTTTTCAAGGACCCTGTGGATAAGAAGGCTAAAGCACTCGCTCGCTACCTATACTCAGTGGTAGGCTCGGCAGTACGCCCGGCATTGGCGGGGGCCCTAGTGTCTCAGACACTTACTGAATGGGCAAAATTGCTACTCCAGGGGTTAAAGGAGCGAGATGCTCCTCCTAATGAGATAACTTTGGCCGACCAGTTGGTCCAGGGCCTTAAGTTTGTCTGCGAGTCAGACATGGATACTATTCCCCTGCTGTCAAGAGCTTCGGTTTATGCAGTAGCAATACGCCGCCTGATCTGGCTAAAGACCAGACTTCCAAGAAAGCCCTATTGGATCTGCCTTTTAAGGGCGACAGACTTTTTGGGGCTTCTCTGGATGACATCATCAAGGATGCCACAGGAGGTAAAAGCACTTTGCTTCCCCAAACTAGCAAGGGTAAGGGACCACGCCAAGGGCAAGGGCCCTCCTTTACTGCACGTAAGCGGTTTTTTCGCCCCCTTAAGGCGACAGGGAAAAGACCCCAGGCCGATAAAGCGCCTGCCCAAGGACAAAAGCGTCCTTGGTCCCGCAGACCCAACAAGCCTGCGGACAAATCTGCGTCCACATGAAGGTCCGCCCCCACCCAGCTCTCGGGTGGGGGGACGTCTTCGCAAATTCGCGACTCAGTGGACTGCTCTAGTCTCCGACAGGTGGGTTTGCGAAGTAATCTCCTCAGGCTACAAGATAGAATTTCTCTCTTGTCCACCAGACAGATTCATCACCTCCAATCTCCAGCTACTACCGACCCGTCGGGAGGCCCTGTATGGGGCGGTCCAGGGTCTACTGGAACGCGGGGTAGTTATTCCAGTTCCAGAACAGGAACGGGGTCAGGGTTTTTACTCAAATCTGTTCATTGTGCCAAAGAAGGAGGGGGTTCGTCCAATCTTGGATCTCAGAGCCCTCAATTGCTTTGTGAAGGTACAAAGATTTCGGATGGAGTCGGTTCGATCCGTAGTCACGGCTCTCCATCCGGGGGACTTTCTGGCCTCCTTGGACATCAAGGACGCATACCTGCATGTCCCCATATACTCCAGACACCAGAGGTTTCTGCGATTTGCTATCGGGAAGAACCACTACCAGTTTGTGGCCCTCCCGTTTGGCCTTGCCTCAGCACCCAGGACGTTCACTAAGGTGCTCGCTCCGATTCTGGCACTTCTAAGACAGCGGGGTATCGCTATCACAGGTTACTTGGACGACCTTCTGCTGAAGGCCCCTTCAAGCTCAGAATTAGAGGTAAGCGTGTCCATTACCTGTCAGACTCTTCGAGACTGTGGTTGGATACTAAACACGCAAAAGTCAGTATTGGTGCCCACTCAACGCCTAGTGTACCTGGGGTTGATTCTGGATTCCTCAGAGGCAAAGGTATTCCTCCCGGTGGAGAAGTTGCAGACCCTCCGGGCTGCAGTACGGCAGCTGACTTCCAGGAATTGGTCGTCACTCAGTTTTTGCATGCGAGTGTTGGGCCTCATGGTAGCCTCCTTCGAGGCGGTCCCATATGCTCAATACCACACTCGAGTGTTACAGAAGGAAGTTCTGTCCAGATGGAACAGATGCCCTTCATCTCTGGATTATCAAATCCGAGTGAGCCACCTAGTCAGGAGATCCCTGGTATGGTGGCTGACAGCACCGGCTCTAATGGCCGGGAAGTCATTTCTTCCGGTTTACTGGATAGTGATCACGACGGACGCCAGCCTTACAGGTTGGGGGGGAGTCTGGGGTGTCCAGTCGGCGCAAGGTCGCTGGACCCCAGAGGAAGCCCTCCTGCCGATCAATGTCCTGGAGATCCGGGCGATCAAGCTGTGCCTCTTCAAATGGTCTCAGAGACTGCAAGGGCGTCCAGTCAGGATCCAGTCAGACAACGCCACAGCAGTGGCATATGTCAATCATCAAGGAGGAACAAGAAGCTCAGCTGCAGCATCGGAGATCGCTCGCATCCTGAAGTGGGCAGAGAGGAGCGTACCGGCACTGTCGGCCGTGTACATTCCGGGTGTGGAAAACTGGCAGGCGGACTACCTGAGCCGCCAGATGCTGGACCAGGGAGAATGGTCCTTACACCCGGAGGTGTTCCAACTCCTCTGCCAAAGATGGGGCACACCAGACGTAGATCTTCTGGCTTCCCGACTCAATCGGAAGGTATTGAGGTTTGTGGCCCGGTCAAGAGACCCATGGGCAGACGCAACGGACGCGTTGGTAGCATCGTGGGGTCAGTATCGGCTAATCTATGCCTTCCCTCCCTTAAGGCTTCTTCCTCTTCTGCTCCGCAGAGTGGAGGCAGAGGGAATTCCAATGATCCTAATCGCTCCAGATTGGCCTCAGTGTCCTTGGTACGCCGATCTAGTACGTCTGGTAGCAGACGTCCCCTGGCGCCTACCACTACGGAAGGACCTGCTATCGCAAGGTCCCATATTCCATCCTGCTTTACAGTCATTGGCTTTAACGGCATGGCTGTTGAGAACCAGGTACTGAGAGATCGGGGCCTGTCAGACTCAGTAATCTCTACTATGAGAAGTGCTCGGAATCCGTCCTCTAGGAAGGTCTATCACCGCACTTGGAGGGCCTACATCTCCATGTGTGAGGAAATGAAATGGCATCCACGTACCTATTTGGTTTCCAGAATCCTGCTGTTTTTACAGCATGGGGTAGACCAAAGGCTTGCCCTAAGTACGATTAAGGGACAGATATCTGCCCTGACTGTCTTTTTTCAGCGACCCCTGGCGACTCACTCTCTCGTGAGTACATTTGTGCAGGGGGTTCGACATGTGGCCCCTCCGGTCCGCCCCCCGTTACCTCCGTGGGACTTGAACCTGGTCCTCTCGGTGCTTCAGAAGGCACCGTTTGAGAATATTAGAGATATTCCCCTGTTGACACTTTCTCAGAAGGTGGTCTTTTTGGTGGCTGTTACGTCATTTAGACGAGTCTCTGAGCTGGCAGCCCTGTCCTGCAAGGCTCCCTATTTGATTTTCCACAAGGATAAGGTGGTGCTGCGGCCGCAGCCTTCCTTTCTTCCGAAAGTCGTTTCGGCTTTTCATCTCAACGAAGACATTGTACTTCCATCCTTGTGTCCTCAGCCGTCGAATCCTAAGGAGTCGGCGTTGCATTCCTTGGACGTTGTCCGAGCTTTGAGAGTATACATATCTGCTACTTCCCTGTTCCGGAAGTCAGACTCACTGTTTGTTTCGGTGGCTGGTCCCAAGAAGGGCCAAGCAGTCTCATCGGCCACCATCTCTAGGTGGATCCGACAGATAGTAATCCAGGTTTACGCCTTAAAGGGTCAGGCGCCCCCCTTTCCTGTCACGGCGCATTCGACCAGGGCAATAGGTGCCTCTTGGGCTTTCCGACATCAAGCGTCTGTTTCCCAACTATGTAAAGCGGCGACTTGGTCGTCCGCTCACACTTTCACAAAATTCTACAAAGTTGATGTAGGTGCATCTTCGGATGCCTCTTTCGGCCGCAAGCTTTTGCAGGCGGCTGTTTAGAGTTGCAACTCCTCCGTTGGAGGAGTGCTGTTTTGTGTTTTGGGGTGAAGTTTGTTTTTATGCTGTTACCACCCCTCGTTTTTTCTCTGACACTGCTTTGGGACGTCCCACTTTGTCAATAGAGAAGCTGTGTCGGTCCATGGACGAAAGAGTAAATAGGATTTTTTACTCACCGTAAAATCCTTTTCTCTGAGTCCATGGACCGACACAGCACCCACCCCTCCTTTTAAGTTTGTACTGCTTTTTGACGAACTGATCTGCGATGTGCAGACTGAGAGGGTATACCCAGAGGGTCCGCCCCCTGGGCGGTACTGTAGAAGGTGTGATGCAACACTTTTTACAAGTTTTTCTGCCTAGTCACTCCTAATTAACGGATAATACCCACTTTGTCAATAGAGAAGCTGTGTCGGTCCATGGACTCAGAGAAAAGGATTTTACGGTGAGTAAAAAATCCTATTTTTTCCTTCCGTCGGCGGAGCGGATCGGATGACAACGGACTCTACGGTCTGTCGTCATCCGATCCCCCCATAGGGGAGAGCGGCGCTCTTACAGGGCGGTCCCTGCACAGTGTGTGGGGACCGCCCAGTCATCCGCCGGCTCAGCGGGGATCAACGGAGCGATCCCCGCTGAGCAAGCGGAGCTTCACGGGGCGGATCTTCACGGATCCGCCCCGTGTGAAAGAGCCCTAAGACTCAGATAAAACAATGCATATCCAACACACCAAAACCGGGTTCAACGATGTACACAAGGAGTAGATGGCCTTATTCATAGATCCAGTAAATTCAGAAATGTAAATCTTGCTTTGCTCTACAAGTTTCGCGTTTGGAGACGCTTCATCAGGAGCACAATAGTAGAAAGGCTGTGTTGAATAATAGCACGAACCTAGGTATTTTTGAACTGGCAGTCCGTGTGTAACAGAGAGCCAGTGATGTGTAGACACGGTAGTGATAGACCACAGCAAAGTAGCAAATAGCTAGGTAACAAGCACAGTCTGCTGGTAAGCAGAACGAGAGCGTCCCTCCAGGTATATTTGGCCAAAAACGCCAAATGCCGTGTACACACGATCGAGTTTCACATCTGTGAAAACACTGCCGTGAAACCCGACGGGAAAAACGAGGACCGGCTTGGTCCCCTACACACGGCCGGTTTTCGTGACAGGTTTTCTCTCGGTCCAGAAAACCGGCCGTGTGTAGGCTCCCTAGCAGTGTTTCCCTATTTGGAAAACTGCCGCGGGAAAAAATGCCGCAATTTGCGACGAGAAAAATTAGAGCATGTTCTAATTTTTCTCGTCGTGATTCTTGTCGTTTTTCTCGTCAGGAAAAATGCTGGAAAGCCCACACACGGGCGTTTTTCTCGTCCAAGAGAAAAATTTTAATTTTTCCCCACGAGAAAAGTTATCATGTGTACGCGGCATAACAGTGTGTATCAGTAAAAGCCTGTAGCTAGGGTCAAACAGCGGTAGTCTGTCAAAGATAATCCCATAGGGCAAAATAGCCCAGTTTAGGACTTCAGGCAGAAAGTATAATGGCGACCCTGGATGGAACCTCTCCTTTTGATCGTATTTAATCACCGCTGTTTTAAAAAAAAAAAAAAAAAGAATTACTATACAGTGAGGGAAAAAAGTATTTGATCCCCCGCTGATTTTGTACGTTTGCCCCACTGATAAAGAAATGATGAGTCTATGATTTTATTGGTCGGTTTATTATAACAGTGAGAGACAGAATAACAACAAAAATATCCAGAAAAACCCATTTCAAAAAGTTATTAATTGATTTGGATTTTAATGAGTGAAATACCGTATATACTTGAGTATAATCCGACCCGAATATAAGCCGAGGCACCTATTTTTACCAAAAAAAAACTGGGAAAACGTATTGACTCGAGTATAAGCCTAGGGTGTCCATGTGCATGCCTCACTGTGCCCATGCCTCACTGTGCCCATGCCTCACTGTCACTGTGCCCATGACTAGACTGACGTTTAACATGGGAGTCTATGGATGGAGTGCCCGGCTTTGAAAAATCAGTGCACCCCCGCCGTAGGTTTCCTAGACAACAAAATGTGCACACTTATAGAAGAGAAATGGGGCTACATGTGTGCCAAGTTTCGGGTCCAGGGGACTTATGACCAGCCGGTACTGGGTCCCCAAAATCACCAGAGAAATTACCGTTTAACATGGGATTCTACAGAAGGGGTGCCCGGCTTTGAAAAATTGGTGCTCCCCGGCCGTAGGTCCCCCGGACAACAAACTTTGCACACCTGTAGAGGAAGAGTGGGGCTACATGTGTGCAAAGATTGGGGTCCATGGGACCTCCGGACGGCCAGTACCGGGTCCCCAATGTCCAGGAGATCAGGCGCAAAAAGGTGACTCGAGTATAAGCCGAGGGGGGCATTTTCAGCACAAAATAATGTGCTGAAAAACTCGGCTTATACTCGAGTATATACGGTAAGTATTTGATCCCCTATCAATCAGCAAGATTTCTGACTGCCAGGTGTCTTCTATACAGGTAACAAGCTGAGATTAGGAGCACTCTCTCTCTCTCTCTCTCTCTCTCTCTTAAAGGGAGTGCTCCTAATCTCAGCTTGTTACCTGTATAAAAGATATCTGTTCACAGAAGCAATCGGATTCCAAACTCTCCACCACGGCCAAGACCAAAGAGCTGTCCAAGGATGTCGGGGAGAAGATTGTAGATCTACACAAGGCTGGAATGGGCTACAAGACCATCGCCAAGCAGCTTGGTGAGAGGGTGACAACAGTTGGTGCGATTTATTCGCAAATGGAAGAAACACAAAATAACTGTCACTCTCCTCGGTCTGGGGCTCCATACAAGATCTCCCCTCGTGGAGGTTCAGTGATCATGAGAATGGTGAGGAATCCGCCCAGAACTACACGGGAGAATCTTGTCACTCATCTCAGCCGGGACCATCGTCACCAAGAAAACAATTGGTAACACACTACACCGGGAAGGACTGAAATCCTGCAGCCCCCGCAAGGTCCCCCTGATCAGGAAATCACATGTACAGCCCGTCTGAAGTCTGATAATGAACATCTGAATGATTCAGAGGAGAACTGGGTGAGTGTTGTGGTCGGATTAGACCAAAATCAAGCTCTTTGGCATCAACTCAACTCGTCATGTTTGGAGGAGGAGGAATGTTGCCTATGACCCCAAGAACACCATCCCCCACCGTCATACATGGAGAACACCATCCCCCACCGTCATACATGGAGAACACCATCCCCCACCGTCATACATGGAGAACACCATCCCCCACCGTCATACATGGAGAACACCATCCCCCACCGTCATACATGGAGAAAACCATCCCCCACCGTCATACATGGAGAACACCATCCCCCACCGTCATACATGGAGAACACCATCCCCCACCGTCATACATGGAGAACACCATCCCCCACCGTCATACATGGAGAACACCATCCCCCACCGTCATACATGGAGAACACCATCCCCCACCGTCATACATGGAGAAAACCATCCCCCACCGTCATACATGGAGAACACCATCCCCCACCGTCATACATGGAGAACACCATCCCCCACCGTCATACGTGAAGAACACCATCCCCCACCGTCATACATGGAGAACACCATCCCCCACCGTCATACATGGAGAACACCATCCCCCACCGTCATACATGGAGAACACCATCCCCACCGTCATACATGGAGAACACCATCCCCCCACCGTCATACATGGAGAACACCATCCCCCACCGTCATACATGGAGGTGGAAATATTATGCTTTGGGTTTGTTTTTCTGCTAAGGGGCCAGGACAACTTCACTGCATCAAAGGGATGATGGACGGGGCCCCATGTACCATCCAATCTTGGATGAGAACCTCCTACCCTCAGCCAGGGCATTGAAAACAGGTCATTGATGAGTATTCCAGCATGACAATGACCCAAAACACAGGGCCAAGGCAACAAAGGAGTGGCTCAAGAAGAAGCGCATTAAAGCGGGGGTCCACCTAAAAATTTTTTTATTAAAAGCCAGCAGCTACAAATACTGCAGCTGCTGACTTTTAATAATAGGACACTTACCTGTCCAGGGCGCCCGCGATGTCGGCAGCCGAAGCCGATCTGTCGCTCGGCTTTCGGCTGCTGCCGCCGCTATCCTCGGTAAGGGAATCAGCAAGTGAAGCCTTGCGGCTTCACTTGCTGGTTCCCTACTGCGCATGCGCAAGTCGCGCTGCCAGTCCTCACTGGTCCCTGCTGTCTTCTGGGACCTGTGTGTCTCCCAGAAGACACGGGGGGGACAGAGTAGGCGCCGCAAGTGGCGTAGCTCACCTTGATCGCCGAGGCGACCTATGTCCGTAAGTGGGAGCAAATACCTGTATTACACAGGTATATGCTCCCTCCTCCCCCCTAAAAAGGTGCCAAATGAGACCCCGGAGGAGGGGAGGATTCCAAAAACTGGAAGTTCCATTTTTGGGTGGAACTCCACTTTAGGGTCCTGGAGTGGCCTAGCCAGTCTCCAGACCTTAATCCTATAGAAAATATGTGGAGGGAGCTGAAGGTTGGAGTTACCAATTGTCAGCCTGGAAACCTTAATGACTTGGAGAGGACAAAATCCCTCCTGAGATGTGCAAACCTGGAGGCCAACTACAAGAAACGTCTGACCTCTGTGATTGCCAACAAGGGTTTTGCCACCAAGTCATGTTTTGCGAAGGGGTCAAATACTTATTTCACTCATTAAAATGCAAATCAATTTATGCCCTGGTTCACACTGGTGCGATTTGACATGCGATTTGACGCATCTGTGGCGCTGCACCGATTACAAAAAGTAGTTTCTGTACTACTTTTTGCGATTTCAGCCGCGATTTACATTGACATCTGTTTCAGATGTCTTTGAAATCGTGGCTGAAATCGGGACTGCCAGCGGGAGTGAAATCGTGCGAGTTCAGCTGAACTCGCAGGCTTCACTCCCGCAGCCCCAGTGTGAACGTGGGCTAAAACTTTTTTTTAAATACGTTTTTTTTTGGGGGGATATTTTTGTTGTTTTTCTGACTCTCACTGTTAATATAATCTGACCAATAAAATTATAGACTGATCATTTCTTTGTCAGTGGGGCAAACGTACGAAATCAGCAGGGGATCAAATACTTTTTTCCCTCAAAAAAAAAAAAAAAGTTTTTCTTAGATAATGTTATAAAATTTTGCAAATAAATAATCTTTCTTCATTCATTTAGGCCAACATGTATTATGCAAAATTTTTGGGGATAAAAATAAACCAAATCAGTTTATAGTATTTAGTATGTAGGAAAGAATAGTTATCTTTCAAACTATGGGATATATATTTGAAAGTCGATCGATCCTGATGTACTGATGGCCGATCTCATTTCTTGAGGCCCACAAATTCCCCCCTTTTGGAAGGTAGTCAGTGCAAAACTATCTAGTAAGAGGCATGGTCAGTTTTTTTTGAAGCTGTAATTTTTTTGTCACAATTGTTTGGAAAATTAAAAAAATTTAATACAATTACCGTATATACTCGAGTATAAGCCGAGTTTTTCAGCACATTTTTTTGTGCTGAAAATGCCCCCCTCGGCTTATACTCGAGTCACCTTTTTGCGCCTGATCTCCCGGATTTTGGGGACCCGGTACCGGCCGGCCGTAGGTCCCCTGGACTCCAAACTCGGCACAAATGTAGCCCCAATCTTCCTCTACAAGTGTGCAAAGTTTTTTGTCTGGGTGCTACGATCAGGGAGCACCGATTTTTCAAAGCCGGGCACCCCATTCCATAGACGCCCATGTTAAACGTCAGTTTAGTCATGGGCACAGTGGGGCATGGACACAGTGGGGCATGGGCACAGTGGGGCATGGGCACAGTGGGGCATGGACACAGTGGGGCATGGACACAGTGAGGCATGGGCACAGTGAGGCATGGGCACAGTGAGGCATGGGCACAGTGAGGCATGGACACAGTGAGGCATGGGCACAGTGAGGCATGGGCACAGTGAGGCATGGGCACAGTGGGGCATTGACACGGACACAGTGAGGCATGCAGATGGACACCCTAGGCTTATACTCGAGACAATACGTTTTCCCAGTTTTTTGTGGTAAAATTAGGTGCCTCGGCTTACATTCGGGTCGGCTTATACTCGAGTATATACGGGTAGTTTGTTTTCACAATTATTATAATTATTTATTTATTTTGTATACTGTCACCAGTGCAGTACAGCATCATCAGCATATGACTGGTGATCAGGGATACTGACTATTGACAGTATGTAAAAAAAGATATAATTTTTATTTTCTCAGTTTTAACTTTTTACTTTTTTTTTCTTTTCTTTTTTTACTATTTTTTTTTTTTTTTTTCATACTGTGACCATAGTTACACTGTACTGCTACAGGTGGATGATCAGAATTTTGTAAAACATTTTTTCACTACGATTGCTTATTACAATGATGATCCGATCACGGTTTGGATGCCATTCATAAAAATGATTGCTTATTACAGAAATGATCGGATCACTGTTATAAGCAATCATTTTATAAATGGCATGCATTCATGTGCCAAAGGGGGTTATTTACTAAAGGCAAATCCACTTTGCATTACAAGTGCAAACTATAAGTGCAAAGTGCACTTGAAATTGCACTGAAAGTGCACTTTGATGTTCAGTCGCTGTAGATCCGAGGGGGACATGCAAGGAAAATAAAAAGCAGCATGCACATGATTGCGTAATAAAATCAGCAGAGCTTCCCCTCATTTTAGATCTACCCCTCAGATTTATAGCGACTGCACTTCCAAGTGCACTTTGCACTTGTAGTTCAAAGTGGATTTGCCTTTTCGTAAATAACCCCCATTGTGTACTATTTTGATAGCAGTGATTGGCCACAGCTGTCACATGGTACAGGTCCGCTGTGACGCCTGTACCATGTGATCACTATGACCAATCACAGAGATCACAACAGTACAACATAAAGGGCCATGAATGAAAGCTATTGGGTACTATTGACATGTGATCTCTATGATTGGTCATGGTTCCAGGGCTTGCCTGGTATATTGATCTGTCTTCTGCTGTGTTCTGTGGACACTTAGACTGACCCTATAGTGTGTACATGTGCGAGTGTGGTGGAGGGATTAGAATGTGAACCCCTACAATCTACAGAGATTGGTGTGAATGGTTCAACGCTCTTTTCTTTATCGTACACCACGGGACACAGAGCTAGTCATTACATAGTGGGTTAAGGGTCACCAGCGGTGATTGGACACTGGCACAACCAATGGAAGACAGTTCCCCTCCATATAACCCCTCCCATCAGGGAAGTACCTCAGTTTTTTCGCCAGTGTCGAAAGGTGTTGGACGCGTTAGGAGGTGCTAAAGGAAAGCTCTACCAAAGAGACCCTCTGGGGGTAAAAGAGCTATGCTTTCGGATCCATCCAAGACGCCTACAAATGAGCTGAATCTGGATGGGATCCGGGCCTCATCCATGAGGCGTCGCCTGTAATGTCTCTCTTCGGAGGACTGGGCTCTAAGATCCAGCACTTTCGCTATTTCGCTATAAAGTCCTGGTAAGAGTCTTGTACAAGGCCCAGGGGAGAGGTATCCTTTAAATAGGAACCCATATCCCTGAAGGTTGGCACACATAGCCCACCGTGAAGGGTGAAGTTTGGTATCTGTCTGAAATCTTTCAGCAGAAAAACCTGCGGCGTGGATAAGGTGAGATTAGAAGGTCCATAACTAGGTTGGGACCTTTTTCAAAAAGTGGATGTCTTCTTTTTTTCCACCACTGGGGGGAGTAAAGAGCTGAATATACTCACCTCACTCTGTTCAGTGTCGGCTTCGGCGAAGTACAAAGCTCGTCACCTCCGCTGCTGAGCTTGCTGAGGCACCCCGATCCTCCTTTCGGTGGCCGACCAGACACCTGCAGATGCAGGTAAGTGGGAACAAGGGCTGATGAGAGTCCTCTCTCACTATGGCCACCGCCATAGCGCTAAGGGCCGCGCGCGCGGGAGCGCGCTTTATCGGAGGGGGGGGGCGAAGGCGTGCGCGGGCACGTGGCGCGCGCAGGCACAGAAACGGCGCCAAATTTAAAAGACTGTCAGTGTGAGAAGCACTGCAGCAGCAAGCAAGCTCGTTAGTTCTCTTATTCCTGGCAGAGAAACACAGCAGCTATACAGGGACGTAAGACTCCATGTGGTTGGATTGGGTACTTCCTAGAAGACATCCATGTTATGCATAGTTATGTGTTAAAAGTTGCATACTTAATGTATTTGCTAAACTGAACACGGTAGTATATGCATTTAGGTACCTTGTATTTTGTCTAAACAGTAAGCCTTCCAGGGGAAGTAATACGGACAAAAAGAGATAAAAGAGCACCGCCGCCTGAGAGGAGGCTCTAACTGTGCTGACTCGGTACCTTCCTCTCCTGTGTTGCTAAATGCACCTGTTCAGGATGAGCCATTATCTCTGTCAGGTATGGTGGCTTCCCCAGTGAAGCCTGGGCCTGTATATGTCACTGAGGACACTTTATCAGCTGCCCTAAATAATCTGGAGGAGAAAATTGCTACCTTAATCGCTAAGTCCTCTAAAAAGGGACAATAAGCGAAGCAGGTCTCTTCCAGTATTGGACCTCCCTTCAGAAGTACCTGAGGGAGGAGGATGAGGAGGAGGAGGCTACATCAGCAGAGGATGAGGAGCCAGATTTTAAGGTCACAGGTACAATGCTATAGCAGTGCATTTAAGTTAACCTCTGCGGAGGTAACGGAATTACCTGTCTCCTCCCTAGGGTCATTAAGATCCCTGCAAGGTGCATGCTCCTTCCCGGTTCATCCGTTACTAGAGGATCTAATATACGCAAACTGGCAACATCCAGATAAGCGTTTCTCACCTCCAAAAAGGTTTAACATTCTTTATCCTATGGGGGAAATTTTTTTTTTAAAGAAATGGAGCCTGCCTGCGGTAGTTGCGGCTATTTCTTGTGTAAATAAAAACCTGACATGTCCGGTGGATAATGTACAAGGGTTTAAAAGATCCTTCTGAGAGGAAGTTGAAATCCTCCTTCCTTTTGGCCGGCTCAATTACCCAACCTGCAGTAGCAGAAGTCGGTATGTGTCAGGTCATCAGCCAACAGGTAAAGCAGGGGCTGAAGGAACTGCCTTCAGAGCAGGCTAGAAATTGGGAAAATTTGCCTAAAGCCTTATGCTTCACAGTGGATGCCATGAGAGATTCTATCATACAGGCATCACGCCTTACACTCCAGCTGGTACAGATGCGCAGAGTACTTTGGCTTAAGCATTGGTCAGCGGAGACCCCATGCAAAAAGCTGTTGGCAAGTTCCCGTTCCATGGCGAACGCCTATTTGGGGAAGATTTAGAAAAATATATACAGAAGATCAAGTGGTAAAACGACTTTTACCTGAGAGAAAGAAAAACAAGAGATCTTGTTTTAAACGCTCTCTCCCCAGCTCCCGGGAAATCTGACTCCAACCAGTGGCGGCGGCCTGTTTTAGCCGCCCACAAAAGCCAAGGGGCAAGCTCAGAAGAACAAGAAGCCGTGGGGTGCAAGAGCTAATAAGCAAGCCCCCAAAGCCTCTCAGTGAAGGGGCGCCCCCGCTCGGCCGAGTGGGAGGAAGGCTTTGTCAGTTCTGAGCGACTTGGTGGTCAGAAATCCAGGACAATTGGGTAGTATCCACAATATCCTCAGGGTACAAACTGGAATTTCGAGAGATCCCATCTTCTCAATTCCGAGGTTCAAGACTCTCCAAGGATCCACAAAAAAGAGAATCCTTCTTCAAAGGTTTGAATCACTTAATGGCTCAAGGGGTAGTTACAGACGTACCCCAAAAAGAGCGAGGTTCAGGTTTTTACTCAAACCTCTTTGTGATTCCAAAGCCAAATGGAGATGTCAGACCCATCCTGGATCTAAAATCCCTAAATCGGTTCCTGAACGATCGCCATTTTCGAATGGAAACGATCCGATCCGTGGCCGCCACTTTAAAGGGCGGAAAATTCATGGCGCCCATAGATATCAAGGACGCACATTTACACATACCCATCCTCCCCGCTCACCAAAGATTCCTAAGGTTTGCGGTAGAAGATCGCCACTTTCAATTTGTGGCTCTGCCGTTTGGTGTAGCCACCGCGCCCATAGTATTCACAAAGGTGCTAGCTCCTCTGTTAGCAAACCTAAGAACACGGGGCATTGCGGTAACAGCCTATCTGGACGATCTACTAGTAATAGATCAGTCAAAGGACGGATTGGGTCACGCTGTACACACTACAGTAGGATACCTGGAGCATTTAGGATGGATTATAAATTTACAAAAATCCTCTCTCCAGGCCCAAAGAAGGATAGTGTACCTGGGCATGATCATAGATACAGCCCAAAACGGGGTATACCTGCCAGAACCGAAGATACAGTCTCTGAAAGACCTGATCCACAAGGTCAAAGCAAACAAGAGGCCGTCTATTCGCCTTTGCATGAGACTATTGGGAAAGATGGTAGCCTCCTTCGAGGCGGTCCCTTACGCCCAGTTTCATTCGAGACTACTTCAAGGCAATATTTTAGCTTCCTGGAACAGGAAGAGCCAAGCTCTGGATATACCCATGCGCCTGTCCTCACAAGTACGCCACAGCTTCGATTGGTGGCTAGAAGCCAGGAATTTACGGAAGGGAAAGTCCTTCCTCCCAGTGGCCTGGAAGGTGGTATCTAGGGATGCCAGCCTATCGGGCTGGGGTGCAGTATTCGAGGAGGCTTCTACCCAGGGAACCTGGGCCAAGACTCAGGGGATCCTGCCCATCAATGTGCTAGAGATCCGGGCGGTATATCTAGCCCTCAAAACCTGGACATACAGGTTACAGGGCTACCCAGTTCGGGTTCAATCCGACAATGCTACTGCAGTAGCTTACATCAATCACCAAGGAGGCACCCGCAGTCGGGCAGCCCAAAGAGAGGTGAACCGGATCCTGGCATGGGCAGAAGAGCATGTACCTTGCCTTTCTGCAATCTTCATTCCAGGGATAGAAAATTGGCAAGCAGACTACCTGAGTCGTCAGCAGCTGCTACCAGGAGAGTGGTCTCTTCACCCCGAGATCTTTCAGGCCATATGTCTGAGATGGGGAAACCCAGATGTAGACCTGCTAGCTGCCAGGTTCAACAAGAAATTGGACAACTTTGTGTCCAGAACGAGAGATCCTCTAGCCTACGGGACAGACGCTCTAATAATACAGACGCTCTAATAACTCCATGGAATCAGTTCTCACTGATCTATGCATTCCCTCCGATCCCTCTTCTACAAAGACTGCTTCGCAGGATCAAGGAGGAGGGAATACCAGTAATCCTAGTGGCCCCAAACTGGCCCAGGAGGCCTTGGTACGCCGAGATTGTAAAAATGGCGATAGGAAGGCCCTGGAAGTTTCCACTTCGACACGACCTGCTGTCACAGGGTCCAGTATTCCACCCTTCCTTACAAAGGCTAAAGTTGACGGCCTGGCTGCTGAGACCCACATTTTTAAAAAGAGAGGGGTCTCTGGTCCGGCTCTTTCTACGCTCATTAATGCTAGAAAGCCAGCCTCCAGACTCATCTATCAGAGAGTCTGGAGAGCATACGTTTCCTGGTGTGAATCCAGATGTTGGAATCCTCAGAAGTAGGGATGAGCCGAACACCCCCGGGTTCGGTTCGCACCAGAACCTTCGAACGGACCGAAAGTTCGCGCAAATTTTCGAACCCTATTCGTTATAATGGACGCGAACGTTCGAAATCAAAATTGCTAATTACAACGGCCAATATGCATGTTAATGTCATAAAACAGGTTTGGGGACCCGGGTCCTGCCCCAGGGGACATATATCAATGCAAAAAGAAATTTTAAAAACTAAAGTTTTTTCGGGAGCAGTCATTTTAATGATGCATAAAGTGAAAAAAAAAAGTGAAATTTTCCTTTAAATATGGTACCTGGGGGGTGTCTAAAGTATGCCTGTGAAGTGGCATGTGTTTCCCGTGTTTAGAACTGTCCTTGCACAAAATGACATTTGTAAAGGAAAAAAAGAAGCCATTTAAAACCACTTGCGGCTTTAATGTCATGTCTTGTCCTGGCCGCCATATGGCTGAAAATCCTTGAGAAAAATGGCATGGCTACCCCATCACCCCCCCCCCCCCACCCCAGCCCCTTTGGGTCTTGTATGGATACTAAGGGGGACCCCGCACCCAAAATAAAACCCTATACCTACAACCCTATATACTCTGAACAGCAGTATATAGGTGGTGCAAACAAGACATGGACTGTAGGTTTGTTCTTAAGTAGAATCTGAACAGGTACATTATGAAGTGTAGCTACATCCCAAAAAAATCAATTTTTAAGCTTTTTGGAGAACATAGGGAGGGGTTATCACCCCTGTAACATTTGCTGTCTTTGCACATCTGTTCAGAACATGTCACCTCACTTTCCGTCCCAATGACAAATGTTTTTGGAAAAGTGGGGTTTTAATTGAAACAAGGATTGGTGATAAAGCATCAGTAGAGAGGAGATACCTTTTTCCCAAATTAAATCTAACAGGATAGAATTTTCCTTCCTAGGGGTAGATTTCCTCTCACTTCCTGTTTTCTCTTGCCGTTTGCAAGTAGGAGTCGTTTGTAAGTTGGATGTTTGAAAGTAGGGGCCTGCCGTATATACTCTGCAGAAATTTGCCCTATTAGATGTTGGTGTAGCCACAAGACTGGTGGGCACAGGAATGGGCCCTGCTGTGAGTTAATAGATCAAGATTTGTACTTGCATGCACCTGTTGAACCGGGCAGAAAAATTGGGCCTTTGGTGGTGGTGGTGGTGGTGGTGGTGGTGGACGGTGTTGCCACAAGACTGTAAGCCCTCACAGTTACTCTTGGTGGGTGCAGGAATGGGCCCTGCTGTGAGTTATTAGATCAAGATTTGTAATTGCATGCACCTGTTGAACAGGGCAGAAAAATTGGGCCTTTGGTGGTGGTGGTGGTGGTGGTGGTGGACGGTGTTGCCACAAGACTGTAGGCCCTCATAGTTACTCTTGGTGGGCGCAGGAATGGGCCCTGCTGTGAACTATTAGATCAAGATTTGTAATTACACGCCCCTGTTAAACAGGGGCTGAAAAATTGTGCCTTAGGCATTGGTGCTGGTGCCACAACACTGCAACCCCTCACAGATACTGTACTTGGAGCACAGCAGTCACACCTGTTGCGAAGCATCTTTTTAAAAAATTGTAATTACACGCCCCTGTTATACAGGGGCTGAAAAATTGTGCCTTAGGCACTGGTGCTGGTGCCACAACACTGCAACCCCTCACAGATACTGTACTCTGAGCACAGCAATGAGACCTGTTGCAAAGCATTGCCTAAAAATTGTAATTACACGCCCCAACAGGGGCTGAAAAATTGTGCCTTAGGCACTGGTGCTGGTGCCACAACACTGCAACCCCTCACAGATACTGTACTCTGAGCACAGCAGTCACACCTGTTGCGAAGCATCTTTTTAAAAAATTGTAATTACACGCCCCTGTTATACAGGGGCTGAAAAATTGTGCCTTAGGCACTGGTGTGGTGGCATGGATCATTGAGGAGGAGGAAGAGGATAGTCAGTGAACATAACAGGACAGTCACTCAGCATCAGCATAGGCAGTCTTGAAGGGATGTGACATTATAAATTATTCCGTTATATCCGCTTCAGGTGTCTGGTAGCTGGTGGTGATCCAAGACTGATTCATTTTTATGAAGGTCAGTCGATCAACCGAGTCGGTGGACAGGCGCACCCTATGATCGGTGACAAATCCTCCAGCAGCACTGAATGTGCGTTCGGAAAGAACGCTGGATGCAGGACAGGCCAGTAGCTCAATTGCATACTGTGCAAGCTCTGGCCAGTGATCCATCCTCAGGACCCAGTAAGCCAGAGGATTTTCGGTGGGAAAGGTGTCCAAGTCTGACCTTGCCCCTAGGTATTCCTGCACCATGTATATCAGACGCTGGCGATGGTTGCTGGAACCGATCATACCTTGGGGCTGCGGACTAAAAAATTGTCTGAACGCATCGGTCAGACGTCCACCTTCCCCACCGCTCCTTCTGCTACTGACCGAAGCCTCAGCAACTCGTCGTCCAGGACCAGGAGTTTGTAACCTCCCAGTTTCTGGGAACGCGTTGCACAGACCTTTCTGCAAGGCCTCCCTGAGATGTCTCATCCTCTGCTCCCTCTGCGACGGCAAGATAAGGTCCGCAACCTTACCCTTGTACCGTGGATCAAGGAGAGTGGCCAGCCAGTAATGGTCACTCTCCTTGATCCGAAGAACACGAGGATCCTTCCGCAGGCTTTGCAGGATCAGGGAGGCCATGCAGCGTAGGTTAGCTGAGGCATTCGGTCCGGAGTCTTCTGGGTCACTGAGGATGACATGATCGCCAGCCACCTCCTCCCAGCCACGTACAAGTCCACTGGTTTGTTGGGACTGTACATCATCCCTAAAAGACTGCTGCTGCTGATGCTGAGTGCCAGGCTCCACCTCCATGCTCACACAATCCTCCTCCTCCTCCTCCTCCTCCTCCTCTTCCTGTGTGATGGGTGGGAGTGGGACAGAAGGAACATTGTCTGGATAAAGGGGGCCTTGAGAGACAAGGAAGTCCTCCTCTTCCTGCCTCTGTTCTGCCTCAAGTGCCCTGTCCATTATCCCACGCAGCGTATGCTCCAACAGGTGGACAAGAGGTACAGTGTCACTGATGCATGCACTGTCACTGCTCACCATCCTCGTGGCCTCCTCAAATGGTGAGAGGACAGTGCATGCATCCCTGATCATGCTCCACTGGCGTGGGGAAAAAAAGCCAAGCTCCCCTGACCCTGTCCTGGTGCCGTAGTCGCAAAGGTACTCATTGATGGCCCTCTGCTGCGTGTGCAGTCGCTGCAGCATGGCCAACGTTGAGTTCCACCTGGTGGGCATGTCACATATTAGGCGGTTCTTGGGCAGGTTCAGCTCCTTTTGCAGCTCAGTCAGCCGAGCACTGGCATTATAAGATCGGCGGAAATGCACACAGACTTTCCTGGCCTGCCTCAGGACATCCTGTAAGCCTGGGAACCTGCCCAAGAACCGCTGCACCACCAGGTTGAGGACGTGAGCCATACAGGGCACATGGGTGAGCTGCCCCTGTCGCAGGGCGGAGAGGAGGTTGGTGCCATTATCAGAAACGACCATTCCTGGCTTAAGCTGGCGTGGCGTCAACCACCTCTCGGCCTGCCCCTGCAGAGCTGCCAGAACCTCTGGCCCAGTGTGGCTCCTGTCCCCCAAACACACCAGCGCAAGCACGGCATGGCATCTTTTTGCCTGCGTACTCGCGTAGCCCCTTGTACGCCTACGGAGCACCGCTGGTTCCGAGGACAGAGCACTCGAAGAGGACATGGAGGAAGAAGAAGAGGAGGGGGTGGAGGAGAGAGGTGTGTCACAACCAGTAGTAGCATTTTGGAGGCGTGGTGGCGGAACAACCTCCAACACTACTGCACCTTGTCCTGCATCCCTCCCAGCTGCCAATAGAGTGACCCAATGGGCCGTGAAAGAAAGATAACGTCCCTGTCCATGCCTGCTGGACCATGAGTCAGCGGTAATATGCACCTTACCGCTGACCGCCCTGTCCAGCGAGGCATGGACATTGCCTTCCACATGCCAGTAGAGAGACGGAATCGCCTTCCGTGAGAAAAAGTGGCGTTTGGGAACCTGCCACTGAGGAACCGCACATTGAACAAACTCACGGAAGGGGGCCGAGTCTATCAACTGAAAAGGCAGCAGTTGAAGTGCTAGCAATTTAGCCAAGCTAGCATTCAACCGCTGGGCATGTGGATGGCTGGGAGTATACTTCTTTCGACGGTCCAGCAGCTGGGGCAGGGAAATTTGCCTGCTACAATCGGACGTCGGTGTACTGCAAGTACTTGGTTGTGACACACCTAATTCTACACCTTCAGTCCTCTCAGAGCAGCTTTCAGAGAGGACTGAAGATATAGTGGGGATGGAGATCCCAGCTGATGAGGAGCAAGGAGAGGTCCGCTTTGTTCTTTGGTGTGGGTCTTTTATGTGTGCTTGCCAACGAGCTGCATGGCAGGTCGACATATGTCTGCTCATGCTTGTGGTGCCCAAGCGGCTGATGTTTTGGCCACGCGAGATACGCTTGAGACAAATATTGCAAATAGCAGTGGTGCGATCTGATGCACTCGTCTCAAAAAAGGCCCACACCAAAGAACTTTTGTGATAACGTGCAGAGGCAGCGCCCTGCACAGGCGGAGCTCTGCGGTGTGGTACAGTTGCTGTGCTGGCCTCTAGCTGGCCTCCAGGGGGCATCCTGCCTCGTTGGACATGTGACGCTGCATCCTCCTCCTCCTCCTCCTCTCTCCCTTCAGGCACCCACGTGGAGTCAGTGACCTCATCATCCCCTCCCTCTTCACCACTAGAGCAAACCTGGCAGTAAGCTGCAGCTGGTGGAACACTACTGCCAGATTGCTGTCCTTCAGCATCCCCTCTCTCTGCGCGCACACTACTGACTTCCTCAAGCTGGGTATCATCATCCGAGCCTTCGAATCGTTGGGCATCCTCCTGGAGCATGTACCCAACACTGTGCTCAAACAGTTCGGGGGACTCCTCAGGAGGACATGGTGGGTCTAGGGAAGGGGTGGCTGATGATGCCATTGAGTACGCGTTGGCAGCTGCTCTGCCAGTACCCTGAGCCTGGGTGAGAGAGGATGAGGAGGATGAGGAGGGCTTGGTCATCCATTCTACCAAGCCTTCGGCATGATGCGGCTCCACATGTCCAGCTGCCGAAAACAAAGACAAGCGTGTCCCATGGCCACGTGCTGATGACGATGCACAACCACGTCCACGGCCAGCACTGTTGTCTCTAGAAACAGAGCCTGCCTGCCCTGTGTTCTTGCCTCGGCACGCTCTGCCTCTCCTTGGCGGTCTTCCAGCCATTGTAGTCGGTAGTGTATATAGTATAAAAAATAGAACTCCTATGTGTGCTCACAACACACTGTAGGTCCTATGGGTGCTGACACTAACACACTATAGGTACTATGTGTGCTGCTGACAAGAAAATATAGGAGCTCTGTTTGCTGCCACTAACACACTAGAAGTCCTATGGGTGCTGCTGAGAAGAAAATATAGGAGCTCTGTGTGATGCCACTAACACACTAGAAGTCCTATGGGTGCTTCTGAGATGAAAATATAGGAGCTCTGTGTGATGCCACTAACACACTAGAAGTCCTATGGGTGCTTCTGAGATGAAAATATAGGAGCTCTGTGTGATGCCACTAACACACTAGAAGTCCTATGGGTGCTTCTGAGATGAAAATATAGGAGCTCTGTTTGCTGCCACTAACACACTAGAAGTCCTATGGGTGCTGCTGAGAAGAAAATATAGGAGCTCTGTGTGATGCCACTAACACACTAGAAGTCCTATGGGTGCTGCTGAGAAGAAAATATAGGAGCTCTGTTTGCTGCCACTAACACACTAGAAGTCCTATGGGTGCTTCTGAGATGAAAATATAGGAGCTCTGTTTGCTGCCACTAACACACTAGAAGTCCTATGGGTGCTTCTGAGAAGAAAATATAGGAGCTCTGTGTGATGCCACTAACACACTAGAAGTCCTATGGGTGCTTCTGAGATGAAAATATAGGAGCTCTGTGTGATGCCACTAACACACTAGAAGTCCTATGGGTGCTTCTGAGAAGAAAATATAGGAGCTCTGTGTGATGCCACTAACACACTAGAAGTCCTATGGGTGCTGCTGAGAAGAAAATATAGGAGCTCTGTTTGCTGCCACTAACACACTAGAAGTCCTATGGGTGCTTCTGAGATGAAAATATAGGAGCTCTGTTTGCTGCCACTAACACACTAGAAGTCCTATGGGTGCTTCTGAGAAGAAAATATAGGAGCTCTGTGTGATGCCACTAACACACTAGAAGTCCTATGGGTGCTTCTGAGATGAAAATATAGGAGCTCTGTGTGATGCCACTAACACACTAGAAGTCCTATGGGTGCTGCTGAGAAGAAAATATAGGAGCTCTGTTTGCTGCCACTAACACACTAGAAGTCCTATGGGTGCTTCTGAGATGAAAATATAGGAGCTCTGTTTGCTGCCACTAACACACTAGAAGTCCTATGGGTGCTTCTGAGAAGAAAATATAGGAGCTCTGTGTGATGCCACTAACACACTAGAAGTCCTATGGGTGCTGCTGAGAAGAAAATATAGGAGCTCTGTTTGCTGCCACTAACACACTAGAAGTCCTATGGGTGCTTCTGAGAAGAAAATATAGGAGCTCTGTGTGATGCCACTAACACACTAGAAGTCCTATGGGTGCTTCTGAGATGAAAATATAGGAGCTCTGTGTGATGCCACTAACACACTAGAAGTCCTATGGGTGCTGCTGAGAAGAAAATATAGGAGCTCTGTTTGCTGCCACTAACACACTAGAAGTCCTATGGGTGCTGCTGAGAAGAAAATATAGGAGCTCTGTGTGATGCCACTAACACACTAGAAGTCCTATGGGTGCTGCTGAGAAGAAAATATAGGAGCTCTGTTTGCTGCCACTAACACACTAGAAGTCCTATGGGTGCTGCTGAGAAGAAAATATAGGAGCTCTGTGTGATGCCACTAACACACTAGAAGTCCTATGGGTGCTTCTGAGATGAAAATATAGGAGCTCTGTGTGATGCCACTAACACACTAGAAGTCCTATGGGTGCTGCTGAGAAGAAAATATAGGAGCTCTGTGTGATGCCACTAACACACTAGAAGTCCTATGGGTGCTGCTGAGAAGAAAATATAGGAGCTCTGTTTGCTGCCACTAACACACTAGAAGTCCTATGGGTGCTGCTGAGAAGAAAATATAGGAGCTCTGTGTGATGCCACTAACACACTAGAAGTCCTATGGGTGCTGCTGAGAAGAAAATATAGGAGCTCTGTTTGCTGCCACTAACACACTAGAAGTCCTATGGGTGCTGCTGAGAAGAAAATATAGGAGCTCTGTTTGCTGCCACTAACACACTAGAAGTCCTATGGGTGCTTCTGAGATGAAAATATAGGAGCTCTGTGTGATGACACTAACACACTAGAAGTCCTATGGGTGCTGCTGAGAAGAAAATATAGGAGCTCTGTGTGATGCCACTAACACACTAGAAGTCCTATGGGTGCTTCTGAGATGAAAATATAGGAACTCTGTGTGATGCCACTAACACATTAGAAGTCCTATGGGTGCTGCTAAGAAGAAAATATAGGAGCTCTGTTTGCTGCCACTAACACACTAGAAGTCCTATGGGTGCTTCTGAGAAGAAAATATAGGAGCTCTGTGTGATGCCACTAACACACTAGAAGTCCTATGGGTGCTTCTGAGATGAAAATATAGGAACTCTGTGTGATGCCACTAACACATTAGAAGTCCTATGGGTGCTGCTGAGAAGAAAATATAGGAGCTCTGTTTGCTGCCACTAACACACTAGAAGTCCTATGGGTGCTGCTGAGAAGAAAATATAGGAGCTCTGTTTGCTGCCACTAACACACTAGAAGTCCTATGGGTGCTGCTGAGAAGAAAATATAGGAGCTCTGTTTGCTGCCACTAACACACTAGAAGTCCTATGGGTGGTGCTGAGAAGAAAATATAGGAGCTCTGTTTGCTGCCACTAACACACTAGAAGTCCTATGGGTGCTGCTGAGAAGAAAATATAGGAGCTCTGTTTGCTGCCACTAACACACTAGAAGTCCTATGGGTGCTGCTGAGAAGAAAATATAGGAGCTCTGTTTGCTGCCACTAACACACTAGAAGTCCTATGGGTGCTGTTGGGGTGCAATGCTGTGCTAACAGCACTGCGGTTGGTACTACTGCAATACTGTACTAACAGTAAGCACGCACCAGACTAATCCCCAGCAGCAGCTAATAACACGCTAACTGTGCAATCAGCAGCAATGAACGATCAATGACTTAGGTAGCAATGGTTTAGCAAAGAAATAGCCAATGGTTTAGCAAAGAAGAGCAAATCTTTCAGTATCAAGCAAAGACAGAATCAGCAGACTGATCTCTCCTAAAGCCGGAACTCATGTGACCAGGGCCGATGGCGTGGCGGCCTTTTAAATGGTGGGGCATGTACTAAAGCCCCTGAGCTGTAATTGGCTACAGGCGTCCTGCCTGTAGCCAATTATTGCTCTCCGAGTTTCGGGCGCTGTGATTGGCCAAGCATGCGGGGTCACAGTGCATGCTTGGCCAATCATCAGCCAGCAATGCACTGCGCCGGCCGCGCCGGCCGCAATGCATTGCGGGGCCGCTCGCATCACACGAATGTGATGCGAACGGCCCAAATAGTTCTGGGCTCGACGAGCGAGCGAACGCCCGGTGCTCGATTCGAACATGGGTTCGAATCGAGCACCGGGCCCATCCCTACTCAGAAGTATGAAATAAGTAGGATTCTTGCTTTTTGCCAGTTAGGAGTGGATATGAATTTAGCCCTTAGCACCATCAAAGGGCAAATATCGGCTCTATCAGTCTTCTTTCAGAGACCATTGGCATCTCACTCCCTAGTTCGGACATTCATTCAGGGGGTACTGAGGATAAATCCTCCAGTCAGGTCTCCCTTGTGTCCATGGGATTTGAATTTGGTATTGTCAGTGTTGCAAAAGCAACCTTTTTGAACCTATTCGCCATATTCCTTTAATTATATTGAGTAGGAAGTTGGCCTTTCTGATTGCTATAGCTTCTGCTAGGAGAGTATCAGAGCTAGCAGCTCTTTCTTGTAAAGAGCCTTAGCTAATTTGTCATAAGGACAAAATCGTACTACGACCCCATCCGGCTTTTCTACCTAAGGTGGTGTCGGCTTTTCACTTGAATCAAGACATTGTTCTGCCTTCCTTTTTTCCAAACCCGCGGACGGCGGGGGAAAAATTATTACACTCTCTAGATCTAGTGAGAGCGGTAAAGGTGTATCTGCAAGCAACCGCTCAGATACGTAAAACAGATGTTTTGTTTATTTTACCAGATGGGCCCAAGAAGGGCCAAGCGGTATCAAAATCCACCATTTCCAGGTGGATTAGACAAGTAATTATTCAAGCTTATGGTTTAAAGAACAGGACTCCTCCTTTTCCTGTTAAGGCGCACTCTACCAGGGCGATAGGTGCTTCATGGGCAGTGCACCACCAGGCTTCGATGGCTCAGATCTGTAAAGCTGCAACTTGGTCTTCAGTCCATACATTTTCCAAATTCTATCAAATAGATGTGAAAGGACATGAGGATTCCGCCTTTGGGCGAAGTGTGCTGCAGGCAGCAGTATAGGGCTTCTGGTCCGCAAGCGGCCTGTGTTGATCTGTGTCTCCCCCCCTTCATATGAGCATTGCTCTGGGACGTCCCATTATGTAATGACTAGCTCTGTGTCCCGTGGTGTACGATAAAGAAAATAGGATTTTTATAACAGCTTACCTGTAAAATCCTTTTCTTGGAGTACACCACGGGACACAGAGGTCCCCCCCTTCTTATGGGAACCTTACTGCTTTGCTACAAAACTGAGGTACTTCCCTGATGGGAGGGGTTATATGGAGGGGAACTGTCTTCCATTGGTTGTGCCAGTGTCCAATCACCGCTGGTGACCCTTAACCCATTATGTAATGACTAGCTCTGTGTCCCGTGGTGTACTCCAAGAAAAGGATTTTACAGGTAAGCTGTTATAAAAATCCTATTTTTAAAGTGGTAGTAAACACCGCTTGGCGACTTATACCTACAGGTAAGCTTATAATAAAGTGCACCATTTAGGAGATATTCACTATTTCTGCAGCCGGTGACGTCAAGGGAGCATGCAAACTGCGCTCTGATTGCTCGCCCATTTAAAGGGGTGTTCTGGGCAACCCCAGGCAAAAAAAAAAAAAATTAAAATCCAGCAGCTACACATACTGCAGCTGCTGGATTTTAATAAATGGAGACTTACCTGTCCTGGTGTCCCTCGATGTCGGCACCGCAGCTGATGTTTCCCGTCAGCTGTCAGGTGCTGCTGTCGCCATTGCGGGTAAGGGAACCCGGCAGTGAAGCCTTTCGGCTTTACGCCGGGAACCCTACTGCACATGCGCGAGGCCCCGCTCCTCTCTCCTATTAGCCCGGCGGCCAGGGGAGGAGGAGGAGGGAGCCCCGCGGTGACGTCACGCCCGCGGCTGGACTCCCGGAAGTGGGAAAGGATACCTGTCTTTAAAAGGTATCCTGTCCCCCCTCCCCCCGAAAGGTGCCAATTGTGGCACCGGAGGGGAGGAGTAATCCGATGAGCGGAAGTTCCACTTTAGGGTGAAGCTCCGCTTTAAGTGTCCGGAGCCCGCAAACCAGGGAAAGAAGACGGGGGAAAAAATGGAAGCCCTGTCAGTGGTGACAGCACGCCCCTGGAGGTCTTCGTTTTAAGGCAAGTTTTTCATAATGGGCTAGTATGAAATGCATACAAGCCCATTATGACAATAACTTGCAGGGACAGGATTTATTTTATTTATTTTTATTTTCAAGACTTTACTACCACTTTAACTACTTGAGGATTTAGATGTATGAGATATGTCCTTTAAAAACTTCCACAAAGTTTCTAGGGTGTATTTTTTTTTTATGCCCAGTTCCTCCCGCCTTGTCGCTATTGCTGGCTGTCAAAATGACAGCTGGGAATTGTTTTGCTTTAAACAGCAGGATTGGCTGTCAAAATGCAGCCTCCTGTAAAATGATATTTGTAGTTAGTCTGTCATTGAGTAAATACAATGTAACAGTTTATTGTTGCACATTATTTACTGGTTGATGCATATGTACAGTAGATCAAAGGTACTTACCTCGATCCGCATATGGCATCAAAGAGGAACTGCCTGGAGACCAGTGTTGTCTTCCCACATTCTAATCTTTTTACTGCTGTGGGTTCTTGGCGCTGCCATCTTGTATATGGTACCACAGCCTTTCCTCCCACTATGCTTACAAAAGCTCACGCAGCACTCTGGGCACGATCCTGCAGCCTCCTGGAACAGGCTACGGACCAGCGGGACTTTGCTTTTTGAGTGAAGTTCACTTTAACCACTTAAAACGGAGGTTCACCCAAAGTTACAACATTATTCTAAAACAATCATTTCACAACGCACATACTGAATTGGCCAAACATTTTTATTTATTTTTTATGACCGTATAAACTCGAGTATAAGCCGAGTTTTTCAGCACATTTTTTTGTGGGCTGAAAATGCCCCCCTCGGCTTATACTCAAGTCACCTTTTTGTGTGCAAAGTTTGTTGTCCGGGGGACCTACGGCCGGGGAGCACCGATTTTTCAAAGCTGGGCACCCCTTCCATAGACTCCTATGTTAAACGGTAATTTCTCTGGTGACTTTGTGGACCCGGTACCGGCCGGCCATAGGTCCCCTGGACCTCAAACTTGGCACACATATAGCCCCACTATTCCTCTAAAAGTGTGAAAATATTGTTGTCCGAGGGACTTACGGCCGGGGAGCACCAATATTTCAAAGCCGGGCACCCCTTCTATAGACTCCCATGTTAAACGTCAGTCTAGTCATGGGCACAGTGAGGCATGGGCACAGTGAGGCATGCAGATGGACACCCTAGGCTTATACTCAAGTCAATAAGTTTTCCCAGTTTTCTGTGGTAAAATTAGGTGCCTCGGCTTATATTCGGGTCGGCTTATACTCGAGTATATGCGGTAAATACCATAATATTGCCATTTAATATGTGACTTCCTGTATTCCCCTCCCGCGGGAGTAGGCGTAGCTGATCCTTTCCCCGGCGCTGCAATGCGTTCTGGGACTTATTTGCAAGGTTTTCTGGGAGCGCCGTGCCGTGCTACCCAAAATGAAATGTGGAGCTCCGTGCCTTGAAATCTCGAGAGATTTCACACATGAAGTGACGCGTGACGTCGGTGCCATGACAACGGGGGCGGGAACTTTCGACGTTGCCGCCCGTTGTGATAGCAACCCTCAGTGTTGACGGTGCACAGCACCCTCAACACTGAGCATGCGTGGGATCGAGCGGAGAATGCTGGGAAGACAGCATTCTCCGCAATCAGGAAGTACCGTAGGTGCTTGTGGGCTTCTATTGCCCATAAGCAAAATGGAAACGTCCCTCGGATGTTTATATAAGTAATCGTTTTGTCGGATAACGGAATGCTGGCGATGCATACAGTCAGAACAGTGAGTAAGCAATTGTAAAGGTTATAATCATTCAATGGGCCAAAAAAAAACGCAGCGGAACCTCCGCTTTAAGGACCGCCCCATGTACATATACTGTGGCAGGGCGGCCCTAAGCGCAAAATCACGTACCTGTATGTGATTCCTCAGATTGGCTCCTGGGCGCGCTTGCTGCCGGACCCCTGCTGTGATTGGACACAGCGGGAGCCAATCAGCGGGTCTGGCAGCCGCGATGGCCGCCGGCCACCAGCGATCGTTCATAGGAGAGGCAGAACGGCTGTCTGCCTATGTAAACAAGGCAGACCGACATTCTGCGAGGGAGGAAAATGGAGATCTTGTGTTTCTGCTAAGCTATTATTCCAATTTCTTTTTTTTCCTAACTTTTTTTTACCATTAATATCTAAAATCTTTATTTTGTTTCATTTCATTTTGACAATTTTTTTTTAATGTAGCATAAAAAATGCACAAAATTGAAAAAAAAAAATAGACTACTGTTTCTTTTTAGGCAAACTAAATGTGATTGGCATATGGTATATTGATCAGTCAGTTGTGACTCCATATTGATTTGTGTCTCTCGGTTTCAGGTGGGCCCTGCACAGACACAGTTCATGTCTCTTTAACCACGCCGACCAAAAGATCCTGCGACACAGGTAAGAGGCGGAGCCGTTTTCTTTTGTTTGATCAAATTTAGACTTAAAGTGGTTGTAAACCCTTTCATATACCCAGTAAAGTGGCCGGCCTCAGGTGATACACAGAGATGAAACAAATCCTCCTACATAAGTTGTACCAGGCTGTTCATCTGCAGTCTTCTCTTCTCTACAGCCATTCAAAGTGCAGAATTTATAAAACTTGTTTGAGAGTTCAGAAAAAAGAGGGCGGAGAGCTGAAGTTACACTCTGCAGAGCTCAGTTAGAAGAGCTCTGAGAGCTGATTGGAGAGAAGAGATACCCACCCCCCCCTCCACACAGGAACAGAGCTGAGGCTGTCAATCACAGACTGTGTGCTGGAGCTCCTCCCCTGTCAATTTTTTTATCTCTTGGTGTCAGGAAAACTTTGTCAGAAGTGACTCATGCAGATACCAGAGGAAGGAAGCAACAGATAGAAATTACACTTAGTGCTCTGGATTGAGACAAGTACACACTATAGAGGGATTTTGTTTGTTCATATTTCACGTCTGAGGTTTATAACCATTTTAAATTGTGTATGTATGATTGACAAATTGCATTCTATTAGAATAAATATTTTTTAAACTATACATCACGAAAAAAACAAAACAAAAAACCCCCCAAAAATATACAAATAATGTATTTAACCACTTAAGGACCGGGCCTATTTTTCAAACTTGTTGTTTACAAGTTAAAATCTTTTTTTTTTTTTTGCTAGAAAATTACTTGGAACCCCCAAACATTAAATATATATATATATATATATATATATATATATATATTTTTTCTAATATCCTAGAGAATAAAATGGCGGTCGTTGCGATACTTTTTGTCACACCGTATTTGCGCAGCGGTCTTGTTGCAAGCGCACTTTTTTTTAAAACAAATTAAATTTTTTTAATTAAAAAATAAGACAACAGTAAAGTTAGCCCAATTTTTTTTTTTTATATTGTGAAAGATGATGTTTCCGCCGAGTAAATTGATACCCAACATGTCACGCTTCAAAATTGCGCCCGCTCGTGGAATGGCGACAATCTTTTACCCTTAAAAATCTCCATAGGTGACGTTTGAAAAATTCTACTGGTTGCATGTTTTGAGTTACAGAGAAGGTCTAGGGCTAGAATTATTGCTCTCGCTCTAATGATCCCGGCGATACCTCACATGTGTGGTTTGAACACCGTTTTCATATGCGGGCGCGACTTACTTATTCGTTCGCTTCTGCACGCAAGCTCGGCGGGACAGGGCGCGTTTAAAATTTTTATTTTATTTATTTTACCTTTTCTTTTTACATTTTACACTGTTCTTTTAAAAAAAAAAAAATTGTGTCACTTTTATTTTTATTACAAGGAATGTACTGTAAACATCCCTTGTAATAGAAAAAAAGCATGACAGGGCCTCTGAAATGTGAGATCTGGGGGTCAAAAAGAACTCAGATCTCATATTTACACAAAAATGCAATAAAAAAAAAAATATTATAATTAAATGTCATTTAAAAAAAAAAAAAAATTTTGCATTAAGAGCATTGGGGCGGAAGTGACGTTTTGACGTCGCTTCCGCCCTGCCATTGTATGGAGCCGGATGGGGGCCATCTTCCCCTCACTTGTCTCCATACCTAACAGGGAGAAGAACCTCATTGCCTCCGGCGCCGCTGGCGGCTCCAGTGATCTCGTGGCGAATCTGCCGCAGAGGCCACTTTTATCTGAAAGCAGACCGCCCGCTAAAGAAGAGGATACCGGGGTTATGGTAGATAGCTGCTGCCATAACAACAATATCTCTCTTCAAAGTACCGACGTATAATGACGGCGGGCGGTCCGGAAGTGGTTAAAAAAACACAACAGACAGACTTGATGGAATACTTTTCTATGTTTAGTGATATTTAATTCACTAAGGGATTAATTAATAATCCTTTCTGTTTACATTACATACTTTATTTTTATACCCAGTGATGCCATCACTGGGTCTCTGTGCGCTAGGGTGCCCACGTGTCCCGGATTTCCCGGGACACTCCCGCAATTAGCAGGTCTGTCCCGGGTCCCGGGCACCTTCCTTCCGGGACAATACAGAGTCCCGGGATTGCCTCCTGGCCCTGGACTGATCTGATGCCCCATAAAATATCCCTCACATCGCTGCTGTCACTCCCTGACAGCCTGTGGTGGACCCCTGGCTGGTGAGACCCTTTTTATTAGCCGTTGGCTCAGTGCCCAAATGGTTGCTAGCTCTGCCACCCGCTTGGCGTGTAGCAACCAGTGACGTCATGAGGAGGAGAGAGGTAGAGCCCCAGCATGCACAGCGCGTGAGTGGGGAAGATTTAACTTCCTCCTCCGCGCCAACTCATTAGCTCCACCCACCTCCTCCCTGCATCGTCCAGCCAGCAGCATCCAGAAGTTCAGGAAGGAGAGATGAACGGAAGGCAAGTACACAATCCAATGAACTCACACTCACCATGACAGATGGGGTTAAAATCCTCAGTCAGCTCTCCCCCTAGCAGCCAGTGTTCTGTGCTGAACTGTCAGCACTTCACAGGAGCCCCAAGTGTGTGTCTGCCTGGAGCTAGCAGTCTAGCACTGATAAGAGGATGGAAGGCAGATAAGGGGTCAGCAGAAGAAGAGAGGACACTGACAGATGAGATTACACCCTCAGAGGGATGGAAGGAGGACAGATCCTTAAATATCAGGGCAGGGTTCATGCTGGGATGTAACCCCCCCCCCCCCCCCAAAAGTGAAGGACTACAGTTCCAATAATTAAATCTCCCCAGAACTGAAGATGGGCCCCCCTTAATCAGTGAAGAACTACAGGTCCCAGCATTAGCATGTGAAAAATATGGGCTCTCACCTTTAATTCTCAGGGGTCCATGCTGGGACCTGTAGTCCTTCAATTTTGGGGGGGGGATCACATCCTTAGGTATCAGGGGTTCATGCTGGGACTTGTAGTCCTTCACTTTTGGGGGCTGTGATCCCCCCAAAAGTGAAGGACCACAGGTCCCAGCATGAACCCCTCAGAGCTGAAAGCTGAAGATGTGACAACCCCGGCCACCGCATGGGAGGAGTCACATCAGCAGCCAGCGGCGGGAGGGTGTTCACTTTCCCGGGGCTCCGGTGTGTCGGACTGGTGGCAGGCTACAGGTGACAAGTGGCACACTGCATCTGGTGGCAGGCTACGGGTGGAAAGTGGCACACTGCATCTGGTGGCAGGCTATGGGTGGAAAGTGGCACACTGCATCTGGTGGCAGGCTACGGGTGGACCAATTTCTGTATCAGGTCTGCAGTCTCTGAGCATTTTCTGTATCATGTCTGCAGTCTATGACCATCTCCTGTACTATGTCTTCAGTCTCTGATCATCTCCTGTACTATGTCTGCAGTCTCTGACCATCTCCTATATCATGTCTGCAGTCTGACCATTTTCTGAATCATGTCTGCAGTCTCTGACAATCGCTTGTATCATGTCTGCAGTCTCCGACAGTCTCTTGGAGCATGTCTGCAGTCTCCGACAGTCTCCTGTATCATGTCTCTTGTATCATGTCTGTAGTCTCTGACAGTCTCTTGGAGCATGTCTGCAGTCTCTTGGAGCATGTCTGCAGTCTCTGACCATCTCCTGTATTATGTCTCTTGTATCATGTCCGCAGTCTCTGACCACCTCTTGTATGATATCTGCAGTTACTGACCATCTGTTGTATCATGTCTGCAGTCTCTGACCATCGCTTGTATCATGTCTGCAGTCTCTGACCATCGCTTGTATCATGTCTGCAGTCTTTGACCATCTCATATATCATGTCTGCAGTCTCTGACCATCTCTTGTACTATGTCTGCAGTCTCTGACCATCTCTTGTACTATGTCTGCAGTCTCTGACAATCTCTTGTATCATGTCTGTAGTCTCTGACCATGTTCTGTATTATGTCCATACCTCTGCTATGCAGTCTCTGACTATTTTAATGAAGTTCTTTAAATTAGGCTCAGACAAAGCAATCAAAGCATATTTTATAGGTACAAGGAAGCATGGGAGGGGGTCTATGGTTAGTGGAGGGGGTCCGTACTGAGGGAGGGGGCCTATATTTAGTGGAGAGGGGGTCCGTAATGAGGGAGGGGGGTCTATACTTAGTGGAGAGGGGGTTCCGTACTGAGGGAGGGGGTCTATAGTTAGTGGAGGGAATCCGTACTGAGGGAGGGGGTCTATAGTTGGTGGAGGGGTTCGTACTAAGGGAGGGGGCCTATACTTAGTGGAGAGGGGGTCCATACTGAGAGAGGGGGCTATACTTAGTGGAGAGGGGGGTCCATACTGAGAGAGGGGGGCTATACTTAGTGGAGAGGGGGTCCAGACTGAGGGAGGGGGGCTATACTTAGTGGAGAGGGGGTCCATACTGAGAGAGGGGGCTATACTTAGTGGAGAGGGGGGTCCATACTGAGAGAGGGGGGCTATACTTAGTGGAGAGGGGGTCCAGACTGAGGGAGGGGGGCTATACTTAGTGGAGAGGGGGGTACGTACTGAGGGAGGGCGGTCTATAGTTGGTGGAGGGGATCCGTACTGAGGGAGGGGGTCTATAGTTGGTGGAGGGCTCCGTACTAAGGGAGGGGGCCTATACTTAGTGGAGAGGGGGTCTATACTGAGGGAGGGTCTATACTGAGGGAGGGGGCTATACTTAGTGGAGAGGGGGGTCCGTACTGAGGGAGGGGTCTATAGTTAGCGGAGGGGATCCGTACTGAGGGAGGGGGTCTATAGTTGGTTGAGGGCTCCGTACTAAGGGAGGGGGCCTATACTTAGTGGAGAGGGGGGTCCATACTGAGGGAGGGGGGCTATACTTAGTGGAGAGGGGGGTCCGTACTGAGGGAGGGGGGTCTATACTTAGTGGAGAGGGGGGTCCGTACTGAGTGAGGGGGTCTATAGTTAGTGGAGGGGGTCCGTACTGAGGGAGGGGGCCTATACTTAGTGGAAAGGGGGTCTATACTGAGGGATGGGGGTCTATTATTACAATATAATCATAGAAATACATTCCAAGCATGGTATTGGAATGATATAAGTGCTATAACCAGCCATTCACCCGACAAATCACAAGTCGCGTCAACCCCGAAACTACATCTAACACAACCACCCAACCCCCCCCCCCCCCCCCCCCCCGGTCTTGGCAAAATTGTCCCTGAATGGCAGTTTGGAAATGTGGTCACCCTACTGTGCGCTTCTTTATGCAATGCAGGCAAACCATGGGAAGGGCCTGTACAGAGCTTCCTGAAACCATCACAGCACCCAGCCTCAGTACTCCTCTCAGGAGCCTTCAGTCCTGATGCAAGCAGTGGGCCGGCTCTGGGGAGGAGTTATGCAAATATCAAAATGCCTTGATGGGTGTCATTCTGGAGGTGTGGGCCTTCCTAGGCAGACTTCATTCAGACTATCCTTGCCAATGCCCTGATCAGGGGCGGATCCAGGGGAGGGGGCAATTGCTCCCCCCCCCCCCCCCGAGAAAATAATGAGCGGGTGAGCGAGAGGACGGGCAGGCTGGTGAGTGAGCAATCATGCCGGGCGGTAAGGCTGGTGAGTGGGCTGGCATGTCACTGAACGAGCAGGCAGGTGTTCTGTCAGGAAGACGCCGCCACCCATCTGAATTTGCAACTGAAGTGACGTTGCGTCGCGGCCATCTTGGTACACCCGCACTTGTCCACAGTAAGCCTAGAGTTAGAAGTCGGCAAGCGGACATTTTTATACACCCACCAGAGTCTTGCTTTTCACAGTTATTTTTAACAGTAAACTCAACTTATATTTCACTATATAAGCTGAGTTTACTGTTAAAAATAACTTTCAAAAGCAAAACTCTGGTGGGTGTATAAAGATGTCCGCTTGCTGACTTCTAACCCTAGGCTTACTGTGGACAAGTGCGGGTGTACCAAGATGGCCGCAATGCAACATCACTTTGGTTGCATATTCTGATGAGTAGTGGCTTTCTGACATCATCTCTCCCTGCCTGCCCTCACTCTGGGACACAGCCACTGGCAAATGACAATCCACATCTGGTGGCAGGCAACGGTGGCAAGTGACACGCTCAGGGCTCCCACTTATTCTGCATTATGGTGAGTTGAACTATTTAATTTTATATTACAATGTAATAATATAAATAATGCTCTTCAATCATCCTGACACCATAACAACCATGGCGCCGTGATGATTGAAGCGCCAACACCAGCCATTGCGCCGACAAATTGCCCGCAAAATTTTCTGGTAGTGCCCCTCCCGAGACTAGACTCTGGATCCACCCCTGGCCCACATGTGATGCTGAGTGTCCAAGATTGAAAAAAACTGAAGTTCAGTAAATGAAAGGGACGGGCCAGGGCCAGGCAGGCACAGGAGGAAAGGTCTAGATCAGTGAACCTTGGCACCCCAGATGTTTTGGAACTACATTTCCCATGTTGCTCATGCACTCTGCAGTGTAGTTGAGCATCATGGGAAATGTAGTTCCAAAACATCTGGGGTGCCAAGGTTCTCCACCACTGGCCTAGATGATGATGGACGTCCCCCAGCCAGGAAATGAGGCGGGGCTCTATCTGACTTGCTGCAGCTTCTAATGCACATTGTGAGAAGCTCACAGTGTGCAGTGAAATCAGAGGAAGCCGTTTCAGTGCAGGAGAGGAGCCGCTACAACTGTGCAAGACTGAAGGGAAGGCTGGAGGTCAGATTTAATGACCTTCCATGTCTACAAGATACGGCTTATAGTGTCTTCCATTCTTCAGGAGTTCATTGAATCGCATGCCTACATTTTTGGAGTTTGAAATGCAAGAGGATGTAAAACCTGACATTTCCTTTCCTTAAAGAGGAACTTCACTCCTAAAATTACATTTTTATCAGTGGCCATTTCTGCAATCCTCACCTAGACGAGGAGGACGACCCTTATCTAAATAATCCCTGATGTCTCCCCTGTCCTTTAACCGCTTCATTACTTTCACCCCATTCCTGCACTTTCTCTGTATCAAATGTGAGACATCTGGGGTCTGCTTAGACCCCGATATTTCACCAAAGGCCCCCCTAACAGGGCAGTTAGAATAATAAAAAAAAAAAATTATTTCTAACAGCAGCCCTGGGCACACATACAGGGGTGTGTGGTAGCGATCCAGCGGCTGCACAGCCACCAGATCGCTTGCATGTGACACTCTACAGTCAGCATGTCAGATTTACACACACACAGCAATAGGTGTGCGCAGCCTATTGCATTAGGGTGTGCACCCCAAAGCAATAGGTCAATGGACAGTGTTGGTAGAGCAGTGAACAATGTCAAAAGGGCAGAGACTGGTGTCCGTTTATTTTTTATATTTTTTTATTATTACTTTTTTTTTAATTTTATTATTTTTTACAATATATTCAGTTTTTTTACAATATTATTTTATACAATTTTTTTTTAGGAGCCCCATGGAGGGCCTAGGTGAAATATCAGGGGTCTAAACGAACCCCTGATGTCTCACTTTTGAGACAGAGAAAGGGACTGAGGACAGAGATTCCCCAGTTCCTTTCTCTGCAGCCAAGTAGCAGGGGGAAGCTGCCCAGCACAGGGTCATTAGGGTGTGCCCAGGCACACCTGATACACCCTGTGCGCGCATGCCTATGGCCGGGGGTGTGTGTAAAACCAACACCGCCATTTACAGTAAACCTCCTGCTGCCACCGTGGCAGTGAACGGGTTAAATCTTGAGATTATATTGATTGAATTTACAACTACTTATTATACCAGCGATATAAAAGCGGGTAAAATAAGTATTGAAGACGTCACCATTTTTCTAGGTAAATTTATTGGTAAAGGTGATATTGACATGAAATTTCCCCCACATGTCGGTAACATTCCATCCAATCCATACATAGAAAGACACCAAAACAAATACGTTCAGAAATGAAGTTCTGTGTAATAAAAAGGAAGGACATGGGGAAAACGTATCGAACCCGCTAACTGAAATGTATTTAATACTTGGTACAAAATCCTTTGTTGGTGATGACGGCTTCAAGACGCCTCCTGTAAGGAGAAACGAGTCGCATGCGTTGCTCAGGTGTGATTTTGGCCCATTTCTTCCACACAAAGAGTCTTCACATCTTGAAGGTTCAGTGGGGCCTCTTTTATGAACTCTGATCTTTAGTTCTTTCCATAGATTTTCTATTGAATTCAAGTCAGGTGATTGGCTGGGACATTCTAGCAGCTTTATTTTCTCTTTCTTTGAAACCAATGGAGAGTTTCCTTGGCTTTGTGTTTGGGATGATTGTCCTCCTGAGATGTCCTCCCTCCTTTCATCTTCATCATCCTGGTAGATGGCGGCAGATTTTTATCACCATTCATCCTTCCTTCAATGACATGAAGTTGGCCAGTCCCGTATGCTGAAAAACAGCCCCGCCCACACCATGATGTTCCCACCTCCAAACCTCACTGTTTGTATGGGGGTGTTTTTGGGGTCATGTGCCATGTGACCTCCAAACATGGTGTGTATTATGACATCCAAAGAGTTCCATTTTGGTCTCATCTGACCGGACTATATTCTCCCCGTATTTCACAGGCTTGTCTAAATGTTGTCCAGCGAACTTTAACCGACCTTCGCCATGCTTCTTCTTCAGCAATGTTGTGTTGGGTGGTGAGAGTGCATACAGGCCATGGCGGGTGAGTGCATGACTTATTGTGTACCTGCTAATTCCAGGTCTTTCTGAAGCTCCACAGGTGGTCCTTGGCTCTTGGACAACTCTTCTGATAATTCTTTTCACTCCTCTGTCAGAAATCTTGCGGAGAGCACCAGGTTATGGTTTATGGTGAAATTATGTTCTTTCCACGTCCGGATTATGGCCCCAACAGTGCTCACTGGAACATTCTGAAGTTTAGAAATCCTTCTGTATCCAATGCCATCAGTATGTTTTGCAACAATAAGGTTGTGAAGATGATGAGAGAGCTCTTTGCTTTTACCCATCATGAGATGTTTCTTGTGTGACACCTTAGTAATGAGACACCTTTTTATAGGCCATCAGATGTGACTGAACCAGCTGATATTAATTTGCACTGACAAGGGACAGGATTGCTTTCTAATTACTGATAGATTTCAGCTGGTGTCTTGGCTTCCCATGCTTTTTTCACACCTCCCTTTCTTCATGTGTTCAATAATTTTTCCCTGTGTCATTTCATTTTTTATTACACATAACTTCATTTCCGAACGTATTTGTTTTGATGTCTTTGTATGTATGGATTGCATGGGTTGTTACCGACATGTGGGGAAAGATTTTCATGTCAATAGCACCTTTAAAAATATACTGTATTGTCAAAAGTATTGGGACGCCTGCCTTTACACGCACGCACATGAACTTTAATGGCATCCCAGTCTTAGTCCGTAGGGTTCAATATGGAGTTGGCCCACCCTTTGCAGCTATAACAACTTCAACTCTTCTTGGAAGGCCGTCCACAAGGTTTAGGAGTGTGTCTATGGGAATGTTTGACCATTCTTCCAGAAGCGCATTTGTGAGGTCAGGCACTGATGTTGGACGAGAAGGCCTGGCTCGCAGTCTCCGCTCTAATTCATCCCAAAGATGTTCTATCGGGATGAGGTCAGGACCAGTCACGTTCCTCCACCCCAAACTCGCTCATCCATGTCTTTATGGACCTTGCTTTGTGCACCGGTACACATAACTTTCTTTCTGAACTTATTTGTTTTGGTGTCTTTGTATGGATTGCATGGGTTGTTATCTACACGTGGTGAAAATTGGACATCAATAGCACCTTTAGAAATATATTTACAGTACCTAGAAAAATGGTGACGTGTTCAATACTTATTTCTTTCTCGTACATCACGGGACACAGAGCGACATAGTCATTACTAATGGGTTATATAGATACCTTCAGGTGCTGGCACTGGCAACTTCCAAAACCGGAAGTACCCTCCCCTATATAAGCCCCTCCCATCCGGGAGCACCTCAGTTTTTTGCCAGTGTCTAAGGTGTTGGCCAAGAAGAAACATGTGTTTTTCACTGAGCTTGCGTACAGGTTCTTTTGGGCCTCAGTAAGCTATTCCGGATCCGACCAAAAAAGCTTCATAGCTAAACGGTCGGTACCCGGGCCTTGCAGAGAAGAGCAAGGTTTTGCCTGTAATGCTTCTCTTAGGAGAGCTGGACCCTGGGATCCAGAGCTCTGGTCATACCCATGACCAAGATGTTTTCTGTGCAGGGTGCTATACAGGTCCAGGGGAGTGGAATCCTTGGGAACCCGGTCCCTGAAGGTTTAATTACAATGCCTGCCGTGATAGGTGAAGTTTGGGCTTCTGTGGACCAAACAAAGTCCTGCGGCGGGAAACAGGTAAGTGGGGGCCCCCAGGAACTTGGTTCTATTGGGGGACCCCCAAGCCTAATTTGTCTTTCTGTCTGTTACCTAACGGTATTCCCGCTAATATCTGTGCATGCCTGTAACTACTAAAAAATGTAATAATTTTAATAGTGGTCAAGAAAAAAAAAAATATATATTTAATATACTAGACTGCGGTACCTGTGTTAATCCACTAGAGGCCGCTGTGGAACGTTTCTTGTCATGTGGACTAGTTTCTTTTCATCAGAGCAAGTCCAGGCAGATGGTGAGTTCTCTTGTGGGAAACTGCTTCCTCTGCCATGTTGCAATGCTCGTCCATCCCCCGGCCTGCGGCAAAAAGGGGCCCTGGCTCTTGTCCCTAGTTTCCCTTTTCAAAATTAGCGCCGAAGGCGCACGTGGCCGCGCGCGTGCGCGTGCACGCGCCTCTATATATAGAGGTGAGCTGGGAAAGGGGGCGGAGCCTGGGGGATGACGCTCTGTGCGCGCCGCAGCGCTTCTGCGCATGTGCGGGCGTCCCAGCATGTTAAAAACCACAATTATGTGTTGTGAGCTGGCTATGGAGTGCAGAGACAGAGCTGGCAACATTTAAAGAAGGCATACAGCAAGCGGTTGATGCAGGCATCCCCATAGAAAGGCACATTAGTAGACACCAACTGTTTTTATAGCAGCATTTGTGCTAGACTATTGTCAGTAAGTGGTGTATTTCGGCTGGAATACCTCAGCTTTGGGCTTAGGAATAATGCCGTCTAAAAACTCCGGGACTAAAAATCCCAGGAAGCATAGGGGGTCTCCATCGGGCTCTGAGGATCTTGGGCATGCTTCGGCTGCACCAGTCTCCCCTGAAGAATCAGAGGTTAGTGACCGTAGAGCACCCTCAGGAGTACCTGGTACTGTGGCTGTCCTCAGTTCACCTGCTCCTGTGTATGTAACAGAGGAGGTTTTTTCCTCAGCTCTGGGAGGGCTGGAAGAGAGATTGTCAGCATTGATCGCTGCTTCCCTGTCACAGGAAAAAAGCGCTCGATCTCCGTCTCCTCCCTCAGAGTGCCTGTTAACAGAGCAACAGTCCCATACAGGGATCGACCTGCCTGAAGGGGATCAGGATGAGGTCGATTCTGTTGTAGAGGAATCAACAGTGGAAGAGCCATTCTCAGCATCACATGCTGAAAGATTATGGGTTCAGTCCCTGACTAACATGGTCCGATCAGCATTTAAAATGCCCCTTGCGGAGCCATCATCCACTTCTGTCTCCTCGTTGGGGTCGCTAAAAGCTCCCCAGACTGTTTGTTCCTTTCCGATCCATCCTTTACTGGAAGGACTCATTTACCAGGATTGGGAGCATCCTGATAAAATATTTACTCCTCCCAAGAGATTTCAGGTGGTCTATCCCATGGAGGATAAGTTCATCAAAAAATGGAGGGTCCCTACAGTGGACGCAGCCATCTCTTGTGTGAATAAATCACTGACATGTCCAGTGGATAATGTCCAAATGTTCAAGGACCCAATAGATAAAAAATTGGAGTCCTTATTAAAATCTGCTTTTGCTACAGCAGGCTTGGTGACACAACCAGCAATGGCAGCTATTGGGGTCTGCCAAGCAGTGAAGGATCAGTTGAAACAGGTCTTAAGGGACTTGCCAGATCAGCAGGCTCTTGCCCTAGCTGATCTACCTAGAGCCTTATGCTTTGCGGTTGACGCTATAAAGGATTCAATCCATCAATCCATCAGGCCTCCCGCCTTACGCTGTCTGTAGTACATATGCGCAGGCTTCTGTGGCTCAAAAACTGGTCTGCTGAAGCTCCCTGTAAAAAATTGCTGGTCAGCTTCCCATTTCATGGTGAACGCTTATTCGGGGAAGACCTGGACAAATATATCCAGAGAATTTCCAGCGGTAAAAGTACACTTTTGCCGGTTAAAAACAGAGTTAGAGGTCCCTCTTTTAAGAGGCCTGCTTTTCCAGTCCCTAGGACATCGGCTGTGAAACAGTTCTGACGGCCTCCTCGGTCAAATCCCGGAGGTAAAAATCAGGGACAATTGCAGGGTAACAAGAAGCCCTGGAGCAGGAGAGGTACAAAACCTCCCCCAAAGTCAAATGCATGAAGGGTTGCCCCCACTCAATCGGGTGGGGGGAAGACTTCAGTTGTTCACAGAGACCTGGCGGGACACGATCAGAGACAGATGGGTGCTCTCCGCAGTAAATCTGGGATACAAATTGGAGTTAAAAGACTCCCCTCCTTCCCACTTTATAAGGTCAAACGTGCCAAGGGATCCCCAGAAGAGAGGATCCCTCCTGTTGGCACTAGAACAATTATTGCTCCAAGCAGTAATTATAGAGGTTCCCCTGGAAGAATGGGGGTTCGGGTTTTACTCAAACCTCTTTACAGTCCCGAAGCCAAACGGGGACGTGAGGCCCATATTAAATCTAAAAGGGCTAAACAAATTCCTACATATCAGGACTTTCCGGATGGAGTCGATCCGGTCGGTGGCCACTGCCCTACAAGGGGAGGAATGGTTAGCCTCGATCGACATCAAAGATGCTTATTTGCACATTCCCATCTTTCCAGCCCACCAAAAATTTCTACGCTTTGCGGTAGAAGGGCGCCATTTTCAGTTCAGAGCCTTACCCTTCGGTCTGGCCACAGCACCACGAGTGTTCACAAAAATTCTGGCCCCATTATTGGCCAATCTAAGAACACGAGGTGTAACGATAATGGCATATCTAGACGACTTGTTGCTGATAGACCACTCAGTGGAAAAACTAGATGTGGTTGTTCACGAGACAATCAAGTATCTGGAATATCACGGTTGGATTATCAACCGAGACAAGTCAGCCCTAAAACCAGTCAAAAGTCTGGAATACTTGGGGCTAAGGCTGGATTCAGACCAGAGAAAAATTTTCTTGCCTCAAAAAAAGGGGTCGTCTTTGAGAGATTTGATCCACTTAGTGGGTTCAAAAAGACAGCCATCCATACGCCTGTGCATGAAGCTGCTGGGAAAAATGGTGGCATCATTCGAAGCAGTACCCTACGGTCAATTCCATTCAAGGAATTTGCAAAGGGCCATACTGTCAGCCTGGAACAAAAAAGTTCAGGCTCTGGACTTACCAATGTCCTTGTCCCCTTCCGTTCGCAAGAGCCTCCGCTGGTGGTTGGTTCCCCAGAATCTGGAAAGAGGGAAATCCTTCAGTCCGATTTCTTGGAAGGTGGTCACTACAGATGCCAGCCTTATAGGCTGGGGAGCAGTACTGGAGCAATGGTCTCTCCAGGGCAGATGGTCGGATGCGGAAAAGGCCCTGCCCATCAATCTCTTAGAGATACGAGCAGCCCGGTATGCCCTAGTAGCATGGACATCCAAACTCCAAGGGTCCCCTGTCAGAATTCAATCAGACAATGCCACAGCAGTGGCATACATCAATCATCAGGGGGGCACCAGGAGTCGTGCAGCCCAGAGGGAAGTAAATTACATCCTGAGATGGGCAGAAAGATATGTCCCAGCCATATCTGCGGTATTCATTCCAGGAGTGGAGAATTGGAAGGCGGACTTTCTAAGTCGCCAACAATTATGCCCAGGGGAATGGTCCCTTCATCCCGAGGTTTTCCGGACAATATGTCAGCGGTGGGGAACACTGGATGTAGATCTGCTAGCATCCAGATTCAACGCAAAAGTGGACAGGTTTGTCTCTTGGACAAGGGATCCCCTAGCTTGCGGCTCGGATGCCCTAGTGTTCCCTTGGGATCAGTTCAAGCTGATATATGCATTCCCACCGCCACAATTGTTACCTCGATTACTCCGCAGAATCAGGGTAGAAAAGAAACCAGTGATTCTGGTGGCTCCAGCGTGGCCCCGAAGAGCATGGTACGCGGAGATTGTAAAGATGTCTGTGGGGAGTCCTTGGACCCTCCCACATCGTCCGGACCTGCTTTCGCAAGGACCGATATACCACCCTTCCTTACCAGCCCTAGGTTTGACGGCCTGGCTATTGAAGCCCACATTCTAAAAAAGAGAGGGCTCTCTAATGCTGTGGTATCTACCATGATCAATGCCAGGAAGCCGGTATCCAGGCAGATCTACTATAGAATCTGGAAGGCGTACATCGCCTGGTGTGAGGCCAAGAAATGGCATCCACGTAAATACGTAATAGGTAGGATTCTGGACTTCCTACAATGGGCTGTAGATAGGAAGCTTGCCTTGAGTACTATCAAGGGTCAGATTTCGGCCTTGTCAATATTTTTTCAAAGGCCCTTGGCTTCGCATTCACTAGTCAAAGCCTTTATACAAGGAGTGATGCGTATTAGTCCTCCGGTTAATATTCCCATATGTCCATGGGATCTAAACTTGGTTCTGTCGGTTCTACAGAAACAATCATTTGAACCATTACAGCATATTTCTTTGGTTCTTCTCACCAGGAAATTGATTTTTCTAGTAGCCATTTGTTCGGCTAAAAGAGTGTCGGAATTAGCAGCTATGTCCTGTAGGGAGCCATATCTGGTTATCCATAAGGACAGAGTAGTGTTACGTCCTCATCCAGCCTTTCTTCCTAAGGTGGTATCGAGGTTTCATTTGAACCAAGATGTGGTTCTTCCTTCTTTTTTCCCCAAACCCACTTCGGTAGAGGAAAAGTTATTGCATTCTTTGGATGTAGTAAGAGCAGTTAAAGCTTATCTAAAAGCCACTGCTCAAATTCGCAGAACGGATACTTTGTTTATTCTGCGGGAAGGCCCCAGAAGGGGTCAGGCAGCGTCAAAATCTACTTTAGCCAAGTGGATTTGACAGGTCATTATGCAAGCCTATGGCTTGAGAAGGAGACCGCCTCCGTTCAAAGTTAGGGCACACTCCACGAGAGCAGTTGGAACTTCATGGGCAGTGCATCACCAGGCCTCCCAGGCTCAAATCTGTAAGGCCGCAACATGGTCTTCAGTACACACGTTTACTAGGTTCTACCAGGTGGACGTTAGAAGTCAGGAGGATGTCGCCTTTGGGCGCAGTGTGTTGCAGGCCGCAAAAGATCCTCATGTCTGATAGCGCTCAGCTTATGTATGGTGTATCCCCCCCCCCTCGTTGGGCATTGCTTTAGGACATCCCATTAGTAATGACTATGTCGCTCTGTGTCCCGTGATGTACGAGAAAGAAAATAGGATTTTTATAACAGCTTACCTGTAAAATCCTTTTCTTGGAGTACATCACGGGACACAGAGCTCCCACCCCTCTTTAGGGACACTTATTGCTTTGCTACAAAACTGAGGTGCTCCCGGATGGGAGGGGCTTATATAGGGGAGGGTACTTCCGGTTTTGGAAGTTGCCAGTGCCAGCACCTGAAGGTATCTATATAACCCATTAGTAATGACTATGTCGCTCTGTGTCCCGTGATGTACTCCAAGAAAAGGATTTTACAGGTAAGCTGTTATAAAAATCCTATTTTTACCTGCTGTATTTTTATAGTAAACAATGCCCAGCTGGCTTCCTTGCGGAGCTGTGACCGTAGATCCTGCGATGTCCCAGGCAAACGCACCACGCTCGGTCGCCGTATATTACACGCTGTATTCCTGTCTTGATGTAAAGCCGAGTTTTACTGTCAGATATTGATGCAAGGGGCCGGAAACGTTTCCAAAACACACCATTACCCCTGATGTGATTTGAGGGTCTCCGAGGCAGAAACACCAACATGCCAGACTGCCGTGCAAATTTGCAACTTTTCCCGGAGAAACCGGCTAATCTTGTTCTTTGACAGCGCCGGCGGATCTGTAATCCAAAAAGACAAATGATGTGTGTTCACAGGAAATATTACCGCTGTGTAATACCTGAGCCGCCAGTATTCCAAAGTCTGACACTCTGTGTATTGCCATTGGTGGAAAGTTATTGAGATCAGGAACAGAGAATATACAAAGGAAACAAACACTCCATGCCTTCCTACCTGTGTTTGAGCGAAGGGTAACCTGGAAGCCCTTTGTGTTGTAGGGTGACAATGCTTTGGCCCTGTTTCCGAGTTTTATTTTAATATAAGGCCCAGAAGTCAAATAAAGTTGTTAGGAGGAGAAGCAAGGTCTCCCACTAACCACCGATCTAAGGAGCCTTCTTCCCACTGACTACCATTCTTCCCACTGACCACCAATGTAAGGGTCATTTTTCCCAATGACCACCAATGTAAGGAACATTCTTCCCACTGACCACCAATGTAAGGAACATTCTTCTCTACTGATCACCAATGTAAGGGACATTCTTCCCACTGATCACCAATGTAAGGAACATTCTTCTCACTGATCACCAATGTAAGGAACATTCTTCTCACTGATCACCAATGTAAGGAGCATTCTTCTCACTGATCACCAATGTAAGGAGCATTCTTCTCACTGATCACCAATGTAAGGAGCATTCTTCCCACTGATCACCAATGTAAGGAGCATTCTTCCCACTGATCACCAATGTAAGGAACATTCTTCCCACTGATCACCAATGTAAGGAACATTCTTCTCACTGATCACCAATGTAAGGAACATTCTTCTCACTGATCACCAATGTAAGGAACATTCTTCTCACTGATCACCAATGTAAGGAACATTCTTCCCACTGATCACCAATGTAAGGAACATTCTTCCCACTGATCACCAATGTAAGGAACATTCTTCTCACTGATCACCAATGTAAGGAACATTCTTCTCACTGATCACCAATGTAAGGGACATTCTTCTCACTGATCACCAATGTAAGGAACATTCTTCCCACTGATGACCAATATAAGGAACATTCTTCTCACTGATCACCAATGTAAGGAACATTCTTCTCACTGATCACCAATGTAAGAAACATTCTTCTCACTGATCACCAATGTAAGGAACATTCTTCCCACTGATCACCAATGTAAGGAGCATTCTTCCCACTGATCACCAATGTAAGGAACATTCTTGCCCTGAATAATTCATTTTAGTAGGGGTTCCCTGGGACCTGAAGAATAATTCCAGGGTGGTTCTGGGGTGGAAAGGTTGCTCTTTATGGTTCTGATTATTGGATACACAGTAAAACCTTGGTTTGAGAGTAACTTGGTTTGAGAGCATTTTGCAAGACGAGCAACATTTTAAATTACATTTTGATTTGATATACAAGCGATGTCTTGATATAAGAGTAGCGTCATGTCACAACTGAGTATAAAAGAGAAGAGAGGCGCCTCTAAGTATAGCAATATGGTTACATTTAATGAAGGTACAACATATTGCTACACTTAGAGTCGCCTCTCTTCTCTTTTATACTCTGGAGCTCCTGCTGGATTTGGCTTCTAATCTCCTTGTGGAGGCTTCCATTTGTGGATGGACTTTTTATGGTTACACAACCTATCACATTGCTATAATCTTTTTTTATTGACTATAAACTGAAGGACTTATGAATAAAGGGTTGTGGAACAAATCATTTGAGTTTCCATTATTTCTTATGGGGAAATTTGCTTTGATATACAAGTGCTTTGGATTACAAGCATGTTTCTGGAACTAATTATGCTCGCAATCCAAGGTTTTATTGTACTATTTGATACGTCAGGCTGTCCCGTACATTGCAGTTGGAGGGTCACGTAGCTCTCTGTCCCTCAGTGCCGGCTACACTGACCTTTCTGAAATTGTCCCCTATTAAACCTCCAGCCACATCGAAGTGTGACGTGACCCCTCTGCGGCCCCCGATGTGCGCTAAGCGCCATCGTAATGGAAGGAGGCGATTTTAAATAAAAGTTATTACCTAATAGGCTTCCAGTGAAGTGTATCGGACAGGCGCTGAGCTATGGCGCCCTTATTACCTCTCATCAGCAATTATAAACAGGATGAAGTGGCGGGGACGGTGCTGATAGCGGTGGAGGTGACGGCGAGCTCTGATAGGATGATATATGGTGATGAGATTGTACGGGCTCATCTCTATCGGACAGATGACTTGTATTATCCTTGCCTCTCTCTGCCATTTGTTTCCTTTCAGGAACGTAGCGTCATCATTTACAAGTACATCCTCATTACATGCTGGAAATTGGAGGCCTAACGGCGGCCATATTTCCTTCTCAGCGTACATCCAATGGAATGCCGCCATGTTATCCATTACTTCAAAATTATTTCTTCCATATTGGAATTCATTAAAGCTCACCTTCATCTAACATCTGCCTGCGGAATATTTATATTTAAAGATCCCCTCCACCCACAAGAAATATTTCACTTCTGTCAACCACTTGCTGAGCAGGCCTTTTCTGGCACTTTGTTTACAAGTTTAACCACTTCCCTACCGGGCACGAAAACCCCCTTCCTGCCCAAACCATTTTTCAGCTTTCAGCGCTGTCACACTTTGAATGACAATTGCACGGTCGTGCGACGTGGCTCCCAAACGAAATTTGCGTAATTTTTTTCCCACAAATAGAGCTTTCTTTTGGTGGTATTTGATCACCGCTGCGGTTTTTATTTTTTGTGCTATAAACAAAAGAAGAGCGTCCAGTTTGAAAAAAACACAATATTTTTTACTTTTTGCTATAATAAATATCCATTTAAAAAAAAAATTAAAAATTTCCTCAGTTTAGGCCGATACGTATTCTTCTACATATTTTTGGTTAAAAAAAAATCGCAATAAGCGTATATTGATTGGTTTGCGCAAAAGTTAGGCCTCGTACACACGACCGAGTTTCTCGGCAAGAACCAGCAAGAAACTTGCTGGCAGAGATGTCTTGCCGAGAAACTCGTTCGTGTGTATGGTTTCTCGTCAAGAAAACCGACAAGTAATCTCGACGAGAAAATAGAGAACCTGCTCTCTATTTTCTCGTCGGCATGTTTCTCGACGAGAAAAGTGAGTGTGTGTACACTTACCTGTCCTCCCGGAAGGAAGCCCGCGCATGTTCGAAATGAATTTGACGCATGCGCGGTAGCTTCCTAGGCATAGGTAGGGTATACCAAGATGGCGGCGACGGCATCGAATGTGACGAGCGCATGCTCGTCGTAGTCGATGACGTCACCGCGTACGCTCCATTCAAAGAACCGCGGGTTCTTTGAATCGAGCGTGTGTACACTCGGCCGGGACAAGTTTCTTGTCCAAGAATCTCGTCGAAAAAAACGAGAATCTCAGCCGTGTGTACGAGGCTTTATAGTGTCTACAAAATAGGGGATAGATTTATAGCATTTTTTTTTTTTTTTTACTAATAATGGCGGCGATCTGCGATTTTTATGGTGACTGCGATTTTGCGGCGGACACATCGGACACTTTTGACACATTTTTGGGACCATTCACATTTATACAGCGATCCCTGCTATAAAAATGCACTGATTACTGTATAAATGTGACTGGCAGGGAAGGGGTTAACACTAGGGGGCGAGGAAGGGGTTAAATATGTTTCCTAGATGTGTTCTAACTGTGGGGGAGGGGACTGACTGGGGGAGGTGACCGATGGTTGTCCCTATGTACAAGGGACACGCCATCGATCTCCTCTCCCTGACAGGACGTGGATCTGTGTGTTTACACACACAGATCCACTTTCCTGCTGGGTTACTGGGCAATCGCGGGTGCCCGGCGGCCATCGCGGCCGCCGGGCACGCGCATCGGGTCCCCAGCAACACGGCGGGTGCACGCACGGGCGGTGCGCGCGCGCCCCCTTGCTTCTTTTAAAGGCAGGACGTCATATGACGTCCTGTCAGAACGAGAGAGTCTTCCGCCCGCCGTCATTTGACGGTGGGTGGTAGACAAGTGGTTAAATCAGTATTTTTTGCTAGATTACTTATAATCCCCCAAACATTATATATTTTTTTTAGCAGAGGCCCTAGTGATTAAAAAGGTGATTGTTGCAATATTTTATGTCACACAGTATTTACGCAGCGGTTTTTCAAATGCAATTAAAAAATTTAAAAAAAGACACTTTATTTAAAAAAAAAAAAAAACACAATATATACTCCAGATTTTTTATTTTTTTTGTAAAATATGAAAAGGAATAAATAAATAGATACCTAACATGTCACGCTTTAAAATTGCACACGGACATGAAATGCCAACAAACTACAATACTTAAAAATCTCCATAGGTGACGTTTTAAAAATGTTTACAGTAGGGCTGTGGAAATTAACTATTAATTCCTCGATTAATTGATTAATTGCTTTGATCGATCAAAATTTGATCAAAATTCTTTGGGCTTGTCGTGTCCATCTGAAGGGCTCCTTTGCTGTGCCTTCATATCTGCATGCCGGCGGGACCTTACTATCTGCCACACGCAAGGGCTGTTACATTTCCCTCTATCAACCTGGGATTCTACAGCCATCCACTGGGAGTTGTGATAGTTCCCTTCACAGGACATCTACATGCCAACGGACTGATGTTAGCCCCTTCTCATCTGGATTCAGCAGTGATATCGTTGTACACATTTTTATACCAGTATCATACTTAGATACATGTTTTTATGACTGCTTTTGCTACCATAGATTTTATCTCCAGTGCAATATTTATTTTGTTACCTACTTGAAGACTATAAAAGTTTTAATGCTATTCCCATCGAGCGCTGCCTTTGTGTGTTTTTTGTATCCTGCTATCGATTTTTCCAGTGGTTGGTAGCTGCACTGGGAATCCACCTGCAAGGAGATCAGCTAAAAGTAGTTGGATATCTATGTGCGTTATAATTAATCGAAATTAGTCGATTAATCGATTTAAAAAAAATCGATTAATCGAACACAAAAATTTTAATCAGTAACAGCCCTAGTTTACAGGTTACCTGTATAGCGTTACAGGCGAAGTCCAGTACTAGAACTATTGCTCTCACTCTAACGTTCGCGGCGATACCTCACATGTGTTGTGCAAACACAGCTTACATATGTGTGCGTGACATACGTATGCGTTTGCTTCTGTGCACGACCATGGAGGGATGGGGTGCTTTAAAAAAATGTTTTGTTTGTTTTCTTATTTATTTATTATTTACATTGTCCCTTTTCTTTTTTTTTCTTTTTTTTTTCTCACTTTTATTCTTATTTCAAGGAATATAAACATCACTTTTAATAGAAATAAGGGATGACAGGTCCTCTTAATGGAGAGATTTGAGGTCAGTAAGACCCCAAATCTCTTCTTTACCTTTAAAAGCAAAAGACCAAAAAACTAAAATTGATCTTTTGCTTAAAAAAAATAGGTTTTCTCTTCTGCCCTAGACAGACAGTGATGTCATGGCAAAAAGAAAGCTATTGTTAAAAAGTCCCGTTTGCAGTTTGCGAGAAGCCATGTGGGGTACACAGCAAACATGTGGAAGAAGGTGCTCTGGTCAGATGAGACCAAAATTGAACTTTTTGGCCTAAAAGCAAAGCGCTATGTGTGGCGGAAAACCAGCACTGCACATCACCCTGAACACACCATTCCCACCGTGAAACACGGTGGTGGCAGCATCATGTGGTGGGGATGCTTTTCTTCAGCAGGGACAGGGAAGCTGGTCAGAGTTGATGGGAAGATGGATGGAGCCAAATACAGGACAATCTTAGAAGAAAACCTGTTAGACTCTGCAAAAGACTTGAGACTGGGCGGAGGTTCCCCTTTCAGCAGGACAACGACCCTAAACATACAGCCAGAGCTACAATGGAATGGCTTAGATCAAAGCATATTCATGTGTTAGAATGTCCCAGTCCAGACCTAAATCACATTGAGAATCTGTGTCAAGACGTGAAAATTGCTGTTCACAGACGCTCTCCATCCAATCTGACAGAGCTTGAGATATTTCACAAAGAAGAATGGGCAGAATTGTCCCTCTCTAGATGTGCAAAGCTGGTAGAGACATCCCCAAAAAGACTTGCAGCTGTAATTGTAGAGAAAGGGGGTTCTACAAAGTATTGACTCCGGGGGGCGCCATACAAATGCCCCCCCCCCCACACTTTTCACATATTTATTTGTAAAAAGTGTTGAAAACCATTTATCATTTTCCACTTCACAATTATGTGCCACTTTGTGTTGGTCTATCACATAAAATCCCAATAAAATACATTTACGTTTTTGGTTGTAACATGAGAAAATGTGGAAAATTTCAAGGGGTATGAATACTTTTTAAGGCACTGTAGGTGTGGGTGCATTCATATTTGTATTGCTCTCAGTCTAACATGATTCAATCACTGAAGAAAGGAGGTTTTGAGGCAGCTGAAAAATACGAGTAGATTTACAGGGAGGACCTCAGCAGTATGATGATGCTCTTCTGTAGGCCATCAAGGAAGCTTGCACAGCAGAAATTTGCTAGGATGCATTAGTGATCAGTGGTGTCACCCTTATAGCTTTGCAGTGCGGAGGAGCCGTGTTATTTATAATACTGGCTGAACAGAATTATGAATATTTTATTAAGGATTTCTGTGATTGCCTTTTTTTCTGATTGTCAGGAGCCTTATTGTCAGAATGGAAGCGACAATATAGTCTTGTCTGTATATATGGAACTGCATACCGTTTTATAATCTCCTGCAAGTCTTTTCGGTGCACAGCATACATACTGCCTAGTCGTCACATGCTGCCTGGTTATCTTCCTTCTTAACAGTAAATGAGATGGGGATTACCAGCTGGGAGATGCTGGAATCCCACCGTTCCGACCTCTTAAGAAACTCGTCTAATCCGCAGAGTAGAAATCGCTAATTACTGTCAACTCTTTCTCCCTCTCGTGAGGCTCAGAGGAACCGCCAGCTCTTGGCCGTGGCCCCGGAAGGATGAAACGATCTGTCCCCAGCTTAGCACTTGGAGAGGGTCATGCAGACTCTCTGCAAATGGAGGCCAGGGTCACCAAGCTGATCCTACGGGGGCCAATTACTAAAAGGGCAAAGATGATGGATTTTTTTTTTCCCGTGACAGTTTTGTTGGATTATAAAGCTGCTCTTGGTTTTTTTATCTGCTCATTTTCACCATATTTTGAAGCAGATGAAAATATCTCAGCTGTATCTGATTTGTAGATGACCTCACCTGTTTATGAAAAATTTAAACCTATTTTCCTCCCAGCGTTCATTGGTGGACATCAGACAACATATGGACCCAGCCTCTAGAAACAGCCTTTGTCAACCAGGATTGCATGGAACTCTGGGGTTCCTTCAGAGGTTGCTTGAGCTGAGCATCATGACATCAATCTTTTTAACTGTGTAAGGCAGGGGTCCTCAAACTTTTTAAACAGGGGGCCAGTTCACGGTCCCTCAGACTATAGTTTGAAAAAAATATTAACAAATTCCTTTGCACACTGCACATATTTTTTTTTGTAGTGCACAAAAAACAGTTTAAATCAACAGAAAGGTATTAGTATTTCACAGAATCCCTTCATCACAGACATGTTGAAGAATAGGGTCTTTCTTCTTCCAATAAATTCTGGCAGAAGATGAGATTTCTTGCACTTTTTTGTTTTAGTGGTTCTTTGTAAGGGTTGCATTTTTCCTGTTGGCCTGTAAGGGGCATTTCTCTTATCATCCATGGACTGACACGGTGTCTCTTTACACTTTACACGTGGGTTTATGTCCCTGCTTGCAGGAGAAGACCTAGGCAGAATGTGAGATGTTATACATACATTCTAAAAGCCAGAGCTGAACAGCCCCACCCAGGGGGCGGTCCCTCCGGACATAACCCTCCCACTACAGTCAGCAGACTTCAGTTTTTTTCTGCCTAGCAGAAGGAGAAGACGTGGCTCTCTCAGGAGCCAGTCTCCTGACCTATTTTTTATTTTCTGGAATTCTTTTTTATTTTATATTTGAGAATCTTCTATCAACTGTCGGCTGGGCAACAGGTTGGGTACAAGATATCCTCGTAGTCTTCCCTGTCCGACCATTGAGCGTGCTGATCCTCGCCTTGTGTGTGTGAGACTCAGTTCACGACAGGCCCCATGACTCCAGGGGTGGCCGGGTTTGCTTTCATGCTCCCACGGTCCTCTCAAGACTGAACAGTTCCTGACTGACTGTATCTTTCGCGGTGGACCGGGCCGACAGCTACTCAGTACTGCACTGTGATAGTCCTGTCAGAAACACACCAGTGGGTCCCTCGGGGGACGGGTAAGTAGTCTCTCCTGCCTGCAGGTGAGTACAAAAAGCTGTGTGTTTCTCTGTGGGGGATTTTCCCTGTCTCCCCCTGTATTTCATTGTCACTCTCTGTCACCATTGCTGGCGCTGTGCTGTGTGGGGTGCCTGGGGGTCACACTGTTCTTGGAGGGGCTCCTGCTGGTCTGCAGATATGCTTTGGGCCTTTTTTTGTGAGTTTTGGGGCCTGAGCGCCGAGTGGCGCTGTGTGTGTGTGCTGTTGTTTCACTTTAGCTGCGTCATGGCGGCCATCTTGGCGCAGATCGCCTCAGTGAAATGCGGCGGCCATTTTCTTGTAGCCCGCGCGCTCTTCAGCACTAGTTTTGGCCTCTAGCGCTGCTGTAACAGCGCAAATCTCTTCACAATCTCCTCACAGCTCACCAGCGCTGACACTGCGCGGTACAGACAGCGGAACTGAGCGGTCCCTGGTCCGGTTTGGTGAGTCCCCTGGGCGCCCCCTCCTCAGTCAGCACAGCCTGTGGGTGGACTTTTTATCTGAGGAGTCTCAGAGGGGGGCAATATGGAGTCTCTGTCACCAGCTTCCCCTAAATGTCAGTGGACAACAGGCAGTGCTTCAGCACCTGCGGTCCCTAGGGACCAGTTGTGGGCAGTCCTGGAATCATTTCTGACCAGGATGGAAGCTGTGTGCAAGCGCAAGGGAGCAAAAAAGCGCCCTCTCCCCACTTTACTACATGAGGGCAGTGCGCTGATTCAGATATGGGCCTAGCCACTACCGCTCAGGACCCTAGTTCTGAATGTATTGGATGGTTTTGAACAGGACATTCCTTATGTGGAAAACTCCAGTTCTGAGTCAGTAAATGACAGGGCGCTTGTTAGTGTACTCATGACTGCGGTGAGGGACACTCTCAAGCTAAAATGCCGTGGATGCAGAACCTCAGGCTGATACAGTCTCCTTTGGTTCTTTTAAGGCCAGGCCTTCTAAAGAGGTTTTTTTCCATATGTACTTTCTTTGACCAGCTCATTGATAAGGTCTGGGAAAAGCAGCAGAAGAATTTTTTTATGGTCCCGCGGCGTTTGTCTATCAGATACCCCTTGAAGATGCCCTACTTAAAAAGTGGGCTTCTCCCCCAGTGGTCGACCCTCCAGTCGCCCGGTTGAACAAGGCCATCACTCTCCCGATGGAGGGGACTCCTGCATTTGAGGACTCCACTGACAGGAGGTCAGAAGTGGTGAGCAGAGCCATGTTTGCCTTGTTGGGATTCGCCCTACGACCTGTGGTAGCGGCGACCCTTGTGTCTTAAACACTTACAGGTTGGGCAAAAATGTTGCACCTAGCTGTACAGGAGCATATTCTTCCTCCAGACACAGTTGCTCTGGCCCACCAACTGGTTCAGGGCCTGGTTTCTGTGTGCGACGCCACGCTGAACGCGGCCCCTTTAATATCCAGGGCCTCTGTCTCTGCGGTGGTATTGCGTCGTCTTATCTGGTTGAAATGCTGGTCTGCTGACCTAGCCTTAGGAAGCTCCTGACGGATCTACCATTTAAAGGCGGTAGACCTTTCGGTGCTGCTCTGGATGACATCGTCATGGATGTCACGGGAGGTAAACGCACTCTTCTTCCTTAGACTAGCAAGGGTGAGGAGGCCCGCCGCAAACAGGGGCCTTCCTTTCCAGCAAAACGGGTTTTTTTTCGTCAGTCAGAGTCCACAGGTAGGCCCTCTCAGACTGACGGCAGTGCGGCTGGTGGGCACAAGTGCCCCTGGGTGCGTAAGCCAAACAAGCGGCTCCCAAGCCCGCCTCCACGTGAAGTCTTGCCTCCGCCCGACTCTGGGGCGGGGGGACGACTTCGCAGGTTCACGGATCGGTGGACCTCCCGAATCTCCGACTGGTGGGTGTGCAAGGTGGTCACCTCAGGATATAGGATAGTATTCCGATCCTGGCCCCCACACAGATTCTTTCCCTTGAATCTTCCTCTCCTTCCTACCTGTCGGGCAGCCCTCTTGGGGGCTGTACAGGATTTGATCAGGTCCGGAGTGATTGTGCCGGTTCCGTCACAGGAGAGTTTTCAGGGATTCTACTCGAATCTGTTTGTCGTCCCAAAAATAGGACGTGGTTCGACCTATCCTGGACCTCAAGGCCCTGAAGGCCTTCGAGAAGGTGCAGAAATTCCGCATGGAATCTATTCGCACGGTGATCGCTACACTCCACCAAAGGGATTTTCTTCTGGCGTCCTTGGACTTCAAGGACGCCTACTTGCAGGTTCCGATCTGCGCAAGTCACCAAAAGTTTCTGCGCCTTGCGATCAGCGAAGTCAACTATCGATTGTGGCTCTTCCTTTCGGCCTTGCCTCGGCACCAAGGGTGGTCACCAAGGTGCTTGCTCCGGTTCTAGCCTTCTGTTACAGCGAGGTATTGCTGTCGTGGGCTATCTGGACGATCTTCTGCTATGAGCAGAAAGTGGCTCAGACTTAGAGGTGACTATCGTCAATTAGACCCTCAGGGACTTCGGGTGGTTCCTGAACATTCAGGAGTCAGTCCTGGTCCCGACTCAGTGTCTGGAGTATCTAGTTCTGGTTCTGGACTCCTTGGAGGTATAGGTATCCTACCTCTGGAGAAGTTGCTGACACTTCAGTCTGCGGTGCGGGTGCTGACATCCCGAAAATGGTTGTCAATCCGTTTTTTGCATGAGAGTCCCGGGACTCGTGGTGGCCTCCTTCGCGGCCATTCCGTATGCCCAATCACACACCAGGGCATTGCAGAAGGAGATCTTGTCCACCTGGGACAAATCCCCGTTGTCCTTGGATCTTCGGATCCAGGTGATTCACCTGGTCAGGGCGTCCCTGACATGGTGGTTGAGACCCTCGGCTCTTCGGTCCGGAAAGTCGTTCCCCTCCCATCCAATGGACGGTACTCACGACGGACACCAGCCTGACGGGCTGGGGTGGAGTCTGGGGAGTCCTGTCGGCTCAAGGCCTTGGACTCCAGACGAGCCCGTTTACCAATCACTGTTCTGGAAATACGGGCCATCAGACTGTGTCTCTCCTCGGGTCGGAGAGAGTACGGGGTCGCTCCATCAGGAGCCAGTCGGACAACGCCACGGCGGTGGCGTATGTAAACCATCACGGGGGGACTCGGAGCTCAGCTGCGGCTTCCGAGGTAGTCCGTATCCTGAAGTGGGCCGGAAGAAACGTGCCGGCTCTGTAGGGGCGGACTATCTGAGTCGCCAATCACCAGACGCCGGACCAGGAAGAGTGGTCCTTGCATATTTCAACTCCTTTGCCGACGGTGGGGCACGCCGGATGTGGACCTGATGGCCTCTCGACTCAGTCGCAAGGGTCGAGGTTGTGGCCAGATCCAGGGATCCTTGGGCGATGCCTCGGATGCGTTGGTGGCCCCATAGGGTCCTTATCGCCTGATATAAACTCCGGTGATCCTAATTGTTCCGGATTGGCCTCAGCGTCACTGGTACGCTGATCTGGTACGTCTCGTTGCGGACGTTCCCTGGCGGTTGCCGATGAGGGAGGACCCTCAGTCTCAAGGTCCTATGTTTCATCCGGCTTACAGTCTCTGGCTTTAACGGCAGGGCTGTTAAAAGCCAGGTGTTGAGGGACCGAGGTCTCTCGGACTCTGTCATTTTGACCATGTTAAGGACACGGAAGTCTTCCTCCAGGCAGATCTATCACTGTGCCTGGAAAGCTTATATCGCCATATGCAAAGGGCTGGACTGGCGTCCTCGGACGTATTCCGTCCCCAGAATCCTGCGTCCTCTGCAGTGTGGAGTGACCCAAAAGCTTGCTTTGAGTACCATCAAGGATCAGATTTCGGCCTTGGCCGTCTTCTTTCAGCGACCTCTAGCGGGTCATTTCTTGGTTAGCACCTTGTGTTGGGGGTTCGCCATGTGCTCCCTCCTGTCAAGCCTTCTCTCCCACCGTGGGATCTGAATTTGGTGCTCTCGGTCCTCCAGGAACCTCCTTTTGGGAATATCCGAGATATTCCCCTCTTGTCTTGTCTCAGAAGGTGGCTTTTTAGTGGCAATCACTTCTGTTTGACGAGTGTCTGAGTTGGCGGCTTTGTCCTGCAAGTCGCCATATTTAGTCATCCATAAGGATAAGGCGGTGTTGCATCCGCGACCTTCCTTTTTGCCAAAGGTGGTGTCTACCTTTCACCTACATGAGGACATTGTCCTCCCGTCCTTGTGTCCTCACCCATCGCATCCCAGAGAGTTTGCGCTGCACATATTGGATGTGGTACGAGCCTTACGGGTGTACCTGTCTGCTACTGCTTCTATTCGGAAGTCTGACTCGCTGTTTGTGACTGTCCCTGGTCCATAACAGGGCCAAGCGGTTTCGTCTGCCATCATTTCTAGGGGAATCAGACAAACCGTCATTCAAGCCTATGCTCTCAAAGGGCGGGCGCCTCCCTTTCCGGTTACGGCGCATTCCACCAGGGCAATTGGTGCTTCCTGGGTTTTTCCGACATCAAGCGTCGGTTGCACAAGTGTGCAAGGCGGCGACCTGGTCGTCTGTTCATGCCTTTTAAGTTTTTTGTAAGGTTGATGTGGCTGCATCTTCGGATGCTTCCTTCGGCCGCAGGGGGCTGCAGGCCGCTGTTTAAAGTTGTGACTCCTCCGTTGAGGAGATCTGCCTTCTTGGAGTGAAAGTTTTGGTTTTTCCATTTATACTGCTCCCATCCCTCTTGACACTGCTTTGGGACATCCCACGTGTAAAGTGTAAAGAGACACCGTGTCAGTCCATGGATGATAAGAGAAAAAAGGATTTTTTGTACTCACCGTAAAATCCTTTTCTCTGACATCCATGGACTGACACGGCACCCACCCTTCCTTTTAAGTTTGTACTGCTTTGTTACGAACTGAAGTCTGCTGACTGTAGTGGGAGGGTTATGTCCGGAGGGACCGCCCCCTGGGTGGGGCTGTTCAGCTCTGGCTTTTAGAATGTATGTATAACATCTCACATTCTGCCTAGGTCTTCTCCTGCAAGCAGGGACATAAACCCACGTGTAAAGTGTAAAGAGACACCGTGTCCGTCCATGGATGTCAGAGAAAAGGATTTTACGGTGAGTACAAAAAATCCTATTTTTTGCCATTGACCCCTAATCAATTGGTTTTAATGGGGGTTCCCCAAAACCTTAAAACCTATTTTAGGAGTTCCTCTTGGGAGAAAAGATTGAGCAAGGCTGCTCTAAAAGTTGAGGCACCGTGCAGATCAAGAGGCTAGTTTTAGCTTAGTTTCTTGAACAGGCAGGAGGTCTCGCTCCAGGTCTTCTGGATCTAGGCTTCTGTCTTACAGGTCTGTAGGGCCACAGGGTAGATGTGGCTGCAGTCATTGAGGATTAATAGGTAATTTTTCTATGCCTTTTCTTTTGTTGATGTCTTAACCCACGCCTCTTTTGAGTGTTCTACACATTGAAGAATAGAGTCCTGCTTCCTCCAATGCATGTTGGTAGAAAATAGTATTTTAGTAGTTCTTTGTAACTGTTTTTCCTACTGAGCACCAATGTAAGGGGCATGTTTGCCATTGACCCCTGATCAATTGGTTTTAGTAAGTGTAACGGGAGGGCCCGGGGAACCCAGAATCTCTTAGAAAGTATGAGATACCCTTGCTTCAGCTTCCGCAATGCCTCTTATGTGTAAACCACCCTGTGTCTCTATTAGGGGCACAGGGTGAATGAAAACCCCACTATGATCTGTACTAATCAGATTCAATGCTGTATATACGTTGTTGTGACAGGGGTCATTTTGGGCACAGGGTGAGCCAGGAAATAATGGACATTGAGAATATGTATTGGATTGTTTTAAAATGGGTCTGTAATATTATTTCCCAGGATCTGTAAATAACTATTTTGTTGATCCTGAACTCAACAGGTTAAATTAAGAGATGCTGATGTGTCACCTGTCTGCTTGTGTAATGTTAATGAACCTCAATTATGCTACAGATCCTTTCATTGTGAGATGTGTATTGGGAGCTCGTTATGTATCTATTGTGTGAAGTCTTTTGAGAAATGGGAGACAGTACGGCTAGCCTAAAAGGTCATGCATAATCATTTAAACTGAAATGTGGATTGGGAGACAAAAGCTAGCCTAAAAGGTCATATGTCTGAGTCATCAAGCTGTAGTTAAGTAGATCATGGAAATTAGCTCTGGTCAAAGATGTATGGTGAGAAGAAAATAAGAAACTCCCCTCTATGTGTATAAAAGTTGCAATGTTTTTTCAATAAAGAGAGTCTATCTTGGGAAGATACAGAGCGTGTTGTCTCGTTCTTCCGGAAGGATTAATCCTATTGGAAGTGGTCGCCTGACTGTGGAGTATCGGTAGCGAATGTGTGTCCAGGAGAGGGAATCGCTTAAGCGGCGTTAACCCCCTTTCAGATTTGGGGTGCCGTTACATTGGTTGGCAGCAGTGGGATTTTCCCTCCAGTTACTGGGACACTCCAAACCACCACAGTGAATGACCAGCTATGCAGCCTGCAGGAAAGCCACGCTAAAAGACTTACTTGAGAGCCGTGGAGGGACCGGTGGGACAAAGAACAAGGCCACCTTGATCAGGGAGCTAGCCGAGATGGATCAGAGGGATGGTGATGCAGGACCCCGGTCAGTTGAAGACTTGTTTCAGCAACGAGTTCGACAGCGGTTGGCATTGTATGGTGCTAACCCATCAGAGACCGCCATACAGGAAGCCATTAAAGACATCCAGCTGCAGGATGAGCAACAAGAGAGAGAACTAGAGCGACAAGAGAAAGAACGAGAACGACAAGAGAGAGAACTAGAGCGGCAACATGAGCGGAGAATGGCGGAAATACGGCAATTGGGGAGAGATGTAACGGGAGGGCCCGGGGAACCCAGAATCTCTTAGAAAGTATGAGATACCCTTGCTTCAGCTTCCCCAATGCCTCTTATGTGTAAACCACCCTGTGTCTCTATTAGGGGCACAGGGTGAATGAAAACCCCACTATGATCTGTACTAATCAGATTCAATGCTGTATATACGTTGTTGTGACAGGGGTCATTTTGGGCACAGGGTGAGCCAGGAAATAATGGACATTGAGAATATGTATTGGATTGTTTTAAAATGGGTCTGTAATATTATTCCCCAATATTTCCCAGGATCTGTAAATAACTATTTTGTTGATCCTGAACTCAACAGGTTAAATTAAGAGATGCTGATGTGTCACCTGTCTGCTTGTGTAATGTTAATGAACCTCAATTATGCTATAGATCCTTTCATTGTGAGATGTGTATTGGGAGCTCGTTATGTATCTATTGTGTGAAGTCTTTTGAGAAATGGGAGACAGTACGGCTAGCCTAAAAGGTCATGCATAATCATTTAAACTGAAATGTGAATTGGGAGACAAAAGCTAGCCTAAAAGGTCAAATGTCGGAGTCATCAAGCTGTAGTTAAGTAGATCATGGAAATTAGCTCTGGTCAAAGATGTATGGTGAGAAGAAAATAAGAAACTCCCCTCTATGTGTATAAAAGTTGCAATGTTTTTTCAATAAAGAGAGTCTATCTTGGGAAGATACAGAGCGTGTTGTCTCGTTCTTCCGGAAGGATTAATCCTATGGGAAGTGGTCGCCTGACTGTGGAGTATGGGTAGCGAATGTGTGTCCAGGAGAAGGAATCGCTTAAGCGGCGTTAACCCACTTTCAGATTTGGGGTGCCGTTACAGTAAGGGTTCCTCAAAACCTGAACACTATTTTAGGAGCTCCTTTGGGGTAAAAAGGTTGAGCAAGGCCGCTCTACAACAGTGGTCTTCAAACAGAGGCCCGGGTCAGATGCGGCCCTTTTCTTGCTGTTATCCGGGCCTTGGGGCATAATTCCTTGACTGACGCCATCAATAGGATCCAGTGACACCAATAAAGGGGCACAATTCCTCCCAATGACACCAAAGATGTGGCACAATTTCTCTCAATGACACTTACAATGGGGTCCAATGGCACCACCAATGACATGCTACTGGATATTACAGGTTTGCAACAAGAGATGATTAGATACTGTTAATCTGCTATAAAGGTTATTGGAGACTGGGGACATGTCTTCGGAGATGTAGAGAGAAGAGACCTTACATAGAACTGTTATGCCGTGTACACACGATCAGATTTTCCGTCGGAAAAACCTTGGATGGTTTTTCCGACGGAATTCCGCTCAAGCTTGGCTTGCATGAACACGGTCACACAAAAGTTCTCTGAACTTTCGTACATCAAGAACGCAGTGATGTACAACACTACGACAAGCCAAGAAAATTAAGTTCAATGCTTCCGAGCATGCGTCAAATTGTTTCCGAACATACATGTTTTTTTGCGCATCAGAATTGCATACAGACGAACGGAATTTCCCATAGGAACTTTTTCCGTTGGAAAAATAGAGAACCTGCTCTCAATCTTTTACTGGCAGAAATTCCGACAGCAAAAGTCCGATGGAGCCTACACACGGTCGGAATTTCCATCCAAAAGCTCACATCGGACTTTTGCTGGCGGAATTTCCGACCGCGTGTACGCGGCATTAGAGGTCACTGCTATTACTTGGCAACATGAAAACACAGACTACTGCATGCAGGGACTCCAAGGCCCATGCAAAAAAGTGCCATAGGGCCAGATGTGGCCCCTGAGCTGCAGGTGGGGCATGAAGGTCCTATATGTAGTATGTATAGCCTTACATTGAAGAGTAGAGGTCTGTGTCTGCCAGTGAACCCCTGGTTCAAAAATTGTCTCTTAAAAAAATAAATAAAATGTATTTGGAGCTATTGCTTTTCTCTGGAAATTCCAATTATTTTCCTATTTTCTCACCAGTCCGCCTACGTTTCACCAATTCTTTACACGGTACTTTAGCATTAGAAGGACCAGTCTGGGAAAAAAACACCAGTAAGCTGACGTTGTATCAGGTAGTGTGGGCTTGATGATGTTTTTTGAGCTGCAGCAGAGCTGGCACTGAAGGCTACAAGACACCCCACAGCAAATGGGAGCGTCTTTCCCTTTACTCTGAGGTAGTGTGTACAGCACATACAGCTAAATTATATCTGCAGCAACCAACGAGGGATGTGCAGCAAGGAACCCAAAGTTCAGTGTAATTTCCTTAGTGACTTTGGGGGGGGGGCATTAGAGTGTAAACTCCTCTGGTACAGAGACTGATGTGACTGGCTCAGTGTTCTCTGTACAGCGTATATGTCAGGGCTATAAGGTGCCCTGAAAAAGCATTCATACCCCTTGAAATTTTCCATATTTTGTCATGTTACAACCAAAAACATAAACGTATTTTCTTTTTCGTACATCACGGGACACAGAGGCTTAATCATTACATAATGGGTTATATCCACCTTCAGGTGCTGGACACTGATGTAATCAATTAGACAGGAAGTTTCCTCCCTATATAACCCCTCCCATACTGGGAGCTCCTCAGTTTTTTCACCAGTGTCTAAGGTGTTGGTTACGACTAAGGATGTGCTAAGAAGAAGCTCTACCAAAAGATCCCTCCAGGGGTCAAGGAGCTACACAACCGGATCCATCCAAAAAAGCCAAATAAATACGCTAAAATGGAGTTATCCCTGAAGGTTGGCACAACATACCCGCCATGATGGGTGAAGATTGGATCTGTCTGTGCTCGGCAGTGTCCTGCGGCGGGGATAAGGTAAGTGAAGACAATCCTAGGTAAATACCTTAAGGATTATCTTCCATGAGTAGTGCATGTCTTATCTGTTTTCAGCCACTAGAGGGCGTAAAGAGACATACCTGGTGTTTTACTAACCATGCTCTCCAGGAACGAAAGCTCAGTGTCAGCCGGTCTGTTGAGCGGCTCACTTCCTCCGCTTCAGGCTCTGCCACAGTTGTGTGTGGGGGGGGGTCCCTCGTAGTCCGGGGTCCATGGCGCTCCTTTTGGGGGATCTCTCTCCCCGCCTCCACATTTCCCTATGCGCGCGAAGGGGGAGCACTTTTGAAGCCAGAATCGGGGGGGATGTGGTTGCCGCTGGCACGCGCGTGCACGCCGGCTCACAGTGCAGGCGCAGAGCGGGCCCTTTAAAAAACCCCAGACGCCAGAGCTCTGTAAAGCCAGAGGGACACAGCAGCTTGGGGCATGTAAGCACCTCCTGTGTGTTGGTTACAGACATACCTAAGACGCCTACTCAGCATCAGGCTGTGCAGATTAGCAGGCATTGTTTTTTTGCTAGACTAAGTTCAGCTGTTGATGCACCTGTGTTAAGTTCCTCTGCTTTTAGCTTAGGACTATGTCTCCCTATAAAAAAGGTTCAGGGGTAGGACGGCCCTAATCATGCCTGCATGATACCATCCTCCCCTGAGAGACTTGAGGCAGCCGCACAGGTTAAGCCATCGGCCCTGTCAGGCATTACAACCTCCCCCAACATTGCAGCCACTCTGCATATGTCATTTTGAACGCTTCTTTGCATTTGCACTTGTTGGTCTATAAGAGAGGTTAACTGCTATAATTGCAGCATCCTCACAAGGAGCGGAAACCGGGGTGTGTCCCTTCCCCTGCTCTAAATCCTAAAATGCAAAGAAGCGTTCAAAATGGATTAAAGTCCTGAATATGAAAGTTTACCGTCAGAGGACAGGGAACAGGTGCAATCTGACGAGGCGGAGTTATCAGAAGCCTCACAAGCTCTGAAGTTGCAGCTGCAGTCTTTTACATAGATTCATGCTGCGTATAACTTACCCTCAGCCTAGACGGCTGAAGCCTCTGTCTCCTCCTTGTGTTTTTTTTTTTAAGGATTCCATAGGTTGCTTGTACCTTCCCACTCCATTACTGCAAAAGTTTATCCCTGCTGGTTGGGCACGGGCATAAACTGTTTTTTTCTTCTCCTAAAAACTTTAGCCGAGGAGTACAGAAAAAACTCCACAGGATCCTCAAGCCAAACGCAAGCTGCTGGGGTGCACAGTTGCTGGTGCACATTGTTGCCAACGCACAAAAGCTTAAATCGCATGATTGCGGAAACGCATGTTTGCCGAGGATAACTTCCTCTTTTACCAGCCCACATGTTTGCATAAGATACATGTTTTCTGTTTGATGGATTGACATATCTTGCCTAAAATCGGGGTCGCACAAAGGTGCTTGATCTCACAAAGTCCTTGGTTACCCAAGAGTACTTAATCGCACAAAGTTGCATGTGGGGTAAAAACAAGTAACAGAGCATGTTTTTTTGCTTGTATGGATATTCATGGTTTTTACATAGTCGCATGAGGATTGCTTGGTCATATTTAAGTGCTTAGTCACATAAAGAGGCTTGACCGCATAAACATGCTTGGTCGCAAAAGAGTCCTTGATTACTCAAGGATACTTGATCATACAGAGAGGCTTGTTTTCACAAAGATGCCTAAAATCGCATAAAAATGCTTAATTGCATGAAAGATGCTGAATCGCACAAGGGTGCCTGATCACTCAGGAATCCTTGGTCTTTACAAGGGTACTTGTTCGCACAATAATGCTTAAGATTCATCAAATGTTTGATCTCAACCTAGATGCTGAATCACATATAAGTTGCATGATCGCCTAGTTTTTTGCATTGTTGCATAATAAGGCAAGATAATTTAAGTATTCCTTAAATTATACAGGATTGCTTATGTTCACATAAGAATACGTGTCTGCATGGATACATGTTGTGTAATGTTGCATAAACACGTTTATAAACGCATGCTTGCTCGCAAGATGCCCGTTCCATAGCCCACGTGCTATATATATATATGCGTGTATACAGTACACACTTTTTATTTTTGCTTAAAACATATTTGTACAAGTTCATGCTTCCATGAATGCACATTTCCATGGAAGCATTTAGCTTCAACACTCTGCACTTACACATATGGGGAGCCATTTGTGTTTATTACATGGGATTGCAGAGGTTGTCTGCATTCGCAGGGCACCTCTTCCGGTTGGTGGTCTTGCCCTTTGGGTTAGCCACTGTGCCCGGGTTTTACAAGATGCTAGAGCCCGCCTCTAGCAGGACTAAAGGCCCAGGGTATAGCAGTAATAGCATACAGAGGCAATCTGCTGCTGATAGATCAGTCAGTAGCATGGCTGGACCTAAGCGTGTCCAGAATGGTCAAGTATCTGGAACTCCTGGGTTAGTATCCCAGTCTAAGGGTACATTCGTACGTTCGATGAGGAGCTTGGAGTGTTGGGACACAGCCCAAAGAAATTTGAGTTTTTTCTTGCTTCAGACAAAGTCAGTGCTATAAGACAGCTGGTCTAGATGGTCAAGGCAAGGAAGAGTTCCTTACATTCACCTTTTGCTTAAGGTGCTAGGGAAGATGGTGGCTTCATTCAAAGAGATTTCCTATGCTCAGTTTCAAAGCTGCTTGATCCTAACCTGGCATTTTCCAAAGGGTTTGATCCCATGGATACGCTGGAATCTCAGTTGGTATTTTTTAACCAAAAGGTTTGGCAGAAAGGAAGATCTCTCATGCCAGTTACCTGAGAGGTAGTGGCTATGAAGGCTGGCCTCTAGGGATGGAGACCAGTCCTGGAAGAAACCACTGCCCAGGGGAGGTGGTCTAGTTCCAAGAGAGCCTTGTCAGTCAACTTTCTAGCCATTAAGGGTTGAAAGCTTCGGATGGCACATCTATCTTAATAGCCTGGGCATTTAGGTTGCAGGTTTGTTCTGTCAGAGTACAATCCGACAATGCCACATCAGCGGTTGACTTTGTTTACTAATGAGATACTAGGAGACATGCAGCCAGAAGGAAGTGAGCCATGTTCTGGATTGGGCAGAGAAGCTTGTGCCTTGCCGGTCGTCAGTCTTCATTTCATGAAATGGAGAATTGGCAGGCGGTTCTCTGGAACCGTCAACAATTAATCCCGGGTGTATGGCCTCTACTCCCCGATCTCTTTTCTGATCAGAAGCCAGAGAATGGGTACCCCGGGCAAAGGAGTTATGGGCATCCAGTTTCAACAAGAAGTTGGACAGCTTTATGTCTAGGACAAAGAATACACTCGCATAGGAGACAAGATGCATTAGTAACCCCGTGGGACCAGTCGTCACTGGTTTATGCATTCTCTTCCCCCAGTGCTGTCACTGGAAGCCGGCCTAATAATTCCGGCATGACGACCTTACTGTGCAGGGATTGCAAGGGTGGTAGTAGAGGACCCAGGGTCCCTTACATCTTGTCCAGGCCTACTTCGAGGGCTGGTATTCCATCCTGTCTTGCAAACATGGGAATTAATGGTTTACTTGGTTTAGCCCGCATCCTTGAAGATCGCGGCTTCAGAACCAGGGACGATTACCCTGATTCATACAGGAGAGCGGGCCTCCAGGACCATGTATTATAGGATCTGGAAGGCCCATATTCCTGGTGTGAAGCCAAGGGATGGCATGCTCGGAAGTATGTCACAGGAAGAATTCTTACCTTCCTACGCTAGGGAAAGGAATGGAGCTAGCCTTAAGTTCCATCAAGAGTCAAATCCCGACCTTGTCAGTGTTTCAACCTCGCACTCCTTGATCCGGGCCTTTCTACAAGGGGTAACGCGTATAAGTCCGCCAGTTAGTTCGCCCTTGTGCCCGGGGGGATTTGAGTCTGGTTTGTTGGCTTGCAGGGACAGCTTCTTGGGCTAATGCACCATTTTTCCCTTCATCCTCCTTCCAAGGGAGTTAGTGTTTTTGGTTGCGGTAGCCTCCGCAAGAGAATTTCAGTATTGGCAACTTTTTGTATAGAGCCATACTTATTTATTAGGGTGATGTTGAACCCTCACCCAGCCTTTTTCCCAAAAGGATCTAGTTTTCTCCTTTTTCAAAACGCTTCTTGCCCCCCCTTTTTTTCCAGAAACTTGGTTTACGGAAGGAAAATTATTACTTTTCTCTAAATATAGATGAGAATAGTTGAGGTCTATCTGAAAGTTTCAGATACAGGAAACTGACGTTTTGTTATGCTGCCAGAAGACCCTAGAAATGGGTAGGCAGCGTTCTAATCAGTTTTTAAAATTTTTACTCTCTCGTTATATTGAGAGCAGTCAAGGCCTATCTGAAGCGGTTGCTCAGATATGGAAAACTGATGTTTGTTGCTCTACCAGGAGGCCCCGGAAAGGGAAGGCAGCGTCTAAATCAACTGTTTCAATGTTGATTCATCAGGCTATTATTCAGGCTTGTGATTAAAGAGAGGGTTCCCCCTGTTTCTTTTAGAATGCACTCTACCAGAACAGTAAGCGCTTTGTGTGCGGTGCATTACCAAGCCTTTATGACTCAGATTGCTAGGCCGCAACTTGGTCGTCGGTGCTTACGTTGACTAATTTTTATCCGGCGAACGTAAGACGATTAGAGGATGCCGCTTTATAGCGCAGTATGCTGCAGGCAGCAGTATAGGTCCTCAAGTTGAGCATTGCTCTGGGATATCCCATTATGTAATGATTAAGCCTCTGTGTCCCATGATGTACGAAAAAGAAAATAGGATTTTTATTAACAGTTTACCTGTAAAATCCTTTTCTTGGAGTACATCACGGGACACAGAGCTCCCGCCCCTCTTATTTGGGGATATGGGGACACCTATTGCTTGCTACAAAACTGAGGAGCTCCCAGTATGGGAGGGGTTATATAGGGAGGAAACTTTCTGTCTAATTGATTACACCAGTGTCCAGCACCTGAAGGTGGATATAACCCATTATGTAATGATTAAGCCTCTGTGTCCCGTGATGTACTCCAAGAAAAGAATTTTACAGGTAAACTGTTATTAAAAATCCTATTTTTGGGGGATTTTATCTGATAGACCAACACAAAGTGGCACATAACTGTGAAGTGGAAGGAAAATGATAAATGGTTTTCATTTTTTTTTTTTTACAAATATGTGAAAAGTGTGGGAGACATTTGTATGGAGCCCCCTTTCCTCTGATACCCCTAACTAAAATGTATTATCCAATTGCCTTCAGAAGTCACCTAATTAGTAAATAGAGTCCACCTGTGTGTAATTTATTCTCAGTATAAATACAGCTGTTGTGTGAAGCCCTCAGAGGTTTGTTAGAGAACCTTAGTGAACAAACAGCATCATGAAAGCCAAGGAACACACCAAACAGGTCAGGGATAAAGTTGTGGAGAAGTATAAAGCGGTTAGGTTATAAAAACATATCCCTAGCTTTAAACATCTCACAGAGCTCTGTTCAATCCATCATCCGAAAATGGAAAGAGTATGGCACAACTGCAAACCTACCTAGACATGGCCGTCCACCTAAACTGACCGGCCGGGCAAGGAGAGCATTCATCAGAGAAGCAGCCAAGAGGTCCATGGTAACTCTGGAGGAGCTGCAGAGATCCACAGCTCAGGTGGGAGAATCTGTCCACAGGACAACTATTAGTCGTGCTTCTCCACAAATCTGCCCTTTATGGAAGAGTGACAAGAAGAAAGTCATTGTTGAAAGAAAGCCATAAGAAGTCCCGTTTGCAGTTTGTGAGAAGCCATGTGGGGGACACAGCAATCATGTGGGGGACACAGCAAACATGTGGAAGAAGGTGCTCTGGTCAGATGAGACCAAATTTGAGCTTTTTGGCCTAAAAGTAAAACGCTATGTGTGGGGGAAAACTAACACTGCCCATCACCCTGAACATACCATCCCCACCGTGAAACATAGTGGTGGCAGCATCATGTTGTGGGGATGCTTTTCTTCAGCAGGGACAGGGAAGTTGGTCAGAGTTGATGGGAAGATGGATGGAGCCAAATACAGGACAATCTTAGAAAAAAACCTGTTAGAGTCTGCAAAAGACTTGAGACCGGGGCGGAGGTTCACCTTCCAGCAGAACAACGACCCGAAACATACAGTGAGAGCTACAATGGAATGGTTTAGATCAAAGCATATTCATGTGTTAGAATGGCCCAGTCACAGTCCAGACCTAAATCCCATTGAGAATCTGTGGCAAGACTTGACAATTGCTGTTCACAGACACTCTCCATCCAATCTGACAGAGCTTGAGATATTTTGCAAAGAAGAATGGGCAAAAAATGTCCCTCTCTAGATGTGCAAAGCTGGTAGAGACATCCCCAAAAAGGCTTGCAGCTGTAATTACAGCGAAAGGCAGTTCTATAAAGTATTGACTCCGGGGGGCGCCATACAAATGCCCCCCCCCCCATGCTTTTCACATATTTATTTGTAAAAAATGTTGAAAACCATTTATCATTTTCCTTCCACTTCACAATTATGTGCCACTTTGTGTTGGTCTATCACATAAAATACATTTACGTTTTTTGGTTGTAACATGACAAAATGTGGAAAATTTCAAGGGGTATGAATACTTTTTCAAGGCACTGTAAAAATGTATAATAAAAGTAACACACAGCAATTTGTATAGGGAAGCAGCTGTATAGTGTGGGGTTGTTGGGTCTCCCTGCACAGGATAGGAGAAGGTTGGCAGAGGTGACAGGAGACGGCCACAACAAGGACACAGATAATACAACCTGACAGCGTTCCCAATCCTTTCCCCGCCATGTTGGGAATTACTGATGCAGCTGAAATAAAAGGCAGATTTTGCCGTGTTCGTGTCCAGCGGGCGGCGCGCGCCGTACTCTGCGCTGGGATTTGGATTCTGGGCTTATTTCTGCCGTTTGCAACAAAATAATTCTGCAGTTGTTGTTTTTCTACCGATTATCCCCCACATCCAGGGATGCTTTTACCCGCAGACAGAGACGTGACAGTTTGAAGTGTGTGTGATTTGTAAATTGTGCGCTAAATAACTATTCTGAGTGGAGCGCAATCTGTTGTTCCCACATGGTATGTTTAGAAACTTTCACACACTCTGACTTTTCAGAAGAAAGCGAACACAAGCTTGTCAGAGTGCCAGCGTGTCAGCTAATCGCAAAGGAGCAAATAAGGTAAACAGCGACTTGGACCCGTGTGAAGGGGAGGGATCTACACAGGTGGAGCTGTGTCTGGTGTCAGAAATAAATATTTCTGTAATATACAATAGCTCTGACATATACTGCAGTGCTGTACAATAAACACTGAGACAGTCACATCAGTCTCTGTACCAGAGGAGCTTACACTATAATGTCCCCTCCCCCACCGTCACACACTATTATTATTATACATTTATATAGCTCTGACATATACCGCAGTGCTGTACAGAGAACACTGAGCCGGTCACATCAGTCTCTGTACCAGAAAAGCTTACACTCTAATGTCCCCCCACAGACATACACTATTATTAATATTATACATTTATATACTGCTAACATATACCGCAGTGCTGTACAGAGAAAACTGAGCCAGTCGCCAGTCACGCCTGTCTGCACCAGAGGAGCTTACACTCTAATGACCCCCCTACAGTCACACTATTATTATTATTATTATTATTATTATACATTTATATAGCTCTGACATATACCGCAGTGCTGTACAGAGAACACTAAACCAGTCACATCCGTCTCTGTACCAGAGGAGCTTACACTTTAATGTCCCCCCCACAGTCAAACACTATTAATATTATTATATGTAGCGGGGTTCTAAATCTAGGGGGTACACCTGGGTGGTAGTATGACCCAGGTGTGTATAAATCATAAGAGGATTTGGACCAATTTCAGTCGTGGAGGACTTTGGTGGTGTACTATTCTCCTTGGCCTGGGGTGGCGGTGTTCCCACAGGTCGAGGTAGAATCACTGCCGCAGTGCTGTCCTTTTTGTCCCGTTCCGGCGGTGGTACAGCGGGGGCGGAGAACCTGCTGTGGCGTCACGGGAGGAGATAAAGGGGAGAGACGCCCTCGCCACGAGGTCTTCTGCATCCGGCGCCCAGGCACCTTAGGCCTGGGTTCGGGCGGTCCGGAGTTCCAGCCCAGGCGCCTTAGGCCTGGTCGGAGCGGAGTTGGCATCCATCCCAGGCACCTTAAGCCTGGGGTGAGGTACTACACCGGAGGCCTGGAGCCCAGTGACTTCGACTGGGCTCCGCAAGGGCGGATGAGTCCGAGGGACCCTGAGGTGGATGGGGCCCATGTCTGAGGTGAGGAGGCCGGAGAGGTTACCCGTCTGAAGAGTCCGGAGCAGCATCAACCCGGTGACGGAGGGGCCTCTGGTAACTCCCATAGAGGGACATCTTCCCCCTGACAGGGGCCACAACGCAGCGAAGGTACTCCATTCATGTTCTTCCGAGTCGCTGGTAGAGACTCACAAGTTTCAAGTTTTTCTCTCTAGCCAATGGCTGTAGCAACCGCTGGTGAAACCACAGTGGTTTAGTTTATTGTTAGGACAGTGCCTCGACCTGCTCACCCCACCGTATTGAACTGTTTATGGGTCTCAACCTATCGGCTGATAAAGAACTGTTTTAATTGTGTGCTACAATAAAACAAGTGTTGGATCCTTATCGGTGTGTGGAACTCTGGTTAATGGGAGTAAAGGGGAGTGTCAGCACAGCAAGACTTGGTTTTTAATAGAAACACACAGGCCCGAGAAGAATACTTGGTACTGGCTTTCACCTCACCTGCTACAATGGGGAGGACATGGGCCGTAGCGCATCTCACCCTCACGTACAACATACCCCTAGACAGAGAGAAGGGGTGAGGCCGCTACATATACATTTATATACCTCTGACGCAGTGCTGTACAGAGAACACTGAGCCAGTCACATCCCTCTCTGTACCAAAGGAGCTTACACTCTAATGTCCCCTCACAGTCGCACACTAATATTATACATTTGTATAGCTCTGACGTATACCGCAGTGCTGTACAAGGAACACTGAGCCAGTCACGTCTGTCTCTGTACCAGAGGAGCTTACACTATAATGTCCCCCCCCCCACAGCCACACACTATTATTATTATTATACATTTATATAGCTCTGACATATACCACAGTGCTGTACAAGGAACACTGAGTCAGTCACACCAGTCTCTGCACCAGATGAGCTTACACTCTAATGTCCCCCCCCCCCACAGTCACACACTATTATTTCTATTGTTATACATTTAAATAGCTCTGACATATACCGCAGTGCTGTACAGAGAACACTGAGACAGTCATATCAGACATCTCACTCACGATGTACATTACATTAGTGCCCAAACTCTGAGCCTGGATGACGGCATATTACCAGTCACATACTTGGTACATTCACCGTTCTTCAAGTGGTTGTACCGGGATGATCCCCCCGGTACCGTTTTTTTAGAGGCGGCAAACGGCTCTCTTGTAATAGCAGTTGGAGTGGCTTACTAGCTGCTCGATTGCTATTAAAAGCAGCAGGAGGGGGCGCTCACACTCCCGCCGCCTTCCATGGCTTGCTTGGGCCCTCCCATCCCACCAGAAGACCCGAGTGACCAGGTCAGGCAGCCAAACAAAGCCAAGATTGGGTGTCCGCTATGGTTACCCAGAAGCCAGTGGCGGCCCTCCATTAGGAGCCCCACCCCCTCTATCCACAGCCGCCACCCCCATGCTCTATCCACGACCGCTATTTTGACAGGACACCGCCACCCCCTATTTATGCGTCCGGCCCCTTTCAGGACGCCGGACACGTGAATTACATAGGGGGTGTTTTTTTGAAGCACCCGATTAGAGCCAAAGGCTCTAATAGGCTTCAAAATAGGGTGGGCTCGTGGGGCAGAGTATTGCGACAGGAGCCCACCCAGATGTTACAACAGCGAATGAATATTCGCTATTGAAACACTGATCCTCAATTCGGCCATTTAGAAGCAGGTCTGAGACCTTTTTTCCTTTTGGCCGAAAAGAGAAGAGTCCCAATTGGCCGCCGAGGAGGAGGGAGGAAATGGAAACCGCCGCAAAGCCATAGATGGGGGTAAGTGCACCAGACCCACCCGACCGACCGGGACGGGGGGGTGGCTTTTCCGTTTCCCACCCCCCACCCAAAAAAAATTACCACCCGCCGCCACTGCCGGAAGTGATGACCTGAAATCACTTCCGGGTTACCTGGATGTAAACGGCACGTTTAAAAAAAAAAAATTTGATCTTACCGATTTTAGTGTTTTGAATGCTTTTAAGTGCAGAGGAGGGATTTGGGGTCTTGGAGACCCCAGATCTCTCCATAAATAGTACCTGTCACTGCCTATTACTGTCACAAGGGATGTTTACATTCCTTGTGACAGCAATAAAAGTGATAAAAACAAAGAAAAAACATTTAAAGCAACAGTGTAAAAATGAAAAACAAAATAAATTAATAATTTAAAAGAAAAAAAAAATTCAAGTGCCCATACTTGGGGGCAAAGGTGAACGCATGCGTCGCTCCCGCACGCACGCAAACAGCGAACATCCCACACATGTGAGGTATCACTATGAACATCAGATCATGGGCAGTAATTCTAGCATCTCCTCTGTAAATATAAAGTGATAACCTGCAAAGGCTTTTAAAGCGTCGCCTATGGATAGTAACATTTCTGTCGTTTGACGCCGTTGCACGGGCATTCGCAATTTTAAAGTGTGACATGTTTGGTATCTATTTACTCGGCCTTAACGTCATCTTTTATATTTAATTGGGTTATGTATTGAGTTTCTTTGCATTGAAATTCAAAAAAGTGTATTTTTTCCTGAAAAACTGGGTTTGAAAAAACACTACACAAGTACCGTGTGACAAAACATTATAAAACCCACCAATGTATTCCTTACGCTCTCTACTTTATAAAAAAAATATATATAATTTTTTGGGGGTTTTTAAAGCGGGGTTCCGGGCATATTTTTTTTTTTATTTTGCAAGCTGTGGTCGTATCCATCATATGTGTGGGCATGTGAAGCCCAGTTCTTTTTTCTTCCTGGTTTTTCAGGGAGAGGTGCATGCTGGGCGATCGATTTTTAGGCACAGTAATGCCCAGAGACTCCTGGGAAATGAGTGTCATCATTTCCCAGGAGGCAATGGGGTCTTAGGACAGGAAGTTGAACCACCTAGTACCAGGAACTAGGCAGATTATGAAATCTGCCTAGTAACAGCCAGATAGAAGTGAGTAAAAAAAAAAAACTTAATTTTTTTTTTTTAAAGGCAAGCTGTTAATAGAAAGTAATTTTTTAGGGTGGAACTCCGCTTTAAGTAATTTTCTAGCAAAAAAAACACGAGCAAAAAGTGTCAGGAAAAGGCCCGGACTGGAAGTGGTTACTTTCATCTATACAAGCTGCATATAATAATGGTGAGTTCAGCATGTATCCAGTTATGTCAGGCTGGAAGCATGAAGGTGACAGGTGCTCTTCATGTGAGCCGGCTGCTGCCAAACGTTCGGTGAAATGCCGTTTTCGGGGATGTGACCTCCTTGTTTTTTATCATTGGAGAAGTGTCTTGTGTCCTCGGAATAAACACGCCTTTCTGGGAAAAACATAATTAGATTCATTTTGGGGTCAGCGGGCTCTTGACTTGTCACAGGAACATTTCAAGAGTTTCCACTTCACACTTCTCATCCCGCTAATGTGCATGCTTTGCATACCGATTGCTTGATTTGTCAGGTAGCGGCAGTGCGGGGAGCCGGGAAACCAGCGAGTTCTGAGAGTCACCCTCCTGAGCATTATGGGGGCCCTCCGATTTTATTTCTGGTTTAATGACTTATGGGAAATCGCTTTTATGTGACCGGCCTGAGAGTCGGTGCGCCACCTACTTTATACCCCCCATATGGATAATTCTGTTATTTCAGTGATTGCTGTTAAATCCTCCCTCCGGCCTTCCTTTCAGTCTTGCACAGTTGTAGCGGCTCCCCTCCTGGACTAAAATGGCTTCCTCTGATTTCACCACACACTGTGAGCTTCTCACCACGTGCATTAGAAGCTGCAGCCAGTCACTAGTCCTCCAAAGACCCTACCATATGAAGCCGCTAGTTAGTTCTCCATGTCCCTACCCATAGAAAGCCAGTAGTCCTTTAAGTCCCTGCCCATAGAAAGCCAGTAGTCCTTCAAGTCCCTGCACAAAGAAAGGACTAGTCTTCCAAGTCCCTACCATATGAAGCCACTAGTCCTCACCCATATAAAGCAACTAGTCCTCCAAATTCCTACTCATATTAAGCTGCTTGTTCTCCAAGCCTCCACCCATCTAAAACCACTAGTTCTCCAAATCCCTACCATATGATGTCAATAGTTCTCCATGTCCCTATTCGTAGAAAACCACTAGTACTTCAAGGTCCTACTCATAGGAAGCCAGTAGTCCTCCCAAGTTTCTACCCATAGGAAGCCAATAGTCCTCCCAAGTTCCTACCCATAGGAAGCCACTAGTCCTTCAGGTTCCGACCCATAAAAAGCCACTACTGCTCCAGGTCCCTATACATAGGAAGCCGCTAGTCCCCCAAGTCCCTACTTATAGAAAGCCACTAGTCCTTCAAGTCCCTACAGATATGAAGCCGCTAGTTCTCCATGTCCCTACCCATATGAAGCCACTAGTCCTCCAGGTTCCCTATACATATTAAAGCCACTAGTCCCCCAAGTCCCTACCCATAGGAAGCCACTAGTTCTCCATGTCCCTACCCATATGAGGCTACGAGTCCATCACGTTCCCTACCTATAGGAAGCCACTCGTTTTTCAAGTCCCTACCTATAGGAAGCTACTAGTCCCCTAAGTCCCTACCCATAGGAAGCCACTAGTCCCCTAAGCCACTACCCATAAAAAGCCACTAGACCTCCAAGTCCCTACCCATAGGAAGACACTAGTCCTCCAGATCCCTATCTATAGGAAGCCACTAGACCTCCAAGTCCCTACCCATAGGAAGACACTAGTCCTCCAGATCCCTATCTATAGGAAGCCACTACCTAATTTCCTGTCTTATTGAACACACAAGGAATTTCCGTATATATGGAAAGGTCAAAAATTTAGATCTGAGATGTCCCAACCTTTGACAAACTGGAAATCCACTTTAATTGTTGCAAAGGAAATAACCTCCATGTGACTCAGACATTTTTTGGGCTGATACATACTATGTCCAGGGCACTGTGGCTACACTTAGCCATTGAGTCGCTGCCACAGAACTATCATGTGTCACACTATTTAAGAAATGGCTGCATATAGAAGCAAGTGGACCACATAACCATCACCATCTTGGTTCAGGCTGCTTCCAGGATCCCCTTAACCACTTAAGGACCAGCCACTGTATATATACGTCGACTGAATGGCTCGTACAGGCACAATCACGTACCTGTACGTCCCCTTTAACTGCCCGACGCCGGCGGTGCGCTCGCGACCCCCCTGCCTTCCCCGTGAGTCGGACCGCGGGTCCCGCAGACTCGATCGCCGCGGGGATCCCCGCGATCGTCTCACGGAGGCATGGAGCGGGGAGATGTCAGTGTAAACACAAAATCTCCCCGCTCCCCTACTGACAATGTCACCGATCTCCGCTCTGTGTAATCAGAGCGGAGATCAGTGATGTGTCACTCGTAGCCATGCCCCCACACAGTAGTAATCACTCCCCTAGGCACACTTAACCCCTTCAGCGCCCCTAGTGGTTCACCCCTTCACTGCCAGTGTCATTTTTACAGTACCCAATGCATTTTTATAGCACTGATCGCTGTAAAAAGGACAATGGTCCCAAAAATGTGTCAAAAGTGTCCGATGTGTCCGCCATAATGTCGCAGTCACGGAAAAAGAAAAAACTCGCTGATCGCCGCCATTACTAGTAAAAAAAAAAAATTATAAAAATGCCATAAAACTTACCCCCCTATTTTGTAAACGCTATAACTTTTGCGCAAACCAATCAATAATCGGCGATTGCGATTTTTCTTTTTTTTACCAAAAATATGTAGAAGAATACGTATCGGCCTAAACTGAGGAAAAAAATTTTTTTATATATATATTTTTGGGGGATATTTATTATAGCAAAAAGTTAAAAATATTGAATTTTTTTCAAAATTGTCGCTCTATTTTTGTTTATAGCGCAAAAAATAAACACCGCAGAGGTGATCAAATACCACCAAAAGAAAGCTCTATTTGTGGGAAAAAAAGGACGCCAATTTTGTTTGGGAGCCACGTCGCACGACCGCACAATTGTCAGTTAAAGCGACGCAGTGCCGAATCGCAAAAAGGGGCCTGGTCTTTATGCTGCGTATTGGTCCGGGGCTTAAGTGGTTAAAGCAGAACTAACTTCGTTTTGGGAGTTTAGTTCCACTTTAACAACCACCCACCTCATCCTCAAGCAGAATTGTGGATAGGTTTTTGTCATATATACATATATATTATTATTATTTTGTTTTTACGGTTAGCTCCGCCCCTCCCTGCCATTCCGATCTAGGCCAGAATTGTATGTACCTGGTCCTGCAGCCTCCAGGGGATACCTACATCATATCTCTCAGAAGGCTGCAGGATTGACACACAAAGGGCCAGGAGGCGGTCAAGAGGGCAGAAAGGGGAAGGCATTACGTGTCATTGGTTAGTTGCCCACACCTACTCATTAGCTGGTTGCCTATACCCAGATGAGGTAGCCTGCTGATAAGGACCAAAATGGCGGCTAGGGGCCCACTGTGTGGCACCCAGACAGCGAAACACTAAGGGACACTGCTGTATTTGCTGTGTGGGTATGTGCTTTGAAGGGAACACAGCAATACAAGTAAGTGGGGGGAAAAAATAGAGAGGGGGGGGGGGGTTAGAACCACTTTACCTTCCTGGCCTGGGATGCTGACTCACATAAATCCTGGTGCCTGTGCACCAATCAGCCCCATGCTGCAGCCTCTCACCTTATGACTTGCTGCAAAGTTACAATGTACAGTCTGATCACTGGGGGAGGGGAGACAGAGGAAATGCTTCCTCCTGCCTGCAGCAAACAGATGACCTCATCTCAGCCTAGGCAAAGTCACTGATTGAAGCTCAAAGGCTTTAATGATAAAGGGTGGAGTTTTTCTGAAAAAAGATTGTGTTCCTGTAAATTGCGAGGTCAGGGATTTATTCATGCAGACTTGTTACTGACAGGTCCACTATGAGATGTTCCTGTGTATTAAGTGTTGCCTATTTATTTTCTGCTCCAGATTCCCAGTCAGAGGACGAACCATCTCCAATGAAACGGCCTCGACTACTAGACAGCGACGAAGGGCCCGACCGTAACCGCCCCAAACAGAAGAGCCGCCGCCGCTGCTACCGCTGCCAGATAAAACTGGAGTTGGTACAACAGGAGCTGGGCTCGTGTCGCTGCGGTGAGTGTCATTTTCTGGGGTGCGGGTGACTGGTTTAGGTGCCCACGGGCCTGACAGATTTGTGGAGCTCACTGCCCTAAGGGGGAGAATATGGACAGAGCTGGGAGGAGGGAACAAGGCTGGTCTATGTGGAAGGGGGACTGTAAAGCTGACCTGGATTAAAATGATGGATTCAAATTTAGCCGGTTCGGGAGGGACCAGCCACATTTCAATCCATCTATAGCCGTGATATTGGTAAGTGATTTTTTTTTCCCAGGATAGAAAGATTGACACTCCTGAGCACTCTGGCTTGCAGAAGATCACCTCCCTTAAATACTCTGCACTGCTGGAGGACTCCTCTCCTTCCTCTATAACTCTCCTCTCCTGAAATACTCTGCTCTGCTGGAGGACTCTGCTCCTTCCTCTATAACTCTCCTCTCCTGAAATACTCTGCTCTGCTGGAAGACTCTGCTCCTTCCTCTATAACTCTCCTCTCCTGAAATACTCTGCACTGCTGGAGGACTCTTCTCCTTCCTCTATAACTCTCCTCTCCTGAAATACTCTGCTCTGCTGGAAGACTCTGCTCCTTCCTCTATAACTCTTCTCTCCTGAAATACTCTGCTCTGCTGGAGGACTCTGCTCCTTCCTCTATAACTCTCCTCTCCTGAAATACTCTGCACTGCTGGAAGACTCTGCTCCTTCCTCTATAACTCTCCTCTCCTGAAATACTCTGCTCTGCTGGAAGACTCTGCTCCTTCCTCTATAACTCTCCTCTCCTGAAATACTCTGCACTGCTGGAGGACTCTTCTCCTTCCTCTATAACTCTCCTCTCCTGAAATACTCTGCTCTGCTGGAAGACTCTGCTCCTTCCTCTATTACTCTCCTCTCCTGTAATACTCTGCTCTGCTGGAGGACTCTGCTCCTTCCTCTATAACTCTCCTCTCCTGAAATACTCTGCACTGCTGGAAGACTCTGCTCCTTCCTCTATAACTCTCCTCTCCTGAAATACTCTGCTCTGCTGGAAGACTCTGCTCCTTCCTCTATAACTCTCCTCTCCTGAAATACTCTGCTCTGCTGGAAGACTCTGCTCCTTCCTCTATAACTCTCCTCTCCTGAAATACTCTGCTCTGCTGGAGGACTCTGCTCCTTCCTCTATTACTCTCCTCTCCTGTAATACTCTGCTCTGCTGGAGGACTCTGCTCCTTCCTCTATAACTCTCCTCTCCTGAAATACTCTGCACTGCTGGAAGACTCTGCTCCTTCCTCTATAACTCTCCTCTCCTGAAATACTCTGCTCTGCTGGAAGACTCTGCTCCTTCCTCTATAACTCTCCTCTCCTGAAATACTCTGCACTGCTGGAGGACTCTTCTCCTTCCTCTATAACTCTCCTCTCCTGAAATACTCTGCTCTGCTGGAAGACTCTGCTCCTTCCTCTATAACTCTTCTCTCCTGAAATACTCTGCTCTGCTGGAGGACTCTGCTCCTTCCTCTATAACTCTCCTCTCCTGAAATACTCTGCACTGCTGGAGGACTCTGCTCCTTCCTCTATAACTCTCCTCTCCTGAAATACTCTGCTCTGCTGGAGGACTCTGCTCCTTCCTCTATAACTCTCCTCTCCTGAAATACTCTGCACTGCTGGAGGACTCTGCTCCTTCCTCTATAACTCTCCTCTCCTGAAATACTCTGCTCTGCTGGAGGACTCTGCTCCTTCCTCTATAACTCTCCTCTCCTGAAATACTCTGCTCTGCTGGAGGACTCTGCTCCTTCCTCTATAACTCTCCTCTCCTGAAATACTCTACTCTGCTGGAGGACTCTGCTCCTTCCTCTATAACTCTCCTCTCCTGAAATACTCTGCTCTGCTGGAGGACTCTGCTCCTTCCTCTATAACTCTCCTCTCCTAAAATACTCTGCACTGCTGGAGGACTCTGCTCCTTCCTCTATAACTCTCCTCTCCTAAAATACTCTGCACTGCTGGAGGACTCTGCTCCTTCCTCTATAACTCTCCTCTCCTAAAATACTCTGCACTGCTGGAGGACTCTGCTCCTTCCTCTATAACTCTCCTCTCCTAAAATACTCTGCACTGCTGGGGGACTCTGCTCCTTCCTCTATAACTCTCCTCTCCTGAAATACTCTGCTCTGCTATAGGACTCTGCTCCTTCCTCTATAACTCTCCTCTCCTGTAAAACTCTGCTCTGCTGGAGGACTCTGCTCCTTCCTCTATAACTCTCCTCTCCTGTAATACTCTGCTCTGCTGGAGGACTCTGCTCCTTCCTCTATAACTCTCCTCTCCTGAAATACTCTGCTCTGCTGGAGGACTCTGCTCCTTCCTCTATAACTCTCCTCTCCTGAAATACTCTGCTCTGCTATAGGACTCTGCTCCTTCCTCTATAACTCTCCTCTCCTGTAAAACTCTGCTCTGCTGGAGGACTCTGCTCCTTCCTCTATAACTCTCCTCTCCTGTAATACTCTGCTCTGCTGGAGGACTCTGCTCCTTCCTCTATAACTCTCCTCTCCTGAAATACTCTGCTCTGCTGGAGGACTCTGCTCCTTCCTCTATAACTCTCCTCTCCTGAGATACTCTGCACTGCTGGAGGACTCTGCTCCTTCCTCTATAACTCTCCTCTCCTGAAATACTCTGCTCTGCTGGAGGACTCTGCTCCTTCCTCTATAACTCTCCTCTCCTGAAATACTCTGCTCTGCTGGAGGACTCTGCTCCTTTCTCTATAACTCTCCTCTCCTGAAATACTCTGCTCTCCTGAAGGACTCTGCTCCTTCCTCTATAACTCTCCTCTCCTGAAATACTCTAAACTGCTGGAGGACTCTGCTCCTTCCTCTATAACTCTCCTCTCCTGAAATACTCTGCACTGCTGGAGGACTCTGCTCCTTCCTCTATAACTCTCCTCTCCTGAAATACTCTGCTCTGCTAGAGGACTCTGCTCCTTCCTCTATAACTCTCCTCTCCTGTAATACTCTGCTCTCCTGAAATACTCTGCTCCTTCCTCTATAACTCTCCTCTCCTGAAATACTCTGCTCTGCTGGAGGACTCTGCTCCTTCCTCTATAACTCTCCTCTCCTGAAATACTCTGCTCTGCTGGAGGACTATTCTCCTTCCTCTATAACTCTCCTCTCCTGAGATACTCTGCACTGCTGGAGGACTCTGCTCCTTCCTCTATAACTCTCTTCTCCTGAAATACTCTGCACTGCTGGAGGACTCTGCTCCTTCCTCTATAACTCTCCTCTCCTGAAACACTCTGCTCTGCTGGAGGACTCTGCTCCTTCCTCTATAACTCTCCTCTCCTGAAATACTCTGCTCTGCTGGAGGACTCCTCTCCTTCCTCTATAACTCTCCTCTCCTGAGATACTCTGCTCTGCTGGAGGACTCTGCTCCTTCCTCTATAACTCTCCTCTCCTGAAATACTCTGCACTGCTGGAGGACTCTGCTCCTTCCTCTATAACCCTCCTCTCCTGAAATACTCTGCGCTCTGCTGGAGGACTCTGCTCCTTCCTCTATAACTCTCCTCTCCTGAAATACTCTGCACTGCTGGAGGACTCTGCTCCTTCCTCTATAACTCTCCTCTCCTGAAATACTCTGCACTGCTGGAGGACTCTGCTCCTTCCTCTATAACTCTCCTCTCCTAAAATACTCTGCACTGCTGGGGGACTCTGCTCCTTCCTCTATAACTCTCCTCTCCTGTAAAACTCTGCTCTGCTGGAGGACTCTGCTCCTTCCTCTATAACTCTCCTCTCCTGTAATACTCTGCTCTGCTGGAGGACTCTGCTCCTTCCTCTATAACTCTCCTCTCCTGAAATACTCTGCTCTGCTGGAGGACTCTGCTCCTTCCTCTATAACTCTCCTCTCCTGAGATACTCTGCACTGCTGGAGGACTCTGCTCCTTTCTCTATAACTCTCCTCTCCTGAGATACTCTGCACTGCTGGAGGACTCTGCTCCTTCCTCTATAACTCTCCTCTCCTGAAATACTCTGCTCTGCTGGAGGACTCTGCTCCTTTCTCTATAACTCTCCTCTCCTGAAATACTCTGCTCTCCTGAAGGACTCTGCTCCTTCCTCTATAACTCTCCTCTCCTGAAATACTCTAAACTGCTGGAGGACTCTGCTCCTTCCTCTATAACTCTCCTCTCCTGAAATACTCTGCACTGCTGGAGGACTCTGCTCCTTCCTCTATAACTCTCCTCTCCTGAAATACTCTGCTCTGCTAGAGGACTCTGCTCCTTCCTCTATAACTCTCCTCTCCTGTAATACTCTGCTCTGCTGGAGGACTCTGCTCCTTCCTCTATAACTCTCCTCTCCTGAAATACTCTGCTCTGCTGGAGGACTCTGCTCCTTCCTCTATAACTCTCCTCTCCTGAGATACTCTGCACTGCTGGAGGACTCTGCTCCTTTCTCTATAACTCTCCTCTCCTGAGATACTCTGCTCTGCTGGAGGACTCTGCTCCTTCCTCTATAACTCTCCTCTCCTGAAATACTCTGCTCTCCTGAAGGACTCTGCTCCTTCCTCTATAACTCTCCTCTCCTGAAATACTCTGAACTGCTGGAGGACTCTGCTTCTTCCTCTATAACTCTCCTCTCATGAAATACTCTGCACTGCTGGAGGACTCTGCTCCTTCCTCTATAACTCTCCTCTCCTGAAATACTCTGCTCTCCTGAAGGACTCTGCTCCTTCCTCTATAACTCTCCTCTCCTGAAATACTCTGAACTGCTGGAGGACTCTGCTTCTTCCTCTATAACTCTCCTCTCATGAAATACTCTGCACTGCTGGAGGACTCTGCTCCTTCCTCTATAACTCTCCTCTCCTGAAATACTCTGCTCTGCTGGAGGACTCTGCTCCTCCCTCTATAACTCTCCTCTCCTGAAATACTCTGCTCTGCTGGAAGACTCTGCTCCTTCCTCTATAACTCTCCTCTCCTGAAATACTCTGCTCTCCTGAAGGACTCTGCTCCTTCCTCTATAACTCTCCTCTCCTGAAATACTCTGCACTGCTGGAGGACTCTGCTCCTTCTATAACTCTCCTCTCCTGAAATACTCTGCCCTGCTGGAGGACTCTGCTCCTTCCTCTATAACTCTCCTCTCCTGAAATACTCTGCTCTGCTGGAGGACTCTGCTCCTTCCTCTATAACTCTCCTCTCCTGAAATACTCTGCTCTGCTGGAGGACTATTCTCCTTCCTCTATAACTCTCCTCTCCTGAGATACTCTGCACTGCTGGAGGACTCTGCTCCTTCCTCTATAACTCTCTTCTCCTGAAATACTCTGCACTGCTGGAGGACTCTGCTCCTTCCTCTGTAACTCTCCTCTCCTGAAATACTCTGCTCTGCTGGAGGACTCTGCTCCTTCCTCTATAACTCTCCTCTCCTGAAATACTCTGCTCTGCTAGAGGACTCTGCTCCTTCCTCTATTACTCTCCTCTCCTGTAATACTCTGCTCTGCTGGAGGACTCTGCTCCTTCCTCTATGACTCTCCTCTCCTGAAATACTCTGCTCTGCTGGAGGACTCTGCTCCTTCCTCTATAACTCTCCTCTCCTGAGATACTCTGCACTGCTGGAGGACTCTGCTCCTTTCTCTATAACTCTCCTCTCCTGAGATACTCTGCTCTGCTGGAGGACTCTGCTCCTTCCTCTATAACTCTCCTCTCCTGAAATACTCTGCTCTCCTGAAGGACTCTGCTCCTTCCTCTATAACTCTCCTCTCCTGAAATACTCTGAACTGCTGGAGGACTCTGCTTCTTCCTCTATAACTCTCCTCTCATGAAATACTCTGCACTGCTGGAGGACTCTGCTCCTTCCTCTATAACTCTCCTCTCCTGAAATACTCTGCTCTCCTGAAGGACTCTGCTCCTTCCTCTATAACTCTCCTCTCCTGAAATACTCTGAACTGCTGGAGGACTCTGCTTCTTCCTCTATAACTCTCCTCTCATGAAATACTCTGCACTGCTGGAGGACTCTGCTCCTTCCTCTATAACTCTCCTCTCCTGAAATACTCTGCTCTGCTGGAGGACTCTGCTCCTCCCTCTATAACTCTCCTCTCCTGAAATACTCTGCTCTGCTGGAAGACTCTGCTCCTTCCTCTATAACTCTCCTCTCCTGAAATACTCTGCTCTCCTGAAGGACTCTGCTCCTTCCTCTATAACTCTCCTCTCCTGAAATACTCTGCACTGCTGGAGGACTCTGCTCCTTCTATAACTCTCCTCTCCTGAAATACTCTGCTCTGCTGGAGGACTCTGCTCCTTCCTCTGTAACTCTCCTCTCCTGAAATACTCTGCTCTGCTGGAGGACTCTGCTCCTTCCTCTATAACTCTCCTCTCCTGAAATACTCTGCTCTGCTGGAGGACTCTGCTCCTTCCTCTATAACTTTCCTCTCCTGAAATACTCTGCTCTGCTGGAGGACTCTGCTCCTCCCTCTATAACTCTCCTCTCCTGAAATACTCTGCTCTGCTGGAGGACTCCTCTCCTTCCTCTATAACTCTCCTCTCCTGAGATACTCTGCTCTGCTGGAGGACTCTGCTCCTTCCTCTATAACTCTCCTCTCCTGAGATACTCTGCACTGCTGGAGGACTCTGCTCCTTCCTCTATAACTCTCCTCTCCTGTAATACTCTGCTCTGCTGGAGGACTCTGCTCCTTCCTCTATAACTCTCCTCTCCTGATATACTCTGCTGGAGGACTCTGCTCCTTCCTCTATAACTCTCCTCTCCTGAAATACTCTGCTCTGCTAGAGGACTCAGCTCCTTTCTCTATAACTCTCCTCTCCTGAGATACTCTGCACTGCTGGAGGACTCTGCTCCTTCCTCTATAACTCTCCTCTCCTGAAATACTCTGCTCTGCTAGAGGACTCAGCTCCTTTCTCTATAACTCTCCTCTCCTGAGATACTCTGCTCTGCTAGAGGACTCTGCTCCTTCTTCTATAACTCTCCTCTCCTGAAATACTCTGCTGGAGGACTCTGCTCCTTCCTCTATAACTCTCCTCTCCTGAAATACTCTGCTCTGCTGGAGGACTCTGCTCCTTCCTCTATAACTCTCCTCTCCTGAAATACTCTGCTCTCCTGAAGGACTCTGCTCCTTCCTCTATAACTCTCCTCTCCTGAAATACTCTGCTCTGCTGGAGGACTCTACTCCTTCCTCTATAACTCTCCTCTCCTGAAATACTCTGCACTGCTGGAGGACTCTGCTCCTTCCTCTATAACTCTCCTCTCCTGAAATACTCTGCACTGCTGGAGGACTCTGCTCCTTCCTCTATAACTCTCCTCTCCTGAAATACTCTGCACTGCTGGAGGACTCTGCTCCTTCCTCTATAACTCTCCTCTCCTGAAATACTCTGCACTGCTGGAGGACTCTCCTCCTTCTTCTATAACTCTCCTCTCCTGAAATACTCTGCACTGCTGGAGGACTCTGCTCCTTCCTCTATAACTCTCCTCTCCTGAAATACTCTGCACTGCTGGAGGACTCTGCTCCTTCCTCTATAACTCTCCTCTCCTGATATACTCTGCACCGCTGGAGGACTCTGCTCCTTCCTCTATAACTCCCCTCTCCTGAAATACTCTGCTCTGCTGGAGGACTCTGCTCCTTCCTCTATAACTCTCCTCTCCTGAAATACTCTGCACTGCTGGAGGACTCTGCTCCTTCCTCTATAACTCTCCTCTCCTGAAATACTCTGCACTGCTGGAGGACTCTGCTCCTTCCTCTATAACTCTCCTCTCCTGAAATACTCTGCACTGCTGGAGGACTCTGCTCCTTCCTCTATCCAACTCTCCTCTCCTGAAATACTCTGCACTGCTGGAGGACTCTGCTCCTTCCTCTATAACTCTCCTCTCCTGAGATACTCTGCACTGCTGGAGGACTCTGCTCCTTCCTCTATAACTCTCCTCTCCTGAAATACTCTGCACTGCTGGAGGACTCTGCCCCTTCCTCTATAACTCTCCTCTCCTGAAATACTCTGCACTGCTGGAGGACTCTGCTCCTTCCTCTATGCCTCTCCTCTCCTGAAATACTCTGCTGGAGGACTCTGCTCCTTCCTCTATAACTCTCCTCTCCTGAAATACTCTGCACTGCTGGAGGACTCTGCTCCTTCCTCTATCCAACTCTCCTCTCCTGAAATACTCTGCACTGCTGGAGGACTCTGCTCCTTCCTCTATAACTCTCCTCTCCTGAAATACTCTGCACTGCTGGAGGACTCTGCTCCTTCCTCTATGACTCTCCTCTCCTGAAATACTCTGCACTGCTGGAGGACTCTGCTCCTTCCTCTATAACTCTCCTCTCCTGAAATACTCTGCTCTGCTGGAGGACTCTGCTCCTTCTATAACTCTCCTCTCCTGAAATACTCTGCCCTGCTGGAGGACTCTGCTCCTTCTATAACTCTCCTCTCCTGAAATACTCTGCCCTGCTGGAGGACTCTGCTCCTTCTATAACTCTCCTCTCCTGAAATACTCTGCACTGCTGGAGGACTCTGCTCCTTCTATAACTCTCCTCTCCTGAAATACTCTGCCCTGCTGGAGGACTCTGCTCCTTCCTCTATGACTCTCCTCTCCTGAAATACTCTGCACTGCTGGAGGACTCTGCTCCTTCCTCTATAACTCTCCTCTCCTGAAATACTCTGCTCTGCTGGAGGACTCTGCTCCTTCTATAACTCTCCTCTCCTGAAATACTCTGCCCTGCTGGAGGACTCTGCTCCTTCTATAACTCTCCTCTCCTGAAATACTCTGCACTGCTGGAGGACTCTGCTCCTTCTATAACTCTCCTCTCCTGAAATACTCTGCCCTGCTGGAGGACTCTGCTCCTTCTATAACTCTCCTCTCCTGAAATACTCTGCCCTGCTGGAGGACTCTGCTCCTCCCTCTATAACTCTCCTCTCCTGAAATACTCTGCTCTGCTGAAGGACTCTGCTCCTTCCTCTATACCTCTCCTCTCCTGAAATACTCTGCACTGCTGGAGGACTCTGCTCCTTCTATAACTCTCCTCTCCTGAAATACTCTGCACTGCTGGAGGACTCTGCTCCTTCCTCTATAACTCTCTTCTCCTGAAATACTCTGCACTGCTGGAGGACTCCTTTCCTTCCTCTATAACTCTCCTCTCCTGAAATACTCTGCACTGCTGGAGGACTCTGCTCCTTCCTCTATAACTCTCCTCTCCTGATATACTCTGCTCTGCTGGAGGACTCCTCTCCTTCCTCTCTAACTCTCCTCTCCTGAGATACTCTGCACTGCTGGAGGACTCTGCTCCTTCCTCTATAACTCTCCTCTCCTGAAATACTCTGCTCTGCTGGAGGACTCCTCTCCTTCCTCTATAACTCTCCTCTCCTGAGATACTCTGCACTGCTGGAGGACTCTGCTCCTTCCTCTATAACTCTCCTCTCCTGAAATACTCTGCTCTGCTGGAGGACTCCTCTCCTTCCTCTATAACTCTCCTCTCCTGAGATACTCTGCACTGCTGGAGGACTCTGCTCCTTCCTCTATAACTCTCCTCTCCTGAAATACTCTGCTCTGCTGGAGGACTCCTCTCCTTCCTCTATAACTCTCCTCTCCTGAGATACTCTGCACTGCTGGAGGACTCTGCTCCTTCCTCTATAACTCTCCTCTCCTGAAATACTCTGCACTGCTGGAGGACTCTGCTCCTTCCTCTATATCTCTCCTCTCCTGAAATACTCTGCACTGCTGGAGGACTCTGCTCCTTCCTCTATAACTCTCCTCTCCTGAAATACTCTGCACTGCTGGAGGACTCCTCTCCTCCCTCTATAACTCTCCTCTCCTGAAATACTCTGCACTGCTGGAGGACTCCTCTCCTCCCTAAATATAACTCTCCTCTCCTGAAATACTCTGCACTGCTGGAGGACTCTGCTCCTTCCTCTATAACTCTCCTCTCCTGAAATACTCTGCACTGCTGGAGGACTCCTCTCCTTCCTCTATAACTCTCCTCTCCTGAAATACTCTGCACTGCTGGAGGACTCTGCTCCTTCCTCTATAACTCTCCTCTCCTGAAATACTCTGCACTGCTGGAGGACTGTACTCCTTTCCATGGGGCTGGGATGTGTTGTTTGGGATAACACTCAGGAGGTACAGACAGTGATCACTGCACAGGGGACGTTTTTTTTGGCGCTGCCATCAGAAGCTTTATTTAGGAAAAAAGTTCAGCAGATTGTTTATTCTGCGTCATTATTGGGGTCACCACAGCAGACAAGAACATTTCTGATTATGGCTCAATAATTACCATAAAATGCTCATCAGAACCGATTAGCCTGAAGCCTAAAGATGAAATTAATGAGTTTATAAAGTTCCATCATTAGTTTGCTGATATACAAATACCCTGAAATTGCGGAATATGATCTCAGAAAAGGGCCCTCAGGAATCCTCCGTCTTGCCCCCAACATCTGCATTGTCTTCTACACGTGACTCTTCCCGGGGGCCCCTCATAATGAGCGTGACCTAATCTCTGACTCCGAGACTGTTTATAGTACTCTATATATATATATTACAAGGACAAACACAGAGGCAGAAGTCCCCTTCCTGCAGAAGAAGTGGCCCTACCTGGGCAGTAAAACACCAATACTGGTTCCCCCTCAGTCCTCCGAGGACTAAGTATAGAGAAGAATCCTTGTCCCAGCTCTACGTTACTCTGATTATAACTTTAGACCGGAACTCACAGAGAAATCCGACAACAAATATTCTAACGTTGTCCTTCTCTGTTCAGAAAAGTCTGGCTAATCTTCAACGTTTATCCTTCAGTGCTATCAGCACCATGGACGACACACGTAGGGTATGGACCTCACATGAATGGTGTGTTTGCCATAATACTTAAGTCTGCACCTTTCACGTGAACAACGGTTAAAAATGTTTTAATAAAATTAGAATAAACCCTCACCGGCCACTTTATAAGGTCCTCCTTGCAACTTCCAGATTGGACCCTCTTTTGCTTTCAGAACTGCTTTCATTCTTGGTGGCATAGACACAACAATGTATTGGAATCCTTCCCCTTAGAGATTTTGCTCCATAGTGACATGATAACATCACGCAGTTGCTGCAGATTTGTCGGCTGCACATCCATGAAGCCAATCCTCCTGTTCCACCACATGGAAGGGTGCTCTATTGGATGAGATGTGGTGAGTGTGGAGGCCATTGGAGGACAGGGACCTCATTGTCCAGTGGTGAGATGATTGGAGGTTTGTGACATGGTGCATTATCCTGCTGGAAGGAGCCATCAGAAGATGGGGGGGCACTGTAGTCATAAAGGGATGGGCATGGTCAGCAACAATACTCAGGTAGGCCGTGGCGTTTAAACGATGCTCCATTTGTACTAAGGGGCCAAAAGTGTGCCAAGAAAATCTCCTCCACACCATTACAGCACCACCAGCAGCCTGAACCGGTGATACAAGGAAGGATGGATCCATGCGCCAAATTCTGACCCCACCATCTGAATGTCGCAGCTGAAATGGCAGCACAGTGGTGTAGTGGGTAGCACTTTCACCTAGCAGCAAAAAGGGTCGCTGGTTCGAATCCCGACGACGAAACCATCTGTCTGGAGTTTGCATGTTCTCCCTGTGTCTGCGTGGGTTTCCTCCGGGTACTCCAGTTTCCTCCAACATGCCAAAGACATGCTGGTAGGTTAATTGGATCTTGTCCAAATTGGCCCAGTATATATGTGTACAAATGTGTCCCCCAAGCGCGTAGAGATCCTACAGGGTTAATGACCGCACCAGCCAAGCAGACACTGGCTGCAAAAAGCGCCTTGAGGTGATTCATTTCAAATTTGTAGTCACTCATTCATTCATTCAAATCCAGATTAATCAGACCAGGCAACATTTTTCCAATCTTCCCTTGTCCATTTTGGTGATCCTGTGCCAATTGTAGCCTCAGTTTCCTGTTCTAAGCTGACAGGAGCGGCACCCGGTGTGGTCTTCTGCTGCTGTAGCCCATCTGCTTCAAGGTTGGATGTGTTGTGCGTTCAGAGATGGTATTCTGTATACCTTGGGTGTAACAAGTGTTTTTTTGAGTTACTGTTGCCTTTCTATCATCTGGAACCAGTCTGCCCATTCCAGTGTTAATTTAGATATCAAATTTCGATTTAGTTTTAGTCGTATTTTAGTCATCTGAGTTGGTTTCGTTTTAGTTGTATTTTAGTCGACTAAAATCGAATGGGTTTAGTTAAAATTGAATGCATTATTTCTTTAGTACTGCCAAATATTATATACGCCTGAAGTAAAAATCCAATACCATGTTTATTATTTATGGCATTAAGGTTTGAACATGCACTACAGACACAGATTTAGCCATTGTGATATAAATTCAGTTTAGTTTTAGTCACAGTCTTTTGACTAAAATGCCATCTTAGCTTTAGTCGTATTTTAGTAGACTAAAATAGTATTAATTTAGTCCACGAAAATATTTTAGTCAACGAAATTAACACTTGCTCATTCTCCTCTGATATCAACAAGGCATTTTCTTCCACACAACTGCCTCCCACTGGATATTTTCTCTTTTTCCCACCATTCTCTGTAAATCAGAGAGATGGTTGTGCGTGAAAATCCCAGAATTACTCAAACCAGCCCGTCTGCCACCAACAACCATTCCAAAGCTCAAAGTCACTTAAATCCCTTTTCTTTCCCATTCTGATCCTTGTTGTGAACTTCAGCAAGTCATCTTCACCACATCTAGATGCCTAAATGCATTGAGTTGCTGCAATATGATTGGCTGATTAGCAATTCGTGTTACCAAGCAATTGAACAGGTGTACCTAATAAAGCGGCCGGTAAGTGTATATAAAAAATTAACCTATTTCAAATAAATCACATTGTTAAAAGAAAAAAAAAAATACACACGCGCTGTACTAAAAGTAATGTAAAAGTGGGCAGAACTTTTTATTAACCACTTCAATACCGGGCCTATTCTGGCCCTCCTCTCCTACATGTAAAAATCATATTTTTTTTGCTAGAAAATTACTCAGAACCCCCAAACATTATATATGTTTTTTTATCAGACACCCTAGGGAATCTCACGGAGCTCGCCCCGCCGCGAGCGCCGTGACCATGCCCGCGGGACCCGCGGACTCGATGCCCGCCAGTGTCCCGCGATCGTGTTACGGAGCTGCAGAACGGGGAGATGCCTGCTTGGTGAGAGGTGACAACAGTTGGTGAGATTTATTCGCAAATGGAAGAAACACAAAATAAGTGTCACTCTCCTCGGTCTGGGGCTCCATACAAGATCTCCCCTCGTGGAGTTCCAATGATCATGAGAACGGTGAGGAATCCGCCCAGAACTACACGGGAGAATCTTGTCAATAATCTCAGCCGGGACCATCGTCACCAAGAAAACAATCGGTAACCCACTACGCCGTGATTGGCTGAAATCCTGCAGCCCCCGCAAGGTCCCCCCGCTCAGGAAATCACATGTACAGCCCGTCTGAAGTCTACTAATGAAGATCTGAATGATTCAGAGGAGAACTGGGGGAGAGTGTTGTGACCAGATGAGACCAAAATTGAGCTCTTTGGCATCAACTCAACTCGCCGTGTTTGGAGGAGGAGGAATGCTGCCTATGACCCCAAGGACATCACCCCCCACCGTCATACATGGAGAACACCATCCCCCACCGTCATACATGGAGAACACCATCCCCCACCGTCATACATGGAGAACACCATCCCCCACCGTCATACATGGAGAACACCATCCCCCCACCGTCATACATGGAGAACACCATCCCCCACCGTCATACATGGAGAACACCATCCCCCACCGTCATACATGGAGAACACCATCCCCCCACCGTCATACATGGAGAACACCATCCCCCCACCGTCATACATGGAGAACACCATCCCCCACCGTCATACATGGAGAACACCATCCCCCGCCGTCATACATGGAGAACACCATCCCCCACCGTCATACATGGAGAACACCATCCCCCGCCGTCATACATGGAGAACACCATCCCCCCCCACCGTCATACATGGAGAACACCATCCCCCACACCGTCATACATGGAGTGGGAAACATTATGCTTTGGGGGTGTTTTTCTGCTAAGGAGACAGGACAACTTCACTGCATCAAATGGACGATGGACGGGGCCATGTAACCTCAAATCTTGGGTGAGAACCTCCTTCCCTCAGCCAGGGCATTGAAAATGAGTCGTGGATGGGTATTCCAGCATGACAATGACCCAAACACACAGCCAAGACAACAAAGGGGTGGCTCAAGAAGAAGCACATTAAGGTCTCCAGACGTTAATCCTATAGAAAATATGTCAAGGGAGCTGAAGGTTGGAGTTACTAAAGGTCAGCCTTGAAACCTTAATGTCTTGGAGAGGATCTGCGAAGAGGAGTGGGACAAAATCCCTCCTGAGATGTGTGCAAACCTGGTGGCCAACTACAAGAAACGTCTGACCTCTGTGATTGCCAACAAGGGTTTTGGCACCAAGTACTAAGTTGTGTTTTGCGAAGGGGTCAAATACTTATTTCACTCATTTATAACTTTTTTGAAATGCGTTTTTCTGGATATTTTTGTTGTTATTCTGTCTCTCACCTGTAAAATAAACCGACCATTAAAATTATAAACTGATCATTTCTTTGTCAGTGGGGCAAACTTATAAAATCAGCAGCCGATCAAATACTTTTTTCCCTCGCTGTATATAGAGAAATCAGTTGAATCTGACCCTAGTGTCATTGGAAATGTTCAGTCGCATTTCTAATTCATTATAGTACATCTACAGGTAGACATCTCTATGTTCAGCCCCATAGGCAGTTCATTAATGGTGCATCCACAGGGAGATATCGCCCTGTGGATGCAATGCTAATGAGTTGCATATGGGATTGAACATACCCAATCACGCATGTGTGACCGCCGACTGATTTTTGTATATGTATATATATATATATATATATATATATATATTAGGGATGCACCGGTACCAATACGGGTATCAGTGCCGATGCCAGGCATTCGAGCGAGTATCGGTACTCTCCCAAATGCTCCGGACACTGAAACCGATACTTTTGAATCGATGGACGTCCTCGTTGGTACCCCGCACAGTACTGTCTCCATAGTGAAGCACTTCCGCCCACTCCTGGCATTTCCCCCAGCCGGCGGTTATGAGCCACTTCTGGGTGCACTGGTCGTTGCCGGCTCTGTCCATCGATCCGGCATCCATTTGGCTCACCGCCCGCCCCCTGGAGCTCCAGGGTTAGAGGCAGTCGTTCATTCCACCAGCAGAGTCAACTACGGAACCATCTCCCTTCATGGGCTTGGGATCGATTTACCTAATGTCATCAATCTGTTCAGTTTTCCAATAAATGATTGCTGCATTGACCTTCTAATCTGCCTCTACCTACTTACTATAACATAGGGCTGGGGAAAAAATCGATTAAAATCTTGAATCGAGTTGAGAGGTCAAATCGATTCAAAATTTCAGCAAATCGATTTATTTATTTTTCACCAGAACCGGCGCTGACACTGCGCGGGTCCCGAGGAGCTGCGGGCAGGAGTTTTTAGACGAGGCCGTGGCTTCGGCCTAGTCCGCAAGGCCGGACGCTGCGGACCAGGCCGAAGCCGCGGTCTCGACTAAAAACTCCTGCCCGCAGCTCCTCAGGACCGGGCGGTGTCCATCAAAAAGAATAAAAAATTTGAATCGTGAATCGCGTTTTTTTTTTTTTTTTTTTTTTTAAATGCAGATTTTGTTTTTTTGGAGAAAATCTCCCAGCTCTACTAGAACAGCGCTCCCTCTGCTGAATTTTGTGAGTTTTAAACTGCCTACTAGATGGGGCTTCTATACACACATGGACATTGCATGCAATTTTTTGCAGTGCGATCTGCGTAAAAAAAAAATTGTATTGACACAAATCGCACCGCAAAGTATCGGTACTCGCGGTATTGGCGAGTACTTTACCGAAGGTATTGGTACTTGTACTTGCCTATTAAAAAAAAAAAACATATCGGTGCAGCCGTAATATATATGTAAGGACAGACATGTTAATTGACTTTTAGGTCCAGAGCAAAACTTTTCAGGATTACAAAAAATTGTAGTAGACCACTATCTCATCTAGGAGTCCGCTTTGCCCTGGTGGATTTGTTCACCATGTTGAATGCAAAGTAGCATTTGGGATGCTGAATGTTCTGTGTGGATTAATCAATACCAGTATCAGTTTATTGCGAGCCCAGATCAGGACTAATCAGAATTGCAGCATCACAGGGAATCAAAATTGGTGCTGGTGGAGTGCTGGACTCAAAGCTAGACATGATCTAGTGTCATCCTCCTATTTTAGGAGACAACTCTCTATCATATGGGGGCCCCTGTACTATCATCATTCAAGTTGTTTGTTCTCATTGTCCAGTATTTTCTACTACCCGCGCCAGCACAAGCCCTGATTAAGGGGAAGTTATGAGCCCTAAACGTGTTGGCTTTACCTAATGATGTTTTTTCTAGATTAAAGTCGTTGTATACCCATTCTGATCATTTTTAATAAAATTATTAATGGCAGGCTAAAGTATAACTTGCAATTTGTTATTCTTCTCTTACCTGCTTCCTTACTGAGTATTCGTTTGTTTTTCTTTTAAATGACGTCATCTGCGCAAGCGCCGTAAGAACTAATTTTCCGGCAAGCACAGACCCTGCCGGAAAAATGCTGGATCTATACGGGGCTGCGTCACTTCCTACTGTTGGCTTCAGCCCCGAGATCCTGCGAGACTCCTCCTTCTTCTGGTGTAAAGCAGCAACAGGATCTGCTCCTATTGGCTATTCCATAGTGACCGGATCAAAAACAAGGCGTGGATGCGGCCAATAATGCGCATGTGGGGAATTATGTCCAGGGAAACCTACTGAGGGCGGAAATAAAGCACTGCACAAGCGCGGAAGGACCATAGTTGCAATGGCGGCGGCTAGGAACATGTGGGAGCGATCGCAAGTCTCTTTATTTCTAACAGTAATAACGCTTTTCGAGCATACCATTAGTGGCATTTTAATTGAAAATAACTAACTTGATTGATATTTTGCTTAAATGTGGTATCATTGTCAGAGTTTACTACCGCTTTAAACCATTACATTTTTTTTTTTTAAACATTTTACCTTCTGATAAAACTTTTGTGAATCAGTACTGATTGGACCTTGAAGAAGGGGACACACCCCGAAAGCTCGTCCATGAAAAATTATATGTTAGTGCAAATAAAAAAAGTATCGCGGACAGTACGAAATTTTCTCTATCTAGATTAAAAAAATCTTTACTGGACCATTCATAGACTTGTGGTGCTTTCATCCTTTACATTTGTTTTGCATATTTGAAGTGGGAAAATGTTTATGTGTCATAGGTGGCTGTGCAGACCCCCCCTTGGATGCTGTGTAGTTAGTTAGTGTCTGTTATACTCCTTTCATTCCATTGGGTCACTCAGTCACTGTAGGAACATCTTGAACAAAGAATTCCAGGGATGGCATTTCTTTCATATACTGTAGTTACTGTATATACTCGAGTATAAGCCGACCCGAATATAAGCTGAGGCACCTAATTTTGCCACAAAAAACTGGGAAAACGTATTGACTCGAGTATAAGCCTAGGGTGTCCATCTGCATACCTCACTTTGCCCATGTCCATGCCTCACTGTGCCCATGCCTCACTGTGCCCATGACTAGACTGACGTTTACCATGAGAGTCTATGGAAGGGGTGCCCGGCTTTGAAAAATCGGTGCTCCCCGGCCGGAGGTCCCCCAAACCAAAGACTTAGCACACTTATAGAGGAGAAATGGGGCTACATGTGTGCCAAGATTTGGGTCCAGGGGACCTACGACCGGCCAGTACCGGGTCCCCAAAATCTCCAGAGAAATTACTGTTTAACATTGGAGTCTATAGAAGGGGTGCCCGGCTTTGAAAAATCGGTGCTCCCCGGCCATAGGTCCCCCTAACAACAAACTTTCCACACTTGTAGAGAAAGAGTGGGGCTACATGTGTGCCAAGGTTGGGGTCCAGGGGACCTACGGCCAGCCGGTACCGGGTCCCCAAAAATCCAGGAGATCAGGCGCAAAAAGGTGACTCAAGTATAAGCCAAGGGGGGCATTTTCAGCACACAAAAAATGTGCTGAAAAACTCGGCTTATACTCGAGTATATACGGTACTTTGTTGCAGCTTGGACCAATGCAACTGTGTATGCGCCATACTTGTGTGATCCCTCTAGAACAGCCATTCTAAACAAGGGGTTCCTCCAGAAGTTGCAAGGGTTTCCTTGAGCTGTTGCTAATTAACCTCCTATTTGATAGTACCTACTTAGTTTCATCAACGCCACTGTATGATATGAAATGGCAATGATCTTTTTGGCTGCATAGTTTGCATTCTGACCACCACTTTAATGGCATTCTTCCTATTGGCCATCATTGTAAGGGGCAATTGTCCCACTGACCTGGGCCAGCCAGCCGCTGGGCTGGGGCACCATTCAGCCTCACTTTGCATTTTCTTAATTAATTGCAAAGCATTCTCTGATTGGACAAGGTGAAGAGCCGTACCTGGAATTCTCCTTTTAATGTCAAGGTTGATACGATCTGTGATTGGGCATCGGTGGGTTTGGGCTCTGACTGCACATACTTGGCTATCCCTTTTGTCTAGATATTCAAACTGGAGTGGATGCTGGGTTGCCCCATGCTCTGATTGACACACAAATGAGGACCACCTAGTTCTCTGAATTACCATGGCAGTCTTCCTGTATCATCATTAAACCACCAAGACAATTGTAACACAAGCAGCAGTTATATCCCCTGCGGCGGTCTTGCATGGGATGTATGCATGCTGATACATGTCATGCCCTATATATACTTACCTTTACTTTTCTGATGAAGCAGACTAAAAGGCAGCTACCGCCACTCCACTTGAGCTATCTCTATATATTGGAAGCCTAAAACCTAGACCATATTACCTATTCCATGGATGGTTAAAGGGTCTTTCCACAAGACTTTGGAGGGTGTCTGCAAGAATTTGTACCCATTTGTGAGGTCAGGTACTGATGTTGGATGAGAAGACTTGGCTCACCATCAGCGTTTTGATTCAGCCCAAAGATGATAGTAGCGTTGAGGTCAGGGCTCTGTGCAGGAAGTTCAAGTTCCTCCACACCAAACTGGTCACACCATGTCTTTATGGAGCTGGCTTTGTACACAGGGGGACAGTCATGCCGGAACAGAAAAGGGTCTTCACCAAACTCTTACCACAAGGTAAGAAGAGAACAATGGTCTCCATTTGTAAGGTCACGTACTGATGTTGGATGAGAAGACCTGGCTCACAATTGGTGTTCAGGTTCATTCCTAAAGTGTTCAGTAGGGTTGAGGTCCTAAGGTGTTCAGTAGGGTTGAGGTCAGGGCTCTATGCAGGCCACTCAAGTCCTTTCACACCAAACTGGTCACACACTATGTCTTTGTGGAGCTGGCTTTGTACACAGGGGGACAGTCATGATGGAACAGAAAAGGGTCTTCACCAAACTGTTCACTGGAGTCACCTGAACTTCTTAATTTGGGGGACTGTTAACATCATTTGTGCCATATAGTGTATCTGTCTGGAGTGGGATGACCACATTGCTGTTATTAATAGAGTTCTTTAATCGTGAACCTCCAAGGAGAGGACTGATTTTGGATGAGAAGACCTGGCTCAACATCAGCGTTCCAATTCATCCCAAAGGTGATCATTAGCGTTGAGGTCAGGGCTCTGTGCAGGACGCCCGAGTTACTTCACACCAAATTGGTCACACCATGTCTTTATGGATCTGGCTTTGTACACAGGGGGACAGTCATGCTGGAACAGAAAAGGGTCTTCACCAAACTCTTACCACAAGGTAGGAAGAGAACAATGGTCTCCATTTGTGAGGTCAGGTACTGATGTTGGATGAGAAGACCTGGCTCACATTTGGCGTTTAGGTTCATATTCCAAAAGTGTCCAGTAGGGATGAGGTCAGGGCTCTATGCAGGCCACTCAAGTCCTTTCACGCCAAACTGGTCACACACTATGTCTTTATGGAGCTGGCTTTGTACACAGGGGGACAGTCATGATGGAACAGAAAAGGGTCTTAACCAAACTCTTACCACAAGGTTGGAAGACACAATTGTCTACAATGTCTTTGTATGACTGAAGACACCTAAACTCATACTTTTTGTCCATATATAGGATTTGATGATCAGGTGTTCACAAACTTTCGGCCATACACTATGTAGTGTTTAAAGGAAAAACCCAGGAAGTGCTCCAGGTACAGAGCTGCACAACTTCATTGAGTGCCAGTGAGGAGCTGCCCCCCCCCCCACATTGTTGGTTGCTAGGACTCTGGCTGCACTGAGACCACCTGAATTATAGCAGCTGACACTCACTCAGCCGCACAATTTCATTGGTTGTGAGGACGCCAGCAGCCTCACCGAGGTCCTAGCAACAAATCAGGCTAAAGCCGCACAATGTCATTGGTTGCTAGGATGTCAGCAGCCCTGAGGCCGCCAGCATCCTGGCAACTAATGAAGCTTTATACCGCTCTTTATGAATTCTAGGGATTATGCTTCTTCTGCAATAAAGACTTCCGAGCTTCCAGTTCGCTGTCTTCCGTAGCGTGTACACTGATCTGTGTACAACTCCCAGCATCTTCTTGGGTGCCGGGATAAAATAACTTTTATGTGCATGCGCGAGAGTTACATCGGCGCCGGTGCCTGCAAAGGAGCTTGCAGTTGTTCCATCGCTGGATCAGAGGTTAGTATAGAGTTTAGTTCTGCTTTACGTATGTATATAATAAATGGCAGTGCACGTGTTCAGAAAGGCCGCTACACGTGTGATTCAGCATCTTCTTTGGATTCAAGAGCGCTGCCCCGACACGTGTTACAACCCCGCTCCCTCGCCACTCTCCATATCGCTGCGCCTGCACTGGCGGCGTGGAGGAGTGGGGGGGGGGGGGCAAATTATCTCTGCGTCCAGGGCTTGTTACCCGGCCAGCCAAGATGTGATGACAGCGGGATTGTCGCTCGCCGCAGATCTCAGGCCTAATGAGCCGTAAAGTGACAACAGTAACAGCGAGTGACGAGGAGGGAAAAAGAACTGAAAACTCAATTTTTTATTTATTTATTTTTTCACCGTAGTGCACGCGTTTTTCCACAAAACAGCACCGAGGGGCCCCGCTCTCTCCCCCCTCTATAACAGGTTATTAAGCACGGACAGGAAATCACATCTCATAAATAATGCTTAAGAGCCCCTCGCTATATAAATTGAACGTGTTGTGAATTGTGCTCGGCCCCTTTTGTAGCGCCGGAAGCTTCGAGAACAGAAGATGTCATTTTCATTACTTTTTAATGAGGTGCCAATTAATGGCAGAGCCGAGCGCTCAGGAGAGACGAAGTCACCGAACTCCCCCCCCCCCCCCCCCCCACTTTCTTCACACCTCCCCCTTTTTTTTTTTTTTCTTGTGCTCCGTCATCCATGCATCTTTACCCCGGAGCCCACCGTGGGAACGCTGCCAAGCCCAGGGTGAGGGGAGAGAGACGGGAAAGAAAAAAAAAAATTCATTAAATTACAATCTCATCTGCAGCGCATACAGACAAATTCCACTCGGCTTTGATCTTCAAAAGAGCAATTTGTAATATGAGTTGTGCTCGCCCTTCTCCAGCCAACTGGGAGAGGTGAGAGGAATAACTAATTGTTTAGGATTCTCAGTTTGTCTGAACGCCGCTAACCTCTTCATCGCTGAATCCTGCTCAGCCAGACCGCCGCTTATCGCAACTTACAGAAGTCGGGCGGATCGGTGGCCTTTACACACCTGGGGGGTGCCGGATTCATTTCCCTCAATGGCAGATTTTTATAGCTTTGGAGATGGGGGGAAAAAAAATATATTTTTAAAAGTTTAAATCCAGGTACAAAAACTTTCATCAAAATCAGAGGCGTTACTTGAACCTTCAGGGCACCAGTGCAAGAAACCATGAAGGGTCCCCCTGACCCCCTCCTTTCGTCTAGTTCCGGGGCCTTTTCCTCTGGTCAGCACAGGGATGGTGGGAACCCCTCATAATGGGAAAAGCAGGTGTACAGACCCGGGAACTCAGCACAGGGATGGTGGGAACCCCTCATAATGGGAAAAGCAGGTGTACAGACCCGGGAACTCAGGCACAGGGATGGTGGGAACCTCTCATAATGGGCAAAGCAGGTGTACAGATCCAGGAACTCAGCACATGGATGGTGGGAACCCCTCATAATGGGCACAGCAGGTGTACAGACCCGGGAACTCAGCACATGGATGGTGGGAACCCCTCATAATGGGCACAGCAGGTGTACAGACCCTGGAACTCAGCACAGGGATGGCAGGAACCCCTCATAATGGGCACAGCAGATGTACAGACTCGGGAACTCAGCAAATGGATGGTGGGAACCCCTCATAATGGGCACAGCGGGTGTACAGACCCGGGAACTCAGCACAGGGATGGTGGGAACCCCTCATAATGGGCACAGCAGGTGTACAGACCTGAGAACTCAGCTCCGGGATGGTGGGAACCCCTCATAATGGGCACATCAGGTGTACAGACTCGGGAACTCAGCACAGGGATGGTGGGAACCCCTCATAATGGGCACAGCAGGTGTACAGACCCAGGAACTCAGCACAGGGATGGAGGAAACCCCTCATAATGGACACAGCAGATGTAGAGACCCAGGAACTCAGCACAGGGATGGTGGGAACCCCTCATAATGGGCACAGCAGGTGTACAGACCCGGGAGCTCAGCACAGGGATGGTGGGAACCCCTCATATTGGGCACAGCAGGTGTACAGACCCGGGAACTCAGCACATGGATGGTGGGAACCCCTCATAATGGGCACAGCAGGTGTACAGACCCGGGAGCTCAGCACAGGGATGGTGGGAACCCCTCATATTGGGCACAGCAGGTGTACAGACCCGGGAACTCAGCACAATGATGGTGGGAATCCCTCATAATGGGCACAGCGGGTGTGCAGACCCAGGAACTCAGCACATGGATGGTGGGAACCCCTCATAATGGGCACAGCGGGTGTACAGACCCGGGAACTCAGCACAGGGATGGAGGAAACCCCTCATAATGGACACAGCAGGTGTAGAGACCCAGGAACTCAGCACATGGATGGTGGGAACCCCTCATAATGGGCACAGCAGGTGTACAGACCCAGGAACTCGGGCACAGGGATGGTGGGAACCCCTCATAATGGGCACAGCGGGTGTGCAGACCCGGGAACTCAGCACAGGAATGTTGGGAACCCCTCATAATGGGCACAGCAGGTGTACAGACCTGAGAACTCAGCACAGGGGTGGTGGGAACCCCTCATAATGGGCACAGCAGGTGTACAGACCCGGGAACTCAGCACAAGGATGGCGGGAACCCCTCATAATGGGCACAGCAGATGTACAGACCCAGGAACTCAGCACAGGGATGGTGGGAACCCCTCATAATGGGCTCAGCAGCTGTACAGACCCAGGAACTCAGCACAGGGATGGTGGGAACCCCTCATAGTGGGCACAGCAGGTGGACAGACCCGGGAACTAAGCACAGGGATGGTGGGAACCCCTCATAATGGGCACAGCAGGTGGACAGACCCGGGAACTCAGCACAGGAATGTTGGGAACCCCTCATAATGGGCACAGCAGGTGTACAGACCCGGGAACTCAGCACAGGGATGGTGGGAACCCCTCATAATGGGCACAGCAGGTGTACAGACCCGGGAACTCAGCACAAGGATGGCGGGAACCCCTCATAATGGGCACAGCAGATGTACAGACCCAGGAACTCAGCACAGGGATGGTGGGAACCCCTCATAATGGGCTCAGCAGCTGTACAGACCCAGGAACTCAGCTCAGAGATGGTGGGAACCCCTCATAGTGGGCACAGCAGGTGGACAGACCCGGGAACTCAGCACAGGGATGGTGGGAACCCCTCATAATGGGCACAGCAGGTGGACAGACCCGGGAACTCAGCACAGGAATGTTGGGAACCCCTCATAATGGGCACAGCAGGTGTACAGACCCGGGAACTCAGCACAGGGATGGTGGGAACCCCTCATAATGGGCACAGCAGGTGTACAGACCCAGGAACTCAGCACAGGGATGGTGGGAACCCCTCATAATGGACACAGCAGGTGGACAGACCCGGGAACTCAGTACAGGGATGGTGGGAACCCCTCATAATGGGCACAGCAGGTGTACAGCCCTGAGAACTCAGCTCAGGGATGGTGGGAACCCCTCATAATGGGTACAGCGGGTGTACAGACCTGAGAACTCAGCTCAGGGATGATGGGAACCCCTCATAATGGGCACAGCAGAAACGTTGTGCAGAGACCCTGTAGGGACCAATCATTTCACCCCTTGTATGGATGATTTTAGTAAGTGGCATGACAGATCCAGTCCTATATATTCAGCGATGAATTGCACTATCTTTGTGATGCCGCAGCCAACATTAACCAATTTTTTCTTCCTAAGCAAAGCAGACACCCTTTCATTTTCCTATCACATGCAAAGCTTGTCTGCTCTAAACGAAGCAACAGCCTTCACCGAAGTGACGCCTTCCCCTCCCCCACACCCCCCATGTATTTTATTAATCGCTTTGTGCGCTTTGTTTGATTGCCAGCCGCCTATTTCATTCAGATGTTTTTGCTGAGCTTATTTTCCTCCTCCCGGCACGGTCCTCGGCTACACTATTCTGTCTTTTTCCCTTTTTCTATCCCCCGAGCTGGAAGGTGACTTTAGATTGAGAGAGCCACCCACTAGTCGCGCACTTAAGAAGCCGGCGAAATTGAAACTGCAACGGAAAATTGGACCAGCAGAGTTAAAAGGCAGTTTGTTTGCGAAAATCAGCGCCGAAGCGATCAGTGTGTGTCTATCCAATATAGCTCTCAGCCTGGCCTTCTCCCGGAGAACAGGCACAATTCATACGTGACTGAACTGAGAACCACGCTTTTCCGTCCGCCCACGGCGATGGTGTGCCGCGCGCGGCCTGGACACAATTTACTGTGTACCCCTCGCCGGCAGCTGCATGCATCATATCCTGAATATAACGGCGAGTGTGCCTTGCAGTGATTTCAAGCAATCCAGAAAATAAAAAATAAAAACATTGTATTTTTTTCTACCTAATATAGTGAAGCTGCAGCGAAGGACGTCTCCGGATCTACTTGTTGAAATCCCACTAAATCACATTAGACCGATTGTATATTGGCAGCGGTAGAAGCACGCTACTGAGGGAGTCATAAGAGGACGCTACAGTCACATGTTGACTTTATTGTAACCCTTATGCCAAAATGATTTTCACTTTTTCTGCCGTTTCTTTTATAATTAGATGCGTGAAGTCTCCCCCTAGTGGTTGTCTGTATCGATGCACATTAGAGATGAGCTTGGCCAACAATTCATCTCTAGGCGAACTCCCAATTTGTGCTCTTTTTAAACAATAAAGTCAGCAACCAGTGGTAAAAAAAAAATTCTTTCTCTTTATTTTAACATATGGGGTAAAAAGTTCCAATACAAAAACAAGCACTGACATGTTTCAGCCTACAATGGCCTTAGTCGTAGCTATGACTAAGGCCTTTGTAAGCTGAAACACGTCAAATAAAGTCAGCAACCAGTGGTAAAAAATTTTTTTATTTCTCTTTATTTTATCATATGGGGTAAAAAGTTCCAATACAAAAACAAGCACTGACGTGTTTCAGCCTACCAACTGCCTTAGTCATAGCTATGACTAAGGCCTTTGTAAGCTGAAACACATAGTTACATAGTCAGGTTGAAAAAAGACACAAGTCCATCCAGTTCAACCATAAAAAAAAAAAAAAAAATATCGTACAATCCCATATACCCAATTCTATTCCCACAGTTAATCCAGATGAAGGCAAAAAACCCCAGCAGAGCATGATCCAATTTGCTACAGCAGGGGAAAAAATTCCTTCCTGATCCCCCGAGAGGCAATCGGATATTCCCTGGATCAACTTTACCTATAAATGTCAGTACCCAGTTATATTATGTACATTTAAGAAAGAATCCAGGCCCTTCTTAAAGCAATCTACTGATCTGGCCAGAACCACCGCTGCAGGGAGTCTATTCCACATTTTCACAGCTCTTACTGTGAAGAAACCTTTCCGTATTTGGAGGTGAAATCTCTTTTCCTCTAGACGCAAAGAGTGCCCCCTTGTCCTTTGTGTTGACCGTAAAGTGAATAACTCAACACCAAGTTCACAATATGGACCCCTTATATATTTGTACATGTTGATCATATCCCCCCTTAATCTCCCCTTAACACGTCAAATAAAGTCAGCAACCAGTGGTAAAAAAAAATTCTGTCTCTTTATTTTATCATATGGGGTAAAAAATTCCAATACAAAAACAAGCACTGACGTGTTTCAGCCTACAACGGCCTTAGTCATAGCTATGACTAAGGCCTTTGTAAGCTGAAACACGTCAAATAAAGTCAGCAACCAGTGGTAAAAAAAAAATTCTTTCTCTTTATTTTATCATATGGGGAAAAAGTTCCAATACAAAAACGAGCACTGACATGTTTCAGCCTACAACTGCCTTAGTTGTAGCTATGGCTAAGGCCTTTGTAAGCTGAAACACGTCAAATAAAGTCAGTAACCAGTGGTAAAAAAAAATTCTTTCTCTTTATTTTATCATATGGGGTAAAAAGTTCCAATACAAAAACAAGCACTGACGTGTTTCAGTCTACAACGGCCTTGATCATAGCTATGACTAAGGCCTTTGTAAGCTCAAACACGTCAAATAAAGTCAGTAACCAGTGGTAAAAAAAAAATTCTTTCTCTTTATTTTATCATATGGGGTAAAAAGTTCCAATACAAAAACAAGCACTGACGTGTTTCAGCCTACAATGGCCTTAGTTGTAGCTATGGCTAAGGCCTTTGTAAGCTGAAACACGTCAAATAAAGTCAGCAACCAGTGGTAAAAAAAATGTCTTTCTCTTTATTTTTATCATATGGGGTAAAAAGTTCCAATACAAAAACAAGCACTGACGTGTTTCAGCCTACAACGGCCTAAGTCATAGCTATGACTAAGGCCTTTGTAAGCTGAAACACGTAAAATAAAGTCAGCAACCAGTGGTAAAAAAAAATTCTTTCTCTTTATTTTATCATATGGGGTAAAAAGTTCCAATACAAAAACAAGCACTGACGTGTTTCAGCCTACAACGGCCTTAGTTGTAGCTATGGCTAAGGCCTTTGTAAGCTGAAACACGTCAAATAAAGTCAGCAACCAGTGGTAAAAAAAATGTCTTTCTCTTTATTTTTATCATATGGGGTAAAAAGTTCCAATACAAAAACAAGCACTGACGTGTTTCAGCCTACAACGGCCTTAGTCATAGCTATGACTAAGGCCTTTGTAAGCTGAAACACGTAAAATAAAGTCAGCAACCAGTGGTAAAAAAAAATTCTTTCTCTTTATTTTATCATATGGGGTAAAAAGTTCCAATACAAAAACAAGCACTGACGTGTTTCAGCCTACAACGGCCTTAGTTGTAGCTATGGCTAAGGCCTTTGTAAGCTGAAACACGTCAAATAAAGTCAGCAACCAGTGGTAAAAAAAATGTCTTTCTCTTTATTTTTATCATATGGGGTAAAAAGTTCCAATACAAAAACAAGCACTGACGTGTTTCAGCCTACAACGGCCTTAGTCATAGCTATGACTAAGGCCGTTGTAAGCTGAAACACGCCAGTGCTTGTTTTTTGTATTGGAACTTTTTACCCCATTTGATGAAATAAAGAGAAAGAAAGGTTTTTTTATACCACTGTACATTTACCTGGTTGCCGACTTTGTTTATTGGATTAGTCCTGTTTGGGCGTGTGGAAGCCGTTGATGGCTTTTTGCCTCTTAGGATTTGGATGATCGGGTAGCAGCACTTTGTGTCTTAATTTATTGTGTTCGGTTGTGCTCTTTGTACTCCAGTGAGCTGCAAGCTGTTTATGTGCGTTGTGGGGGTGCGAGTGACCCGGCCTGCAGCTCATTGGTGTGAAAAAAAAAAGCGAATGATTTGAGAGATCGGCTAGAGATGAGTTCAGAGGATGCCCAATCTCATCTCTACTGTTCATCGGACAGACAACTAGGGGGAGACTCTGCCAGAGCTCACCTCTGAGATAAGCACATACAGCGGGTATAGAAAATAATCTCCCCTCTTTAACCGCTTAAGGACCGGAAGGATTTGCCCCCTTAATGACCAGGCCATTTTTTGCGATTCGGCACTGCGTTACTTTAACTGAAAATTGCGTGGTCGTGCGACGTTGTACTCAAACAAAATTGATGGTCTTTTTTTCCCGACAATAAGCGCTTTCTTTTGGTGGTATTTGATCACCTCTGCAGTTTTTATTTTTTGCACTATAACATTTTGAAAAAGAAAACAATATATTTAACTTTTTGCTATATTATCCCCTCAATTTAAAAAAATAAAATACAATTTCTTCATCAGTTTAGACCGATACGTATTCTTCTACACATTTTCGTTAAAAAAAAACACAATAAGCGTATATTGATTGGCTTGCGCAAAAGTTATAGCATCTACAAAATAGGAATAGATTTATGGCATTTTTTTTTTTTGTTACTAGCAATGGCGGTGATCTGCGATTTTTTTTTTTGCGGGACTGCTACATTGCGGCGGACAGATCGGACACTTTTGACGGTTTTTTGGGACCATTGACATTTATACAGCGATCAGTGCTATAAAAATGCACTGATTACTGTGTAAATGTCACTGGTAGGGAAGAGGTTAACACTAGGGGGCGATCAAGGGGTTAACTGTGTTCCCTCGTGAGTGTTTCTAACTGTGGGGGGGATGGGATTGACTTGAGGAGGAGACATATCGCTGTTCCTAATTACTAGGAACAGACGATCTGTCTCTCCTCCCCTGTCCAGAATGGGGATTTATGTGTTTACACACAAATTCCCATTCTGGCTCTCGTGTCCAGGATCGCGGGTGGCGGGCGGACATCGCAGCCGCCGGCCACTGTACAGCGCGTGCCTGCTACGGCTCTTAAGAGAGCTGACGTACAGGTACGGCGATTCGCGGGAACGAGCCAACCTGCCACCGTATAATGACGCCGGCTGATCGGCAAGTGGTTTAAAATAATAACATTTTGTTGCTTTGCAGCCTGAAATGAAGACAGGCACAGTTTTTGTTTTATCTACAGTATATCAAAAACAGAATCTCTGAGTTGTAAAAAGGATCACCCCCCCCCCCCCCCCCTTGTGTACTTTGTTGGACCACCTTTTGCTTTAGTTCCAGCCTTTAGTCTGTTGGGATTTGTCTCTACTAACTTTGCACCTCTAGAGTTTGCAATATTTGCCCGCTCTTCTTTGCAGAAATAGGTGTTCTGGTCAGATGAGACTAAAATGGAATTATTTGACCTCAACACCAAACAATATGTCTGGTGGAAATCCAATACAGCTCACCATCCAAATAACACCGTTCCTACATTAAAGCATGGAGGGGGTAATATCTTCTTATAGGGGGGGGGGGATTCTCTACAGCAGGGACTGGAGCACTTACCTTCATTCTTGGTGGCAGAGATACAACAAGGTGTTGGAAACATTCCTCAGAGATTTTGCTCCATAGTAACATGATGGCATCACACAGTTGCTGCAGATTGATCCATGATGCCAATCTCCCCTTCCACCACATCCCAGAGGTGCGCTATTGGATGAGATGTGGTGAGTGTGGAGGCCATTGGAGGACAGTGACCTCATTGTCCAGTGGTGAGATGATTGGAGCTTTGTGACATGGGATGCATTAGCCTGCTGGGAGGAGCCATCAGAAGATGGGGGGGCACTGTAGTCATAAAGGGATGGACACGGTCAGCAACAATACTCAGGTAGGCCGTGGTGTTTAAACCGATGCTCAATTGGTACTAAGGGGTCCAAAGGATGCCATGAACCCCCCCTACCCCATTACACCACCACCACCAGCCTGAACCGGTGATACAAGGCAGGATGGATCCATGCGCCAAATTCTGACCCCACCATCTGAATGTCGCAGCTGAAATCCAGACTCGTCAGACCCGGCAACGTTTTTCCAATCTTCTGTTGTCCAATTTTGGTGATCCTGTGCCAATTGTAGCCTCAGTTTCCTGTTCTTAGCTGACAGGAGCGGCACCCGGTGTGGTCTTCTGCTGCTGTAGCCCATCTGCTTCAAGGTTGGATGTGTTGTGTGTTCAGAGATGGTATTCTGCACACCTTGGGTGTAACGAGGGGTTATTTGAGTTACTGTTGACTTTCCATCATCTGGAACCAGTCTGCCCATTCTCCTCTGACATCAACAAGGAATTTTCCTCCACACAACTGTCGCTCACTGGATATTTTCTCTTTTCCCCACTATTCTCTGTAAACCTGAGAGATGGTTGTGCGTGAAAATCCCAGAAATACTCAGACCGGCCCGTCTGGCACCAACAGCCATGCCACGTTCAAAGTCACTTAAATCCCCTTTCTTCCCCATTCTGATGCTCGGTCTGAACCTCAGCAAGTCGTCTTCACCACATCTAGATGCCTAAATGCATTGAGTTGCTGCCATGTGATTGGCTGATTAGCAATTTGTGTTACCGAGCAATTGAACAGGTGTACCTAATAAAGTGGCCGGTGAGTGTATGACAGCTCAGTCAACATGCTGGGAGCGTGCCCTCCGCACAAAAACCTCCGGTGTCCGTGGACACACACGTGTGGTGAATGGGCATTAAAGCCCCACCCTCCGTACAAATGTGGACAGCAAGTGGTTAATAGACTCTTTGGTGAGCCTGCTGTCTAGGATAGATAATTGATTTATACCACCACCATGCCCAGCCCCCACACTACATACCCCAATGAACACACAGATCATTGTTATTCTTCAATAATACACATTTTTTTATTATTCTGCATGTATTCTTTACCGAAGAGTAGGATTGAAGTAAACAATTTTATTATTACACATAATTACAGTTTATAATGCATTGTAGTTCTTCAGGGTCATGCAGGAAGATTGCACCTTCTACGCCTCCTCTTGCAGACCGTTTTTTCTATTATTTTTTTTGTACCGTTGCCACGCAGTTTTGTTCTGTATTTATTTTGTTTCTTTATCCTTGCATAAAACTTTGAAAACTGCAGGAACTTTGTTCTTCTACAACAGGGGTGCCCAACGGCTGGCCCGCAGCGCCCTCTGATGTGGCCCGCCACGTCTTGCTCTGAGATGGCGGGTCGGCAAGTCCAGATCGCGGGTTCCCGACCCGCTATCTCCGAGCATCAGTGCTAAGAACGGAGCCGCCGCTAGACGAAGCAGAGCCGATGCTTCCTGTAAAGCGCCGACTCCTTCACAGGCGGAGTGATACCAAATGTACTCCGCCTGTGACAGGAAGCATCGGCTCTGCTCTCTACTGCAGCCGCATGCTTCTGTCACACTAATACATGGGAACCCGCGATCTGGGACAGCAGCCAGCAGTACCAGCCAGCAATACCAGTACCCACCAGCAATACCAGTACCAGCCAGCAGTACCCACCAGCAGTACCAGTACCAGCCAGCAGTACCCGCCAGCAGTACCAGTACCCACCAGCAATACCAGTACCAGCCAGCAGTACCAGTACCCACCAGCAATACCAGTACCAGCCAGCAGTACCCGCCAGCAGTACCAGTACCCATCAGCAGTACCAGCCAACAGTACCAGTACCCGCCAGCAGTACCAACCAGCAGTACCCAACAGCAGTACCAGCCCTGGAGGACAGCCAGCTGCAGTCACCAGCCATAACCACCTGGGGGACAGCAGCAACCAGCTGCAGGAATCCTGAGGAAGAAGTGAAGATCGAGGTCAGTTGAGGTGCAGGATAAACCGCTGTGCATCAGTGTGAAAGCAGCCTTAGGCCCCTTTCACACAATCGGTCCGATCGGGTCCGCCTGTCTGTTTTTCGGGTGGACTCAAACGGACTCTCCATTCACCTCTATAGAGAGCGGCAGATGTAAACAGACTTGTGTCCATTTACACCCGCCTATCTGCAATCCGATCTGCTTAAAAAAACAGAAGGGGATCTGTCCCCTTCTGTCTGGGCAGATTGGAGGGCCCTTAGGGTAGAGCGGGCTGCGTCTGTGTCTGCTCTTCATATGCAGAGTGGACACAGACCTGCCATCCACCCGCTACGCTCATTTTGGCCCGCGACCGGTTACCAAGTCGCTAAAGTGGCCCTCGCTCCTCAAAAGGTTGGGCACCCCTGTTCTACAATAAAGAATATTTTGAATAAAAAAAATAAAAAAAAGTTGGGTTTCCAAGTAGCACCACAGTAAGTATCTGGATGAAAATAAAAGGTTGGTTTCTTGTAACCATTTCAAAGCTTCACTCATACTTGTGCATGGAGTGTACCACTGAGAATATGACTGGGGGGAGCACAGGTAAGAATATGACTGGGGGGGAGCACAGGTGCGAATATGACTGGGGGGGAGCACAGGTGCGAATATGACTGGGGGGAGCACAGGTGAGAATATGACTGGGGGGAGCACAGGTGAGAATATGTCTGGGGGGAGCACAGGTGAGAATATGACTGGGGGGGGCACAGGTGAGAATATGACTGGGGGGGGGCACACGTGAGAATATGACGGGGGGAGCACAGGTGAGAATATGACTGGGGGGGGCACAGGTGAGAATATGACGGGGGAGCGCAGGTGAGAATATGTCTGGGGGGAGCACAGGTGAGAATATGACTGGGGGGGGCACAGGTGAGAATATGACTGGGGGGCACACGTGAGAATATGACGGGGGGAGCACAGGTGAGAATATGACGGGGGAGCACAGGTGAGAATATGTCTGGGGGGAGCACAGGTGAGAATATGACTGGGGGGGCACAGGTGAGAATATGACTGGGGGGAGCACAGGTGAGAATATGACTGGGGGGGAGCACACGTGAGAATATGACGGGGGGAGCACAGGTGAGAATATGACTGGCGGGAGCACAGGTTAGAATATGACTGGGAGGGAGCACAGGTGAGAATATGACTGGGAGGGAGCACAGGTGGGAATATGACTGGCGGGAGCACAGGTTAGAATATGACTGGGAGGGAGCACAGGTGGGAATATGACTGGGAGGGAGCACAGGTGAGAATATGACTGGGAGGGAGCACAGGTGAGAATATGACTGGGAGGGAGCACAGGTGAGAATATGACTGGGGGGAGCACAGGTGAGAATATGACTGGGGGGGGGGGAAGGTGAGAATATGACTGGGGGGGAGCATAGGTGAGAATATGACTGGGAGGGAGAACAGGTGTGAATATGACTGGGGGGAGCACAGGTAAGAATATGACTGGGGGGAGCACAGGTGTGAATATGACTGGGGGGAGCACAGGTGAGAATATGACTGGGGGGAGCACAGGTGAGAATATGACTGGGGGGAGCACAGGTGAGAATATGACTGGGGGGGGAAGGTGAGAATATGACTGGGGGGGAGCATAGGTGAGAATATGACTGGGAGGGAGCACAGGTGTGAATATGACTGGGGGGGAGCACAGGTAAGAATATGACTGGGGGGAGCACAGGTGAGAATATGACTGGGGGGAGCACAGGTGCGAATATGACTGGGGGGAGCACAGGTGCGAATATGACTGGGGGGAGCACAGGTGCGAATATGACTGGGGGGAGCACAGGTGCGAATATGACTGGGGGGAGCACAGGTGAGAATATGACTGGGGGGGAGCACAGGTGAAAATATGACGGGGGGAGCACAGGTGAGAATATGACGGGGGGAGCAAAGTGAAAATATGACTATGGGGGGTGCAGGTGAAAATATGACTATGGGGGGGGTGCAGGTGAAAATATGACTGGGGGGAGCACAGGTGAGAATATGACTGGGGGGAGCACAGGTGAGAATATTAAGGGGGGAGCACAGGTGAGAATATGACGGGGGGAGCACAGGTGAGAATATGACTGGGAGGGAGCACAGGTGAGAATATGACTGGGAGGGAGCACAGGTGAGAATATGACTGGGAGGGAGCACAGGTGAGAATATGACTGGGGGGAGCACAGGTGAGAATATGACTGGGGGGGGGGGGAGGTGAGAATATGACTGGGGGGGAGCATAGGTGAGAATATGACTGGGAGGGAGAACAGGTGTGAATATGACTGGGGGGAGCACAGGTAAGAATATGACTGGGGGGAGCACAGGTGTGAATATGACTGGGGGGAGCACAGGTGAGAATATGACTGGGGGGAGCACAGGTGAGAATATGACTGGGGGGAGCACAGGTGAGAATATGACTGGGGGGGGAAGGTGAGAATATGACTGGGGGGGAGCATAGGTGAGAATATGACTGGGAGGGAGCACAGGTGTGAATATGACTGGGGGGGAGCACAGGTAAGAATATGACTGGGGGGAGCACAGGTGAGAATATGACTGGGGGGAGCACAGGTGCGAATATGACTGGGGGGAGCACAGGTGCGAATATGACTGGGGGGAGCACAGGTGCGAATATGACTGGGGGGAGCACAGGTGAGAATATGACTGGGGGGGAGCACAGGTGAAAATATGACGGGGGGAGCACAGGTGAGAATATGACGGGGGGAGCAAAGTGAAAATATGACTATGGGGGGTGCAGGTGAAAATATGACTATGGGGGGGGTGCAGGTGAAAATATGACTGGGGGGAGCACAGGTGAGAATATGACTGGGGGGAGCACAGGTGAGAATATTAAGGGGGGAGCACAGGTGAGAATATGACGGGGGGAGCACAGGTGAGAATATGACTATGGGGGGTGCAGGTGAAAATATGACTATTGGGGGGGTGCAGGTGAAAATATGACTATGGGGGAGGGGGGTGCAGGTGAAAATATGACTATGGGGGGGTGCAGGTGAAAATGTGACTGAGGGGGGGTGCAGGTGAAAATATGACTATGGGGAGGTCGCAGGTGAAAATATGACTATGGGGGGAGGGGGTGCAGGTGAAAATATGACTGATAGAGGGTGCAGCTGGGAGCGCGGTGATCCTGCCATGAGGTGTTTATGCACTTCCTGTTATAGGGTGACAACCCTCCAGCACTGTCTCCCATTTGTGCTTCTGTCACATGAGCCTACAAGTAGCTGTGCCGACAACATTGTGCGGGCAAAGGTCCACTATTGTCTCCATCAGGAAGCTGCTCTAGGACAATCATTAGAGAGAGTGCATGTAGACAGGAAGTGGCTGAAAGAGAGTGCAGGAGATCAGTACCGATGAGGAAATAAGGTGAAAACAGGCAATTGTTTGTGATGCACGGCGCATACTAAATGCCATCCAGTTTGTGTTTATATCTACTTGCACAGTTGTAGCGGCTCCTCTCCTGGACTAAATGTCTTCCTCTGATTTCACTGCACACTGTGAGCTTCTCGCAATGTGCATTAGAAGCTGCAGCAAGTCACATAGAGCCCCGCCTCATTTCCTGGCTGGAGGACATGGAAAGGTGCGTTTTTCCTGCACTGTCATTCTCGCCATCCTGGATATTTGTCATTCTCGCCATCCTGGATATTTTGGGACTCCCGGTTGATATCTTCCTCTCTATTCCGGAATGTTTTCCTTTGTCCCTCGGCAGAATTATTGGCATGCCGATTGCATTTGTGGTCCGTGGCGGCTGGAAAGCCGAGTAAGTGATTGAGATTCTTGTATTTACAGCCCAGGCATTAGCCTATTGTTTGCATTGGCCGCCTTTGGTATGCAGAACGCTAACCCGCCGCCGCTGTTAACATGCTGACATTTTGTGCGGGCGGACAGGGAGCCTTGTAATGTGTTCCCTGCATTTCATTACCAGGTGTGGGAAATTCATTTTGATTCTTGCAGAAAAACAAGTTTGAGATTAGACCGCCGGAACCTTGGAAAATGGCTTTCCCTTCAGAGTCGGACTCGGTGAGGGGGTTATATATAGGCTCTGTCAGGTTCTATAGGCCGGCCTGTATTGGTAATTCCTCTCCGAGAGTTTCTCCTGAACACTATTAGCTGCTGTTGTGTGTTGTGTTAGTTCACTATGCAGATTCCAGAGAGATATGGGGGGGGGGGGGGAGAATGGCGAGTGCGAGATCAGGGGGTCTGCAAAAGGGTACAAAATCAGGAGGCCTACGATGTTGGTAGAATGGGTACGGAATCAACAGGGACACAGTGGGCATTGGAATCAGGAGGTTAGGGGGTTAGAATGAATGCAGAATCAGGGGGTCTACAATAGGTGCAGAATGGGCTGAAAATCAGAGGGGGGCCTTCAATAGGGGAAAAACGGGCATGGAATCAGGGGGTCTGCAAATAGGATCAGGAGGGGTGCAAAATCAAGGGTACTGCAAATACAGTAGGGGCAGAATAGGTACAAAATGAAAGGATCTACAATAGGGGGCAGAATTGGCATGGAATCGGGGGTTTGTAAATAGGGACTGAATGTGAGTGGAATCAGGAGGTCTGCAATGAGGGTGGAATAGGCTCACAATCGGGGTCTACTACAGGGGCAGAATGGGTGCAGAATCGGGGGATCTGCAAATGGGGTCAAAAAGAGGTGCAAAATCCTGGGAACTGGAGATGGGCGGCAGAATAAATACAAAATCAGGGGATCTACTATAGGGGCAGAATTGACACGGAATCAGGTTGTCTACAAATGCGGGTGGAATAGGCTCACAATCAAGGGAGTCTACCATAGGGGCAGAATGGGTAAGGAATTAGGAGGGGGGGGTCTGTAAATAGAGTCATAATGGGGTGAAAAATCATGGGGACTGCAAATAGAGGCAGAATGAGTACAAAATCAGGGGGTCTACAAATAGGGTCAGAATTGGTACAAAATTAGAGGATCTAGTATAGGGGCAGAATTGATGCAGAATCAGGAAGTCTGCAAATATGGGCAGAAAGGATACAAAGTCTAGAATAGAAGCAGAATGGGAATGAATTGGGGGGGGGGGTCTAGAATAGGAGCAGAATGGGAATGAATTGGGGGGGGGGTCTAGAATAGGAGCAGAATGGGAATGAATTGGGGGGGGGTCTAGAATAGGGGCAGAATGGGAATGAATTGGGAGGGGGGGGTCTAGAATAGGGGCAGAATGGGAATGAATTGGGAGGGGGGGGTCTAGAATAGGGGCAGAATGGGAATGAATTGGGGGGAGGGTCTAGAATAGGGGCAGAATGGGAGCGGAATCGGGGGGTTTACAATAGGGGCAAAATGGGTACAAGATCAGGAGGTCTACAATAGGGGAAGAATAGATAAAGAATCAAGGGGTCTGCTAATAGGCAGAGAATTGGTGCAAAATCAGGGGCTCTAAAATAGGGGTTGAATGAGCGCAGAAATAGGATCTGCAAACAGGGGCAGAATGGGTGCATCAGTCTACGATAGGGAAAGAATGGGCACAGAATCAGGTGGTCTGCAAATAAGGGCCGAATGGGTGTGGAGTCAGGGGTTCTGTAGGTGGGGGCTAATTGAGCGCTTAATCATGGGGGTCTGCAAATAGGAATAGAAGGTGCACTGCAAGGGCAACTTAAAGCGGAATTCCACCCAAAAGTGGAACTTCCGCTTAAACCACTCCTCCCCCCCTCACATGTCACATTTGGCATGTAATTTTTTTTTGGGGGGGGGTGGGGGTTTCAGTAGGAGTGAGACTTCCTGTCCCACTTCCTCCTTCCGCCCAGGGACCGCTTAGGCGACACGTTATGTCGCCTAAGGCGGCCCCTCCCTGTAGGCAATCACCTGGGACATGTGACAGGTCCCAGGCGATCGCCTGTCCACTCAGCTTGCGCAGCGCCGCTCGCTCATGCGCAGTGAGTGCCCGGCCGTGAAGCCGAAAGCTGTCACGGCCGGGTGCCCACAGTTGCAATGGAGGCGCCGGCGGAGAGAGGAGCGAAGCTTCATTCGGCCACGTCGCTGGACAGTGGAGCAGGTAAGTAAGTGTATGTTTATTAAAAGCCAGCAGCTACACTTTTTGTAGCTGCTGACTTTTAATAAACATAAAAAAGGCTGGAACTCTGCTTTAAAGTGAACTTTGGGAATTAGACAAAAATGTACCCTTGCAGTGCCCCCTCACTGTAGGGGTCTAATACTTACACTATCCCTCAGTCCAGCAGACTCCAGTGCTGTTCTCTTCTGCCCAAAGCTCCAGGAGGGCTGTGGGCGGTTCCTCAGGATCATCACGTACAATGCAGGGCTATTCACGCTGCATTGTACACGAAGGAGGTGAGTAGGGAGAGATTGTCTTAAAGAAGCAGCGCAGGACCCCAGTCACTTGAATGGGACGGATCCTGCCAGAGCCAGGAATAAGGGAAGTACTGCACCTTGTTCCTGCACCCTCAGACTAAACAAGCATTTCAGTGCGGGAAATGAGCTCTGCAAGGGTAGATTTTGTCTAATTCCTGGAGTTCAGCTTTTATTTGTCATTACACATAAAGTGTGGACACCCAGAAGCATCTGCACGTACCTTCAGAAGTCTACAAGAGCATCCTGGGACCTCTAAGGTCTGGAGTGCTCCAATCTCTATGGATCTACAACAGGGGTCTTCAAACTTCCTAAATAAGGGACCAGTTTACTGTCCTTCAGACTTTAGGGGGCTGTACTGTGGCCAGTAGTGGTAGAAAAGGTCCTGAGGTCAGTGGGGAAAAAACAATGCCCCATCTTTGGTGTCAGTGGGAGGAATTGTGCCCCATCATTTGTGTCATTGGGCCCAACTGTTGGTGTGATTGTGAGGAATTGTGCCCCATCGTCAGTGTCATTGGGAGGCATTATACCCCTTCATTGGGGTCAGTGAGGGGGTAATTATACCCCATTGTTGGTTTCAGGAAATGAAACAATGCTCCAAGGGCCAGATAAAAGCCAGCAAAGGGCCGCATCTGGCCCCCGGGGCACAGTTTGGAGACCACTGATCTACAGTTACATGTTGTATTGACAGGTGGCCCTTCACTTCTGGCTCCTGCACCTACCTGGTATCCAGTTAGGCCGCCCCATTGAGGGGGAGTATTTAATCCCCGGCATCTGACATTGCATTGTCCTGCTTGCTGTGTGCTGAGCCTCCTCCGGTGTAATTGATATGCCACACACAGCTCTGGCAAGATAACTTGGCATTATTGGGATAAAAACCGAGCAGAGCCCGGCCGCAGCGTATAGTCCCCCTCCCCCACCTGTCAGAATACTGATCACCCACCTCTACTCCACTCCTGGAATACAACCCAATAAAAAATGATCTCAAAAGATACTTTGTTGCTGATATTTGGAATCTCAACTAACCCCACCCACCCCCTATACCTAACCCCACGTTTGGCTGTGCGACGGCGCTAAAATGAACGCGGCGCCTTACCATTCGTATTCATGCCAGCTTCTATATTGTTCTCAAGTTGCATTCATTCTTATGTATCATTTGTGTATTTTTTATTGATTGCATTTTGACCACTACTGTTACCGTATATACTCGAGTATAAGCCGAGTTTTTCAGCACATTTTTCTGTGCTGAAAATGCCCCCCTCGGCTTATACTCGAGTCTGTGTCCATCTTCACCTTTGTGCGCCTGTTCCCAGCCAGCCATAGGTCTGGCCCACATGTAGCACCACTCTTCCTCTACAAGTGTGCAAAGTTTGTTGTCCGGGAGACCTACGGCCAGGGAGCACCGATTTTTCAAAGCCGGGCCCCACTTCCATAGACTCTCATGTTAAACGGTAATTTCTCCGGTGATTTGGGGGACCCGGTACCAGCCAGCCCTAGGTTCCCTGGACCCCAAACTTGGCACACATGTTGTCCCACTCTTCATCTATAAGTGTGCATAGTTTGTTGTCCAGGGGACCTACGGTCGGGGAGCACCAATTTTTCAAAGCCGGGCACCCCTTCCATAGACTCCCATGTTAAATGTCAGTCTAGTCACACAGCGCCGGAGATCAGGTAGGGAGAATGGACACAGTGAGGCATGCAGATGGACACCCTAGGCTTATGCCCCATACACACAATCGTTTTTCATGCCGTTAAAAATGCCATTTTTAAAAATGGGCATTAAAACCGATCGTGTGTGGGCTCCAGAGCATTTTTAACAACGTGAAAAACGGCCATTAAAAATTTCGAACATGCTCTATTTTTTCACGTCGTTTTTCATGTCGTTTTTTTTAACGACGTGAAAAACAATAGTGTGTATGCTTTGACGAGGTGAAAAAAAACGCGCATGCTCAGAATCAAGTATGAGACGGGAGCGCTCGTTCTGGTAAAACTAGTGTTCGTAATGGAGATAGCACATTCGTCACACTGTAACGGACTGAAAAGCACGAGGCTGAAAAGCGCGAATCGTCGCTCAACAAACTTTACTAACATGAAGGGTGGCGCCATCCGTGCGGAACTTCCCCTTTATAGTGCCGTCGTACGTGTTGTACGTCACTGCGCTTTGCTTGAACGTTTTTTAAAATGATCGTGTGTAGGCAAGGCAGGCTTGAGAGGAAACTTAAAAAAAAAACGACGAGAAAAACGTTGGTTTAAAAAATGGCATGAAAAACGATCGTGTGTACGCCGCGTTATACTCAAAGTCAATCCGTTTTCCCATTTTTTTTGTGGATGCCTCGGCTTATATTCGGGTCGGCTCGAGTATATACGGTAATTTAAAGCTTTAAAGCTAAGTTTAAAACATAAATGGTACTCAGTAGCCGCAAAAAATATAAATCCACTTTATTTGCATCAAACGCCTTTGCAAACCTAGGTATTACCTTGTAAATGTAGCAGTGACATCATCACTGTGCTGTACAGAAGAGAGAGGCTGTGGGAGGAATCCAGAAGGCTCCACCTTCTACAGGAAGGGGCGGAGACAAGACCGTCCGCCTTCACAAAGAGAAGAGAGCAGCAGTGAGCGGTCTTTATTACAGGAAGTCTCGCACTGCATTACTGCACAGATCTGGAAGAAATACACAAAGATCATCAAGATTCAAGAAGACACATGGTGAATGGATTTAGAGCCAGGGGGTCTCAAACCGGTGGCCCTCCAGCTGTTGCAAAACTACAAGTCCCATCATGCCTCTGCCTGTGGGAGTCATGCTTGTAACTGTCAGCCTTGCAATGCCTCATGGGACTTGTAGTTTCACAACAGCTGGAGGGCCGCCAGTTTGAGACCCCCTGATTTTAGACGATGTTTGCTTATCCCAGAGTTCCGCTTTCAGGCAAAGGCCAATAGATGAGAAGATGTCAATAACAGTCAGATTAGGTGGGGGAGGGGTAATATTATAAAGTTTTACATGTGAAATAAAGAGGTGCACGAAAATCCTTTTAATCTGCTGTTTAACCGCTTCAGCCCTGGAAGACTTTTCCCCCTTCCTGACCAGAGCACTTTTTACAATTTGGCACTGCGTCGTTTTAACTGACAATTGCGCGGTCGTGCGACGCTGTACCCAAACAAAATTTGCGTCCTTTTTTTCCCACAAATAGAGCTTTCTTTTGGTGGTATTTGATCACCTCTGCGGTTTTTATTTTTTGCGCTATAAACAAAAGAAGAACAACAATTTTGAAAAAAACACAATATCTTTTACTTTTTTGCTATAATAAATATCCCACTTTTTTCTTTTTTTTTTTTTTAAAAACGAATTTTCTCCTCAGTTTAGGCCGATACGTATTCTTCTACATAGTTTGGTAAAAAAAAATCGCAATACGCGATTGATTGGTTTGCGCAAAAGTTATAGCGTCTACAGAATAGTGGATAGAATTATGACATTTTAATTATTATTATTTTTTTTACTAGTAATGGCGGCGATATGCATTTTTTATCGGGACTGCAATATTATGGCGGACACATCGGACACTGTTAACACATTTTATGGGACCATTGACAATTTTACAGCGATTAGTGCTATAAAAATGCACTGATTACTGTAAAAAATGTCACTGGCAGGGAAGGGGTTAACACTAGGGGGCGATCAAGGGGTTAACTGTGTTCCCTCTGCATGTTCTAACTGAAGGGGGGGTGGGACTTACTAGGGGAAATGACAGATCGCTGTTCATACATTGTATGAACAGACGATCAGTCATTTCTCCTCTAAGAGAACCGGGATCTCGCTGTGTCACGGGTGCCCGGCGGTCATCGCGCCTGCCGGGCACTTGCATCGGCTCTGGGGGGCGAGCAGCGGGCGCGTGCCTCCGGCGGCGCGTGCGCGCCCCTAGTGGCCACAGGGCGAAGCGACTTAACATAACGTTGTTTCGCCCAGCCGAGCCATGTTGCCGCAGTAAAACTGCGGCGACTGGTCGGCAAGTGGTTAAGATATCTCCCACCAGCCTTGTTCATGTTGTGAATGGGCCAAAATCAAATATTATTGAGCTTAAGGGTTCTTAAGGGTAATCTGTCCAAGTGGAAATATATCACAAATCGAGTAAGAAGAGTGCCAGAGAAAAAGTACCGGGTTCTATAATCTATATATACCGGTAATTTATTATTCACAGTATCTGTTAAAAAAAAGCCAACGCGTACCAAGATTTCTGAGTAACCCCGTTCATCTGGGCTTTAAGTGTGGGAAAATAGGTGGTCATGTGTAGAACAGGTTACTGAATGCCTTACTCACATTCTGGCACAAGTGATCATGAGTCCTGCCCAGTAGGATCAATGAATCCAGAAAACAGAGGGTAGGGGGCAAAGCCAGAGGCAGATGGACCCAGTAGCTCCTTACAAAAACCCATGTACTGTACTTCTAATACTGTAATCAGCATAGTGGAAGTGGAAGCCACAGAAACCAAACACAAATCTTCTATTCTGGTCTGATAGGGACACTTTACACACCATCATTGACATCTTCTTAAGGGTAAAGTGTCACTATCAGACCAAAATAGAAGATTCTGATTGTTCTTTAACTTACATTATGCTGATTTCATTACTGGGTGTACATGGGAAGTTACTGGGCCTATCTACCTTTGGCTGTGCCCCCAACCCTCTGCTTTTAGGGTTCTTCAAGCCTTAAAGTAGAAGTCCACCACTTCTACTCCACTAAATCCCTGCATCTACAGACATCCACAATCTAACACTAACCTATCTAGCCTTGTAAAGAAGAAATCAGTATACATACCTTTTTTAAAAGCCGATCCGACCCGAAACCTCGCTGAGCTGTCAGTCGCTGTGGAGGCGGGTGCACAGGAGGCAGCCGACAACGGAAGCCCCATAGTAACTCTATGGGTGATGTCACTTCTCATTCATTTCACAGCTGTTGTCGGCTATCCCCTCTGCAGAGCTTCCGCCGTTGGAGACCGGACCAGATCGGCTTCAAAAAAGGTATGTATACTGATTTCTTCTTTGCAGGGCTAGATAGGTTAGTGTCAGATCGTGGATGTCTGTCAATGCAGGGATTTTAGTGTTAGGCTGGACTTCTACTTTAATGAGCAGGTATCCTGGACAATTGTGTCAGAATGTGTGGAAGGCATTCAAACACGTCCTACACGTGGCTTTTTGAAGTCCAACAACTTAAAGACCTGAGAAAGGGAGATACTCATGAATCTCTAAACTTGTTGACTTTCTAACTAATACCCCCGATGAAGGGGGTTACTCTGAAATCTCAAAAGGTTTTGGCTTTTTAATGGATAATGTGAATAATAAATGATATCTGGAACCCAATATTTTATCTAGCACTCTCATTAATATATATGTGGTATCTTTCTAATCTAGACCAATTCCCTTTAACAACATGTCAATGATGGCGTGTACAGTGTCACCATCAGACCAGAATAGTAGATTGGGGTTTGGTTTCTTTCAGTTCTTCCACTTCCACTATGCTGATTACATTATTTAGGTGTACATGGGATTTTGTGAGGAGCCACCGGGCTCCTCTGATTTTGGATGTGTCCCCAACTCTCTGCTTTTAGGGTTCATCTAGCCTACTGGGCAGTATTTCTGGTCACTTGTGCCAGAATGTAAGGAAGGCATGTAAACACGTCCTACATGTGGCCTTCTGATGTCCAACATTTGGTGACCCCGATAAAGGGGGTTACTCAGAAATCTCGAAACTTGTTGACTTTCTAACAAATGTTGTGAACAATAAATTACCGTATATACTCGTATAAGCCGAGTTTTTCAGCCCAATTTTTTGTGCTGAAAATGCCCCCTCGGCTTATACTCGAGTCACCTTTTTGCGCCTAATCTCCCGAACTTTGGGGACCCGGTACCGGCCGGCCGTAGGTCCCCTAAACCCCAAACTTGGCACACATGTAGCCCCACTCTTCCTCTACAAGTGTGCAAAGTTTGATGTCCGAGGGACCTACGGCCGGGGAGCACCGATTTTTCAAAGCCGGGAACCCCTTTCTATAGTCTCCCATGTTAAACGGTAATTTCTCTGGTAATTTTGGGGACCCAGTACCGGCCGGTAGTAGGTCCCCTGGAGCCGAAATTTAGCACACATGTAGCCACATTCTTCCTCTATAAGTGTGCAAAGTTTTTTGTCTGGGGAACCTACGGCCGGGGAGCACCAATTTTTCAAAGCCGGGCACCCCTTCCATAGACTCCCATGTTAAACGTCAGTCTAGTCATGGACACAGTGAGGCATGGGCACAGTGAGGCATGTATATAGACAAAGTGAGGCACAGTGAGGCATGCAGATGGAGACCCTAGACTTATACTCGAGTCAATAAGTTTTCCCAGTTTTTTGTGGTAAAATTAGGTGCCTCAGCTTATATTCGGGTCGGCTTATACTCGAGTATATACGGTATATCTGGAACCCAATGCATACCCGTCACACTCCTTCCTATGTTTGTGATATATCTTCATCTGTACTGATTCTCTATAACATGTCAGTGACAGAGTGTATCGCCATCAGACCAGAATAGAAGATTGATGTTTGGTTTTTGTAGGACCTTCCATTTACACTATGCTGATTACATTATTAGGTGTACATGGGCTTGTGAGGAGGTACTGGGTCCATCTGCCTTTGGCTGTGTCCCCCACTCTCTGCTTTTAGGGTTCATCGATCTTACTGGGCGGTATTTCTGGTTACTTGTGCCAGAATGTAAGGAAGGCATGTAAACACGTCATACTCTTCTGATGTCCAACATTTAGAGACCTGATGAAGGGGGTTACTCTGAAATCTCAAAAACTTGTTGACTTTCTAACAAATACCCCCTATGAAGGGGGTTACTTGGAAATCTCAAAAAGTGTTGGCTTTTTGACAGATATTGTGAACAATAAATTATATCTGAAACCCAATACTTCTCTGGTGCTCTCCTTCCTTAAATATATGACATGTTTCCAATCTAGACTGATTCCCTTTAACAACATGTCAGTGATAGTGTGTGAAGTGTCACCATCAGACCAGAATAAAAGATTGGTGTTTGCTTTCTGTGGGTTCTTCTACTTACATTATGCTGCTTACTTTATTAGGTGTACATGGGCTTTTGTGAGGAGTTACTGGGCCATCTGCCTCTGGCTGTGCCCCTAACCCTCTGCTTTCAGGGTTCTTAAAGCCTTAATGAGCAGGATTCCTGCACACTTGTGCCAGAATGTGAGGAAGGCATTCAAACACGTCCTACACATGGCCTTCTGATGTCCAACATTTAAAGACCTGAGAAAGGGGGTTACTCAGAAATCTTGAAACTTTCTAACAAATACCCCTGATGAAGGGGGTTACTCTGAAATCTTAAAAGGTGTTTTTTTTTTTTAACAGATATTGTGAACAATAAAATATATCTAGAACCCAATACTTCTCTAGCACTCTCCTTCCTGTATATGTGGTATGTTTCCATCTAGACAGGTCCCCTTTAACAACACGTCAGTGATGGCATGTAAAGTGTCACCATCAGACCAGAATAAAAGATTGGGGTTTGGTTTCTGTGGGTTCGTCCACTTACACTATGCTACTTACATTAGGTGTACATGGGCTTTTGTGAGCAGGTACTGGGCCCCATCTGCCTCTGGCTGTGTCCCCCACTCTCTGCTTTTAGGGTTCATCGATCCTACTTTGCAGGATTTCTGGTCACTTGTTCCAGAATGTAAAGAAGGCATGTAAACTCGTTCCTACATGTGGCCTTCTGATGTCCAACATTAACAGACCTGATGAAGGGGGATACTCAGAAATCTCGAAACTTGTTGACTTTCTGAAACATAACCCCTTTAAAGATATTGTAAACAGTAAATTATAGCTGGAATCCAATACTTCTCTAGTGTCTCCTTTCTATATATGTGACATGTTTCCAATCTAGACCGATTCCTTTTAACAACATGTCAGTGATGGCATGTAAAGTGTCACCATCAGACCAGAATAGTAGATTGGGGTTTGGTTTCTTTCGCTTCTTCCGCTTACACTATTCTGATTACACTATTAGGTGTACATGGGCCTTTGTGAGGAGCTACTGGGCCCATTTGCCTCTGGCTGTGCCCCCAACTCTGCTTTAAGGGTTCATCGATCCTATTGGGCAGGATTTCTGGTCACTTGTGCCAGACTGTGAGGAAAGCACGTAAACAGGTCCGACATGTGGCCTTCTGATGTCCAACATTTAGAGACCTGATGAAGGAGGTTACTCAGAAATCTTGAAACGTGTTGACTTTCTAACAAATGTTGTAAACAATAAATTTTATCTGGAACCCAATGCTTACCCGACACTCTCCTTCCTAAATTTGTGATATATCTTCATCTGAACAGATTTCCTTTACCAACACAGAGTCTATCGCCATCAGACCAGAATAGAAGATTGATGTTTGGTTTCTGTGGGTCCTTCCATTTACACTATGCTGATTACATTATTAGGTGTACATGGGCTTGTGAGGAGGTACTGGGCCCATCTGCTTCTGGCTCTGCCCCCCACTCTCTGCTTTTAGGCTTCATTAATCCTACTGGGCAGGATTTCTGGTTACTTGTGCCAGAATGTATGGAAGGCATGTACATACGTACTACATATGTAAACACATCCTACACATGGCCTTCTGATGTGCAACATTTAGAGACCGGATGAAGAAGGTAACTTTGTAATCTCAAAACATGTTGACTTTCTAACAAATACTCCTTCTCTAGCGCTCTAATTCCTATATATGTGGTATGTTTCCAATCATGAATTTCGTTTACCATGGCATGTGGCCTTCTGATGTCCAACATTTATAGACCCGATAAAGGGGGTTACTGAGAAATCTCGAAACTTGTTGACTTTCTAACAAATATTGTGAACAATAAATTACATCTGGAACCCAATGCATACCCGACACCCTCCTTCCTATATTTGTGATATATCTTTATCTTGACGGATTCTCTTTAACAACATGTCAATGACAGAGTGTATCGCCATCAGACCAGAATAGAAGATAGGTGTTTGGTTGCTGTGGGTTCTTCCATTTACACTATGCTGATTACATTAAGTAAGGCTTGTGAGGAGGTATTGGGCCCATCCTCCTCTGGCTGTGCCGGTCCTACCCTCTGTTATGATTCATCACACTATTTTGGACAGTAGTCCTGAGGTCTAAACCTGTGCAAATTTGAGGAACACATTAGAAAATGCATCCTACACATGGGCTTCATACATTATGAAAACTGATGGTCCTCCATCAATCCTGAGAATGGGAATAAAGCCATTCAAGCCATGTTGTGCACAGACAAGTCCAGGTAGAGCTTAGGTGGTCCTGACAAAACCTTGTACACCTTCCTTAATTGTATTTATTTCCTAATTTCATGGGTCTGTGTTCTAACACTCCTATTTATTTGCCTCCTGCAGGTTACGTGTTCTGTATGTTACATCGCCTACCGGAACAGCACGACTGCACATTCGACCACATGGGCCGTGGACGCGAGGAGGCCATTATGAAGATGGTGAAACTAGACCGCAAAGTGGGCAGGTCCTGCCAGCGCATCGGGGAAGGGTGTTCCTGAGTGCCACAACCTCCAACCAAATGCTGTTTCTCTTAGTTCACTAATGTTAGCCTTATTTAGGACAAAGTCAAGCAGGCTCTCACTACTGAGCAAGTGACAGACTACAGCCAGTCAGGTTCCTTCCTATTTTTTTTTTAAAACAAAAAACTGTGCAGGTACTATGAAAGAATTTGAAAGAATGGTAGTGGATAAATGTTGGCCAGGCAGCCGTTGCCGGCCATTATGAAACCACCAGAAGTTTATTTAATGTTATAGGTAACGCTATGTTCATGTTTCCGTTACACTTTTAAAAAAAAGTCATAAAAGTCGTATTCCAGACTGTTCTATCGCTGGTCCATCTCCTTCACTCTTTTTGTTTTGACACAGATTACGATCATGGATTACTAAACGCTACATTTTCTTGTTTTTACGTCCATCGTTGTGTGATAGCGAAGATCCTGTTGGTCGCTTCTGTCTTTATAGCATTGCGCGTTTTGAGTGTTACTATTAACAGCATCAGGGATTTGATTGGGCAGGGACAACCTCCCAGTCAGGTTATCAGGTTATTTAAGTACCACCAAATTAAAAAGAAAAAAAAAACATTGGCATTCGCTGTCTTCTCGTCAACCTCTCGTCGGACATGAATTGCTGCCATATCGCTCACTCGCCAACCACGAGGCGACATTAGCAGTACAAGAGCTTACTACGACACCCCAACCTCCCTGGTAGCCTTAACCCGATTGGCTTTTGTTTGCAATTTGCCAAGTGATGGTCTTTGTGGACAAATAAGGCTAACTTGCAGCACAATAGCCACGCTGACACCTACAGACTCACTTTCTGTAGATATACCTATATCAAGAGGGGTGGGAGGGGGGGGGGCAGACATATTTGTAGCAAACGAAATGCAGTAACACTGTTGAGGAACAACCACATCCAACCCCTCCTTTTAGAGTTTTCACAATCCTCGCCTCCAACGTTAAGCTTGTGAAAGAAAAAACAAAAAAAGGGCTAGTCGGCCATGACTCTATGCAGCTTGGGGGAGGGAGGTCTGTAAGGGGCTCGGGAGAGAAAAAAAAAATGTATGTAGTAAATGAGAGCTGACTGGTTAATCCATGCAATCCCCAAGAGAGAGAATCTTTTTAGGTGGGTGAAGGTGACCATCATCAGAATGAAGAGAAGCCTTTACTTACCGATAATTTTTTATAAAAGAACCTCAGAGGAGGTCCTTACAAGTATCTCTCTCCTTTATTACTGTCTTAAAGGCTCAGTCGAGCTCACTATTCTCTAAGACTGTTTCACATCAAAGTTGTTGTGTTTTTTATTTTTGTTTTGTTTTTTCGTGATCCCGTTCCTCATTATTGACGGCACTTTGACAAAAACAAATTCAGTTTTTTGTTTTTGATGTGTGTTTAAAACCACCCTTTGCTAGTAAATCGCTAATGACTGTTTTTTAACTTGTCAAATTCATACACCTGTTTTCGTTTTTTCGTTTTTTTTTTCACGTCTGTCTGCACTTATGCACTCAAGGGAATTGCAGTCGTGGTTTGTTTTTTTAATTTATTGTCAGTCGTTTCAAGGAAGAGAAAGAGAGAGAGTAAGGTGGTTTTTAGGAAAGTTTTATTTTTTAAGGAGAGCTGATGGCTTGTCCCGAAGAATTCTGACCTGTGACCAACTATTTGTATCCATATAGCATGATATTAAAAAAAAAAAAAGGGTTGTGTGATCCCACCTTTATTTTTGTTTTATCACAAATAAGAGTTTTCAGTTTCATGTTTTCTTTCAGGAAACGACCTTCTCTCAACAGTTATTGAGGATCCACGGATCTTCTGCGGTTGTCCGTCTTGAAAAAAAATTAAAATAATAAAGGCCACAAAACCACTATGTTTTTCACAGATCCCATCCGGCAGTAGATAAATCCAGTAGACGACCTCATTAGGTTTATGTACCTAGCACTCAGAAGAAACCCAACCCCCACCCCCCCCCCCCACACCCCCCACTTCCTTTAACATTGAAGATAAGAGGCCTAGTCCTCGTTTCTACGATTTCTGGGCACAAGGTTAAATAGAAAAGGTGGCTGAAGAGCAAACACTACCGCGAAAATTGTGGATTACGGACAGTTTGCCACATGCTGATATTTTATTGGGTTGTTCCTTTGCAGTATCTGTTCTGTGAAGTTTGTTAAATGTAAGGAAAAAAATAAAAAAAGTTTAATTTCTTGTATCTTTAAAAAGAAAAAAAAAGAAAAAAATCTTATTTAACCATTTTTTGTGTTCTAGATATACTTAACACATGTAGCCTAGAACTGTTTTAGTTTAACATTGTAAAAAGAAAAATATTAAAAAAAAAAAAAAAAAACTTCTTGTAACTTTATTCTTTCTCCCCTTCCTTCTGAAAAAAAAAAACATTAAACAAATGAGATTCAATTTTGACAGCTTTGGCTATTTTTATTTTCCTTTAAAATGCTTTTTTTTTTTTGGGGGGGGGGGGATTCGGATAAAGGAAACTGTAATAGCCACTAAACGTACTACCTCATTCGCTGCATGAAAAAATTACGATAGGAGATATGTCAATTTTCTTTGATGTAATCTTTCCCCACCTATATGGGAGAAGCAAAAACCACTGTGAGTTTAACCACACTGGTCTTTTTAAATAATGTCAAACAAAGCCATCCCATTTAGGGGATCTTCACAAGATCCATATACACTTGCTGGCCATTTTATTAGGTCCCCCTTGCTAGTATCGAGTTGGACCCCCTTTTGCCTTCGTTCTTCATGGCATAGATACAACAAGGCAGGGGAGGGCTGGTGGCCTTAGGCCTGGGGGGCAAGTCCAGTCAAGTGGCCCATTGAACCGCCGAATCAGCTCACCATCCATGGCCCACCTGGTTTTTCAATGCAGCCTCACCAGTGCCCATCAGTGCAGCCAACTCCAGTGCCCATCAATGCAGCCTGATCACTGTGGCAGGTTACATGGGGTGTATGGGGGGGAGATGGGGGGTCAGCTAGGGGTGTCAGGGTCTCTCAGCTCAGCAGGTCCTTGCACGCCACGGTCTCCTGGGGTGGTAACGCTCCTGATCCTGGGGTCAAGTTGCAGCCAGCGCCCAGTCCTGCGTCCCGACTCCCTGGCACGCCCTGCCTCTGCCTGCTTCCAAGAATCCGGTTCCAGGGAGTTGTAGTTTCCTCTGTACTGCTGTGTTTTCCACCCACCAGAAGCTTGCGTGCGGAACTACAACTCCCGGAATGCAACAGCTAGTGGTCGGCCACCATGGCCATGCCCCCGGCCCGACTTCCTAGACCAGAATAAAAAAGAAAATGGTAGCGGGCAGTGGCTGCCAGCCATTTTGAACATAAGTTAGGGCGGCCTGGGAGGCAATTGCCACCCTGGCCCAGCCCTCCCCTGCAACAAGGTGTTGGAAACGTTCCTCAGAGATTTTGGTCCATAGTGACATGATAGCATCACACAGTTGCTGCAGATTTGTCGGCTTCACATCCATGATGCAAATCTCCCACCACTTCCCAAAGGTGCTCTATTGGATGAGATGTGGTGAGTGTGGAGGCCATTGGAGTGCAGAGACCTCATTGTCCACTGGTGAGATGATTGGAGCTTTGTGACATGGTGCATTATCCTGCTGGAAGGAGCCATCAGAAGATGGGGACACTGTAGTCATAAAGGGATGGACATGGTCAGCAACAACACTCAGGTTGGCCGTGGCGTTTAAATGATGCTCAATTGGTACTAAGGGGCCCAAAGTGTGATAAGAAAATATCCCCCACACCATTAAACTACCACCACCAGCCTGAATAGTTAATACAAGGCAGGATGGATCCATGCTTTCATGTTGTTTACGCCAAATTCTGACCCTACCATCTGAATGTCGAAGCTGAAATCCAGACTCCTCAAACCAGGCATTGTTTTTTCCAATCTTCTATTGTCCAATTTTGGTGAGCCTGTGCAAATTGTAGCCTCAGTTTCCTGTTCTTAGCTGACAAGAGTGGCACCCGGTGTGGTCTTCTGCTGCTGTAGCCCATCTGCTTCAAGGTTTGATGTGTTGTGCATTCAGAGATTGAATACAAATAGATGTGTTGTATCACCTCACATAGTGATAACTGTGGATACAACATAAATAGCAATGTGCCACATCCTAAAGATATTGAAAAATTTGGAATTTTGGGACTTGGACTTTTTAGGCACAGTAATACAAAGTGATTAAAAAAGTATAAAATGTATTGAGCGTAGATACAAATATAAACAGACTTGTTAAAAAGAAAAGCCCACATGATTGGATCAATACAACAATACCACCATTGGATAAAGGAAGCCAAAGTCCTCAATAGGAAGATGAAGGAATTACAAGGTTATTCCATATAATAGACATTCCACAAAGTAGATGAGGTAGAAGTAGTGTGGTATGAGATGTTGCATTCGCTCGACAAGTTCCGCGTGCAGTAACGCTTCTTCAGGAGCACAGCATGTAGATGTGGGTTATAAAGTAATATTCCTAAGATGATAGCAGCCAATAATTTAATAATATAGATACACCTGCAGGAGGACAGGAGACGCTGGAACAATGGGGATAAATAGGTGTTTCCTAGTTAAAAAAAATTCACAACGCCACGTTAGTTGGCCGTAATGGTTCCAACTGATGTAGCCATATAGTAGGGTCCTAACCAACTGTGGAGTTGATATAGCGCGAAAGCAATGGTATATCCCATAAGATCTAGTTGAAAAGTGCCAGACGGCTATAGTAACCGCCAATAGGAAAATGTTTGACCTGATCAAGTATCCCCACGTCCGCAGCGCTCAAAGTAGTGAACCATCCTGCAGTGTTGGTTGTATAAAGATGGTATTCTGCATACCTTGTTTGTAATGAGTGGTTATTTGAGTTACTGTTGCCTTTCTATTATCTGGAACCAGTCTGCCCATTCTCCTCTGACATCAACAAGGCATTTTCCTCAACACAACTGCCGCTCACTGGATACTTTCTCTTTTTTCCCTCCATTCTCTGTAAACCCGAGAGATGGTTGCGCGTAAAAATCCCAGAAATACTCAGACCGGCCCGTCTGGCACCAACAACCACGCCACGTTCAAAGAAAAGCAAGGGAGAGGCGCCTCTGAGTGCAGACGTTTTAAAACAATTTAATAAAGGATAGTGCTACAAGCAACTCACATTTGTATGGTTAAAAACGTGCATTGTACGAAATCCAGTTAGAAGAGGAAGATGTCATCAGGTCTGTCACGGAGTATCTCCTCCTGCTGGGGCGCTGTGCTGCTGATAGTCAGTTCACTGCTGTAGATGGTATGGATACGGCCGTCAGCGGTGAAGAAAAGCAGTGCAGGGCCTTGGAGATGTTGATCGAATAGCAGGCGAGGGCCGATGACGTCACTGGCGTGCAACGCGTTTCCCGAGCCGGCGTACTGCGTGTAGTGTGGCAGTCGCGCTCCTTTGTCAAGCTAGTGAATGGGTTGGAGGAGCCACGTTCAAAGACACTTAAATCCCCTTTCTTCCCCATTCTGATGCTCGGTTTGAACTTCAGCAAGTCCTCTTCACCACGTCTAGATGCCTAAATGCATTGAGTTGCTGCCATGTGATTGGCTGATTAGCAATTTATGTTACCAAGCAATTGAACAGGTGTGCCTAATAAAGTGGCCAGTGAGTGTATATTACTGTGAAAAAGTTTTAGGCAGGTGTAAAAATAAAAAGCTGTAAATGAAGAAAGCATTTAGAAATACGAGTGTTATTAGTTTATTTTTTATCAATTAACAAAAGGGAAAGTAAATGAACAGAAGAGAAATCCAATTAATATTTGGGGTGACCACTCTTTGCCTTCAAACCAGCATTGATTCTTCTAGGTACACTTGCACACAGTTTTTGAAGGAACTTGGCAGGTAGGGTGTTCCAAACATCTCAGAGAACTAAGCACAGATCTTCTGTGGATGTCGGGTGCCTCAAATCCTTCTGTTTCTTCGTGTCATCCCAGACCGACTCCATGATGGTGAGATCAGGGCTCTGTGGGGGCCAAATCATCACTTCCAGGAACTCTTGTTCTTTTTTTACAGTGATGATAGTACTTAATGATATTGAAAAAGGTGTATAATACTGCGCTGTCAACTAGGACAATCCTAATAGTAAAGGATTGACTGTGATATCGTTCAAAGGTTGCTGCAACTTTAAGTGTGAGACACGCACAAAATAATATATTATATAAAAATAAGCTGCGCAATAAAAATGAATCCTAACAATACAGTGCTATTGGAATCAATCAATGGCATCCATATAACCCATATGTTTTAGAATGATGAATTCCACAAAAATACAGTCAATGTTATTAGAAGTGCACCCAGTATCAATTGAACACTGCTGCACCAATCACTAAAGAGACTGCACAGATGTAAATGAATAGTCCGTTTGAAAGGAATCACAATCGGATATCAAAAAATTGAGTGCTTAAAATTCTGTAATTCTTTAGAAGAATACCAATGTATTGAATTCAGAAGTCCTCTATACAAGAATCAGTGACATCAAACGAAGAGACACCCAAGAACAAGTGCTATGTATCAGACAGAAAAGGAATCCTCCACCTCCAAAACAACTGCCGCTTACCAGAAGAATAGATCCCAAGAAGAGATCAGTATTCACGGATAGCTTATACCCCAGCCAGGGTCTCTGTATAACTCGGTCAGATATCTCCGCTTCTTCAATAGGTGTGTCCTCAGTCAGTCTCACGGTATCATGATAAACTCATGGCAAGATGAAAAGGAAAGCCAACATAGCGTAACCCAGCATAAAGAATTTATTAAAACAATAAAATAAATACACTTACAATGTATGAAGATAAAAATCGCTTGTGAATATTGTGTAGCCGGCCGGCTCTCACAGCCGGTTCCTTCCGGGACCTTGCGTTAACGTGGTGACGTCAGCACGCCGCTCCTCCCTACGCCGTTTCGTCACAAATTACGTCTTCCAAGGGCACGGGCGGTGTGCTGACTCACCGCCAATTATACTTCACATCCAGCAGGACCGCCCAGATCTGAGTTCCCAGCGTCCCTGCCACATATATCGCCATGTTCACAAAGGGCATCTGCCCACACCATGTGAAACGAACGAACCAGAAGTCAGCTCGTCCTGGCTTAAACAATTCCCAATATGTAGCTTAATTTTTATCATAACTCTAATGAGATACTGTGCAGCTGGCCACATAATCTTCAAAATGCACCCCGCGGGCTGGTGAAAACCCCTTTTTTTTTCTGTACACACTCCGGGGGTTTCACCAGCCCTCGGGGTGCGTTTTGAAGATTATGTATCCAGCTGCACAGTTGAGCAGATTTGTCATTATCACTAGTATCTCATTAGAGTTATGATAAAAATTTAAGCTACATAATGACGAAATTGTTCCTGCACTACCAGTTTGTGGCTCTTCTATTTGGCTTGTCTTCTGCACCTCAGTTGTTTGCCAAAATGCTGATTCCAGTGGTCCTCTTGTGTTTTCTGGATATTTCCACTGTGGGATACTTGGATGACCTCCTGTTGTCTGTCATTCCAGAAATTGTAGAGGTTCAGGTGGATCCTAAATCTTTAAAAATAGTTGCTAGTTCTGACTTACCACTTGGAGTATCTGGGGCTGGTCCTGTATACTTCCCAGGCCAGAATGTCCCTTCCACCCAAAAAACTTCAAACTCTAAGGTCTCTAGGCTGTCTTTTTTAATTTAGAGGGGTCTTGGGGGCTGATAATAGCTTACTTTCAGGCAGTTTCCTTTGCTCAATTCTACCCGAGAGATTTGTGATAAAACATCTTGTAGTCATGAGACAATTCAGTTCTGTCTCTTGATCTAAAGCCAATCTGGTTGATGCCAAGGGCCAGGCTGTTGCTGTCTTGGTGGCCCCAGGTCCAGGCCTTGAAGTCAGGGAAGTCATGTTCTGGAGGATCCTGAAGACGTAACTCAACTTGCTGAGCTGCAGGGGAATGCTGCAGACCTTGTCGGTGCAGAGGATTTGGTCATCAGGGAATCTCATTTTCTTGATTAACACCTTGGAACTTTGTGTGATCTGCCTGTCCCTTTAGCATTGAATTAACTTATTGGAAGGCTATTCAATTTGAATCCAGTCAGACCCCACTCCTTTCTTGCAGTGGTATACATACATCAGATATCAGGGACGAACGACAAGTAGTCTCGCAGTGGCAAGAAAAGTAGAGTGGATCCTCTCCCCTTGGTAGAACATTGTGCACAAACCTTGTCAGCAATTTACATTCCTGGCTGAAACAATTGGCAGACAGACAGATTTCCTGAGCTGGCAGCATTTGGACCCAGGAGAGTAGTGTCTGCACCCAAAGGTTTTTCAGAACTTTTGGCACAAGTAAAAGCCTCCAGGTTCAACAACAAATTGAACAGGTTTGTATACCGTTCCAGGGATATGCTGGTGGATGCTGTAGTGGCTTCATGGGATCAGTACACCTGGAGCGCTTTTTTTTTTTCCATTCTCTGAAATTTCTTTTGCTTTGTAGGATCAAGATGGAGGGTTATCCTAAATGCTTTAGGCTGCCCAAATGGATGTAGTATGCCTACCTGGTAACGTTTCTCACAGATGCACCATGGGCTCTGCCAGACCATCCTTATTTGCTGTTCCAAAGACATACATCGGTATTACTGAAAGAAAAAAACAAAAGAGAGCGGGACTTTAAATGAAGCATGTGCGGGAGAGGGTTCGGGTTAACAAAGGATAACAACAAGTCTGGAGTATCTAGTATCATGAAAATGTTTTTTAATTATTTCTTTCACCTAATGCACCGTCCATGACTATAAATTGCATTAGTGAAGTTTGAATTGATGTGCATATACATCACACAGACTGAGTTTAAAAAGGGAAACATATAAACTGAGGACCCAAATATACAGACATACAAACAATGTTCTACAATATTGTATATGGTATTGATGCATTTAAGAAGCATGAATTGGTAGCTCTACGCGTTTCACTACTTTTGTCGCTCATCAGGAGAAGGCATGCATTTTCTTTCTGTAATGACACAAATAATATCTTGGGCTTGAACCAGGGCATCAGACATACATGGGACCATAGATGAAAACAAGGTCCTAGATGGTACTCACCAGGCTGCCAATTGCTGCCAGTTTGGAAGTGGGACCCAGACGTCTGTGATTCAAACAGTGCAGCTAGGAAGTCTTTTTCCCACAAGGCCCATCATCGGAGGTGGAAGGAGTACATTGCTTGGTGAGCTTTTATTTGACTCAGGAGTTTTCACATTTTCTTTGTGGGATGCATTCTTCTTTTCCTGAAGTTTAGTCTGGACCAACATTTGGCTTTTGGCAACATCAAGTTCCAGAACTTCCATTTTGTTTTAAAGATTGGTGGCTTCCCATGTGAAGCAAGGAAGGGAAGAAATTGGATTTTGACAGTGCTTGGGTGTATAGAATGATGAGAGAAGATTGTATATCAAATATATAAAAGTTTAATTTTTAATGAATTCAGATATTAAAATCACAATTTGGACAAAGGATAAACAGTGAATCGATACATTGGTGGTCACAATGAGTAGGTCTCAATTAGGACAAGAAACAACTTGCACAGTGTCCCGACATGTTTCGCTAATTGCTTCTTCAGGGGATGTGCAACAAAGTTCAGCGTCAAAGACTATACAAATATGAGAACACAAATACAAATTAGGTTAGCAAATAAGATTAGGCTACAAATAGAAAATAGATCAAAGCATCAATCAGGCATCACAAATGGGTATGCTTACCCCGCGATCAGAGACAAACAATATCCACCACTGCCGGTAGGGAATACCTGCTTCCTGCCAATTGCAGTGTCTCAGGGTAGCCACAGGGGGCATACAGGGATCGGGCTATACAAAAATAGATAAAGGAAAAAAATATATATAATTTTTATTTGTAAAAAGAAAAGACTGCTGAAAATGGGCACAGGCAGGAACTCAAACTGAATAAAGTATATAGTTAGAAAGTTAAATATTGAAATTAAAATAAACTGGGGGGGGATAAAGGTAAATTCGAAAGATATTAAAAGGCATAATCAAGATTTAATCTTCAACTAGAGTCTTCTTTTTATGAAGATAAGAGCTAAGAGGACAAATGTCTCCAGGAATATATAAAAAGGCTCTAAGCCAGCCCTCAAATTTTCCACTCGCATTTTGCGAGTGGAAAATTGTTTTTGCCAAGAAGCTGGGCTGCCTGGGAGCGTGGAGGGGGGGTGAGTACAGCCGGCATGCAAGGTTGATCGGGAGCCGTTCTCCCATCGATCGCCCCAGGGGAAGAGAGCATGCAGGAAGAGGAAAGCCGCAGGATTACAGAACGTATAGCCCGCTGTTACAGCAGAGTTTACATTACAAATGCCTCCGCTCGTGGTTACACACAGCCCCGCCTCCTGACCCCACGCCTGTGATAGACAGAACACATCCCAGCATTGGACTGGCATTCTCTATATCACAGGCGCGGGGTCAGGAGGCAGGGCTGTGTGTAACCACGAGCCGAGCGGAGGCATTTGTAATGTAAACTCTGCTGTAACAGTGGGCTATCCGCTCTGTAATCCCGCCGGCTTTCCTCTTCCTGCATGCTCTCTTCCTTGTGATGATCCTCTGCACAGGTGAACTGAGGCTGCAATGCCGGGCACAGGTGAGCTGAGGCTGCAACGGCGGGCACAGGTGAGCTGAGGCTGCAATGGTGGTACAGTGAGCTGAGGCTGCAATGGCGGGCACAGGTGAGCTGAGGCTGCAATGGCGGGCACAGGTGAGCTGAGGCTGCAATGGCGGGCACAGGTGAGCTGAGGCTGCAGTGGTGGGCACAGGTGATCTGAGGCTGCAGTGGCGGGCACAGGTGAGCTGAGGCTGCAGGGGAGGGCACAGGTGAGCTGAGGCTGCAATGGCGGGCACAGGTGAGCTGAGGCTGCAATGGCGGGCACAGGTAAGCTGAGGCTGCAATGATGGGCACAGGTGAAGCTGCAATGGTGGGCACTGGTGAGGCTGAAATAGTGGGCACAGGTGAAGCTGCAATGGTGGGCACTGGTGAGGCTGCACTGATAAAGTTGTTGTTAATATTTATTTTTGTAACTTAATTCTGCATAAAACATTTAAGCGTCATTTCATGAGATAATTTATGAGGGTATGTTGGGGGGGGGGAATTAGGGGCGGTGCAGGGTAGGGATAGGTTGGGGCAACTGGTGGCGAGTAACCCTTAAGGCCTGGCTAGTAGCTCAGGATTTGAAATTTTGAGCCCTGCTGTAAGCAATGTTAGTAGCAGGTGACTCTAGTCAAAATGAGGGTAGCCAGAAGCAAAGTAGATATAAAAATAAAAAAAGAAGGGGAACCAAAGTAATCAGGAGCCAGAAAGACATAAGAAAAAACAGTAATTAATATTAATAACTGAAAGATGCGTGGCTTACCCAAGCATCTGACGGTGGCTCTGCCAGAATGGCCTCCAGTTCTGACGGTGGCTCTGCCAGAATGGCCGGCTCAAGTAGTGCCCCCCATCGAGTCAGAGTCTGACGTCACCGACTCGATGCAGGCGCTAGTGCGCTTGCTCGGGGAGGCCATTGCTCCCCAGAAACTACACTGACCATGAGGACGTGCAGCAGCGCGAGAGGGGCGGGTCTGAGTGGAGCGCCGGCACCAGTGGGGGCCCACGAACGTCACAGGGCACAGCCCAGGCAGCCGACGACCCACGGATGGCAAACGAGATGGTGATTATTAGCAGTGGTGGGCCATGGAAAAAGGGATGCTAAGTGCGTAAACTGGAGGGAAATGAATCTCCCAAGCCGCGCAGCGCTAGAAGGGCATCGACTGGAGAAGTGGATCCATCGATGCCCGGGCGTCCATATGGCCACCTAGGAAGGACAACTGCAGAGGCAGAGCAGAGTAAAATCAAAGGACAGCAGTGGACAGCGGAGGAAGCTGAGACGGGGTGGCATACCAATGACAGGCATGGCTGACAGGACCACATACGGCCGTCAACTGTCAAAAAAGCCAGATTAATGTAAACTCAAAATAACACACTAAAGCAATATAATTATTATTAAATATATAAACAGAAAATATTGAGACCCAAAAATATACATTAAATATCCATAACAAATGTAACGATAATACATTTATACATATGGGGATAAAAACTAGTATGGTCACAGAAGGGAGAAACGAGAAGGGGGGGTGGGGGGGTAAGGGGAGGGAAACTAAATAAAATAAAAGGGTGGGAGGGTAAATGTAAAAGGTGAAAAAACAACAAGGGGAATAAATAAAAAGGGACTGGTAATGATACTGATAGCGACCAGGATGGTATGCAGAGAAGGGGAGGGAAGGGAAAAAGGAACACAGAGAACTCAAGTAGAATGATTCATAAAAAAGGCTTATAACTTAGGCTTTCATTAAACCCTGGAAAAACAGTAGCTTTGAGGTCATAAATCCAGCGGGCTTCAAGCTGGGGCAGCGTTTTGTCAGCACTGCCGCCTCTTTAGCCCAAAGGAACATGTTCCAAAGCCAGGAACCTTATAACATTAGGATTGAAATCATGGTTAATGCCTACATGTCGGCTAATGGCAGTTTCCATCTTTTTTTTGGCAAGGGGTTTATGGTGATCTCTTATCCGTTTGAAAAACGGTTGCTTAGTTTTCCCAATGTAGAACCCACCACAAACGCACTGGGCCAAGTAAATGACCCCTGGGGTTTGGCAGGTGACCCTAAATTTACTGAAATACCATTTACCATTAGGAAGTTTAAACTTTATCTTGGGATCAATAAAGTGGCAGATGTCACAGTGGCCACAAGGAAAGGTAACTGGATGGATTACAGTCTTAGTAGTGGATGTGGTATCAAAGTGGCTATTTACTAGGCGGTCCTTTAAAGAAGGGACGCGTCTGAATGTTATTTCAGGAAAATCGGTCACATATTTCTTTACAACTGGGTCTGCTGCTAACAGAGGCCAGAACCTGGTAAAAATTTGTCTGATTTGGTTATGCTGGTTTGAGTATCGAGTGATAACTCTGACAGTGTCAGCCTTACCAGGGCGTTTAGAGGCAAAAATTAGAGAGTTCCTATCTAGTACATTAACACGATTGTAGGCTTTTTTGAGACATTTGTGACTTTAACCTCTACATTTTAATTTATGATAAAGGTCTTTAGCAGCCCTTTGAAAGTCTACATCCTTGCAGCAGTTATGTTTAAGCCGAAGATACTGGCTGTAAGGTATACACTTTAATAGAGGATCTGGATGGGAACATGAGGCATGGAGAATAGTATTGCCCGCAGGGGGCTTTCTATACAATGAAGAGTCCAGCTTTCCGGTTTCATCAATTGAAATAACTAGATCTATAAAATTTATATTAGTTTGGCTGCAGTTCAAAGTAAATCTAAGGTTGAAATCATTGATGATATCAAACTTAAAAATTGCCTTAGTTCCAATTCAGTTCCCGACCAAAAAATAAGTACATCGTCGATGTATCGATGCCAGGAAATAATTTTATCAAGTAAGTAGTTAAATCCTCTCTAGAAAAAAACATCTCTTTCCCACCCCCCCCAGGTACAGGTTGGCATATGATGGGGCACATTTAGTTCCCCATTGCAACCCCCTGTACCTGAAGGTAGTGGGAAAAAACAAACAAAAAGACATTATGTTTCAAAATATGACTGAGTAGTTTGAAAACGAACCGGTTATATTTGAACGAGGAGGGACCCCTTTCACTCAAAAAACGGTATAATTTCAATGCCTTTGTTGTGGGGAATGGCGTTATAGAGTGACTCAATATCAAGGGCAACAAGCCAAGTCTTGGGGGGAAGATGTATATCCTCAATGGTTTTTAACAAATCAATCGTGTCCTTGATATAAGATGAGAGTGATGTCACGTGAGGATAAAGGTAACTGTCAACCAAGGAACTAGCATTTTTGGTCAGACTGGAGCAACCCGAAATTATCGGGCGTCCGGGGGGTTCAGTAAGAGACTTTCGGATTTTAGGTAGGGTGTAGAATGTGGGGGGTTTTGGATCTTTAGTATTTAAAAAGTTCCAGTTGTTTAGGTCAATGATCCTCTGCTAATAGGCTTTGAGAATTATTGTACGGTATTTAGTTCAAAAATTGTCAAGAACTGTTTGTGAAATAGGACGATACCAGTCCAAATTTGACAAAATGTTTTTACACATTGTTTCATATTGTGATGTTCCCATGATAACCAAGTTTCCACCCTTATCGGCTGGTTTGATAATTATTGAGGAGTTGTTTTGAAGTGATTTAATAGCATCTTTTTGTTGTGTTAAATTGGACGATCCTGAAAAGGAAGGGTCCAAATCCTCAATAGCTTTAGAGGTTTGTAAAACAAAAGCCCAAATATTGGGGTTAGTGTTTATGAGTGGGAACATCCGTGATTTTGGTTTGAAGGACTGTGGGGGGGGGGAGGACATGCCAGTGACCGACATCCCAGGTGGAGAGCCCAACCAAGGGGCGTCATCGGTGACATGACCCTCCTCCCAAAATTCCATCAAATCTCCAGAGCTTGGTGCTCATCAATATTAGTTTGAATATTGGGAAAATTGTCGGTACGTTGTGGTACAGCAGCCCATTTATCAAAAATAACTTTATAATGAAATCTGCGAGCGAAAAGATGAACATCCTTAATAAGATGGAACTTATCAAATTGGGAATCAGGGCAAAAAGTATAACCTAGTTTGAGGACCTGAATTTCAGTATCAGAGAGGTCATAAGAGGATAGATTAATGATGGATAATTCCTCGTTAATAGGTTCATGGTCATGGATATTTAGAGGGGATTCTAGATTAGGGTAGGGTCCTGGTTTTTTCCCCCAAAAAAATGGGTGCTAACCTGATATCAGCAGGTAGAGGAGTTTCTGAGGGAGAGACAATAATGTCAACATTACTCACCTTAATGGTAGTGTCAAGGTGCATAGGAGAAACAGTGATTGAAGTGGAAGGTGCCGTAGAGACAATGGTATGAGAGGCCTTTAATTGAGGGCCACGAGGTGCGTTAGGTAAGGGGTGAAACAGTGAAGAAAGACGTGAAGGTGCCTGTTTAGAGTGAACTGACTGTGGTGGACATGGTAGAGAGGTGCCCAAGTGGTGTCGCAGTGATTTGGTTGAGGCAGCATCCGAATTGCCTTTCCTCTTTTTAGGTCGTCTATCATTTGAAAGATCACGATATATAGTTGACTGGCTGGAGGAGAGAGAAGAAGCAGAAGATAAGTTGGGTACATTGTCATCAGTCTTAGTGTTTCTTTGATGTGCTGGTCTAAAGGGTCTTATGTTAGCATTCTGGGTCTATTTATAGGCAAAACCATTAGTGTGAGCATTGCTGTCACGTGTAAGTTTGTTTTCTTTAGTGCGAATGATGTCCATAGTATAGCCCTCAATATGTTCAGTAAGTTCTTTTTCTTTTTTCTTAAATCTGGTATTGATGGCAATAAGCCCGTAATCAGCATACCATTTTTGTATCAGATCGTCTAAAGTGGTTATTTCCTGTTCATATTGGGTGCATAGTAGGGACATCATCCCAAATGAGCAGGTTTGTAGATTTTCTTCCCATTTAGACTTAAGGGAGTCTTCGATCTTTCTTAACCACTTTGCGCCTGTCATACGACTAATGACGGCCGCAAAGTGGTTCTTAAATGCCGGGGGGCCGTCATTATACGGCCTCCGCTCCTTCGGCCACTGGGAGGCGCGCCCGCGTGCCTGGCGCATCACTGAGATGCCGATGCGCGTGCCTGGTGGCCGCGATGTCCGCCAGGCACCCGCGATCGGCCTGTACACAGACAAGGACATGGATCTGTGTATGTAAACACACAGATCCATGTCCTGTCAGGGAGAGGAGACCGATGCTGTGTCCCTTGTACATAGGGACACAGATCGGTCACCTCCCCCAGTCAGTCCCCTCCCCCCACAGTAGTAATCACTCATAGGGCACACATTTAACCCCTTCCTCGCCCCCTAGTGTTAACCCCTTCCCTGCCAGTCACATTTATACAGTAATCAGTGCATTTTTATAGCACTAATCGCTGTATAAATGTGAATGGTCCTAAAAATGTGTCAAAAGTGTCCGATTTTTCCGCCGCAATATCGCAGACATGATAAAAATCGCAGATCGCCGCCATTACTAGTAAAAAAAATAATAATAAAAAAAAATGTCAGAATTCTATCCCCTATTTTGTAGGCGCTATAACTTTTGCGCAAACCAATCACTATACACTTATTGCGATTTTTTTTAACCAAAAATATGTAGAAGAATACGTATCGGCCTAAACTGAGAAAAAAATAGTTTTTTTTTTTTTTTAAATTGGGATATTTATTATAGCAAAAATCAAAAAATATTGTGTTTTTTTTCAAAATTGTCGCTCTTTTTTGGTTTATAGCGCAAAAAATAAAAACCGCAGAGGTGATCAAATACCACCAAAAGAAAGCTCTATTTGTGGGAAAAAAAGGACGTCAGTTTTGTTTGGGAGCCACGTCGCACGACCGCGCAATTGTCAGATAAAGCGACGCAGTGCCGAAAGCTGAAATTTCGCCTGGGCAGGAAGGGGGTATATGTGCCCAGTAAGGAAGGTGTTAAGTTAGGATTCTTAATCCCCAAGGGACCATGTTAGTTTCAGTATATTTTTCAAAATACCTTATGCCAAAATATTCTTACTTTTCTTTCTAATCGACGCTGTAGTCGAAGAATGACTTGATCTAAGTCCCTGTCAGAAATTTCTCCTGAATTTTGAGACTGTTGAACTTTGTTCATAAGACCCTCCCAGGACTCCCCACTGAAGGCAGCCATATTCGGTATCAGAAAACAGGAAAGTACGAAAGGCACTTCAGACCTTTGTGCAGGGGGGGTCTCCCATGTGGTCCCCCTAGTTTAATTCCCTTCAACTGTGTGGAATTTGAATTTAGTTCTTTTGGTGTTTCAGAAGCCCCCAATTGAGCCTGTCAAAGATATTCCTCCTACCCTGAACCACAAGGTTGTATTTCTTGTGGCTATCACCTTGGCTACATGAGTGGTTAAGCTGGTGGTTTTATCCTGCAAGGAACCATGGTTTGTTTTGCACAAAGCAATGTGTTGTTGAGGCCCAGGCTTTTCTTTCTTCCCAAGGTAGTTTGTCTTCACTATAACTAAGAAAAGCGTGAAAAGATAGCTCAAAAATAGAGATACCTGGGGGTCGGACTTTGAAGGCAAGGACACATAAGATAAACAAAAAAATATTTTATTTATAAAAGACAAGACAGAAACTATAATAGAGTAGATTAAAACACTGTATACGAGATGATTGTACAGATGTAGTCCCTGTGTGCGTCTACGCGTTTCGCCGTGAGGCTTCTTCAGGACGAACAGTGATAGTAGGTAAACACGCCTTACTATCTTGGGAGCAGGAGGGTATAATATATATTATCCCTTGATCAAAAAGTTTTTTTTTGTATATATTATTTTATAAGCAGGCCCAGAACCGTTGTAGTGAGCGCGGAAACAATTCACATCTCGCAGAAAAACAGGATGAAATTTCAGATGCTTCTTAGAGCAAGTATAAGTATAACAGATTCTTAGAGCAAGTATAGTATAACACGCAGATGTCCCCAGGAGACAGCAGGATGCTGTACAGCATCCTGCTGTCTCCTGGGGACATCTGCGTGTTATACTATCTGTGGCCACTAGGGCTTGATCTACTTTCTGCTTACAATTCTGGCTGGATCTAAGGGATCTACTTGTTTCCTATACATGCTTGGCTGCATTATTTTGTTAGCCTCAATTTTGCTCACTGGTGTCCCCATGCAGTCTTTTTCTGCATACAGACTGCTATTTCAGCTGGTACGCTGAGTCTTGAGGTTTTCGTCTCTAGCTGTCTTTTGCTCTAAGAAGCATCTGAAATTTCATCCTGTTTTTCTGCGAGATGTGAATTGTTTCCGCGCTCACTACAACGGTTCTGGGCCTGCTTATAAAATAATATATACAAAAAGAAACTTTTTGATCAAGGGATAATATATATTATACCCTCCTGCTCCCAAGATAGTAAGGCGTGTTTACCTACTATCACTGTTCGTCCTGAAGAAGCCTCACGGCGAAACGCGTAGACGCACACAGGGACTACATCTGTACAATCATCTCGTATACAGTGTTTTAATCTACTCTATTATAGTTTCTGTCTTGTCTTTTATAAATAAAATATTTTTTTGTTTATCTTATGTGTCCTTGCCTTCAAAGTCCGACCCCCAGGTATCTCTATTTTTGAGCTATCTTTTCACGCTTTTCCAAGTTATCCAACGGATGTGGCATTGTGAGTGCTTCCCTTTCCCTCATTTATATACATTCACTATAACTAAGACATTGTTCTTCCATCTCTCCGTCCAGATCCAGTTCACCAAAAGGAAACTTATTTTCATTGCTTATATGTGGTTCAGGCTGTGTATGTTTATCATTCAACCAATGCTTCTGTCAGGAAGACTGATTTCCTTTTTGTAATTCTGTACGGTCCCAGGAAGGGCGTCCCGGCATCTAATGCCACCATCTCTAGGTGGCTCAGACAGACCATCCTGCAGCCTTATGATCAGGTTCCCCGTTTCCAGTTAAGGCTTATTCCACCAAACCAGTGGGCATTTCTTGGGCTTTTTGGCATCAGGTTTTTGAGATTGACATGGCTACCACCTGGTCTTCTGTCCACCAGATGGACAATATTGACATCTACGTGAATGCTTAGGAACACCCACTCCTCCAGACTGACATCTGCCTAGCGAGGCATTTTAGTATTTGCATAACTCCTCCCAAAAGCCAGCCCACTCGTTGCATCAGAACTGAGGGGTCTTGAGGGGAGTACTGAGGCAGGTTGCTGTGATGTTTTAGCTATGTATAGCATCCTGCCAGCCCCTCCCACCGCCCATGATCTGTCTGCATCACATTGAGAAGCACAGAGACCTACAATAAGTTACTGTGGCAAAAAATATTATTTTGATTTTGCCCACTTACATAGAAATAAAGGGTCTATAATTTTTTATCATAGGTGTATTTTAAATTATAGAGACAGAATATCCACCAAAAATCCAGAAAAACCACAGGATACAAATGTTATAAATTGAGTTGCAGTTCAGTGAGTAAAATAAGTATTTGATCCCCAAGCAAAACATGACTTAGTAGTTGGTGGAGAAACCCTTGTTGACAAGCACAAAGGTAAGACGTTTCTTGTAGTTGGTTACCAGATTTGCACAAATCTCAGGAGGGATTTTGGTCCACTCTTTACAGATCTTCTCTAAATCGTTAAGGTTTCTTGGATGTCGCTTGGCAACTCGAAGTTTCAGCTTCCACCATAAATTTTCTATAGGATTAAGGTCTGGAGACTGGCTAGGCCACTCCATGACTTTTAAATGTGCTTCTTAAGCCACTCCTTTGTTGCCTTGGCGGTATGTTTTGGGTCATTGTCATGCTGGAAGACCCGTCCATTGGCTCCTCAATACGGCAAAGTCGGCCTGTATCTTTTAGCAGAGAAACCGCCTAAAAGCATAATTTTTACACCTCCATGCTTGACTGTAGGGATGGTGTTCTTAGGGTCATAGTCAGCTTTTTTCTTCCTCCAAACACGGCGAGTCAAGTTAATGCCAAAGAGCTACATTTTGGTCTCATCCGACCACAGCACTTTCTCCCAATCCTCCTCTGAATCATTTAGATGTTCATTGGCAAACTACAGACGGACCTGTACGTGTGCCTTCTTGAGGAAGGGGACCTTGCGGGCGCTGCAGGATGTCAATCAATGGCGGCGTATTGTGTTTTCCAATGGTTTGTTTTGTGACTGTGGTCCCAACTGCCTTGAGATCATTCAAAAGCTCCTCCCGTGTAGTTCTGGGCGGATCCCTCACTTTTCTCATGACCATCCTCACCCCATGAGGAGAAATCTTGCATGGAGCTCCAGACTGAGGGCGATTGATGGTTATTTTGTATTTCTTCCATTTGTGAATATTTGCTCCAGCAGTTGTCTCCTTCTCACCAAGTTTCTTGCTGATTGTCTTGTAGCCCATTCCAGCCTTGTGCAGGTCTCCAATCTTCTCCCCGACGTCCTCTGACAGCTCTTTGGTCTCCCCCATGATGGTGAGCTGTGATTGGAGGAAAGAGATTCTGTGGACAGGTGTCTTTTATACACATAACGAGTTGTCATTAGGAGCACCTTCTTACATTGATAGTACTAATCTGTGTACCACATGAGCACCTACTGTAGCCAGTCTGTGAGAGCCAGAATAATTTTTTGTTGGTAGAGGATCAAATACTTATTTTACTCCCTGAACTGCAACTCAATTTATAACATTTGTATCGTGTTTTTTCGGGATTTTTGGTTTGATATTCTGTCTATATATAAAAATACAGTTGCAAAAAAAAGTATGTGAACCCTTTTGGAATGATATGGATTTCTGCACAAATTGGTCATAAAATGTGATCTGACCTTCATCTAAGTCACAACAATAGACAATCACAGTTTGCTTAAACTAATAACACACAAAGAATTAAATGTTACCATGTTTTTATTGAACACACCATGTAAACATTCACAGTGCAGGTGGAAAAAGTATGTGAACCCCATAGACTAATGAGATCTCCAAGAGCTAATTGGAGTGAGGTGTCAGCCAACTGGAGTCCAATCAATGAGATGAGATTGGAGGGGTTGGTTACAGCTGCCCTGCCCTATAAAAAACACACACCAGTTCAGGGTTTGCTTTTCACAAGAAGCATTGCCTGATGTGAATGATGCCTCGCACAAAAGAGCTCTCACAGATGACCTACGATTAAGAATTGTTGACTTGCATAAAGCTGGAAAGGGTTATAAAAGTATCTCCAAAGGCCTTGCTGTTCATCAGTCCACGGTAAGACAAATTGTCTATAAATGGAGAAAGTTCAGCACTGCTGCTACTCTCCCTAGGAGTGGGCGTCCTGTAAAGATGACTGCAAGAGCACAGCGCAGACTGCTCAATGAGGTGAAGAAGAATCCTAGAGTGTCAGCTAAAGACTTACAAAAGTCTCTGGCATATGCTAATATCCCTGTTAGCGAATCTACTATACGTAAAACATTAAACAAGAATGGATTTCATGGGAGGATACCACAGAGGAAGCCACTGCTGTCCAAAAAAACATTGCTGCACTTTTACAGTTTGCACAAGAGCACCTGGATGTTCCACATCAGTACTGGCAAAATATTCTGTGGACAGATGAAACCAAAGTTGAGTTGTTTGAAAGAAACACACAACACTATGTGTGGAGAAAAAGAGGCACAGCACACCAACATCAAAACCTCATCCCAACTGTGAAGTATGGTAGTGGGGGCATCATGGTTTGGGGCTGCTTTGCTGTGTCAGGGCCTGGACGGATTGCTATCATCGAAAGAAAAATGAATTCCCAAGTTTATCAAGACATTTTGCAGGAGAACTTAAGGCCATCTGTCCACCAGCTGAAGCTCAACAGAAGATGGGTGTTGCAACAGGACAACGACCCAAGGCATAGAAGTAAATCAACAACAGAATGGCTTAAACAGAAGAAGATACGCCTTCTGGAATGGCCCAGTCAGAGTCCTGACCTCAACCCGATTGAGATGCTGTGGCATGACCTCAAGAAAGCGATTCACACCAGACATCCCAAGAATATTGCTGAACTGAAACAGTTCAGTAAAGAGGAATGGTGAAGAATTACTCCTGACCGCTGTGCACGTCTGATCTGCAACTACAGGAAACGTTTGGTTGAAGTCATTGCTGCCAAAGGAGGTTCAACCAGTTATTAAATCCAAGGGTTCACATACTTTTTTTCCACCTGCACTGTGAATGTTTACATGGTGTGTTCAATAAAAACATGGTAACATTTCATTCTTTGTGTGTTATTAGTTTAAGCAGAAGACTGTGATTGTCTATTGTTGTGACTTAGATGAAGATCAGATCACATTTTATGACCAATTTGTGCAGAAATCCATATCATTCCAAAAGGGTTCACATACCGTATATACTCGAGTATAAGCCGACCCGAATTTAAGCCGAGGCACCTAATTTTACCACAAAAAAATGTGAAAACTTATTGACTCGAGTCTAAGCCTAGGGTGTCCATCTGCATGCCTCACTTTGCCTCACTGTGTCCATCTGCATGCCTCACTGTGCCTCACTGTGTCCATGACTAGACTGACGTTTAACATAAGAGTCTATGGAAGGGGTGCCCGGATTTGAAAAATCGGTGCTCCCCGGCCATAGGTCCCCCAGACAAAAAACTTTGCACACTTGTAGAGGAGAAATGGGCCTACTTGTTTCGGGTCCAGGAGACCTACGAACGGCCAGTACCGGGTCCCCAAAGTCACCGGAGAAATGACCGTTTAACATGGGAGTCTATGGAAGGGGTGCCCGGGTTTGAAAAATCGGTGCTCCCCGGCCGTAGGTCTCTCGGACAACAAACTTTGCACACTTATAGAGGAAGAGTGGGGCTACATGTGTGCCAAGTTTGGGGTCCAGGGGACTTACGGCCGGCCGGTACCGGGTCCCCAAAGTCCGGGAGATCAGGCGCAAAAAGGTGACTCGAGTATAAGCCGAGGGGGGCATTTTCAGCACAAAAAAATGTGCTGAAAATCTCGGCTTATACTCAAGTATATATGGTACTTTTTTTTTTTTGCAACTGTACACCTATGATAAAAATTATAGACCCTTAATTTCTTTGTAAGTGGGCAAACGTACAAAATCTGCATGTGATCAAATCATTTTCGCCACTGTATATAATGAAAAAGGGGAATATTTATAAAAATAAAATAAAAAATGTCATTAGCATGTTGATGGAGGGGAGGAACCAGCAAAGGCAAAAATACAAGCAGATTAAAGTTCAGCTTTTAAATCAAACTCGCCCAGAGCCGGTAACTTTCCTGCAGAATTAATTGAACACATCTCGTGGAGTTTATCTGCTGAGCGAGGGGAGCTCTATTACCGGCTAAAAACATAACTGGAGCAATTTCCAGAAATAAGGCCGAAAATGAGTTTGTATAAAGTCCCATTCCGTCCGGGATGTAGAGATAACCCGTCCCCATTACACGGCACGGCAAGCAGAGAAAACGGCAAAAAGCTCAATTAATTTCTAAGAAGGAAGAAAAGGTGCAATGGGGGAGGAACGTTTCATTACAAGCACAGTCCTGCGGCTGGCAGAGAGACATGTTCATAATATATACAAATGGGAACTAAGTGAGGGAAAAAAGTATTTGATCCCCCTGCTGATTTTGTACGTTTGCCCCACTGACAAAGAAATGGTGAGTCTATAATTTTAATTGTCGGTTTTATTTTTAACAGTGAGAGACAGAACAACAAAAAAATATCCAGAAAAACGCATTTCAAAACAGTTATAAATTGATTTGCATTTTAATGAAATAAGTCTTTGACCCCTTCGCAAGACATGACTTAAGCCCTGTACACACAGCCGAGAATCTCGTCAGGAAAATACCCGTCGTCTTTCCTGACGCGATTCTTGACAAGAATCTTGTCCCAGCCGAGTGTACACATGTACGATTCAAAAGAACCGCCGTTCTTTTGAATGTCGCGAACGCGGTGACGTCATCGACTACGACGAGCGTGCGCTCATCACATTCGATGCCGTCGCCGCCATCTTGCTACACCCTACCTATGCTTAGGAAGCTACCGCGCATGCGTCAAAGTCATTTCGAGCATGCGCGGGTATCCACGGCGACAGGTAAGTGTACACACACTCGGGTTTCTCGTTGAGAAACAGGCCGACGAGAATCCCGACGAGAAAATAGAGAGCAGGTCTTCTTTTTTTCTCGTAGAGATTCTGGTCAGATTTCCTGACGAGAAACCTGAAAGCCTCGTACACACGGCCGGTTTTCTCGGCAAGAAAGCTCTGCAAGCAGTTTTCTTGTCGGTTCTTGCCGAGAAAACCGGCCGTGTGTACGAGGCTTCAGTACTTGGTGGCAAAACCCTTGTTGGCAATCACAGAGGTCAGACGTTTTTCTTGTAGTTGGCCACCAGGTTTGCACACATCTCAGGAGGTATTTTGTCCCACTCCTCTTTGCAGATCCTCTCCAAGTCCCTCCACATAAAAATATGTGATTAAGGTCGCATATGAGACTGGCTGGGTCACTCCAGGACCTTATTGTGCTGCTTCTTGAGCCACTCCTTTGTTGCCTTGGTCGTGTGTTTTGGGTCATTGTCATGCTGGAATACCCATCCACGACCCATTTTCAATGCCCTGGCTGAGGGAAGGAGGTTCTCAACCAAGATTTGATGTTACATGGCCCCGTCCATCGTCCCTTTGATGCAGTGAAGTTGTCCTTTCCCCTTAGCAGAAAAACACCCCCAAAGCATAATGTTTTCACCTTCATGTGTGACGGTGGGGGATGGTGTTCTTGGGGGTCATATGCAGCATTCCTCCTCCTCCAAACACGACGAGTTGAGTTGATGCCAAAGAGCTTGATTTTGGTCTCATCCGACCACAACACTTTCCCCCAGTTCTCCTCTGAATCATTCAGATGTTCATTAGAAAACTTCAGACGGGCTGTACATGTTCTTTCTTGAGCAGGGGGACCTTGCGGGCGCTGCAGGATTTCAGTCCTTCACGGCGTAGTGTGTTGCCAATTGTTTTCTTGGTGACTATGCTCCCAGCTTCCTTGAGATTATTGACAAAATTCTCCCTTTTTCGCCCTAATTCTGTGCTGTTTCCTCACCGTTCTCATGATGAAACTTCATGAGATGAGATCTTCCATGGAGCCCCAGACTGAGGGAGATTGACAATTATTTTGTGTTTCTTTCATTTGTAAATAATCGCACCAACTGTTGTCACCCTCTCACCAAGCTGCTTGGCGATGATCTTGTAGCCCATTCCAGCCTTGTGTAGATCTACAATCTTCTCCCCGACATCCTTGGACAGCTCTTTGGTCTTGGCCATGGTGGAGAGATTGGAATCTGATTGCTTCTGTGGACAGATGTCTTTTATACAGGTAACAAACTGAGATTAGGAGCACTCCCTTTAAGAGAGAGTGCTCCTAATCTCAGCTTGTTACCTGTATATAAGACACCTGGGAGCCACAAATCTTGCTGATTGATAGGGGATCAAATACTTATTTCTCTCATTAAGATGCAAATCCATTTATAACTTTTTTTAAATGCGTTTTTCTGGATACTTTTGTTCTGTCTCTCAATAAACCGACCATTAAAATTATAGACTGATCATTTCTTTGTCAGTGGGGCAAACGTACAAAATCAGCAGGGGGTAAAATACCTTTTTCCCTCACTGTACAACTCAAAATTATGCATAATTAAAGTATTTGTGAACGCAACTGCGATTTTGCTGTGATTGTCACGCAACAGAATCGCGATGCAATTGCTGCAAAACACACCTTTAAAAATTGCGTAAAGCCTGTTGCCCAAAAAAGGAGCAGGAGCTTCTTTTGGGTGACAAATGCACATAAGGTAGCCCATTGAAGTGAACGTGCTGCCCTATATGCAACACGTGGAATTGCGTGAAAATCGCAAGCGGGAAACTGAGTGTGAATCCAGCTGTCACATGACCCAGCTCTCTCCCAGCCTCTCTGCAAGGAAACATAAGCAGGAGGAGCTTCTAGTCCTCTGCTGGTCACATGTTCAAAATAGAAAAAAAAATAGCCTTTGAAATACAGAGTAAAATAAAAATAAAAAATCAATATCAATAAACTGTTATAGATTATCATAAAAATAAATATTTGAAATCAAATCTTTATTATTATTTGGCAATAATATGGTGTGGGCGGGTTTCTGCCAGTCACAGTCTGTGCCACTGCCCTCCAGCCTGCGTCTTTGAAAACCAGGGAGGTGAAGCCTCCATTAAACTACATGTAATATTCTGCCCTCCCATTGTGTTTGACTGGTTAGTGGGTTATATGCCCACATGTGTGACTCTATAGTAACATGGGCTGCTAGGATGTGTTTGTGAGGAAATGCTCAGCATAGAAACTCATTGAAAACTGAGCATGCGCAGAGTTGCCACCACGTCTCTGCAAAATCCCCAACTGCATTGGGGACATGGACAGAAGGGGGCTATAGAGAGCAGTAGCATCAACTTTTTTTTTTTTTGCAGAATACAGAAAAGGATTTCCATAGTGACTGAGTGTGAACAGCATGGAATACACCATTTATCGATTGTGTTTTATGATGTGGGTTAAGTGACACTATATTCTATATGCTACACAATCATAGAAGAGATTGCCACAGTGTAACAACATTTCTGTAAACATAAACTGAACACTAAGATGTAACATAACGATACAATGTCCATGCTACTACGGTGATCGCGGTTGTCTTCCGGGTCCCGTGCCCTTCTACAGAGTAACCATGGGGGAGCCCTTGCTTGGCACAGCCGCCATTTACAGAACACCTTTTTTGCAATGAATACAAGACATTCTCTGAGTGGACAAGGTGCAGAGGTGGGGCAATTACAGCACAATTTTATCTTGCCCAGTCAGAGAATGTATTGTATTCAGCGGGGAAAAAAAAATGGACAGCTGCTCAGAGCAGGATCTGGAAGACGATCTTTCTAGTAGCAGAGACTACTCATGGTTTTCCTCTTTCACAATGGTCCCACACGTATGAGATACAGTATGTACACAGTGAGGAAAATTATGATTTGATCCCCTGCAGATTTTGTAAGTTTGCCCACTTACAAAGAAATGAAGGGTCTATAACTTTTATCATGGGTGTATTTTACAGGTGAAACTCGAAAAATTTGAATATCGTGCAAAAGTTCATTTATTTCACTAATGCAACTTAAAAGGTGAAACTAATGTAGCGACCTCATCCCTCTCTCCCCTTCTCATTCTCGGCTTGTCTTTCTTTGTCTAGGGGTGTTAGTGCTGGGGGAGAGGGATGAGATACGCTACGGCCCATGTCCTCCATAGTGAAGAGGTGAAGGTCAGAAAGATCAGGCTTTGTGTAGGTGTCCTAGAGTCAAGTCCTGTACTTTGTCCCTGACGCCTTTGCTCCTAGTAACCAGAGTTCCACACAGTGAATAGGTCCAACACAGTTTTATTCTTCTCAGCGAATAAACACACAGCACAGTTAAGTTGGATTCTTCTGCAACAACTTAGTCTTAATGGGAATAGGTCGAGGCACAATCCTTTCCCTTCTCTTGCCAACCACTGTGGTATCACCAGTGGCGAATAGTCACTGCCACTGACTATGTGAAATAGAACGTGAATTACCTTCGCTAGCACGGCCCCTGTCAGGGGAAGGATATCCATCCAAGGGAGATACCGGAGGCCTCTCTGTCACCAGCGATGCTGCGCCAGACTCTCCAGAGAAGTTCCGCACACCAGACCTCACAAACTCAGACACGGGCACCCAAGGAGTTAGGGCCCCCTCGGATTCCTCCACCCTCGCGGAACTCAGTCGAAGGTACTGAGCCCCAGGCATCCGCCATAGTACCTCACCCCAGGCTAAAGGTGCCTGAGATGGACTCCATCTCCACTCCAGCCAGGTCAAAGGCACCTGGGCCCGGAGCACCGGGACGCCAGCACACAAGCTGAAGGTGCCTGGGTGCGGCCACTTCCTCCGACTCTGCACTCTGAACCCCGTGGTAAGGGCGTCCGCCCCTTTTATCTCCTCTCCCTTCGCGTCACAGCGGGTTCCCCGCCCCGCTGTACCAGCTCCAGGGGAGGACAAAAAGGCACAGTCTTGCGGTGTGAGTTCACCTCCGGCCCCCGGCAAAAACGCCAACTATAGGCCCAGGGAACCTCACACCACCAGAGTCCTCCAAGAACCATAAAAGGGCCTCAGATCCCCTAGCAATCAGTGCATCTGGGTTACACCACCACCCAGATGCTTCCCCTAAATTCAAATACCCACTACACTAATATATGAGAGAGACTCATTACATGCAAAGCAAGATAGTTCAAACCGTGATTTGTCATCATTGTGATGATTATTGCTTACAGCTCATGAAAACCCCAAATCCACAATCTCTGAAAAGTAGAATATTACATGCAATCAATAAAACAAGGATTGTACATAAAACAATATCGGACCTGTGAAAAGTAGAAGCATGCATATGTACTCAGTACTTGGTTTGGGCCCCTCAATGCGGCGTGGCATGGAAGCAATCAGCCTGTCGCACTGCTGAGGTGATATGGAAGACCAGGAGGCTTCAATAGCGGCCTTCAGCTCTTCTGCATTGTTTGGTCTCATGTCTCTCATCTTTCTCTTGGCAATGCCCCATAGATTCTCTATGGGGTTCAGGTCAGGCGAGTTTGCTGGCCAATCAAGAACAGTAATCCCACGGTCATTGAACCAGGTTTTGGTGCTTTTGGCAATATGGACAGGTGCCAAGTCCTGCTGGAAAATAAAGTCAGCATCCCCATAGAGCTCGTCTGCGGAAGGAAGCATGAAGTGCTCCAAAATCTCCTGGTAGACGGCTGCGGTGACCCCGGACTTAAAGTGGATGTAAACCCGAATTTTTTTATTTATTTTTTGCTGTCACAATGTAGAGTATAAGATTTCCTATGATTTGTGCCAGGTCTTGCCACAAAGAGTTAATCCAGCTCTGAGCAATCCTCTTTTATTGTTCAGTGAGATAAAACGGACAAACAGAGAAAAACCTTTGTCCGTTCCGCCCCCTTGCTTTGAGTGACAGGTTATTTACATATCTCGTGCACTAGCTTTAGAAAGGCATTATTTTTTAATTCCCACCCCCACTCCTTTTCTGAAGTCATGTGGTTACTTTTCTGGATTTTGACTGGATGTTAGTGATCATAGCAGAAGGAATACACAGAAGAAAATTCATGTTGACAAGGGGAGTGTAGAGGTGGGCGGGGAGTCTACTGACATCACGACTCCACCCCCCGAGCTCCAGACAACAGATCCACCCACAGAATCTGCAGTTTTTCACTTCTTATAACAGACAGAGGGGGAGACATTTGACAGATAAGGATACATGCAGGAGGCATCTATATCCTTATAGATCAGCACTATGGCCGTAGTTTAGAAAGGATGAGAGTGGCTTTACATCCACTTTATTGAAGCACAGTGGACCAACACCAGCAGATGACATGGCTCCCCAAATCAACACAGACTGTGGAAACTTCACACTGGACTTCAAGCATCTTGCAGTGTGTGCCTCTCCATTTTTCCTCCATACTCCGGCTCCTTGGTTTCCAAATGAGATGCAAAATTTGCTCTCATCAGAAAAGAGGACTTTGGACCACTGAGCAACAGAACAGGTGTGTTTTTCTTTAGCCCAAGTTTAGCGGGGTCTCCATTGAGGCCCCGTGGACTATGTTACCCAGAATCCCGTTTGGCACCCATGGTGCATTGGACTGCTGCAGAGACTCATGGGTGGGGTATAAAAGGCGAGGGCGAGGCTTGGCCCGGCCTCTTTGGACACTGCGCGGCTGGCAAGAGGACTTCCTGTGCGGACCTGCTGCGAGTGTGAGGCCCGAGGCCTGGGCCTTGCACACTTCCAGAGAGCCTTCCACCTCGCTGCGGAGCCTGTGCGGCTGCAGACATCTACCTGCTTCGCGGACGTCAGTGGACCGGAGATCAGGCGGTGGCAGATCCTGTGTGTGTGGACACAGCGGTGGGAGTCCCGGACTGGGATCGAGTCCGGAGGGGTGAGAGAGCACCTGCTCACAACCATAACCGAGTACTTTATTAGGCCTATTGACTGCCTCCATGCTAAAATTAGCATTGCTTCCATTCCTAAACTCAAGCGACCTGACGGCCAACTCACCCATCATCCTAAGGAAATAAACGAATTGTTTCGTTCATTCTACACCACACAATATAACCTCCCCTCACACCCTCCAAACATGTCGCCTGAGGACTTTCAATCTAAAATTGAAGAATACATTGCTGCCAGGGCACTTCCGACTATCCCCACAGATCTAGTGCAGGATCTTGAGCGACCATTTATCGAGGACGAACTTGTGCTGGCAATATCCTCCCTCAACAAAAGCCCAGGCCCAGACGGCTACTCGACCCGTTTCTATAAATCCTTCCGTGATTCCCTTACCCCACTTCTTATAAAGATGTATACTTATGTAGTGGGGTGCTAAATTTAGGGGAAGTGTTTGAGTGGTAGTTTGCTCAAACTCCCTAATTTGTCAGGGTTTTTGCAACCATTTTTATCCACAGGGAGAGTATCGGTGTACAGTTCCCTGTGGCCTACAGGTGGCATTGCCATAGTAGGCTAGGGTTGAACCGCTGATACAGTGCTGTGCCTTGTGTGTCCCCTCTCAGCAGCCATACGGTAGGTATGTTCTACCTGCTGGGCATGCTGGGAGAGGATATAAAAGGGGCACACGCTGCCTGTTTGGGGTTCAGTTCGGTCGTCGGGAGTCCTACTCCCAGGGAGTGTGTGTTCCTGTCCGCCCTGGGCACCTTAGGCCCAGGGGCGGGTGTTCCTGTTCAATCCTGGGCACCTTTAGCCCAGGGTGAGGTACTACCATGTTGTTCCTGTCCGCCCTAGGTATGTAGGCCCAGGGGCCACAGCGGAGGCCTGGGGCCCAGCACCTTCGGCTGGGGTCTACCAAGGATCGAGGACTCTCAGGGTGCCGCCTTGCGAGGGGACCCGTATCTAGGATGAGGAGGCTGGGAAAGGAACTCTCTGAAGACCCAGTGCAGTGTCATGGTGACGGTAAGGTCCCGGTAACTCTCCGTAGGGATGTCTTCTCCTAAAAAGCGGCCATAGCTAAAGAAGGGGATCAGCTTCACCAGGTCTGTGGCAGAGACCAACTTCACAGTCTGTGGCAGAGACTGTGCGCCTAGTTAAACTTGCTTGAGAATCTGAGCAAATATCTGTAACGTTTGTGCCTGGACCTCCTCCACACCTTGTACTGTTCTGTTTCTTGCTCCAACCTTTTCCTATCAGAGACTGGGTTATCGGCTAAGAGAAAATAAACTCTTAGTTGGAGTTTTAACTGGTGTGGACATTCACTTTACTGGGAAGTCAAGGACTTGTCTCTACTTTAACATAGAGGTGAGAATCAGGCTCTGGAGGTTTTCATGTTCTGACCGTGAAAGACCCAACAACAACACCGCTCAACCTCCTCACACAGGAGGGTACGGGCATGTGGTGCGGTGTGCCTCCCTCTTCCTGCGAGGAGCCAAAGTTAATGCAGGTAGGAGTGGGGTGTGTGCGCTACAATAACATCTCCAAGGACTTTCCTTTCCTGGAAGCTCATATCGTAGTTTCACCGAAACACGGGAAAGATCCTACACTATGCGGTAGCTTTCGCCCCATTTCTCTCACCAACATTGACATTTGCTTATACTCCAAACTACTGGCCAATCGCCTCCTGCCAGCGATACCCAACCTGATACACCTCGACCAGGTGGGGTTCACCCCAAAGAGAGAGGCCAGGGATCCTTAAAACAATTTCCCTGATGGAATATGCCCTAAAATGCTGAATCCCAGCTTGCTTGATCTCGGTCGACGCTGAAAAAGCATTCGACCGGGTTCATTGGCAATTTCTAGAGAGAATGCTTCAACAAGTGGGCCTTGGGCCCAACATGCTATGCAAGATCCTGACTCTCTATGACAACCCTACGGCAAGGATCCGATCTAATGGCCTACTATCTGACCCAATATGGATTCGTAATGGAACCCGCCAGGGATGTCCCCTGTCGCCATTGTTATACATACTCACAATGGAACATCTTGCCATAGCCATCCGGCACGACTCCAATATTCAGGGTCTTTCTATTGGCCATCATCAATATAAACTATCCCTATATGTGGACGACCTCTTATTATATGTTACTAAGCCCCACACATCTATACCAGCCATTATTGAGGCATTCACAGAGTTTGGCTTGGCTAGTAACTTTAGAGTAAATTACGATAAAACGGAGGCCCTTAACATCTCCCTACCAAAACCTACAGTAGCCCCGGGTTCAATCCTCATTTGAATTTAAATGGCAGAAAAAAGCTGTCAAGTATCTTGGAATCCAAATCCCTACCTTCTTACCCACCCTGACAGATCTAAACTATATGCCCCTAATAAGAACATTGCGAACATGCCTCGAATCTTATGACAAACCAAACATCTCCTGGTTTGGCTGAATGAACGCCGTCAAAATGGACATTCTGCCTACATTTTTATACATTTTTCAAGCGATTCCTACTCCCCCTCCTAGTGGTTTCTTCCAATCGATCAACAGGGCTATTCGGGATTTCATATGGCGACATAGGAAGTCCAGGATTGGCTTTAATGTTTTAGCTTTACCTAAAAATAGAGGAGGCGTTGCTCTCCCTGACCTACAGCTGTACTTTCACGCTTCATCGTTGATCAGAATAGTCGATTGGTACCACGGTTCCTCCACTAAATTGTGGACATCATTAGAAAATGACCGAATATCTCCCGACCTCACATCCCTTCCATGGACACACCCGACACATAGACCCCCTACAGACCTAATACCCCTTGTGACTTCCCCTACGCTGCGAATTTGAGACAACTACCTTACCAAAGGTTTATTGTCCTCGAGACCCAGCCCCTAGACTCCATTATTTGATATCAACTCTTTACCTCCGACTTGTGCTAAATCTAAATTTCTTATGTGGCAAAAATCAGAGGCTCCTCTGTTGAGTCATACGCTTCGCGCTGGACAACTGATTCCCCTACCGGACATGTTCTCTTCCTGCCACAACCCTTCTATGGCTTGGCATGAAAACACTCAATTAACACACTTTCTGAACAAAATACCAAACGTTGACAATATGACTAGACCACATACAGCCTTTGAGTCGTTGGAATCCCAGTCGGACAGACCAGAGCATTCGCTATCCCTGATATATCAGTTACTGATTCGGGTCTCCTATCCAAACTCACCGCCATTCCTCTCAAAATGGGAAAGGGAGATGAATATGTCTCCGGAGGATATGGAATGGGACGAAACATTGGCGTTTTATTTAAATTATCTATCTCATCTCATGCCCAAGAACGGAATTACCGTATTTTCTCTAGGTGGTACCATTGCCCCACTATTCTACACAAGTTTGATCCTAATGTTTCAGACGTATGTTGGAGATGTTTGCAAGCCCCCGGGGGAACATGACACACATTTGGGGTACGTGCCCATGTGTTACCCAATACTTGGGACAAGATTCTCAAGCTATATGACAAACTTGTAGGGGACAAATATCCCAGTGAACCCCGCTTAACAGTCCTATCTATGTTACCGGGGTCATACAAACAAATTAAGAAGAGCTTAATTCGCCATTTGCTGACGGCTGCACGTTCAGTTATTGCTAGAGCGTCGCATCAACCAGTCGTCCCCTCTCTAGCTGATTGGGCCTGTGAAATAGACAGGATCAAACATATTGAAAGGATGTTAGCGTGGGATGCTGACAAGAGTGAGGCCCACATTATTATGTGGACCGTTTGGTTACACTTCCGGTTTTCTGCTGATTTTGACTCTTTTATAGCGGATACAGCTCCTACCGCTTCCCCGGGGCCCTCTCATGGGTAGCGTGATGATATCCCTTCTCCCCACTTTCCCTTTCTTTCTCATTCCCCGCCTCCCCTCCCCCCCTTTTTTTTCTCTCTCCTTATTTCTCCTCCTCCCGTACCTTTTATAAGATTACAGAAATCTTACCGGTAGATTCACCGCACTTTCAGGCCATATGTGTTGAGCCGTGTTTTTTTTCTGTTTTCTACACCACTGTTTATAGTGGTCTACTGGTTACTTGATTTACCATTACTTGGTTTATTTCACTTATTTCTACGTTCATTAAGGATATCTACCGGACTATGCATATGTGATACATGTTCTTTTAGTGTCCTTTCCGACCCTAATGTATACTTGTACACTCCATGGACATATGTTATTCCTGGCCTATGTTTAATCGATATGTTTTACAAATGCTTGAAACTTAATAAAACAGATTCAACATAAGGGCCATAGTGAACGGGATGCACATATTAATCAGTAGGACCCCCGCAATGCACATGGGAACCGGCTGATGATTCACCGATAACCAAAATATCCATTATGGGTGGAGTTCCCCTTCAAACCAGGGCTGAAAGGAGCGCTCAGCCTTCATCCATCAGTATCTTACAAATCGATAATTGCGGCTATTGTGCATCAGAGCGAGCTATAAATCTTCTCCGCCGCGTTTTGTGTATTAATATGCGTTTTGACATAAAAAGGGATAAAACGGCGTCTGCTAATAAATAAGTCGCCGCGGAGAAGCTCCGGAGGATCTCACTAAATCTGCGCCAACTCTTTTCAATATCAGACAAAGCAGATTAATGCAGCTGTTATAGTAATTACTCTCTCCATCGCCGTGCTCATTTAACACTTTCTATATTCATTTCCCGCGTCCCTTATTTCTCTCAGCGACATACAAACAAATCAGTGGCGAGATATTGTCACCGATTATCTGAAATATTGCCGGCTGGGATTTAGTCGTAATTAGTTTTATATAGACGGGTGATGGTGGGGGAAAACAGTGAGCTACTGAAGAAAATGAGTGACAGCGTTTTTTTAATTTATTTTTTATTCTTGCGTTTCGTTGCGGCCGTTAAACTCAGAAATATCAATATGTTTATGGGGAGATGTCATTTCTTCCCCCACCCCCGCGCCTATCATGGATTTATTTAAATTGAGTCGAATATATGTGTGTTTTCGGCGTCTGCGGCATTCGGGCTCATTGATCCAGGCGAGCAATGGCTTTGAACTAACGCGGGGTATTAAAAATGCATCATTTGCCTGCGAGATGCAATGTTCCTGAAGACAATCAATGTGCGTTTAATCAGAGGCGGGTCGGGGGACGCAACTCTGACCGCCAGGAAAATACCCACAATGTACTGGTGGCTGTATATATATATATATATATATATATATATATATATTGTGACAGCAGGAAGGTAAAGTGACCTGGTTGCATCCAGGGGGGTAGATATATTTCGCCCAGATTCAGGCTTTATGCCGACTTATACAACTAGGTGGAGAGTTGTATAAGCCCAGCTGAGGCTAGTGGGCTCATGGATGACTCATACCTCTAGGGAGAGTGTGGGGCGTCGTGCAGACAGGGAGTTGATGAGACCAGCTGAAGCTTGTCAGCTCATTTAGGCCTCTATAAGAACTCCCAGATTCATTAGGTGTTTGCTCATGCCTGGAACCAGACCTGTGTGGACTGTCTAGGGCAGCCTTTCTCAACCTTTTTACCCCAGGGGAACCCTTAAAATAATTTTCAGGTCTCGGGGGAACCTCTGATAAAACCCATTTATTGGGGGTCAGTGGGAACAATGCCCCTTATTTGGTGGTCAGTGAGAAGAATGCCCTTTTTTACAGTGACCCATTTACAGAGAGCTATAAAGATCATTGGTGTCATACCACTGGCCCCTCCAAGTGGAATTGGCTCAGAACTCTGTAGGAGCCATCAAACAGGAGGTAAACCAGCCACAGCTCAAGGAACCCCTAGCCACCTTTGGAGGAACCCTAGGGTTCCACGGAACCCTGGTTGAGAATGGCTGGTCTAGGGAGAGTGAACCCCTGTGCGGTGAGACAAAGCCTGTGTGGCTATTTGCTTGGACATTTAAAACCAGGGACTTAGGGACTAGGACAGCACTAGGCTGATCCCAGTTGTTAGTTAGGAAACCTGTATGTTTAGTCAGAGGTCAAGTTGACCAGGATTTATTTTATTTATGTTTCTTTTGCTTTGCTGTGTTTTGTCACTGTAAATAGAAAATAAACCGCACCTTTTTGATTTTGAAAACCACAACCTCCGTTTGCTGGGCCTGCTTTTGTCTGGGGAGCCCATCCCGGGGGTCACACACACCCGCTGCCGAGCTAACCCCCTCACAATATGTATATATAGCCCCTGGCCTCACCCTGCAGTCCTTATGGTGACCAGAGGTGGGTTTACTGGGATCACTTCATAGCTAATAACTGAATTATTTTATTTTTATTCACTTCAATACATATATAATTCATTCTCAATGGCACCTCAACGCACCTTGCTGATGGACTCGTGTTGAAGAGCTGAAAATGCGGCAAATTAGTCAAATGCATGGGCGCTCACTTTGCTACAAAGTTACAATGTTGCAGTCTGATCACTGGGGGGGTGAAGAGACTTAGGAAATGCTCTGCCTGCAGCAGACTGATGACATCATCTCGCCCGTGGCGGCCTGTCCATTAGGGGCGAAGCCCCCCTAATCCATGTGCCCGGCCCCCTACTCTACATGCAGGGCGCTGGACTCATGGATTCCAATGGGGTTTGTTTTTTTAAGCACATGAGGCTCCAATTGGCTTCAAAAAAAGCCCACCCAGTTGTGTGACAATAGCGAATTAATATTCGCTATTGTCTTCCTGATTCTCCTCCCGACCAATCAGGAAGCTGGTCCTGAGACCTGATTGGCCAGGGAGTCTTAGGTCTCACTTCCTGTTTGGCCGGGAGAAGAAGCAACGGCTCCCGGGAGCTTGGAAGAGTCAGGGAGCAACTCAGCCAGCGGTCCTCTCCAGCCGGGACTTTTCTCCCTCTTCAAGGGATGGCTCACCCGCAGCCACATCCAGCACTCCCCGGCTCGGACAGTGGAGGGAGGAGGAGGGGAGATCAGAGTGTCATCCCGGGACTCGTCATCTGCCTCCCATTGTAAAGAGGCCTCTAATCGCCACATCCCTGTCCGTCCGTTTCCCGCGGCGGATGGGCAGGTCGATCGCAGTCTCCTTGCTAGCAGTGTTGTTGGATTGGCCGTTGAGGGAGGGATGGGAGGTGCCCTATCCAACCTTAAAGCTAACCCTTGACAGCACCTAGGATGGTTGGATGAAATCCCCTGGAGAACAGGACACATTTATAAAAATGAAAGTGAGCCTTCTCCCCTATAGTGGTAAAGCATACCTCCCAACTGTCCCGGATTCGCCTGGGATTGTCCCGGGACTTGATGCAAGTCCCGGCATCCCGGCAAATGAAGGCTTTGTCCCAGATTGGAGCCAAGTGCTGGAACAAGTTCCAGCACTTGGCTCCAGTGGCTTGCCCACGAGCACGCATCAACGCGTGCACCAGTAACACCTGCCCTGTGGCTTGTGCCGGGTGTCTGGTGTCCCGCATGCTGCAAGCATAGCTGTGTAAATGTGAGAGATGCCGGCTGCCTCACATACACAGTTCACAGTGGCTTGCAGCTGAACCCGCCTCCTCCTCGACTGTGATGCTTTCCTGCACACAGATAGGAGGGGGAGGCGGAGAGGAGTCATGACAGGGGCAGACTGGGTGGCAATTGGCTCCCGGCCGCTCTAATGCCCGGAAGAGCCCGAAGGGGGTAATGCCGAGCGGTGCTCTGTGAGTTGACAGCCCGCCTTCTTCTCATGCTGGATGCCGGCTGGCGGTATGTGATTAAGGGGACACTGATGGCGGAGGACAGGTAAGAGGACGCTGATGGTGGGGGGTGCCGATGGTTCTCTCTCCCTCAAGTGTCCCTCATTCTCAAGTTCAAAAGTTAGGAGGTATGGTAAAGGGTGGCAGTTGTAGCTGCAGTGAGCGGTATTCAGACATCATATGGGGAAGACGGGCAGAACCTCACCTCTGTCTCGTGGTGTTGCTCTCCGGCTACGCAGTGTTGTTGGGGTTTTTGAATCACAAGGCTGGCTCTACAGAATTAGAGATTTTAGTAAAACAAGCTGGACCAATGTACTTTAATTGCTGTAGCTGTTTTGAATTGATTTTAGCTTTAGGAAGTCCACGGGGACATCAGGCTACTTTGACGTTGGTGGACCCCTGTAAGCCAGTGCCGGAATTCTCCCCGGTCAGCGTCCCTTGTTCTGTATCCTTCCCCCATTACCTTCCAATGAATATCATAATCATAAAAGTCCGGGCTATCGGTATATATATATATATATATATATATATTAATCCCGGCGCTGTGTTTACCGGAGACGCAGGTGTTTGTGCGATCTCATTTTCCTCGCTGTAAACTCATTTATTTTATCTCTCGGCTCCCTTTGAGGCCACTCAGGTTATTAAAAAACAATCTGAGCTCCCAAATGGATGGATTGTAACTGCAGCTAATCAATACAATTTTAATCAAAGCCGGCCCGAGGTGCAGGCCCCGTCTTTTTATGTGTTCACCGATATCTCTTTTCACATGACAGCGACTCCCCGGTTACCGCGCTGCGCCAGAGATATATCACCAAGGCCGCAGAGCGCTCTTACCTCGTGTGATGGTATGGACACATTGTAACACACGCCACGTCATACATGAATCTTTCCGGAGGAAGATGGATGACACCCAACCGCTCGGAGTTCTACCACCACCGTTAGAGCGCTAAAGAATGTAATGGTTACATTATTTATTACAGGCACCTATATAGCGCCAACAATTTACATACTGCCACCAAAGAGCTTTCTGTCTAATGTCCCTATATCACATACACTCTATTACCAAAAGTATTGGGACGCCTGCCTTTACACGCACATGAACTTTAATGGCATCCCAGTCTAAGTCCGTAGGGTTCAATATTGAGTTGGCCCCGCCCTTTGCAGCTATAACAGCTTCAACTCTTCTGGGAAGGCCGTCCACAAGGTTTAGGAGTGTGTCTATGGGAATGTTTCATTATTCTTCCAGAAGCGCATTTGTGAGGTCAGGCACTGATGTTGGGCGAGAAGGCCTGGCTCGCAGTCTCCTCTCTAATTCATCTTAAAGGTGTTCTATCGGGTTGAGGTCAGGACTCTGTGCAGGCCAGTCAAGTTCCTCCATCCCAAACTCGCTCATCCATGTCTTTATGGACCTTGATTTGTGCACTGGTCCAAATCATTTCTAATGAAAGGTCCTATTAACTAGGAACTGCAGTCCGCTCACATAATTTGTAATAAAAACATCTTTGCCATTCTGAAGCTTCCCTCCAACCACTTTGAATATTTTATATACATTGGGGATCGAAAGTTTGGGCACCCCTGGTAAAAATGTGTATTAATGTGCATAATGAAGCCAAGGAAAGATGGAAAAATCTCCATATGACATCAAATTACAGATTAGACATTCTTATATGTCAAAAAAAGTTAGATTTTATTTCCATCATTTACACTTTCAAAATTACAGAAAACAAAAAATGGCTTCTGCAAAAGTTTGGGCACCCTGCAGAGTTAATATCTTGTACTGCCCCCTTTGGCAAGTATCACAGCTTGTAAACGCTTTTTGTAGCCAGCCAAGAGTCTTTCAATTCTTGTTTGAGGTATCTTTGCCCATTCTTCCTTACAAAAGTCTTCCAATTCTTTGAGATTTCTGGGCTGTCTGTCACGCACTGCTCTTTTAAGGTCTATCCATAGGTTTTCAATAATGTTGAGGTCAGGAGATTGTGAAGGCCATGGCAAAAACCTTCAGTTTACACCTCTTGATGTAATGCCCCGTGGATTTTGAGGTGTGTTTAGGATCATTATCCATTTGTAGAAGCCACCCTCTCTTTAACTTCTGATTTTTCACAGATGGCATCAAGTTACCATCCAAAATTTGCTGAAATTTTATTGAATCCATTTTTCCTTCTACTCGTGAAATGTTCCCTGTGCCACTGGCTGCAATACAACCCCAAAGCATGATTGATCCACCCCCATGCTTCACAGTTGGACAGAGGTTCTTTTCATTAAATTCTGTGCCCTTTCTTCTCCAAACGTACCTTTGCTCATTCCGGCCAAAAAGTTCTTTTTTAACCTCATCGGTCCACAGAACTTGTTTCCAAAATGCCTCAGGCTTGTCTATATGTTCATTTGCAAAGTTCAAACGCTGATTTTTGTGGTGAGGACGTAGAAGAGGTTTTCTTCTGATGACTCTTCCATGAAGACCATATTTGTACAAGTATCTCTTTATAGTGGAATAGTGTCCACAACTCCAGTGTCTGCCAGATCTTTCTGGAGGGATCGTGCAGTCAAACGTGGGTTTTGAATTGCTTTTCTCACAATCCTGCGAGCTGTTCTGTCTGATATTTTTCTTGGTCTTCCAGATCTTGCTTTAACTTCCACTGTTCCTGATGACTGCCATTTCTTAATTACATTCCGAACAGAGGATATTGACATCTGAAAACGCTTTGCTATCTTCTTATAGCCTTCTCCAGCTTTGTGAGCGTCAACTATTTTCAGTTTCAGTTTTCTAGACAACTGCTTAGAAGAACCCATGGTGCTGATTGTTGGGGCAAGGTCAGATGAGTCTGGCCATTTAAAACCTTTGAGATTGACATCACCTGGTCTTCCCAGACGATGATTGAGAACAATCCATGACACTGGCAGGTCTCAGCTTTGCAAAGGGGGCAGTGCATGCTATAAATTATGCAGGGTGCCCAAACTTTTTCAGACGCCATTTTTTTGTTTTCTGTAATTTTGAAAGTGTAAATGATGGAAATAAAATCTAACTTTTTTTGACATATTATAAGAATGTCTAATCTGATGCCATTTGGAGATTTTTCCATCTTTCCTTGGCTTCGTTATGCACATTAATACACATTTTTACCTGGGGTGCCCAAACTTTCGATCCCCACTGTATACCGTGATTCTGTACTTGCCAAATATGCTGCAGAAATCTCCCTCCACTGAGTCTGGCTGCAGCCATTTTAACTGTGGGCAGCTGAAGCTGCTGCCTGTTCACTTCCTAAATTTACACAGACACACCACCAGCTCTCATTGGCCCCCTTATGACTCATCCCGCCTCCCTTCCTGGCAAACGCTCACGAGAGAGAGAGAGCTGTGCATGATGTCATAAGCCTAGGCTTTTTACCAGACAAGAAACCGTAAGTGGGCTGTATAAGGTATTTACTGGCAGAAAAAAATGTTTTACTATCCAAAGTTAAAACAACAAGGGCAGAATATTTAATAGATGGAAAGATGAAAAAATGACTGAAGTTCTGCTTTAATACTCCATAATTCAAAGACATTGTAGACAGTTGTGTCTTCCAACCTTGTGGTAACAGTTTGGTGAAGACCCTTTTCTGTTCCAGCATGACTGTCCCCCCCTTGTGTACAAAGCCAGCTCCATAAAGACATGGTGTGACCAGTTTGATGTGGAAAATTTGAGTGGCCTTCACAAAGTCCTAAACCTCAACCCTATTGAGCACCTTTGGGATGAATTTGAATAGCAGTTGCGAGCCAGGTCTTCTCATCCAACATCGGTACCTGACAAATTTTTATTTTGGCTTGGCTGAAAGGGCACAACATTCTACAGACACACACCAAAGTTGAAGAGTGGAGGATATTTTAGCTGCAAAGCTGGGAGCAGCTCTATAATAAACGGCCATTAAGCCTCGTACACACGGCCGAGATTCTCGTCAGGAAAAAAACTGTTGTTTTTCCTGACGAGATTCTTGACAAGAATCTTGTCCCGGCCGAGTGTACACGCGCTCCATTCAAAAGAACTGCCGTTCTTTTGAATGGAACAAACATGGTGACGTCATCGACTATGACGAGCATGCGCTCGTCACATTCGATGCCATCGCCGCCATCTTGCTACACCCTACCTATGCCTAGGAAGCTACCGCACATGCGTCAAAGTAATTTCGAGCATGCGTAGGTTTCCACAGCGACAGGTAAGTGTACACACGCTCAGGTTTCTCATCGGGAAACAGGCCGACGAGAATCCCGACGAGAAAATAGAGAGCAGGATCTCTATTTTTCTCGTCGAAATTCTGAGCAGATTTCCAGACGAGAAACCTGAAAGCCTCGTACACACGCCCGGTTTTCTCGGCAAGAAAGCTCTCCCGGCAGTTTTCTTGTCGTTTTCTTGACGAGAAAACCGGCCGTGTGTACGAGGCTTTAGTTTTAGAATTGGGTGTCCTAACAAGCTCACTAATGCCCTGTACACATGATCGGATTTCCGATGGATTTTTCCGTCGGAATTCACATGAAGCTGACTTTCATCAGTCTTGCCTACACACCATCAGACAAAATTCCGACTGCCCAAAACGCCGTGACGTACAACACGTATGACGCCACTATAAAGGGGAAGTTCAAATCCAACAGCGCCACCCTTTGCGTTGATTTCGTGTTACCACGTGTTAGTAAAAGATTGGTGTTAGCCGATTCACGCTTTTCATTCATGCTTTTCAGTTCGTTACAGCATGACGAATGTGCTATCTCCGTTACGAACGCTAGGTTTACCAGAAGGAGCGCTCCCGTCTTGTAATTTAGTCTGAGCATGCGTGGATTTTTCTCTGATGGAGTTCCCCACAGACGATCGGAATTTCCTATAGTTTTTTTTTCCATCTGTAAAATTTAAAACATGTTCTATTTTTTTACACTGATGGGGCCCACACACGATCGGTTATTCCGATGAAAAAAGTCCATCGGTCTTTTTTCATCGGAAAAACCTTTCTTGTGTACGCGGCAATAGGGATGATGGTCAGGTTTGACCAGTTTGGTGCGGAGTATCCTGCACAGAGTGTCCTGACCTCAACCCTACTGAACATCTATAAGGAGCCAGGTCTTCTCATCCAGTATCAGTACCTGGCCTCACAAATGGTATAAACCCCCCCCCCCCCCCTCCTAAGGGTTTCAAAGGGTATTTAAAGTAGAACTATATACAAACCTTTTTTTTATCATATTGGATAGAGTAAGGGAGGTTTTTTTTTTTTTTTTTGCCATCTGTGTCCCCATTTAGAGGTTCACTTTCTGTTCCATAGCCAAAACAGGAAGTGAGAGGAAATTCTTGCACATTATGGGAATCCATAAGAGTCCCTATTGGAAGATTTCCCCTCTATTCTTGTTCTGGTGACATCCCAAAATTAGGGATTTTCTTTTACTTTCATTTTCAATTATACTGGTAAAAAGGACAAATAGAGAGGGGGCATCTCCACAACAAGTGCACAGGCAGCAATAAAAAGCTTACAGGGGTTCCAATCCATCTCCACTCTATCCAAAACTAAAATAGGTTTTGCCTTTGGTTATACTTTGAGCTTCAGCCTTTGAAGTGGCTGGTGCTATGTCCTATCACCAGCTAGCCGTTGGCAAATGAGCCATTATACTTCCGTTACAAAACCAGCCTTTGTTTCATCAGATTAGGCGACCCGTCAGATTTTGTAACGGAAGTGACGTTCCGTCCCCGCCATCTTGCTACACCCTGCACTCGCCACAGTAAGGATACAGTGAGAAGGTGGCAAGTGGACATCTTGTTACACCCACCGGGGGTCATGCATTTCACACTTATTTTTAACAGTAAACTGAGCTTATATAGTAAAATACAGTATTTAAAAATCCGTCTCCTCCTGATCTCTCAGGTTTGTTAATATGACAGAACATCGCTGCTTTGAAAAATCATCCAAACAGTGACGGATTTCAAAATGCTGAACTTCACTATAGAAGCTGAGTTTACTGTTAAAAATAAGTGTGAAATGCATGACTTCGGTGGGTGTAACCAGATGTCCGCTTGCCGCCTTCTCACTGTATGTTTACTGTGGACGAGTGTGGGGTGTAGCAAGATGGCGGCGACAGAACGTCACTTCCGTTACAAAATCTGACGGGTCGCCTAATCTGACGAAACACCATGCTTATTGCTGATCCAGGTTGTCCTGACTACTTTCGTGTCTACTAGCTGCCCATGACCTCTTCCTGGACCTGACTACTCTCTTGCCCACCACCTGCCCATGACCTTTTCCTGGACCTGACTACACTCTTGCCCACCACCTGCCCATGATCTCTTCCTGGACCTGACTACTCTCTTGCCCACCACCTGCCCATGACCTCTTCCTGGACCTGACTACTCCCTTGCCCACCACCTGCCCATGACCTCTTCTGAGACCTAACTACTCTCTTGCCTACCACCTGCCGGTGGTCTTTGCCCAGACCTGACTACACTCTTTAGCCATTCTTTACCAGCTACCCTCTTGGTGGAGCAATCCTAAGGGACAGCGTGCAACCAAAAAAAAAAAAAAAAACAGGACCTCTAGGGTCTCGGGCCATCTTCACCATTAGGAGCTCTGGTGAAGACCAGCTGTCACTTAGGCTCTACGCTTCATGTAAGCCCTTGTCACCTGCTAGGGGGTGCCATAACAGTGACAACACAGAAGCATAATCCGGAGACAGTTGTCACCCTATAACAGGAAGTCACTGAACAAGAATCTTCATGTCAGAATCACCATGGATTATACTAATGAGAAATGAAGATTTGAAATAACATGTTAACGTCTATATAAGAACTTATTGATTAGGTTTATTTATACCTTAAAACCAGGGCCGTATGTACAGGGGTCGCCATTGCAACCAGGCCCCCTGTACACCTGGATAAGAGGGCGACAGCTTGTAGAGGAACCAATCCCTTCATGCAGCTGCTGAACCCTCCTCTCCCACAGACATTCAGTGGCTGCAGGAGGGAAATTGAGGGCATCGGTTCCTCCACACGCCGCTCCCGCCATCTCCCTATGCCTGTACTGCCCCGGGGCTCTTGTGTCCTTCTTTGGCACTCCCTTGCTCCCCCACAGCACTGCCTCCCTCCCACCTCCCAAAAAGGATATCGGGGAACTGGAGAAAGTGCAGAGAAGGGCAACCAAACTGATAAGAGGGATGGAGGAGCTCAGCTATGAGGAAAGATTAGAGAAACTGAATTTATTCACTCTTGAGAAGAGGAGATTAGGGGGGAAATGATCACCATGTACAAATACATAAGGGGTCCATATAGTGAACTTGGTGTTGAGTTATTCACTTTATGGTCATCACAAAGGACAAGGGGGCACTCTTTACGTCTAGAGAAAAAGAGATTTCACCTCCAAAGACAGAAAGGTTTCTTCACAGTAAGAGCTGTGAAAATGTGGAATAGACCCCCTGCAGAGGTGGTTCTGGCCAGCTCAGTAGATTGCTTTAAGAAAGTCCTGGATTCTTTCCTAAATGTACATAATATAACTGGGTACTGACATTTATAGGTAAAGTTGATCCGGGGAAAATCCGATTGCTTCTCGGGGGATCAGGAAGGAATCTTTTCCCCTGCTGTAGCAAATTGGATCATGCGCTGCTGGGGTTTTTCGCCTTCCTCTGTATCAACTGTGGGTATAGAATTGGGTATATGGGATTGTATGATATTATATATATATATATATTTTTTTTTTATGGTTGAACTGGATGGACTTGTGTCTTTTTTCAACCTGACTAACTATGTAACTATGTAACCTCCCCCCGGCTGTTGCCAGGGGGAGAGCGGGGCAGGAGCCAGTAAATGTGTTATTTAATGGCCCCCCTCCTTATTTTAATGAATAGAGTCAGTGGTAGATACCGATCACTGACACTTTTTTTTTTATTTAGTCATAGCTGGTGCATAGTAGACTGTTTACTCAGTTTATGAAGAAAAACGGAAAGCTGTACTGAGCTATTCCTGCTCATTCATTCTGTGCAGCTGAGGCTGCAGAGAAAGGGACTGATAAATCTGTCCTCAGTCCCTTTCTCTGTTTTAAAAGTGAGACATCAGGGGTCTGTTTAGACCCCTAATATTTCACCAAAGCCCCCCCCCCCCCCAAACGGCATCCTAAAAAATATGTAAACAAAATAAATAAAATTGTAAAAACCAGAGTAACTTACCGGTAACTCTGTTTCTGGGAGTCGTCCAGGACAGCACTAGAGACAAAGGCTCCACCTCCGGAGGCAGGAAAAACAAGGATTAAATCCATAAAGGGCGGCTCCCGTCCCTCTTTCATAAAGTTTTTATTGATTGAACATAAAATCGAAAACAAACAATGTAACAATGACATAGTCTCTTGGATGTAATAATAGTACATTGGCAATGTAATACATTTTACTTTAGGACATTACTATTGACATATCAATAATATGTTGTCAGGTGGAACAGAAATTAAATAAAAGGATTATGCGCATGTTTTGCATAGAAATAGACATACATTTTTCAATGATTTAATTATATGCAGTGATGTAAATAACTGAGTTAGAATAAACGGAGTTACGTAACGCAGTTACTTTAGAGGGTAACGAGTAATCTAACTGATTACTCTTTCCCTCATGGTAACGCAGTTACCATTACTTGGGCGGCGTTACCCCAATTACATCTACCGCCACTAGATGGCAGTAGTGTAATTCCTCCTCTCCTCTATGACCGGGTCTCTCTCATGTCAAGGCACTGACGGCAGTCACGCTGCTCCCCGCGGCCCCTCCTCTCTTCTCGTCCATCCCCATTTGCTTGTGACATCATCTGGGATGGACGAGAAGAGAGGAGGGGCCGCCGGGGAGTAGCGTGACTGCCGTCAGTGCCGTGACATGAGAGAGAACTTATTACACACGCTTCTGTGCTACTCTGTGCTACTCTGTATAGCTGGTAAACATGTGCTATGTGCCCTGCCCTGATGTGCTATGTGCCCCATGCCCTGATGTGCTATGTGCTATCATGTGCCCTGATGTGCTATGTGCCCTGATGTGCTGTGCGCCCTGATGTGCTATGTGCCCCATGCCCTGATGTGCTATGTGCCCCATGCCCTGATGTGCCCCATGCCCTGATGTGCTATGTGCCCTGATGTGCTATGTGCCCCATGCCCTGATGTGCTATGTGCCCTGATGTGCTATGTGCCCTGATGTGCTATGTGCCCCGTGCCCTGATGTGCTATGTGCCCCGTGCCCTGATGTGCTATGTGCCCTGATGTGCTATGTGCCCCGAAGTGCTATGCATAGGCGTGCGCAGCCTATTGCATTAGGGTGTGCACCTCAAACCAAAGTTCAAACACAGATGCGTCTGTGTGTATATTATATATAGAAATAAATATGCACTTTTTTTGCTGACAAACCAGGGTTCATATCGATTTGAATTGTGTGTGTGTATATATATATATATATATATATATATATATATATATATATATAGAGAGAGGGAGAGAGGAAGGGGGAGAGAGAGGAAGGGGGAGAGGGAGGGAAGGGGGAGAGGGAGGGAAGGGGGAGAGAGGGGGGAGAGGGGGAGAGAAGGGGGAAGGGGAAGAGAGAGAGGAGAGAGAGAAGGGGGAGAGAGAGAGAGGGAGAGAGGGGAGAGAGAGAGAAGGGAGAGAATGGGAGAGAGAGAGAGAGAGAAGGGAGAGAAGGGGAGAGAGAGAGAAGGGAGAGAAGGGGAGAGAGAGAGAAGGGAGAGAAGGGGAGAGAGAGAGAGAAGGGAGAGAAGGGGCGAGAGAGAGAGAAGGGAGAGAAGGGGCGAGAGAGAGAGAGAAGGGAGAGGGGGAGAGGGAGAGAAGGGGAGAGGGAGAGAAGGGGAGAGAGAGAGAGGGAGAGGGGGAGAGGGAGAGAAGGGGGAAGGGGAAGAGAGAGAGAAGGGGGAAGGGGAAGAGAGAGAGAGAAGGGGGAAGCGGAAGAGAGAGAGAGGGGAGAGAGAGAGAGAAGGGAGAGAGAGGGGAGGAGAGAGAGAGGGGGGAGAGAGAGGGGGGAGAGAGGGGAGAGAGAGAGGGGGGAGAGAGAGAGGGAGAGAGAGGGGAGAGAGGGAGAAGGGGGAGGAAGGGGGAGAGAGGGAGGGGGAGAGGGAGAGAGGGGGAGAGAGGGAGGGGAGAGAGGGAGGGGGGAGAGGGAGAGAAAGGGGGAGAGGGAGAGAGAGGGGGAGAGAGAGAGGGAGGAGAGAGAGGGGAGAGAGAGAGGGGGAGAGGAGAGAGAGAGAAAGAGGGGGAGGGGGGAGAGAGAGAGGGGGGAGAGAGGGAAGAGAGAGAGGGGAGAGAGAGAGGGGGGGGAGAGAGAGGGAGAGAGAGGGGAGAGAGGGAGAAGGGGGAGGGAGGAGAGGGAGAGAGGGGGAGAGGGAGAGAGAGGGAGAGAAGGAGGGGAGAGAGGGAGGGGAGAGAGGGAGGAGAGAGAGAGAGGGGGGAGAGGAGAGAGAGAAAGAGGGGGGAGAGAGAGAGAAGGGGAGAGAGAGAGAAGGAGGAGAGAGGGAGAGGGGGAGAGGGAGAGAAGGGGAGAGAGAGAGGAGAGGGAGAGAAGGGAGAGAAGGGGAGAGGGGGAGAGGGAGAGAAGGGGAGAGAGAGAGGGAGAGGGGGGAAGGGGGAGAGAGAGGGAGAGGGGGGAAGGGGGAGAGAGAGAGAAGAGGGTGGAGCAAAAGAGGAGAGAGAGAGTGGAGGGGGGGAAGGAGGAAGTGAGAAGGGGAGACAGAATGGAGAGATGGGGGTAGGAGGAGGGGGGGCAGTGCAAAAGGTGGCGGCGGGAGACAGGGGTTTTATTCTGTGTGCAAAAGTTTCACTTACCAATTATGCCTTCCTGCTCTCAGGCTGGTTCCCCTTTAGGTGGCTTATGCACGTATAGCAGCCATTGTTTCATATCTCCCGCCCAGCTTCTCACATAACCCCAATCACAGCTCATTGCAGGCATTACATGCAGGGGGTTGGAATGTGGGCGGGCTTGGGCGGACACAAATGGGAGGTGAAGTGTGACATTGGACAGTTAGTGAAGTGAGGGAGGGGCTGGGAGAACGGACAGGACCAATCGGACACTGAGCACTTGCAAATCCAATTCGACTCCCGAGCAAGGTGGCTCTCCAAGTCAGGCAGAGTCCCATTATCTGCCCTTGGTTATCACTGCGAGGCAGAGCACTGTCTCTCACTGCAGTGCACACCTCGATCTAGCAGGCAGCAGCCACTGATCCGCTAGTCCGCTGCTTCAAAGGGGGAGAGAGAGGACGGAGGGGGGGGCGGAGTGCAGATGTAGATCACTCCGCCGCCAGCTTATGGGACCTGCAGCCGGAACTATAGAAGCTGCATCGGAAAATGCGGCTGGATTACTCCGCGGATGTGGTCCCTAGTTCCCTGCTCAATCACCCCCCACTCGCAGCACAGCTGTTTTTGCCGGCCGGACCCGACCCCAGTGGGACATACATGTTGCAGGCAGTCAGCACTAGCAAAAGGTGTTAAAGCAAAGACAGAGCACAGGGATGATTAGGGTGTGCCTGGGCACACCCGGCACACCCCGTGGGCACGCCTATGGTGCTATGTGTTCCGATGTGCTATGTGTCCCGATGTGCTATGTGCCCCGATGTGCTATGTGCCCTATGTCCTGATGTGCCCTCATGTGCTGTGTGCCCCATGCCCTGATTTGCCCTGATGTGCTATGTGCCCCATGCCCTGATGTGCTATGTGCCCCATGCCCTGATGTGCTATGTGCCCTAATGTGCTATGTGCCCCATGCCCTGATGTGCTATGTGCCCTGATGTGCTATGTGCCCCATACCCTGATGTGCTATGTGCCCTCAAAAAAAAAGTCAGTTACTTTGTTGAGTAACTAATTACTTTTTCAATGTAGTAACAGAGTTACTAACGCAATTACTTTTTGGGAGAAGTAATTTGTAACTGTAACTAATTACTTTTTTTAAAGTAAGATGACCAACACTGATTATATGATATAAAAGTAGTATTATGAGTATGGGGGAGAGAAGGGGAAGGGAAAGAAAAAAAAAAGAGAAAAAAAAGAAAACTAAGGGGGGGGGGGGGGGGTTGGTAAGTGCACTGAGGTGGGAGTAATGAAGTATAAACCAATGAATCCTTTTCATGAACTTCTGTATAATAGATAAGCTATTATATATTGAGTGCTTTATAGGCTGGGGTGGTTTTAAACTCTAACCAGTTGTACCATATCAATGTAAATTTTGTTATTTTTTCCTGTGCTATGCTAATAATTTCTTCTATTTTTTTTTAATGTTATTTATTCGACGAAAACGCTCCTTTTTTGTTGCAGTAATATTCGACCTCCACTGGCAGGGAACGCAATGTCTTGCTGCATTTATCATGAACATTGCCAGTGACTTTAGATACTGTTTTTAAGGCCCCTTTCACACTGAGGAGTTTTTCAGGCGTTTTGCGCTAAAAATAGCGCATAAATAACGCCTGAAAAAATCCTGCCCCAATATGCTCAATGTGAAAGCCTGAGGGCTTTCACACTAAGGCGATGCACTGGCGGGAGGAGAAAAAATCTCCTGCAAGCCGCATCTTTGGAGCGGTGAAAGAGCGATGTGTATACCGCTCCTTTCCATTGAAATCAATGGGACACCGCGGTAATACCGCCCGCAAACCGCGGCTGTAGCCGTGGTTTGCGGGCGGTATTAACCCTTTTTTGGCCGCTAGCGGGGGTTAAAACCGCACCGCTAGCGGCCGAATATCGAGGTAAATACGACGGTATAGTGGCGCTAAAAATCGTGCCGCTATACCGCCACCGCACCTGCCCGCCCCAGTGTGAAAGGGGCCTTAGGGATCGAGTTGTGGTGCAATAAATACTGTGCTGGGTCAAGTCTAAGGTTTTCTGAGGTAATTGAAATAATAGTTTCGTATAGCATTTTCCAGAAAGTCTGGGTCATTGGGTAGGACCACCATATATGTATCATCGAGCCTTCTTCATGTTTGCATCTCCAGCATTTATTGGATATTTGAGGTGAAAATTTATGAAGCAGGGTGGGAGTTCTGTACCATCTTGTAATAATTTTGAAACCACACTCTTGGGTGGCTACATTACTTCAGAGAGCCTTTGTGTGCATGCATATACCGGTAGATTGTCTCCCAACCTGTTTGTGATAAGGTTATGTCTAGATCCTTTTCCCATGTTTGACATGACGTATTGGAGGAGTCTGTTTTACCTTGAAATAGTGAATTGTATAAGGTGGAGATGATATGTCTTTGTGGGGTTTTCTTTAAGCATAAATCTTCTAGGGTCTTAGGGGGTCTTGACCAAGAATGGGCAGTTTCACTTGCGGTCAAAAAATGTTTGATTTGCATGTAATTCCAATGTGTGACTGTATTTGGGCTGATTTCTTTGTTTAGTTCATCTCTAGAGAGAAGTGATCCTGTTTTAAAGAAGTGTTTGGTCAGTATATCTTTATGTGGCCAGATAGTTGTAAGGAAGTTTTGTTCTGTTTCTGGGATGAAGTCCGGATTGTTCCTTAGTGGGGTGAGTGGACCAAACCATGGTGAGGGGTTATTGGGTTTAAAAGTACTTAGAAAGATCTCTAGAGTAGGACCAATGAGAGGGAGGGATTTGGCAACTAATGGGTGGTGTTTTGGGTGTATCCAAGGAAGGGATCGCACAGGTTGGGAGAGTTGTGTGTGTTCCAAGGAAACCCAGTCTTTGACTGCATGATGAATGTTCCAATCCACTATTCTAGCTAGTAGGGCTGCCTGGTGGTATTGCCCGCAGATCAGGGAGCGCTATTCCTCCTTTATTTTTAGGTAGGTTTAGTCTAGAAATGTTGATTATGGGGGGTTTACTTCTCCAGATAAAAGATGAGCATGCTTGACGAAAGGAGTTAACCTCCTTAGCGGTAATCCAGAGTCAGGCTCGGGGTGAGTTTTTCATGCTAAGAGCGGTAACCCCGAGCCAGACTCGGGATTGCATTGCAGGATACGGGGTAGTTACTTACCTTGTTCCCTGGATCCTGCGATGTCCTCCCGCAGTGTGTGCGAGCTGTCTCCTCGCTCGATCCACACTGCCGAGTGCCGAGCTCCGTTCCCTGCGACGTTGCGGCGTACGGGGACGGAGTTCGGCGCCAAATTCAAAAAGTGAAACACACAATACACATACAGTATACTGTAATCTTACAGATTACAGTACTGTATCAAATAATTACACACCCGCTTTGTCCCTAGTGGTCTGTCCAGTGTCCTGCATGCACTTTTATATTATAAAAACTGTTCTTTCTGCCTGGAAACTTGAGAATGTCCATAGCAACCAAAAAGTGTCCCTTTATGTCAAAAGTGGGTTTAGACCGGCTAGAAAACAGCAATAATAAATTAGAATCACTCGCAGAATTGAGCGATAGCGATTTGTGGGGAAATTCGTCATTAAACACTAAATCTAATGACAGCGACAATTCTGCAACTGAGCAAATTTCAGTGTTTTTGATTTGATTACATTATTGAATAATTTTTATTATAATTACATTATTATTTGTTATAATTATTTATAGTTATTTATTATATTATAATTTATGATTTTGTGTTTCAAACTTTATCATACCCGAGATGTCTACTAGACTCTTGTTTGGTCAGGTTTAAGTAAGTAATTACTAGGAATTGCAGGCCTATAATACATAATACCAAATTTCCATGCAAAATAATTGTACTCCTTTTGGTACATAATTCCAGACAGAATCATACCGCCAGGGAGGTTAAAGAAAGATAAAGGTAATCTAATGGGGATTGTTTGCATGACATAAAGAAAACGGGGTAGGATTGTCATCTTGATTAATGAGGCTCTACAAAACCATGAAACATTTAATGAGTTCCATCTCTTTAGATCATCCTTTGATTCTTTTAGGATTGGTGTGTAATTGAGTTTGAATAGATCATTCAAATTAGTAGGGATTTCTATTTCTAGATACGTTATGGATTGATTGGCCCATGAGAAGGGAAAGTTTTTCTTGCAAAGTTCTATTGAACATGGGGGTAGTGTGATGTTGATGGCGTTGGATTTTGCATGGTTAATTTTTAAGTTTGATATTAATTGGAATTGCTCTAGGTCTTGGAAACCTTCCACAGTCTTTTATCCGAGAACTTTCCCGGAACGGCTTCTGAAACAAAAACCCTCTCGTCCAAGGATATAACAGCATATAGGGAGGGAATCCCTGCTGTCCTGGATAACTCCCAGAAACAGAGTTACCAGTAAGTCTAACTCTTGTTTTCTCTAGTCGTCTGTCCAGGACAGCACTAGAGGATCAACGATTAGGGGGGGGGGGCAGGGGAATTACCCCCTTCGAGGACCTTTTGCTCAAACGCTTGGTCTTGCGCTGAGATAAGGTCCAGTCTATAATGCTTCATGAATGTCGAGTAGCTTGACCATGTCGCTGCTTGGCAAATTTGTTCTGGCGTCGCTCCAGCTCGGGCTGCTCAAGAAGCAGACATCGCCCGTGTGGAGTGAGCCATGGGGGGAAAAGGGCATTCCTTATTTAGGATCTTGTAAGCTTCCACAACAGCTTGTTTGATCCACCGGGCGATTGTGCCTTTCGAAGCTTGGAACCTCAATTATTTCCCAGAATGTAAAATAGGGCATTGGATTTTCTAATGCATTCAGACAATTCCAAATAACGTAAGACAGGCCCTCACGTCCAGTTGGTGGAATTCTGCTTCTTATGGATTTGTTGGAGACGCACATAAAGAAGGCAAAACAATCTCCTGAGTCCTGTGGAATTTAGACACCACCTTAGGCAAGAACCCAGGGTCTGTACGCAATACCAGTCTGTTTTCAAAAATTTGCAGGAATGGCTCTTAAATAGAAAGTGCCTGCAGCTCGCTAATGCACCTGGCTGTGGAGATTGCCACTAAAAAGACAGCTTTGAGCACGGCCCACTTTAAAGACAGCTCTTCCTCTTGCGAACGTTTTATCCAACCTTGCAATACTATCGACAAATTCCACTTTGGCAGAATTTTGAACGGAATGGGCCTAATCCTGGCTAACCCCTTAAAGAACCTGCTGACTAGCAGGTCTAACGGCAGGGGTTGCTCCAAAAAAAACAAACAGACAAGGCCGATACCTGAACTTTCAATGTACTAATGGCCAATCCTTGGTCCACGCCATCTTGTAAAAACTCCAAGACAGCTGGAATACCTGCAGACACCTTCTTGGTGTCTAACCATGAACAGAAAACTTTCCAAAATTTAACATAAATTGGTTAGGTTACCTTCTTTCAACTGGAAAGAATTGTATTTACCACCCTGTCTGAGAGCCCCTTAGACTTCAGGAGGCTCTCCTCAGACACCAAGCTGACAATTTCAGGCTCTGTATTTTTGGCAACAGGACTGGGCCCTGAGACATCAAATCCTCCCTCTCGGGCAGCATGAGGGGAGGCTCTCCTGCCAGGCGTAGCAGTGTGGAGAACCAGGGCCTCTTCGGCCAATATGGGACCACTAGGATCATTGTGGTGCGCTTCTGAACAAACTTTCTCAGGACCAGGGGAATAAGTTTGAATGGGAGAAAGGCGTAGCATAGGTGAAACGCCCACTTTTGGGCCAAGGGGTCTATCCCCTTGGCCCCCACTTCTCTTTCCAACGAGAAGTACAGTACACTGGAACCTTGGCATTTGACTTGTTGGCAAACAAATTCACCTCTGGAAGGCCCCATTTCTCTGTCACTAGCTGGAAGACTTCCCTGTTCAGTGACCATTCTGATTCGCATACTTGGTGTTGGCTCAGAAATTCCGCCAGATGATTGTCCAGTCCCTTGGACTGCAGATATTGACCTCATGTTCCTCTCGGCCCAAGAAAAGATGACGCTCGCAACCCCGATTAAGGACAGACACGTGTTCCCCCTTGTTTGTTTATATAAGGGACTGCTACCACACTTTTGGTAGCAGAAAAACAACAAACACTCCTGCGCACGAGATGACCGTCAAGCATTCAATAGTTTAGAACGATGACACTGGCTTTGCTGCCCTTCATGGATAGGGGTATCCTGGTGGCAAACAAGAAGAGAAAAAACAAGGGCGCACCAGCCTAGTGTAATATGGTAAGGGTATTTTATTTAAATAAAAACAGCGAAAAGGTACTCACAAAGGTAGTACAGTTAGTTCGCAATGTACAGATGGTACCATCGAGGGCTGCAACATGTAGAACCCAGACCACTCTCCGACCAGTCATGAAGGACGTGATGGGACACACTACCGGCAGACGCGTTTCGAAGCTCACAGCTTCTTCATCAGAGCCAGATGTACCATCTGTACATTGCGAACTAACTGTACTACCTTTGTGAGTACCTTTTCGTTGTTTTTATTTAAATAAAATACCCTAACGATATTACACTAGGCTGGTGCGCCCTTGTATTTTCTCTTCTCGACTGCTACCACACTGTTCGAGAGGACTTGTACGTGGTGACTCTTCAGCTCTTTGGCGAATGCCCTTAGTGTCTCCCAGATTGCTTGTAACACCCTTCAGTTGGCTGATCGTTGGGACTGCATTTTTTCCAAGCACCCTTGGGCTACTCTTAACTCTCAGTGGGCCTCCCAGCCCCAGGCACTGGCATCCCTGGTGATACGGACGGACACTGGACGAGACCATTGTAGACCCTGCACAAGTTTCTCTTTGTCCCTCCATGACAGAGACCTCTTGGTCTTCGGAGACAGGCAGAAGGTCACGTTCAGCGATTCCTGTGTCCCATCCCAGCTGTTCAGGATATTGGCCTGGAGACACCTGAAATGGGCCCTTACCCACGGTACTGCTGGGATTGTTGCTGCCAGGAGACCTAGACCCGACATGGCTGAACGAATGGATACGGCCAGATTGTTCTGAAGAAAGGCTACTGTCGCCTTTACCTTTTCTACGTTTTCCTCTGTGAGATAGATCTTCTGCATCACCGAGTTCACCAAGAACCCTAAGTACTGCAAAGCCTGCACCGGGGTTAGATTTGATTTTTCGCTGTTTATCAACCACCCCAAATCTTCCAGAAAGGAAATGGCCACCCGCAGATCTCCTTGTAATTGGAGCGCGGAGGGTGCAAAAAATAAAAGGTCATCTAAGTATGGGATGACAGATTCCTTTTAGTCTCAGGGAGGCCAGTGCCTCCGCCAGGACTTTCGTAAAAATTCTGGGAGATGAATACAGGCCGAATGGCAGGGCCCTGAATTGGAGATGTCAGACCTTCTTTCCCCACTTGATTGCCACCCTCAAATACTTTTCAGATTCTTCGTGGATCAGGATGTGCAAATAAGCGTCCCTCAGATCGAGGGAAGCCATGAAGCAATCCGGGGGAAGAGTTGACTTCACCGTAAAGATTGTTTCCATCCAAAACTTCTGGTAGATCACCTATTTGTTCAGTGACTTCAAGTTCAATATTAGGCAGAATTTGCCCGACTGTTTCCGTACCATGAAAACATGTGAAAAGAAACCCTGGTTTATTTCTCACTGTGGTACTGGAATAATTTGGGACAACAAGGCTGTCGTTTTCTGAGGATCCCTGGGAGGGGTGGTTACGAACGTCCTTGCAGGCGGAGTGCCCTTGAACTGAATTCAGTAGCCTTCCCTGATTGTCCTGAGTGTAAATACAGTTGGCGTAGTCTTTTCCCACTGTGGGAGGAACTGCCCCAAAAACAGGATACCTTTCTGCTTCCCCCTTTCCCACTGTTTCTTAGTGGCTGACCCCTTAAGAGTCTGTCCCTGTGACCCCCCTTGTCTTTGGGGGAGAAAAAAAAACGTTTTGCTGTGGCCTTATTTTTAATAGGAAAAGCTTTATTTTTGTCGGCAGTTCGGTCTAGAACTTTCTCTAGATCTTGTCCGAACAAGAGGTCTCCCTCAAATGGGATGCCACAAAGCCTTACTTTGGAGGCCGGGTCCCCCGACCAGGATTTTACTAGGGCTGCAAGAAGATTTTACTAGGGCTGTGGCCTTTGCCGATAGCTTGACCGACTCTGCAGAAGCGTCTGCCATATAACCTGCTGCCTTGTGCAGCATGGGTAAGAAATCTAAAATTTCCTTCCGGGAGGTCCCACCTTCCAAATGGGCTTGCAGCTGGTCCAACCAGACTTTAAAATTACGAGCCACTACTGTTGTTGCCATTGCTGGTTTTAAATTTGTCACGACTACTTCCCATGACTGTTTCAGCAGTATCTCCATCCTTTTGTCAATGGGATCCCTAAGGACCCCCATGTCCTCAAATGCGAGGTCTGTTGATTTTACGCACTGTGAAAAGGCTGCATCCAATTTGGGCACTTTGTTCCATATACAAGCGGAATCCTCACTGAAGGATAATCTCTTCAGGTTTTTAGGAAAACACATTTCTCCGGCTCGACCCACTCCTTAATAGAGTCGGACAGTGCGCTGTGTACCGGATATACCCTGCCTTGGTCCTCTTTCAGGGTCTGGTACATCTGGTCATGTAGAGACAAAGAGGCCTGCCCTCCAATACCTAGTGTCTCGTAAATCACCCCTAATAAGGTGTCCACCTGCTCGAGCTAGAGCCTGTATCTAGATGACCTTGTCCCCTGGCTCTGAGTATCTTTGGATGACGCTGTTTCACTCAGCTCCTCCAAAGAATCTGATTCTCCCCCCTATCCCCCCCCCCCCCCAGATTCGTCACCCTCCACTGGGGCTGAAGCGGGGGGAATTTTGGTTGGTTGTTTTGGAGTTTCAAGGTTCGACAGCATTGTTTTTATAGCCTTCATTTATTTTTTAACGCCAGAAATCAATTCATTACATGCCCCCGTTGCCTCCTTGTATACTAATTTATCAATACAAGGTTTACAAAGCGCTTTGTTCCACCCTTCTTTGAATTTAGTTGTACAAGACAGACACCTCCCCCCCCCCCGCCACGACTTCTCTGGTTCTTTGGGCTGAGCCTCAAGCAAGAGAAGGAGAGAAGAAGAAGGGGACAAACAAAAAAGCGATGTAGCTGTCAGTTACCATGAACAATACGTGTCCATGTGCACCCCCACCAGCCGTTACCAGATTCGCAAGACTCTAGCCCGGATCTGGCAACACCCAAAAAAAAGGGGGGGAAAAATGGAGAGTGACCTGCACAGAGTCCAACTCCACACCCCCCCTCCCCCCCTCAGCCCTGTAGGCCAAACCACCCCTGTGTCTGCCTACCTGAGCTGGGCCGGCACCACTGCCGCTCTGCTCTCCTGGGTCCACGTCCTCCTGAAGCATTGCGCCGCTGCGCGTGTCGTGGATTCAGGATGGTCAGCGGCTGTGGCTGGTGTTTTAAATTAACCGTCATGGATCCGACGTCCACGCTCCTCCCGAGACCCAGAAAATGAAGTGATGCGCCGGAAGTGCCCGCCCTCCTCCATGCGTTCCAAAGGCCAGAATTCGAGGCCTACACCTGCCCCCCACCGTACTCACGCCAGATCAGTATCCGGCCAAGTGAGGGAACATTCCCCTTGCTGCAAATACCATGCGGGGAGCGTCTAGCCCTCACACGCTGATGTGGAGGAAAAACGCCGGTCTCAGCCTGCCTTCTGCCTAACCGGGGGACCTATGATCTGCCATACCCAAAGATACTTTGCAGACCTCCCCCCCCCCTCCCTAGGCAGTCCTAGGTCCTGGGGGGAAGACAAGAGGTCCATCCAGCCTCCAGGAAACAAAAAGACCGGGGAAGAGGGACGGGAGCCGCCCTTTATGGATTTAATCTTTGTATTTCCTGCCTCCAGAGGTGGAACCTTTCTCTCTAGTGCTGTCCTGGACAGAGGACTAGAGAAAAAATAATTAAATGGTAATAAATTATAAAAAATGTAAACAAGATTAAAAACTACTGACACCAGTGGTAGAACTACCAGGGTTAAACTTGCGACTGGGCTCTAGCATTCTGCCACCGTTGGGGGTACCCCAAGATGGCAGGAAGGTGGCCTGCTTCAGGACAGTAATAAAGGGTCCCACGGTGGGAGTAAAGGGGGGGCCCTTCATAATTTCTTGCACCAGGGCCCTGTAGGTTCTCGTTACGCCTCTGCCTTAAACCACACCCAATGTTTTCCTTTAAAGAATAATATGACAATAACTGATCCTCACTGGAATTTATTTGCGACATTCTTTTGCTTGCTGCCATGAAAGTCGCCTCTAAAAGTTCTGTAACCTGGTGAAAGTTGGGAGGCTCAGATATTCCAAGTCATTAGCGGCACAGTCTCCTAATTAGGCTATTTGGTATAATATACTGCTCTAGAGCAGATAGCGGGCCGCGGCTTGAGCCTTTAATAGAGCCAGACATCTGATCAATTTAATGCATCAAGCTTCATTGCGAATTCATGACGTCTCTGGCCCCAGGCTTCCCTCTTCCTCTCACATACATGCTCTGTGGTGTCTCAGCACCGATATGTACAGAGACCAATTACTGCGTAATGGCTGAAATTAGTCACGTTCCCCGGCTCGACGCCAAGGAGTAAAAATAAAATAAAGATCCGGCGTTTTATCTTCTTTAATGGAGTTCAGATGGTTTTCCACATGAGACAAAGATGATCAAACAGAGATGTCTTCGCTGACAGGCCGAGTTTCAGGACAGAGCGGGAGAGACGAGGAATGAGACAGACAGATAGCACAAAATGCCAGAGCACTTTTATCTGTTCCGCGCCAGTGACTGGGTGGGTTCCCATCATCATCGCCGCTATTTGTACAACTTGCACACAACCCGCGGTCACAGATGGAAGTGGAAGAGAACATTTTCTTAAATTTTTTTAAATTTTATTTTAAATGTTTAACCACTTCCCGCCCGGCCTATAGCCGAATGACTGCCTAACGGTGGTTCAGTTATCCTGACTGGGCGTCATATGACGTCCAGCAGGGTAACAGCCGCCGCGCGCCAGTGGGAGCGCGCATCGCGCCGATCGGTGGTGCGGCGTGTCAGTCTGACACATTGCTACACCGATCTCGGTAAAGAGCCTCTGATTGGGGCTCTTTACCACGTGATCAGCTATGTCCAATCACGGCTGATCATGATGTAAACAGGAAAAGCCGTTGGTCGGCTTTTCCTCACTTGCATCTGACAGACACGAGTAGAGGAGAGCCGATTGCTTGCTCTCCTGACAGGGGGGGTCTGTGCTGATTGTTTATCAGCGCAGCCCACCCTAGGATGCCTGCCCAGGACTACCAGAATGCCGCCAGGATCACCAGGGATGGCCACCCACACTGGTCCACCAGGTATGCCACCCTAGACCACCAGGGATATGCCAATCAGTGCCCAGGCAGCTGCCAATCAATGCCCAGGCAGCTGCCAATCAATGCCCATCCACAATGCCTGCCAGTGCCACCAGGGATACCTATCAGTGCCATCTCTCAGTGCCGCATATCAGTGCCTATCAGTGCAATGTATCAGTGCCCATCAGTGCCGCTTATCAGTGCCACCCATAAGTACCCATCAGTGCAGCCTTTGTGTCCATCAGTGTTGCCCATCAGTGCCTACCAGTGCCACCCATGAGTGCCCATCAGTGCTGCCTATCAATGCCCATCAGTGCTGCATATCAGTGCCACCCATCATTGCCCATCGTCAGTGCCCATCAGTGCCACCTCATTGGTGCCACCTCCTCGGTGCCACCTTATCAGTGCCCGTCAGTGCCGCCTTATCAGTGCCCATCAGTTAAGGAGAAAACATACTTATTTACAAAATTATATAACAGAAACAAAAGAAAAACGTTTTTTTTCAAATTTTTCAGTCTTTTTTTATTCGTTTAGCAAAAAATAAAAACTCACACTAATGCACGGGAACCCGCGATCTGGGACAGTAGCCAGCAGTGCCAGTACCAGCCAGCAGTACCAGTATCAATACCATCCACCAGTACCAGTCACCAGTACCAGTCACCAGTACCAGCCACCAGTACCTGTCACCAGTACCAGCCATCAGTGCCAGCCACCAGCACCAATCATCAGTACCAGTACCAGCCAGCAGTACCCACCAGCAGTACCAGTAGCAGCCAGCAGTACCCACCAGCAGTACCAGCCAGCAGTACCCACCAGCAGTACCAGTACCAGCCAGCAGTACCGGTCAGCAGTACCAGTACCACCAAAAGAAACCTCTTTTTGTGGGAACAAAATGATAAAAATTCTGTTTGGATACAGTGTAGCATGACCGCGCAATTGTCATTCAAAGTGCGACAGTGCCGAAAGCTGAAAATTGGCATGGGCAGGAAGGGGGTGTAAGTTCCCAGTATTGAAGTGGTTAATAGTGTACCTATTCATTTTTTACATTCTGTAAACATTTAAGTTTATGTTTATTGCTCCATATGTACCAACAGTCACCAGCACATGGCGCTCACCATCAGAAAAGCTGGCCTGAGAATGGTGTAGCACCCTCTAGCTCAGTGTGCTAGGTTTACATTTTTTTTGTAAGCTGTAGTGTGGGTAAATTTTAGCCTGGCCGGGTTGGGTTGAATCTGGGTCAAAAATGAGTGACAGGGAGGCTGGATGACTCATTAAGCAGCACCTCTGGTACCTCCCCGTACTTGCTGAAACCTTGGAGAAGCTTCTAGGAGAATGGGTGGGCGTTTAGCTGCTTGGAGTACTAAGGAGGGCCCAAGCCAATCCCCAACAAGTGGGCTGCCAGGGGGCAGGCACCTCTTAAATACTCTAGGGCAGGGGTGCCCAACCTTTAGAGGAGCGAGGGCCAATAAAGGGACTTGGTAACCGGTCACAATGAGCATAGCGGGCGGATGGCAGGTCTGTGTCCACTCTGCATATGTAGAGCAGACACAGACGCAGCCCGCTCTACCCTAAGGGCCCTCCAATCCGCCCAGACAGAAGGGGACAGATCCCCTTCTGTTTTTTTAAGGAGATCGGATTGCAGATAGGCGGGTGTAAGCAGACATGAGTCTGTTTACATCTGCCGCTCTATAGAGGTGAATGGAGGGTCCGATCGATTGAGTCCAACTGAAAAACAGGCAGGCGGACCCGATCGGACCGATTGTGTGAAAGGGGCCTAAGGCTGCTTTCACACTGATGCACAGCGGTTTACCTGCTCATCAACTGACCTCGATCTTCACTTCTTTCTCAGGATTCCTGCAGCTGGTTGCTGCTGTCCCCCAGGTGGTTATGGCTGGTGGCTGCTGCTGGCTGTCCTACAGGGCTGGTACCGCTGGCTGGTACTGCTGGTGGGTACTAGTACTGCTGGCGGGTACTGGTACTGCTGGCGGTTACTGCTGGCTGGTACTGGTACTGCTGGCGAGTACTGGTACTGATGATTGGTACTGGTGGCTGGTACTGGTGGCTGGTACTGGTGGCTGGTATTGATACTGGCACTGCTGGCTGCTGTCCCAGATCGCGGGTTCCCGTGCATTAGTGTGACAGAAGCATGCGGCTGCAGTAGAGAGCAGAGAGGATGCTTCCTGTCACAGGCGGAGTACATTTGGTATCACTCTGCCTGTGAAGGAGCCGGCGCTATACAGGAAGCATCGGCTCTGCTTCCTCTAGTGGCGGCTCCGTTCTTTGCACTGATACTCGGAGATGGCAGGTCGGGAACCCGCGATCTGGGCTTGCCGACCCGCCATCTCAGAGCAAGACGTGGCGGGCCACATCAGAAGGTCTGGCCCGTGGGCCAGCGGTTGGGCACCCCTGCTCTAGGGTCATGCCAGCAAGGGCAGTCGGGTGGAAGATGGAGATGGAGTGCTGAGATGGCTGTCGGTGGCCCTTGAGAGTGCCCCCTAGTCTAGGGGTTGGCCTGGGGCTTGGGTACTGGAGGGACCCTCTACAACACAAGGAGGGACTCCTTTCTTGGATGCACAGGAGCATGTGTGAGGACAGTCAGCACGTCCGAGAGGTCTCCAGGAGAAATCAGCCGGGTGGTCTGGTGAGTGTACAGTCAGGGATGACTGAGGGGAAGTTAGCCAGGTGGGCTAGTGAAAGGGGCAGCTGCAGCCAGGTGGGCTGGCAGTGCCCAAAGAGGTGGTGCTGGGATCAGTAGCCACAGGGATGGAAGTTGGACACAAAATTTTGCTACACAACCAAAGAGGCCGAGTCCCTGCCTGTAATTGGCTTTTGCTTCAAAATCTGACTGTTGCCTTTTTGTTGGATAAAGTATCAGAGCACCAGCCAGGATTTCTGCAAGCAAGTGTGCTGGAGGAAGCAGAGGAGTGTATACAGTGCCTTGAAAAAGTATTCATACCCCTTGAAATCTTCCACATTTTGTCATGTTACAACCAAAAATGTAAATGTATTTTATTGGGATTTTATGTGATAGACCAACACAAAAGTGTCACATAATTGTGAAGTGGAAGGAAAATGATAAATGGTTTTCAACATTTTTTTACAAATAAATATTTTAAAAGTGTGACGTGCATTTGTATTCAGCCCCCTTTACTCTGATACCCCCAACTAAAATCTAGTGGAACCAATTGCCTTCAGAAGTCACCTAATTAGTAAATAGAGTCCACCTGTGTGTAATTTATTCTCAGTATAAATACAGCTGTCCTGAAGCCCTCAGAGGTTTGTTAGAGAACCTTAGTGAACAAACAGCATCATGAAGGCCAAGAAACACACCAGACAGGTCAGGGATAAAGTTGTGGAGAAGTATAAAGCAGGGGTAGGTTATAAAAAAAATATCCCAAGCTTTGAACATCTCGCGGAGCTCTGTTCAATCCATCATCTGAAAATGGAAAGAGTATGGCACAACTGCAAACCTACCAAGACATGGCCGTCCACCTAAACTGACCGGGCCGGGCAAGGAGAGCATTCATCATTCATTAGCTGCACAGCCAAAATGGTCATTGCCATTGCATGAATCTGAGAGGAACAACCTAGAAGGATTTGCGCCCTCTTTTTTCTGCTTCCTGTGAGCCCCGACTTGCCGCTCCACTTCAAGGGCAGAATTTGGGTCACTCTTCAATAGGGATGAGCTTCGTGTTCGAGTCGAACATACGTTCGACTCGAACATTGGCTGTTCGATCGTTCGACGAAGATCGAACGATTTGGGCCGTTCGCGCCAAATTCGAGTGACGCGAACGGCCCACAATGCACTACGCCATCGCAGTGTCATCCAGGCGCTGTGATTGGCCAAGCATGCACTGTGACCCCGCATGCTTGGCCAATCACAGCGCCGGCAGCGAGGAGAGCAATGATTGGCCACAGGCAGGATGCCTGTGGCCAATTATTGCTGAGGGTGTTTAGTACACGCCCCACACTATAAAAGGCCGCCAGCACGGCGGCCTAGTGTAGTGTGTTCCGGAGCAGGGATAGAGTAGCATAGGCAGGGACAGTGACTGTTATTTCTTTCTTGCTTAACCTGGATTCCTTTAGTTTAGGGAAAGAGAAGGATAGGTAGGGAGAGTGTCAGTGTGTTTTGTGCTTCTGCTATAGTGTGCTTAAAAAAAACATTTATTCTAGGGACAGAAAACTCTAGGTAGGGACAGTGTCAGTTTCTTTCACTCTGCAAGTCCTTGTTTCCAGGGACCTGTAAGGACAGTGAGTTAATTGTCCTTGTGCTATATTGTGCTTAAAAAAAACATTTATTCTAGGGACAGAAAACTCTAGGTAGGGACAGTGTCAGTTTCTTTCACTCTGCAAGTCCTTGTTTCCAGGGACCTGTAAGGACAGTGAGTTAATTGTCCTTGTGCTATATTGTGATTAAAAAAAACATTTATTCTAGGGACAGAAAACTCTAGGTAGGGACAGTGTCAGTTTCTTTCACTCTGCAAGTCCTTGTTTCCAGGGACCTGTAAGGACAGTGAGTTAATTTTCCTTGTGCTATATTGTGATTAAAAAAAACATTTATTCTAGGGACAGAAAACTCTAGGTAGGGACAGTGTCAGTTTCTTTCACTCTGCAAGTCCTTGTTTCCAGGGACCTGTAAGGACAGTGAGTTAATTGTCCTTGTGCTATATTGTGCTTAAAAAAAACATTTATTCTAGGGACAGAAAACTCTAGGTAGGGACAGTGTCAGTTTCTTTCACTCTGCAAGTCCTTGTTTCCAGGGACCTGTAAGGACAGTGAGTTAATTGTCCTTGTGCTATATTGTGATTAAAAAAAACATTTATTCTAGGGACAGAAAACTCTAGGTAGGGACAGTGTCAGTTTCTTTCACTCTGCAAGTCCTTGTTTCCAGGGACCTGTAAGGACAGTGAGTTAATTTTCCTTGTGCTATATTGTGATTAAAAAAAACATTTATTCTAGGGACAGAAAACTCTAGGTAGGGACAGTGTCAGTTTCTTTCACTCTGCAAGTCCTTGTTTCCAGGGACCTGTAAGGACAGTGAGTTAATTGTCCTTGTGCTATATTGTGCTTAAAAAAAACATTTATTCTAGGGACAGAAAACTCTAGGTAGGGACAGTGTCAGTTTCTTTCACTCTGCAAGTCCTTGTTTCCAGGGACCTGTAAGGACAGTGAGTTAATTTTCCTTGTGCTATATTGTGATTAAAAAAAACATTTATTCTAGGGACAGAAAACTCTAGGTAGGGACAGTGTCAGTTTCTTTCACTCTGCAAGTCCTTGTTTCCAGGGACCTGTAAGGACAGTGAGTTAATTTTCCTTGTGCTATATTGTGATTAAAAAAAACATTTTTTCTAGGGACAGAAAACTGTAGGTAGGGAGAGTGTTTTTTTTCTTTCACTCTGCAAGTCCTTGTTTCCAGGGACCTGTAAGGACAGTGAGTTAATTGTCCTTGTGCTATATTGTGCTTAAAAAAAACATTTATTCTAGGGACAGAAAACTCTAGGTAGGGACAGTGTCAGTTTCTTTCACTCTGCAAGTCCTTGTTTCCAGGGACCTGTAAGGACAGTGAGTTAATTTTCCTTGTGCTATATTGTGATTAAAAAAAACATTTATTCTAGGGACAGAAAACTCTAGGTAGGGACAGTGTCAGTTTCTTTCACTCTGCAAGTCCTTGTTTCCAGGGACCTGTAAGGACAGTGAGTTAATTTTCCTTGTGCTATATTGTGATTAAAAAAAACATTTTTTCTAGGGACAGAAAACTGTAGGTAGGGAGAGTGTTTTTTTTCTTTCACTCTGCAAGTCCTTGTTTCCAGGGACCTGTAAGGACAGTGAGTTAATTTTCCTTGTGCTATATTGTGATTAAAAAAAACATTTTTTCTAGGGACAGAAAACTGTAGGTAGGGAGAGTGTTTTTTTTCTTTCACTCTGCAAGTCCTTGTTTCCAGGGACCTGTAAGGACAGTGAGTTAATTGTCCTTGTGCTATATTGTGCTTAAAAAAAACATTTATTCTAGGGACAGAAAACTCTAGGTAGGGACAGTGTCAGTTTCTTTCACTCTGCAAGTCCTTGTTTCCAGGGACCTGGAGAGACATTGAGTGAATTGTCCTTGTGCTATATTGTGATTAAAAAAAACATTTATTCTAGGGACAGAAAACTCTAGGTAGGGACAGTGTCAGTTTCTTTCACTCTGCAAGTCCTTGTTTCCAGGGACCTGTAAGGACAGTGAGTTAATTTTCCTTGTGCTATATTGTGATTAAAAAAAACATTTTTTCTAGGGACAGAAAACTGTAGGTAGGGAGAGTGTTTTTTTTCTTTCACTCTGCAAGTCCTTGTTTCCAGGGACCTGTAAGGACAGTGAGTTAATTTTCCTTGTGCTATATTGTGATTAAAAAAAACATTTATTCTAGGGACAGAAAACTCTAGGTAGGGACAGTGTCAGTTTCTTTCACTCTGCAAGTCCTTGTTTCCAGGGACCTGTAAGGACAGTGAGTTAATTTTCCTTGTGCTATATTGTGATTAAAAAAAACATTTTTTCTAGGGACAGAAAACTGTAGGTAGGGAGAGTGTTTTTTTTCTTTCACTCTGCAAGTCCTTGTTTCCAGGGACCTGTAAGGACAGTGAGTTAATTGTCCTTGTGCTATATTGTGATTAAAAAAAACATTTTTTCTAGGGACAGAAAACTCTAGGTAGGGAGAGTGTTTTTTTTCTTTCACTCTGCAAGTCCTTGTTTCCAGGGACCTGTAAGGACAGTGAGTTAATTTTCCTTGTGCTATATTGTGATTAAAAAAAACATTTTTTCTAGGGACAGAAAACTGTAGGTAGGGAGAGTGTTTTTTTTCTTTCACTCTGCAAGTCCTTGTTTCCAGGGACCTGTAAGGACAGTGAGTTAATTTTCCTTGTGCTATATTGTGATTAAAAAAAACATTTTTTCTAGGGACAGAAAACTGTAGGTAGGGAGAGTGTTTTTTTTCTTTCACTCTGCAAGTCCTTGTTTCCAGGGACCTGTAAGGACAGTGAGTTAATTGTCCTTGTGCTATATTGTGCTTAAAAAAAACATTTATTCTAGGGACAGAAAACTCTAGGTAGGGACAGTGTCAGTTTCTTTCACTCTGCAAGTCCTTGTTTCCAGGGACCTGGAGAGACATTGAGTGAATTGTCCTTGTGCTATATTGTGATTAAAAAAAACATTTATTCTAGGGACAGAAAACTCTAGGTAGGGACAGTGTCAGTTTCTTTCACTCTGCAAGTCCTTGTTTCCAGGGACCTGTAAGGACAGTGAGTTAATTTTCCTTGTGCTATATTGTGATTAAAAAAAACATTTTTTCTAGGGACAGAAAACTGTAGGTAGGGAGAGTGTTTTTTTTCTTTCACTCTGCAAGTCCTTGTTTCCAGGGACCTGTAAGGACAGTGAGTTAATTTTCCTTGTGCTATATTGTGATTAAAAAAAACATTTATTCTAGGGACAGAAAACTCTAGGTAGGGACAGTGTCAGTTTCTTTCACTCTGCAAGTCCTTGTTTCCAGGGACCTGTAAGGACAGTGAGTTAATTTTCCTTGTGCTATATTGTGATTAAAAAAAACATTTTTTCTAGGGACAGAAAACTGTAGGTAGGGAGAGTGTTTTTTTTCTTTCACTCTGCAAGTCCTTGTTTCCAGGGACCTGTAAGGACAGTGAGTTAATTGTCCTTGTGCTATATTGTGATTAAAAAAAACATTTTTTCTAGGGACAGAAAACTCTAGGTAGGGAGAGTTTTTTTTTTTTTTCACTCTGCAAGTCCTTGTTTCCAGGGACCTGTAAGGACAGTGAGTTAATTGTCCTTGTGCTATATTGTGCTTAAAAAAAACATTTATTCTAGGGACAGAAAACTCTAGGTAGGGACAGTGTCAGTTTCTTTCACTCTGCAAGTCCTTGTTTCCAGGGACCTGTAAGGACAGTGAGTTAATTTTCCTTGTGCTATATTGTGCTTAAAAAAAACATTTATTCTAGGGACAGAAAACTCTAGGTAGGGACAGTGTCAGTTTCTTTCACTCTGCAAGTCCTTGTTTCCAGGGACCTGGAGAGACATTGAGTGAATTGTCCTTGTGCTATATTGTGATTAAAAAAAACATTTATTCTAGGGATAGAAAACTCTAGGTAGGGACAGTGTCAGTTTCTTTCACTGTGAAAGTCCTTGTTTCAAGGGACAGAGAAGGACACCTGAAGGTAGCCCTTATTGCTTTTTTCCCATCTCCCTGCAGGCCATCTATTAGAATGTCTGGAAGGCAAACAAGGAGAGGCAGACAGTCAGGAGGCAATAAAAGAGGGCAAGCAGGCTCTGTGTCTGGGGGCAACAGTGCTGGTCGTGGACGCGGTGCATTGTCATCAGCACATGGCCATGGGACACGCTTGTCCTTCTTTTCGGCAGCTGGACATGTTGAGCCACATCATGCCGAAGACTTGGTAGAGTGGATGACCAAGCCCTCCTCCTCCTCCTCATCCTCTCTCACCCAGGCTCAGGGTACTGGAAAAGCAGCTGCCAAAGCGTCGTCTTCCCTGGTATCAATGTCAGACAAATCATCAGTCACTCCTTCCCTAGACCCACCATGTCCTCCTCCTGAGGAGTCCCCCGAACTGTTTCAGCACAGTGTTGGGTACATGCTCCAGGAGGATGCCCAGCGTTTCGAAGGGTCTGATGATGAAACCCAGCTAGAGGAAGGCAGTAGCGTGAGAGCAGACAGAGGGGATGCTCAAGAAGGACACCAATCTGGCAGTCATGTTCCAGCAGCTGCAGCATACTGCCAGATTGGCTCCAGTGATGAGGAGGGAGGGGATGATGAGGTCAATGACTCCACGTGGGTGCCTAATAGGAGAGAGGAGGAGGAGGAGGATGAGGAGGAGGCACATCTCCAACGAGGCAGGATGCCCTTTGGTGGCCAGCGTAAGGGCAGTACACCGACGGAATCACACCGCAGAGCTCCGCCTGTGCAGGGCGCTGCCTCTGCCCGTCATTCAAAAAGTTCTTTGGTGTGGGCCTTTTTTGAGGCTAGTGCATCAGATCGCACAGCTGCTGTTTGCAACATATGTCTCAAGCGTATATCGCGTGGCCAAAACATCAGCCGCTTGGGTACCACATGCCTGACCAGACATATGTTGACCTGCCATGCAGCTCGTTGGCAAGCCTACCTCAAAGACCCACACCAAAGAACAAAGCGGACCTCTCCTTGCACCGCATCAGCTGGGATCTCCAACCCCACTATAACTTCAGTCCTCTCTGAAACATGCACTGAGAGGAATGAAGGTGTAGAATTAGGTGTGTCACAGCCAAGTACTTGCGCCCACTCTGCTAGCAGTACACCGACGTCCGATTCTAGCAGGCAAATTTCCCTGCCCCAGCTGCTGGACCGTCGAAAGAAGTTCACTCCCAGCCATCCACATGCCCAGCGGTTGAATGCTAGCTTGGCTAAATTGCTAGCGCTTCAACTGCTGCCTTTTCAGTTGGTAGACTCGGCCCCCTTCCGTGAGTTTGTGCAATGTGCGGTTCCTCAGTGGCAGGTTCCCAAACGCCACTTTTTCTCACGGAAGGCTATTCCGGCTCTCTACCGGCATGTGGAAGGCAATGTCTTGGCCTCGCTGGACAGGGCGGTCAGCGGTAAGGTGCATATTACCGCTGACTCATGGTCCAGCAGGCATGGACAGGGACGTTACCTTTCTTTCACGGCCCATTGGGTCACTCTTTTGGCAGCTGGGAAGGATTCAGGACAAGGTGCAGTAGTGTTGGAGGTTGTCCCACCGCCACGCCTCCAAAATGCTACTACTGGTTGTGACACACCTCTCTCCTCCACCCCCTCCTCTTCTTCTTCCTCCATGGCCTCTTCCTGTGGTTTGTCCTATGAACCAGCGGTGCTCCGTAGCCGTTCACGGGGCTACGCAAGTACGCAGGCAAAAAGATGCCATGCCGTGCTTGCGCTGGTGTGTTTGGGGGACAGAAGCCACACTGGGGCAGAGGTCCTGTCTGCTCTGCAGGGCCAGGCCGAGAGGTGGTTGACGCCACGCCAGCTTAAGCCAGGAATGGTGGTTTGCGACAATGGCACCAACCTCCTCTCCGCCCTCCGACAGGGACAACTGACCCATGTGCCCTGTGTGGCTCACGTCCTTAACCTGGTGGTGCAGCGGTTCTTGGGCAGGTACCCGGGCTTACAGGATGTCCTGAGGCAGGCCAGGAAAGTCTGTGTGCATTTCCGCAGATCTTATAATGCCAGTGCTCGCCTGGCTGAGCTGCAAAAGGAGTTGAACCTGCCCAAGAACCGCCTTATATGTGACATGCCCACCAGGTGGAACTCAACGTTGGCCATGCTGCAGCGGCTGCACACGCAGCAGAGGGCCATCAATGAGTACCTGTGCGACTACGGCACCAGGACAGGGTCAGGGGAGCTTGGTTTTTTTTCTCCACGCCAGTGGGGCATGATCAGGGATGCATGCACTGTCCTGGCACCATTTGAGGAGGCCACGAGGATGGTGAGCAGTGACAGTGCATGCATCAGTGACACTGTACCTCTTGTCCACCTGTTGGAGCACACGCTGCGTGGAATAATGGACAGGGCACTTGAGGCAGAACAGAGGCAGGAAGAGGAGGACTTCCTTGCCTCTCAAGGCCCCCTTTACCCAGACAGTGTTCCTTCTGTCCCACCCATCGCACAGGAAGAGGAGGAGGAGGAGGAGGAGGAGGAGGAGGAGGATTGTGTCAGCATGGAGGTGGAGGCTGGCACTCAGCATCATCAGCAGCAGTCTTTTAGGGATGATTTACAGTCCCAAGAAACCAGTGGACTTGTACGTGGCTGGGAGGAGGTGGCTGCGGATCATGTCGTCCTTAGTGACCCAGAGGACTCCGGAGCGAATGCCTCAGCAAACCTACGCTGCATGGCCTCCCTGATCCTGCAAAGTCTGCGGAAGGATCCTCGTATTCTTCGGATCAAGGAGAGGGACCATTACTGGCTGGCCACTCTCCTTGATCCACGGTACAAGGGTAAGGTTGCGGACCTTATGTTACCGTCGCAGAGGGAGCAGAGGATGAGACAACTCCGGGAGGCCTTGCAGAAAGGTCTGTGCAACGCGTTCCCAGAGACTGGGAGGTTGCAAACTCCTGGTCCTGGACAACGAGTTGCTGAGGCTTCGGCCAGTCAAAGAAGGAGCGGTGGGGAAGGTGGCCGTCTGACCGATGCGTTCAGACAATTCTTTAGTCCGCAGCCCCAAAGTATGATCGGTTCCAGCAACCATCGCCAGCGTCTGATAAACATGGTGCAGGAATATCTAGGGGCAAGGTCAGACTTGGACACCTTCCCCACCGAAAATCCTCTGGCTTACTGGGTCTTGAGGATGGATCACTGGCCAGAGCTTGCACAGTATGCAATTGAGCTACTGGCCTGTCCTGCATCCAGCGTTCTTTGGGAACGCACATTCAGTGCTGCTGGAGGATTTGTCACGGATCACAGGGTGCGCCTGTCCACCGACTCGGTTGATCGACTGACTTTCATCAAGATGAACCAGTCTTGGATCACCACCAGCTACCACACACCTGATGCTGATATAACAGACTAATTGATTTTAAAATGTCACATCCCTTCAAGACTGATGCTGATGCTGAGTGCCTGTGCTGTTATGTTGACTGCCTATCCTCCTCCTCCGAGTCCTCAATGATACGATTGATGATGATAGCTTGGAAGATCATTTTTGTTTATGGGTGCCGCCACCAGTGCCTAACGCCCAATTTTTCAGCCCCTGTTTAACAGTGGCGTGTAATTACAATTTTTGAAGCAATACTTTGCAACAGGGCTCATTGCTGTGCTCCAAGTACAGTATCTGTGAGGAGTTGCAGTGTTGTGCCACCAGTGCCTAAGGCCCAATTTTTCAGCCCCTGTTTAACAGGGGCGTGTCATTACAATTTTTGAAGCAATACTTTGCAACAGGGCTCATTGCTGTGCTCCAAGTACAGTATCTGTGAAGGGTTGCAGTGTTGTGCCACCAGTGCCTAAGGCCCAATTTTTCAGCCCCTGTTCAACAGGGGCATGTAATTACAATTCTTGATCTAATAATTCACAGCAGGGCCCATTGCTGCACCCACCAAGAGTAACTGTCAGGGCTTACAGTGTTGTGGCACCAGCACCACCATCAAAGGCCCAATTTTTACTACCACTGTTCAACAATTATATGTAATTAAAATTCCTGATATAATAGTTGACAGCAGGGCGTTCCAGCACCAACCAAGAGTAACTGTGAGTGCTTACAGTGTTGTGCCAACACCAACAACTAAGGGGCCTATTTCTGCAGAGTATATACGGCAGGTCCCTACTTTCAAACATCCAACTTACAAACGACTCCTACTTGCAAACGCAAGAAGACAACAGGAAGTGAGAGGAAATCTACCACTAGGAAGGAAAATTCTCTCCTGTAAGAATAAATATGGGAGAAAGGTGTCTCCTCTGTACTGATGCTTTATCAGCAATCCTTGTTTCAAGAAAAACACCACATTTCAAAAACAGTTGTCATTAGGACGGAAAGTGAGGTGAAATGTTCTGAACAGGGGCACAGACAGCAAAACAAATGTTACAGGGGTGATAACCCTTACCTATGTTTTCCAAAAAGTTTAAAAATAGATTTTTGGTCTGGAGCTACACTTCAACAATGTACCTGTTCAAAATTACAAACAGATTCTACATAAGAACAAACCTACAGTCCCTGTCTTGTATGCACCGCCTGTATACGGCTGTTCAGAGTATATAGGGCCTTTTTTATTTTATGTGCGGGGTTCCCCTTAATATCCATACAAGACCCAAAGGGGCTGGTAATGGGCTGGGGTAGGGGGGGGGGTCATGGGGTAGCTATGCCATTTTTCTTAAAGATTTTCATCCATATTACCGGGACCAGACATTACATTAAAGCCGCAAGCAGTTTTAAATGGCTTTTTTTTCCTTTAGAAGTGTCATTTTGTGCAGGGACAGTTCTAAACACGGGAAACACGTGGCACTTCACAGGCATACTTTAGACACCCCCCAGGTACGATATTTAAAGGAATATTTGACTTTTTTTTTTTCACTTTATGCATCATTAAAATGACTGCTCCCGGAAAACGACCGTTTTTAAAACTTCTTTTTGCATTGATACATGTCCCCTGGTGAAGAACCCGGGTTCCCAAACCCTTTTTAGGACAATAACATGCATAATAGTTGTTATAATTAGCACTTTAGAATTCGAACGTTCGCATCCATTGTATTTAATAGGGTTCTAATGTTCGTTCGAACTTTCGGTCCGTTCGCGGGTTCTGGTGCGAACCGAACCCGGGGGTGTTCGGCTCATCACTACTCTTCAATAAAAATCCGCACCAGATCTGATCTGCCCTGTTACAAAAGAGCAAAAGAGTGCAGCAAGACCCCAGTTACTGGGGAACAAATCCTCTTATTCTTATACCATATCACTCTTAAGAGATTGTTACGCAACCGAGGGGACCTCTAGACGTGCGACACCATCTATCTGCAATGACGCTGTGCATCACTTACCGTTAGGAACACATAACCTAAATATACCAGCACGCTCTCCAACCTCTGAAGAAGGAAGCAGGGCCGCCATCAGGGGGGTACAGGCAACCTTTTTTTTAAGGGGCCCAGAGGTCCCCAGAGGCCCGGAGGTCCCCAGGGCCGCAGATGGCAACCCCCCTTTTATTTTTGCTCTTCCTTTGTTCGTCAGCACCCAAAGCCCCCCCGACTACAACAATTCTCAATTCATAGCTCCCCCCCCCGCGCGCTCCTCAATTTGCGGCGGCAAGCACCCCCCCTGTTTCTCCTCTGCTCCAGGGGGCCCATGCCTGAAGCGGTGTAAGGGGCCCCAAAATTCCTGATGGCGGCCCTGGAAGGAAGTACACACATCATAAAAGGAAAAAATCTTTTTACGCTTTCCGAAACATGTAGGGTTGTTGCTGCTACCATAGTTTATTTGTGACTTGATGTCTATAAACGCATTGTGTATGGCAACACTAAGTAGCTGTATTTCTATATTTATGGTCTGTTCCAATGACTGTTTTTAGCTGTTCATATTTTCATACATCAAATAAAATGTATATATTTTTATACTCCTTGTACCAATTTTCTGCTGATCCCGCCATGGTTCCTTGCCAATACATTTCCTTTTCCTTTCCAAACTGACCGAGCCGGGCAAGGAGAGCATTCATCAGAGAAGCAGCCAAGAGGTCCATGGTAACTCTGGAGGAGCTGCAGAGATCCACAGCTCAGGTGGGAGAATCTGTCCACAGGACAACTATTAGTCGTGCTTCTCCACAAATCTGCCCTTTATGGAAGAGTGACAAGAAGAAAGACATTGGTGAAAGAAAGTCATAAGAAGTCCAGTTTGCAGCTTGTGAGAAGCCATGTGGGGGACACAGCAAACATGTGGAAGAAGGTGCTCTGGTCAGATAAGGCCAAAATTGAGCTATTTGCCCTAAAAGCCAAAAAAATGTGTGGCGGAAAACTAACACAGCACATCAACCTGAACACACCATCCCCACTGTGAAACATGGTGGTGGCAGCATCATGTGGTGGGGATGCTTTTCTTCAGCAGGGACAGGGAAGCTGGTCAGAGTTGATAGGAAGATGAAAGGAGCCAAATTCAGGACAATCTTAGAAGAAAACCTGTAATGCCGCGAACACACGATCGGAATTTCCAAGGTTTTTCCGACGGAATTCCTCTCGAACTTGGCTTGCATACACACACGGTCACACAAAAGTTCTCTGAGATTTCGACCGTCAAGAACGCGGTGACGTACAACACTATGACGAGCCGAGAAAATGAAGTTCAATGCTTCCGAGCATGCGTTGAATTGTTTGCGAGCATGCGTAGGAATTTTGCGCGTCGGAATTGCTACAGACGATCGGAATTTCCGATAGGAACTTTTCCATCGGAAAAAAAGAGAACCTGCTCTCAATCTTTTCTTGGCGGAAATTCCGACAGAAAAAGTCAGATGGAGCATACACACGGTCGGAATTTCCGACAAAAAGCTCATATCGGACTTTTTTTGTCGGAATTTCTGATCGTGTGTACGCTCCATTAGAGTCTGTAAAAGACTTGAGACCGGGGCGGAGGTTCATCTTCCAGCAGGGCAACGACCCGAAACATACAGCCAGAGCTACAATGGAACGGTTTAGATCAAAGCATATTCTTGTGTTAGAATGGCCCAGTCACAGTCCAGACCTAAATCACATTGAGAATCTGTGGCAAGACTTGTAAATTGCTGTTCACAGACGCTCTCCATCCAATCTGACAGAGCTTGAGATATTTTGCAAAGAAGAATGGGAAAAAATGGCCCTCTCTAGATGTGCAAAGCCGGTAGAGACATCAAAAGTATTGGGGAGCTGAATACAAATGCCCCCCCCCCCCACACACACACACTTTTCACAAATAAAAAAAACATTTATAATTTTCCTTCCACTTCACATTAATGTGTCCCTTTGTGTTGGTCTATCACATAAAATCCCAATAAAATGCATTTATGTTTTTGGTTGTAACATGACATAATGTGGAAAATTTCCAGGGGTATGAATAGTTTTTCAAGGGACTGTATTAGACTGTATATGGGAAAGTTGTCCCCGAAGTGTTGTTCTAAAGTCAAATGGGCATCCCATAATACCCCTACTCCCCATCCAAGTTTTATCCCGTCAATAAAAACAAGCACTGGACTGTTTTCCGACTCTGGAATCCTGTGAAAACTAAGTGCGACTGGCTGTGCAGGGTGGGGGATCCCATTTCACCAGTGGCTCCCTCCTACGTGGGGTGCACTACAATGGTCTTTGTCAATGCAGCAGATCTTCTGCCCAAAGTCAAGTTGCACTCTATAAAAATGTCCCACCAGACCCCACTGATCACGACTCACAATTGGCTTAAACCAAACAGTTCAGCAGGGCAGCCATCACAAATTTAGGCAGGGCCCCCCTGGAGCAGAGAACCGGAAGGGGGGGGGGGTGCTGACGAAAAAAAAAAACAAGTGTAATCTCTTCTCTCATCTCTCCTGACGCGAGATGATAGGGGGGGAGGCCTGGGGACCATCGGGCCCCTTACAGGTGTAATGCAAAAATAAAAAATAAAAACAGGATGGGGGTCGGCCGGGCCTGTAAGGGGCCCTGGGAACCATCGGGCCCCTTACAGGTGTAATGCAAAAATAAAAAATAAAAAAAACGGGAGGGGGGTCGACTGGGCCTGTAAGGGGCCCTTGGGACCATCGGGCCCCTTACAGGTGTAATGCAAAAATAAAAAATAAAAACGGGATGGGGGTCGGCCGGGCCTGTAAGGGGCCCTGGGGACCATCGGGCCCCTTACAGGTGTAATGCAAAAATAAGAAGAAAAAAAAATGGGAGGGGGGTCGGCCGGGCCTGTAAGGGGCCCTGGGGACCATCGGGCCCCTTACAGGTGTAATGCAAAAATAAAAAATAAAAACAGGATGGGGGTCGGCCGGGCCTGTAAGGGGCCCTGGGGACCATCGGGCCCCTTATAGGTGTAATGCAAAAAATAAGAAAAAAACGGGAGGGGGGGTCGGCCGGGCCTGTAAGGGGCCCTGGGTACCATCGGGCCCCTTGCAGGTGTAATGCAAAAATAAGAAAAAAACGGGAGGGGAGGTCGGCCGGGCCTGTAAGGGGCCCTGGGTACCATCGGGCCCCTTACAGGTGTAATGCAAAAATAAAAAATAAAAACAGGATGGGGGTCGGCCGGGCCTGTAAGGGGCCCTGGGGACCATCAGGCCCCTTATAGGTGTAATGCAAAAATAAGAAAAAAACGGGAGGGGGGGGGTCGTCCTTGCCTGTAAGGGGCCCTGGGGACCATCGGGCCCCTTGCAGGTGTAATGCAAAAATAAAAAATAAAAACGGGATGGGGGTCGGCCGGGCCTGTAAGGGGCCCTGGGGACCATCGGGCCCCTTACAGGTGTAATGCAAAAATAAAAAATAAAAACGGGATGGGGTCGGCCGGGCCTGTAAGGGGCCCTGGGGACCATCAGGCCCCTTACAGGTGTAATGCAAAAAATAAATTAATTTAAAAAAAATAAAAAAATAAAAACGTGAGGGGGGCCAGCCGGGCCTGTAAGGGGCCCTGGGGACCATCGGGCCCCTTACAGGGTGTAATGCAAAAAAAAAAAAAAAAAACGGGAGGGGGGCCAGCCGGGCCCCTGGGGACCATCGGGCCCCTTACAGGTGTAATGCCTGTACCCCCCTGATGGCGGCCCTGCAGTTCAGACTTCATCAGAGCTGGCAATGGTTGCCTTTATTCATATAGGGATTACTGTGCTGTCTGGACAAAAGGCACAGTATGAATACTGACACAGTGTGGAGGCTCCCAGTGTAAGAGGAGTTGGTGTTTTTCTTCTATCTTAAGCAAGGACGTCATAAGAGAATTGTCACGGACCCACAAGGAGAGAGATGGTCCAGAACATATGAGTGTACCTGAGGCTGTGGGGAGATGCAGGTATCACAGCAGTGCTCAGGGTGTACTGGGGTCATTGAAGCCATTGTGAAGTCCCTGAAAGTCACAGGATATTCTGGAGTCATTGGTGACACAGGAGTGCACAGGGGTCACTGGAGGCACAAAAGTGCTGGGGTCAGTGGAGACGCTGGGGTCACAGAATCACAGGCGACCATCATGCCCCGTACACACGTCTGATGAGAGCTTTTGGCTGGGAATCCTGACCATGTGTATGCTCCATCAGACTTTTTCCAACAGGAAAACTGCTGGAAAAAAAAAAGAGGAAAAAATCCTAGCGGGAAAACTGTTCGTCTGTATGCTTTTCCGACAGGAAAAAAAACACGCATGCTCGGAAACAATTTGACGCATGCTCGGAAGCATAGAACTTAATTTTGTCAGCTCGTCGTAGTCATTTACATCACCGCGTCTTGGCAGTCAACAGTTCACCGTACCTTTGTGTGACCGTGTGTATGCAAGGCAGGCTTGAGAGGAATTCCGTCGGGAAAACCATAGTTTTTATTTTCCGACGGGAAAACCGCTCGTGTGTACGGGGCATTACAAGTTAAGCCCTGTACACACGGGCGAGAATCCCGTCAGGAAAAAAACTTTGTTTTTCTTGACGGGATTCCTCGCAAGCTTTCCTTGCCAAGCCCTGTGTACACACGCACATTCAAAAGAACCGCCGTTCTTTTTTTTTTGTTTACAAACAGTTTATTGAAAAATAAGTCTCAATACAATTTTAACTGTACATTGGTAAAGGGTACATACACAAAGAAGGGTGCAAAAAATATCAGCATAAATTATAAGTAGCAGTGATATAAGCTGGAGGGATACAAATATTGGGATGTATAATTGAATCATTGATACAGCCTTTATACCTCTATAATGTCTTTTGGATTTGTTTAAAAAAAAATAAAAAATTCAATAGTATCATCCTGTATTTCCATGAGTTAACAGAGAAAGTTTCCAAGGTTTCCATTTATTATCATATGTTCTTTTGAATGGCAAGAACGCGGTGACGTCATTGACTACGACGAGCATGCGCTCGTCACATTCTATGCCGTCGCCGCCATCTTGCTTCACCCTACACTACCCTTGTAAGCTACTGCGCATGCGTCGAAGTCTCATCGAGCATGCGCGGGCTTACCGGAGGACAGGTAATCATACAAGCCTCGTACACACGCACGGTTTTCTCGTCGGGAAACAGGCCGACGAGAATCCCGACGAGAAAATAGAGAGCAGGTTCTCTATTTTTCTCGTCGAGATTCCCGGCAGTTTTCCAGACGAGAAACCATACACACGACCGGTTTTCTCAAGCAAAAAGCTCTCCCAGCAGTTTTCTTGGCGAGAAAACCGCTCGTGTGTACGAGGCTTCAGTCTGCAGTTTCCTGTTTGAGTACGCTTACCTCCTTGCTGCAGGGTTTCTCTGACCTGATTCCTTTCACATGTGTGGTGTGGCTGTGCTCACCTATTGGCGTCGGCTGCTATTCTGTGGACTTTTATTTCCTTCACTTTCTGGTCCGCCTCCTAGTTTGCTTGTGTATATAAGACATGCTCAGTGGAACCCACATTGCCTGAGCAATATCACAGTTCTCTGAGCTGCTGTGCCCTTTGGCAATACTGTGTCTGGCTACCCGTGTACCAACCCCGGCTTCGTTTACTGGCTGTGCTTGTTCACTGCCCGCCCTGACCTTGGCTTGTCTTCTGGATTTCCTTTTCGTCTGCTGCTTGTACTCTGCACATGCGAGTGGTCTCCGCATCATCAGCTGGGTGTACCTGGGGGCCGCGACCTGGATCCAGCTTGCTGCAAGTCCACCCCCAACCATCAGGTGCTCTGGTGAAGAAGCAGGCTGGGGCCTAGACTCTGCGCTCTGGGGAAGCTACAAGAGCTCACCACCAGACTCCTGACAGTGAAATAGGAATGCCAGGGTCACTGGAGTGCACAGAGTCACTGGAGACATAGAAGTGATGAGGTCACTAGAGACACTGGGGTTGCTGAAGTGCACAGGGGTCACAAGAGGCTCAGGAGAAATTTGGGTTGCTGAAATTCAGAGGAGTCACAGAAGGCACAGGAACGCTGGGGTCACTAGAGATACTGGGGTTGCTGATGTGCACAGGGGTCACAACAAGCACAGGAACGCTGGGGTCACTAGAGATACTGGGGCTGCTGATGTGCACAGGGGTCACAACAGGCACAGGAGCATTGGGGTCACTGAAGGACACAGCAGACACGGAATCACTGGATGTACAGAATTCTTTATTAATCCCAAAGGGAAATTGGTAAGTTGTTGCGACACAGACACACTTAACAAAGACAACACAAGATCACAACAATAAACTGAACAAGGTGTACAGGAGTGCTGGGGTCATCACTGGAGACATTGAGGTCACTGGAGTGCACAGGAGCACTGGGGTCACTGGAGACATTGGAGTAGCTGGAGTGCACAGGGGTCACAGGAGGCACAGGATGGCTGGGGTCACTGGAGACACTGTTGTCACTGAAGTGCACAGGGGTCACAACAGGCACAGCAGCCTTGGGGTCACTGAAGTGCGCAGGGATCACAACAGGCACAGGAGCATTGGGGTCACTGGAAACATTGGGGTCACAGGAAATCTGGAGTCACTAGAGTGCACAGGGAATAAAGAATCACTGGAGGCACAGGAGCACTGGGGTTACTCATTGGAGTAGCTGGAGTGCACTGGAGGCACAGGAGCACTGGGGTCACTCATTGGAGTAGCTGGAGTGCACTGGAGGCACAGGAGCACTGGGGTCACTGAAAACATTGGAGTGGCTGGAGTGCACAGGAGGCACAGGAGGCACAGGATTGCTGGGGTCACTGGAGACACTGTTGTCGCTGAAGTGCACAGGGGTCACAACAGGCACAGCAGCCTTGGGGTCACTGAAGTGCGCAGGGATCACAACAGGCACAGGAGCATTGGGGTCACTGAAGTGCGCAGGGATCACAACAGGCACAGGAGCATTGGGGTCACTGGAAACATTGGGGTCACAGGAAATCTGGAGTCACAGGAAATCTGGAGTCACTAGAGTGCACAGGGAATAAAGAATCACTGGAGGCACAGGAGCACTGGGGTCACTCATTGGAGTAGCTGGAGTGCACTGGAGGCACAGGAGCACTGGGGTCACTCATTGGAGTAGCTGGAGTGCACTGGAGGCACAGGAGCACTGGGGTCACTCATTGGAGTAGCTGGAGTGCACTGGAGGCACAGGAGCACTGGGGTCACTCATTGGAGTAGCTGGAGTGCACTGGAGGCACAGGAGCACTGGGGTCACTGAAAACATTGGAGTGGCTGGAGTGCACAGGAGGCACAGGAGGCACAGGATTGCTGGGGTCACTGGAGACACTGTTGTCACTGAAGTGCACAGGGGTCACAACAGGCACAGCAGCCTTGGGGTCACTGAAGTGCGCAGGGATCACAACAGGCACAGGAGCATTGGGGTCACTGAAGTGCGCAGGGATCACAACAGGCACAGGAGCATTGGGGTCACTGGAAACATTGGGGTCACAGGAAATCTGGAGTCACAGGAAATCTGGAGTCACTAGAGTGCACAGGGAATAAAGAATCACTGGAGGCACAGGAGCACTGGGGTCACTCATTGGAGTAGCTGGAGTTCACTGGAGGCACAGGAGCACTGGGGTCACTCATTGGAGTAGCTGGAGTGCACTGGAGGCACAGGAGCACTGGGGTCACTCATTGGAGTAGCTGGAGTGCACTGGAGGCACAGGAGCACTGGGGTCACTCATTGGAGTAGCTGAAGTGCACTGGAGGCACAGGAGCACTGGGGTCACTCATTGGAGTAGCTGAAGTGCACTGGAGGCACAGGAGCACTGGGGTCACTCATTGGAGTAGCTGGAGTGCACTGGAGGCACAGGAGCACTGGGGTCACTGAAAACATTGGAGTGGCTGGAGTGCACTGGAGGCACAGGTTTGCTGGGGTTATTGGAGATCCTGGGGTAGCTGGAGTGCACAGGAGAGGCAGAGTCACTGAAGACACAGGAGGACTTGGGGTCACTAGAAATATGGGGGTCACTAAAGAGCACAGGGGGTCTTAGGAGACGCAGGAGTGCTAGAGTCACTGTAAACAGACACTGGGGTTGCTGAGGTGCACAGGGGACATTGCGTCGCTGAAGGCACAGAAGAGCTGGGGTCGCTGAAGCGCACAGGGGACATGCAGTCACTGGAGACAGAGAAGTGTTGGGGTCACTGGAGTTTATATGGGGTTTGGCTTAGGTATAGCACCATGTTGCTCCAATGCTAAGTCGCATGTTGCTTTACCGTTTGAAGTGGGTGCCAATCAGGAGAGCTGTGACCTGACTGGCTGTGGTACGGTACAGACACTCCAGGTGAAACCCAGGCTGAAGAGAATACCCTAGTGGACTCCATGCCTCAATGGTTTATGGTGGGTGGTCATAACATTATGGCTAATCGGTATATATAAACATGCTTTGCTACACACATTAATATTTGAATTCATTAGAAAGATTCCCAGAGCACTATGGGTTATCTAAAAGGTAGAGCGCAGCATAAGTTGTTTACTTTCAGATACGTTGTCTCTGATTGAAACCTCAGGTCATACAGAGGGAGGGAGAAGAATCACTGCTTCAGCTATTGAGCTCTCTTAGAAAGATTTTTTTCTACAGGAGGTTAAACTGGGAAAAAAAGATGTATTATTCATATTCAATGTTTCATATTTACCCAACTAGTTTTTTTTCAATTTTTATTGACCATAAAAATATATAATCTAAATAAAATGAATATATGTTTCTTAAGTGATTGTAAACCCACTTTGTAAACAAACACCTACAGGTAAGCCTAGATTAAGGCTTACCTGTAGGTGCATGAAATATCTCCTTAACCTACACGGTTAAGGAGATATTTGCATTTAAAAGCGGCGACGCTGACGTCACGCGCATGCGCATGTGGTTAACCCCATTCACAAATTCGGCTAGGTCGCAACATTCGACGACATAGCCGAATTCGACGGCTCACGCGCGCATGCGCGGAGTCACGTCTTCCCCGCTCCGGCCAATCACAGCGCCGGAGCGGCGCTGTGATTGGCTACAGCGGCGATACCCGGAAGTAACATTCCGGCTATCGCCGCAGCGATGGATGCGGCTAGAGGAGGGACACGAACGACTTCGGGGGCCCCGATCTAAGGTAAGTGGTACATAATGAGCTAGTATGCTAGTCATACTAGCTCATTATAGCTTTGTCTTGCAGGTTAGTTAAAAAAAAAAAAAAATCTCAACAGGGTTTACAACCACTTTAAACATAAATGTTTACTGCAGCCATATAAAGACATGGCCCAATTCATTCCCTGTGTGGGTGTAGCTATGAGGGCACTGTAGCGTGAGAAGTGAATAGTAGGTACATATCTGCAACACATGCACACTTCTCCCAGGTTTTATCCCTTTAAAAACACTGTAAGCACAAAAAAATACCTATTGATCCTGACAGAAATCAAGTGAGCTTCAACCTTCCTGTTTGGGCTGACAACACTGCCTCTGCTAGACTGAAATCCCAACCATTCTTGTCAGTCCTGCCTGTTGGACCTCAGAATTTTGCCTATCCTCACCTCCCTCTGCGCATCTCCACTTACGCTCTATTGCCAAAATTATTGGGACTCCTGCCTTCAAAGGCATACCTCCCAACTTTTAAAAGTTCCAGCGCGGGACATCATGCAGTATAATATTTTTGTTCCGCTCAACAACTGTGATTGGTCATCCATTTGTGGATTCTGCCGCGGGAGGGAGGCTATTATTTTTTTCTGGTCATCCAATCACAGCTGTTAAGCGAGGGGGGTGCTGCCGCGGGGCGGGGGTTATTTTTTTATGCTCATCACAGTTGTTGAGCAGGGGGGCCCGCCGATCGCGAGGGGGTCACGGGAGGCCGCCGATCGCAGGGGGGGGGGCGTCTTACCTCCCTCCCGTGCTTCATCCACTGGCTCCTCTTCCTCCTATTCCGCCTGTGCGGGAAAATGTAAACTCTGGCGGGACTGCGAGAAGAACTTGTCAATGCGGGAAAGACCCGCAGAATCCGTGCGTGTTGAGAGGTATGTTTCAAGGCACATGAACTTTAATGGCATCCCAGTCTGGGAAGGCCGTCCACAAGGTTTAGGAGGGTGTCTATGGGAATGTTTGACTATTCTTCCAGAAGCGCATTTGTGAGGACAGGCACTGATGTTGGACAAGAAGGCCTGGCCTTTATCTTGCAGGTTTTTTTTTTTTTTCAGCGGTTTACAACCGCTTTAAGGTGTTAGCAAACCAAGACAATTTCATGCTCCCAACTTTGTGGGAAGAGTTTGGGGACGGCCCCTTCCTGTTCCAACATGACTCCGCACCAGTGCACAAAGCAAGGTCCATAAAGACATGGATGAGCGAGTTTTGGGTGGAGGAACTTGACTGGCCTGCACAGAGTCCTGACCTCAACCCGATAGAACACCTTTGGGATGAATTAGAGCGGAGACTGCGAGCCAGGCCTTCTCCTCCAACATCAGTGCCTGACCTCACAAATGTGCTTCTGGAAGAATGGTCAAACATTCCCATAGACACACTCCTAAACCTTGTGGACGGCCTTCCCAGAAGAGTGGAAGCTGTTATAGCTGCAAAGGGTGGGGCCAACTCAATATTGAACCCTACAGACTAAGACTGGGATGCCATTAAAGTTCATGTGCGTGTAAAGGCAGGCGTCCCAATACTTTTGGCAATATGGTGTACATGCATTGATTTTTTTTTCCAGCAAAATGATGCAGCCAACTTGACTTACCATGAACCTGACCATACACTGTGTGTTGGGAAGAAGCTCTGCATGTCGGACCTCTGCAGAGAGACAACTGCTTCCACACATAGAGCCAGGATACTTCTGCAGCATGCTGGCAGGGGACAGGCTTTTCTACTCAGGCTGTGGCTGTTTTGGAAAGAAGCCCAACTCTAAAAATTTGCACCCCTATTTTTTTTATGTATCTCAAAGTTTAGTTGGACTTTATCCACTTGGCGACCGCCCTATAGCAGTTTTACTGCTACAGGGCAGCCGCTGTGTGCAGGATCACGTGTATATATATATATGTGATCCTGCACTTCCGGGTAGTGGACCAAAGTGTGCACCGCCGGGGGGCTTGCTCCCGCTGTGATTAGTCACAGCGGGAGCCGATGGGCGGGTACCGCGGCCCCGATGTCCAAGGCAGATTGCTGTTCTGTCAGTAGGGAAGATATGGATCCTGTGTCTCTGCAAAGCAGGGACATGGAGCCATGTCTTCCCCTAGTAAAAGCACCTCCTCAACAGTTAGAAAACACCACCTAGACATACATTTAATCCTTTGATCGCCTCTGATGTTTAACCCCTTCCCAGCCAGTGTCATTAGTACAGTGACAGTGCATATTTTTAGCACTGGTCACTGTATTAGTGTCACTGGTCCCCCAAAAAATTGTCAGTTACTGTCCGATTGTTCGACGCAATATCGCAGTCCTGCCATTTAGTGCATCCGGAAAGTAATCAGTGTTTCACTTTTTCCACATTTTGTTATTTTTACAGCCTTATCCCAAAATGGATTACCGTATATACTCGAGTATAAGCCGACCCGAATATAAGCCGAGGCACCTAATTTTACCACAAAAAACTGGGAAAACATATTGACTCGAGTATAAGCCTAGGGTGTCCATGTGCATGCCTCACTGTGCCTCACTGTGTCCATGCCTCACTGTCACTGTGCCCATGCCTCATTGTGCCCATGCCTCACTGTCACTGTGCCCATGCCTCACTGTGCCCATGACGAGACTGACGTTTAACAAAGGAGTCTATGGATGGAGTGCCCAGCATTTGAAAAATCGGTGCACCCCGGCCGTAGGTTTTCTAGACAACAAACTTTGCACACTTATAGAAAAGAAATGGGGCTACATGTGTGCCAAGTTTTGGGTCCAGGGGACTTACGACCGGCTGGTACTGGGTCCCCAAAATCACCAGAGAAATGACCATTTAACATGGGAGTCTATGGAAGGGGTGCCCGGCTTTGAAAAATTGGTGCTCCCCGGCCGTAGGTCACCCGGACAACAAACTTTGCACACCTGTAGAGGAAGAGTGGGGCTATAAGTGTGCAAAGATTGGGGTCCAGGGGACCTACGGACGGCCAGTACCAGGTCCCCAGATTCCGGGAGATCAGGCGCAAAAAGGTGACTCGAGTATAAGCCGAGGGGGGCATTTTCAGCACAAAATAATGTGCTGAAAAACTCGGCTTATACTCGAGTATATACGGCAAATTAATTATTTTCCTTAAAATTCTACAAACAATCCCCCATAATGACAACGTTAAAGAAGTTTTTTTAAAATCTTTTCAAATTTATTAAAAATAAAAAAGGAAAACAATCCCATGTACATAAGTATCACAGGCTCCTCCCATGTACATAAGTATCACAGACTCCTCCCATGTACATAAGTATCACAGACTCCTTCCATTTACATAAGTATCACAGGCTCCTCCCATGTACATAAGTATCACAGGCTCCTCCCATGTACATAAGTATCACAGGCTCCTCCCATGTACATAAGTATCACAGGCTCCTCCCGTGTACATAAGTATCACAGACTCCTCCCATGTACATAAGTATCACAGACTCCTCCCATGTACATAAGTATCACAGGCTCCTCCCATGTACATAAGTATCACAGACTCCTCCTATGTACATAAGTATCACAGACTCCTCCCATGTACATAAGTATCACAGGCTCCTCCCATGTACATAAGTATCGCAGCCTTTGCTCAATACTTTGGTGAAGCTCCTTTTGGCACAAATTACAGCCTCAAGTCTTTTTGGGTATGATGCTACAAGCTTGGTACACCTATTTTTGGGCAGTTTCTCTCATTCTTCCTTGCAGCACCTCTCCAACTCCATCAGGTTGGATGGGGAGCGTCGGTGCGCAGCCATTTTCAGATCTCTCCAGAGATGTTCAATCGGGTTCAAGTCTGGGCTCTGGCTGGGCCACTCAAGGACATTCACAGAGTTGTCCCGTAGCCACTCCTTTGTTCTCTTGGCTGTGTGCTTAGGGTCGTTGTCCTGTTGGGAGATGAATGAAATGCTTTCTCCTCCTCAGTTTTTACACAGAAGAAGGAGGTGTGTATTGACCATGACAGTATTGTTAGTAACACATCATAGGACGTACCCTTGTGGCTAACAGAGGATGGAGTCAAGGAAAGACTAGATAAGCTTAACACAAATAATTCACCAGGACCAGGTGGCTTACATCCGAGAGTCCTCAAAGAACTCAGTCGGGTTATAGCTAGACCATTACTCCTAATCTTTGCAGACAGCATACTGACTGGAACTGTACCAGCTGATTGGAGAAAAGCCAAAGTGGTACCAATATTCAAAAAAGGGCATAGACATATTCGGGGGAACTACAGGCCAGTCAGCCTAACATCAATAGTAGGTAAATTATTGGAGGGGACGATAAGGGACTTTATCCAAGAATTTGCTGATGAAAACAGTATCATTAGTAGTAATTAGCATGGGTTTACAAAGGGTCGCTCTTGCCAGACCAAGCTGCTAACATTCTACGAGGAAGTGAGCTGCAATCTAGATAAGGTAAGGCCTGTGGATGTGGTGTATCTGGATTTTGCAAAAGCGCTTGATACAGTTCCCCATAGACGCTACGTCCAAAGGGTTGTGATAAGTAACGCATACCCAGACTGGTCTGGAGTGGTAAGTGGGGTACCACAAGGTTCTGTCTTGGGACCAATTCTATTTAACCACTTAACGCCCGCCCTATAGCGGATTGACGGCGGCAAAGTGGTTGCAGAATCCTGACAGGACGTCATATGACGTCCTCAGGATTTTGAGCCGCTGCGCGCCCCCGGGGGCGCGCATCGCGGCGATCGTTGCTGCGGGGTGTCAGTCTGACACCCCGCAACACCGATCTAGGTAAAGAGTCTCCGACGGAGACTCTTTACCACGTGATCAGCCGTGTCCAATCACGGCTGATCACAGTGTAAACAGGAAAAGCCGGTCAACGGCTTTTCCTCACTCGCGTCTGTCAGACGCGAGTAGAGGAGAGCCGATCGGCTGCTCCTCTGACAGGGGGGGGGTTGTGCTGATCGATTATCAGCACAGCCCCCCCGAGGATGCCCACTGGACCACCAGGGATGCCACTAGACCACCAGGGATGCCACTGGACCACCAGGGAAGCACACCATGTAAGGTATGCCACCCTAGACCACCAGGGATAATGGATGCCAATCAGTGCCACAATGGATGCCAATCAGTGCCCACAATGGGCACCACTGATTGGCAGGCATTATTGTTTGGCACTGATTGGCATCCATTAGTACAGTACAGTGCCACCTATCAGTGCCCACCCATGCCACCTATCAGTGACCACCCATGCCCACCCGTGCCACCTATCAGTGCCCATCCATGCCGCCTATCCGTGCCCACCCGTGCCACCTATCTGTGCCCACCCGTGCCGCCTATCTGTGCCCACCCGTGCCGCCTATCTGTGCCCATCCGTGCCGCCGATCGTTGCCCATCCGTGCCGCCGATCGTTGCCCATCCGTGCCACCTCATCGGTGCCCATCCGTGACGCCTTATCCGTGCCCGTCAGTGCAGCCCCATCAGTGCCCATCAGTGAAGGAGAAAACTAACTTATTTACAAAGTTTTGTAACTGAAACCCAAAAAAAACTTTTTTTAAAAAAAAAATTTCGGTCTTTTTTTTATTTTTTAGCAGAAAATAAAAATCGCAGAGGTGATCAAATACCACCAAAAGAAAGCTCTATTTGTGGGAACAAAATGATAAAAATTTAGTTTGGGTGCAGTGTACCATGACCGCGCAATTGTCATTCAAAGTGCAACAGCGCAGAAAGCTGAAAATTGGTCTGGGCAGGAAGGTGTTTAAGTGCCCAGTATGGAAGTGGTTAATTTATTCATAAATGATATAGAGGATGGGGTAAATAGCTCAATCTATTGCGGACAATACAAAAATAAGCAGGGCAATGACGTCACATCAGGATATGGAAATTTTACAGAAGGATCTGAACAAAATAATGGAGTGGCCAACTACATGGCAAATGAGGTTTTAATGTGGAGAAATGTATGGTAATGCGCTTGGGGGCTAAGAACATAAATGCAAACTACTCACTAGGGGGGAGAACCTCTGGGGGAGTCAAGGATGGAGAAAGATCTGGGGGTTCTAGTGGAAGATAGATTGTGCAATAGCATGCAATGTCAAGCTTTAGGGGCCGGGCGCATAGATTAGGTGGGCGGTCATGTGCCTTTTACTGAGGAGTGGCTTCCGTCTGGCCACTCCCCCATACAGGCCTGATTGGTGGAGTGCGGCAGAGATGGTTGTTGTTCTGGAAGGTTCTCCTCTCTCCACAGAGAAATGCTGGAGCTCTGTCAGAGTGACCATCGGGGTTCTTGGTCACCTCCCTGACTAAGGCCCTTCTCCCCCCGATTGCTCAGTTTGGCCAGACGGGCTTCCCTAGGAAGAGTCCTGGTGGTTCCAAACTTCTTCCATTTACGGATGATGGAGGCCACTGAGCTCATTGGGACCTTCAAAGCTAAAAAAAATTCTCTGTACCCTTCCCCCAGATCTGTGCCTCCATCTCCATACAATCCTGTCTCGGGGGTCTGCAGACAATTCCGTGGACTTCATGGCTTGGTTTGTGCTCTGACATGCACGGTTATCTGTGGGACCTTATATAGACAGGTGTGTGCCTTTCCAAATCATGTCCAATCAACTGAATTTACCACACAGGTGGACTCCAATCAAGTTGTAGAAACATCTCAAAGATGATTAGTGGAAACAGGATGCACCTCAATTCTGAGTGTCATGGCAAAGGCTGTGATACTTAGGCCCCTTTCACACTGGGCGCGGGAGGTGCGCTGGCAGTGTAGTGGCGCTATACCGTCGTTTTTGCCGCAATATTTGGCCGCTAGCGGTGAGGTTTTAACCCCCGCTAGCGTCCGAAAAAGGGTTAATACCACCGGCAATGCGCCTCTGCAGAGGCGGTATAGCCGGCGGTATAGCCGGTATAGCCGCGCTGTCCCATTGATTTCAATGGGCAGCAGCGGTAAAGGAGCGGTAAACACACCGCTCCTTCACCGATCCAAAGATGGGGCTAGCAGGACTTTTGGAGCGGTCCTGCTAGCGCACCGCTTCAGTGTGAAAGCCTTCGGGCTTTCACATTGAAGACTGCAGGGCACGATTTTATCAGGCGGTATTTAGGCGCTATTTTTAGCGCTAAAACGCCTGAAAAACTCCTCAGTGTGAAAGGGGTCTTATGTACATGGGATTTTTTTGTTTTTTTATTTTTAACAAATTTGAAAAGATTTCAAACAGACTTATATATAGAAAATAATGAATTTAACCCATTTTGGAATAAGGCTGTAACATCACAAAATGTGGAAAAAGTGAAGCGCTGTGAATACTTTCCAGATGCACTGTAAGTCGCTCATTACTGCCATTACTAGTATTGTCGGTTATTTTTTGTTTATAGCGCAAAAAATAAAAACCGCAGAGGTGATCAAATGCCACCAAAAAAAAGCTCTATTTGTGGGGGAAAAAGAACATAAATTTTATTTGGGTACAACGTCGCACGACTGCGCAATTGTCAGTTAAAGTAACGTAGTGCCGTCGTAGTGCAAAAAATGGCCTGGTCATGAGGGGGGTAAATCTTCCTGAGGTCAAGTGGTTACGATATTTCTGATGCTAGCTTTTGTTGTCTATGTTTCTGTATTTGTGACTTTTTCTTTCATGCCGTCTGCTGCAACAAAAAAGGTCTGACACCTCATCTATTATTTGGTGTTCTCTAAGTTGCTAATAAAGTTTTCCGGTCATTTGGCGCACAAAGTTTTGGAATTACATCCTTTGCGATGTCCCCGTACATGGCATAGCGCGGGTCTGGAGGTGCTGGGATGCCTGGCTGGTGTCACCAATAATCAGATCTAAGCAGCTTTATCTGTGTCTGGTTGATGAGATCTCTGCTGTTCATTAATATAAAATCAAAGTCAATCTGCTTTGTCTCTGCTTTGTGCTGTTCAGAATTTCCTCGGCAGGGAACACAGACTCCCGAGGATTTATAAATGAAGACTTCTGGATCGGATGGAAATAAATTTGTAATACCGAACTCTACGTGCCCAGAATTTGGATCGGTGTGCGCTGTCTCCATAGGTGGTGATGGGGGCTACGGCGATGTGCTTGTTCTCGCTCAGCTAGTTGAGAATAAGCCCCTCAGTCCATTGTCATGTCGCTGGCAGAGAGAGGTCTGTATAGGATTTTATGGAGTCAGGAGAAGCTGTATCCAGAAACAGATTATACACATGAGAGCCATATCTAACTGTGAAAGCCTCGCTAATTAATGGCTTTTTGAGCAGTGGGCTGTATGGTCACACTTAATGGCAGATACGTAAGGGTGATTCCAGCGAGGCATCTCATGACTCCACTTTTTTCATATGAAAAGTTCAAATACTGGGATAAAAGTAGCAATTGGTGGTGTGTGGCAGTTGGCAAATATCTCAATGGAGAGGTTTGATTTGCTGTCCTAATGTTTATTAAAGCTGCTTACATTTCACCTTCCATGGTTCCCCCCCTTCTTATCAACTTGCAAATTAAATCCTATAAATGAAACCTTTCTGTTTTCATTGCATATCTTATGTTTTCTGTTTGGGCGGCTCTGTTGCCTGTTTAGGGCTTGTTCTGGGCTTTGGGAGCTGCCCCCCCCCCCATGTTGACCATATTTCCTGCTTGGGTGGTCCTGTTGCCTGTTTGGAGCTTGTTTCTTGTTTTGGAGGTCTTTTACCCATCTGGGGCCTATTTCCTGTTTGGGTGACCCTGTTTCCTGTTTGGGGCTTGTTTTTCGGGTTTGGGAACTGTCCTCACCATGTTAGCCAAATTTCCTGTTTGGGTGGTCATGTTGCCTGTTTGGAACTTGTTTCTTGTTTTGGAGGCATTTTACCCATCTGGGGCCTATTTCCTGTTTGGGTGACCCTGTTACCTGTTTTGGGCTTGTTTTTCAGATTTGGGAACTGTCCTCCCCATGTTGGCCAAATTTCCTGTTTGGGTGCTCATGTTGCCTGTTTGGAACTTGTTTTGGAGGCATCTTACCCATGTGTGGCCTTTTTCCTGTTTGGGTCTTGTTTCCGGTTTTGAGAACTGTCCCTCCCATTTTGGCCATATTTCCTGTTTGGGTGGCCCTGTTGCCTGTTTGGAGCTTGTTTCTTGTTTTGGAATCCTCTTACCCATATGGAGCCAATTTCCTGTTTGGGTGGCCCTGTTACCTTTTTTGGGTTTGTTTCCGGTTTTGTGAACTGTCCTCCCCATGTTGACCATGTCTCCTGATTTGGTGGTCCTGTTACCTATTTGGGGCTTGCTTACAGTTTTGGTGACTGTCTACACCATGTTGGCCATATTTTGGCCAACCATGTTTGGGTGGTCCAGTTACCTGTTTGGAGCTTGTTTCTCTTGTTTTGGAGACCTCTTACTCATCTTGGGCCTATTTTCAGTTTGGATGGCCCTGTTACCTGTTTGGGGCTTTTTTCCAATTTTGAGAACTGTCCTCCCCATGATGGTCATGTTTCCTGTTTGGGTGGCCCTGTTGCCTGTTTGGAGCTTGTTTTTTGTTTTAGAGGCATCTTACCCATGTGTGGTCTATTTCCTGTTTGTGGCTTGTTTCCGGTTTTGAGAACTGTCCTCCCCGTTTTGGCCATATTTCCTGTTTAGGTGGCCCTGTTGCCTTTTTGGGGCTTATTTCCTGTTTTGCAGGCCTTTTACCCATCTGGGGCCTATTTCCTGTTTGCGTGGCCCTGTCACCTGTTTGGGGCCTGTTGAAGGTTTTGGTGTCTGTCTTCCCCATGTTTCCTGTTTGGGTGGTCCTGTTGCCTGTTTGGAGTGTGTTTCTTGTTTTGGAGGCATCTTACCCACCTGGGGCCTATTTCCTGTTTTGGTGACCCCGTTAATGGTTTTCGGCTTGTTTCTGGTTTTGGGAACTGCCTTCTCCATGTTGGCCTTGTTTACTGTTTGGATGGCTATGTTGCCTGTTTGGAGCTTGTTTCTTGTTTTGGAGACCTCTTACACATCTGGGGCCTGTTTCCAGTTTGGATGGCCCTGTTTGAGGCTTGTTTCCAATTTTGAGAACTGTCCTCCCCATGTTGGCTATATTTCCTGTTTGGGTGGTCCTGTTGCCTGTTTGGGGCTAGTTTCTTCTTTTGGGGGCCTCTTATCCAAAACCGGGGCCTATTTCTTGTATGGATGGCCCTGTTACCTGTTTGGGGTTTGTTTCCAGTTTTGCAAACTGTCCTCCCCATGTTGGCCATGTTTTCTGTTTGCATGTTGGGTGGCTCTGTCAATTGTATATAACTTGTTTCCTGTTTTGGGGGCGTTCTTCCACATCTAGCCGTGTTTCCGGTTTTAGTGTCCCTGTTACCTGTCTAGCCATCTTACCCATCTGGGGCCTGTTTCCTCTTTGCAACACCCTACAAATGAATTGCTAAGTGACCCTTTGCAGTGATTCACAAGTTCCTGGATTTACCTGGGTTTGCTGGCTATGTGATTCACCATCTCCTAGAGAACCTCAACTTCCAAGTCTGACTTGTCCAAATTGATTCACTCATCCTTAGTGCCCAGTGACCGGAATTCTATAAATGTTGGGTGACAGTGCGCACACATGCCTTGGGGGATCCCCTTTAGAGGTGAACTGCCGCAGCTACTTTGTATAGGAATGGTGGGACTGGAGATGGGCAAATATTTCCTGGGATTGGCTGACACACATTACAACAATGGATCTGTCATTGTCCCAGGAGTGCACCCCCCAGTGCTTGTGCCAAGATGGAGCAGTCAAGATTAGCTGTAGAGTTTGTTTCTTTAGCCCAGATGCCTGGTGCCAATAATTTCAGACTATCCCGTTTTTTTGTATCTTGGGAAGGGGCACATTGATTGCTCTGTGAGTTGGCAGGGGTTGGGTCTGTTCCTATCTGCTTTTTATGAGCCTGGCATGGTATATATTTCTGGACAATGGCCAAGGAAACCCCAGAATTCAATAAAAATTCTCAAAGACTTTATTATATGATTTTATGTATTTATACTATACTTGTAGCAGGTATTTATATACGTACATCTATTGTCTATAAACATTAATATGTGTGCACATTCACTTTATATCCAGCTGTAATGAATACTGTTGACAGTGAGTGGAGGCTAGCAGTCCTTTGAGAATATATGTTCCGGAATTCTTATCATTAATTTGATATCCGGATCATACTATTATCGCCACTACAAGATTGTGTATTAGCTGAATATCTATTCTGAATCAATCTGGAATATACCTTATTGCTGCAACTTTGCAGCGTGACAGATACTATCTGTATATTCCCTTTCAAATAATGTTACCTTTATAACATAGAATTGGTCTGGCGTTAACCAATAACTAAGCCTTTTCTCTAAGCTAACATCCACCGGTCAAAAGTTTTCAAATATTTTGTGCTAATAAGGATTTACATTCACGGTGTTTGTTTGTATAATATCCCAGTGACTCGACACGGCTGACGACAGTCTCGGTTTCCGCTTGGGCTTTGAACCAATGGAAACGAACGAGTGCTGCCGCTCTACCCAATGGCCGTGGAGGAGGGATTTTATAAGCTCCGTGCAGACGCCGAGTAGCCACGCCCTCTGTTGAAGTCGGAAGTGACGAAACGCGTCAGTCCGTGGCTACGACGGCGTATCCAGGAAGGAAGTAAGGAGTGTGCGTTCCACCATCGGCCACCTCGTAACCAGGAAGCCTATCTCACACTGCGCTTGCAGCACGAGTGCGGCCCCTATACTTGGAGGACAGCGGTGAATATGCAAATACTCTTACATGTTATTTACAAGTGATTTTATTGTACGTTTATTGGGAGCAGGGAGGTTTTACACGGGTTAATTTTGAATAAAAACGGGATCACACTATGTTAGTGTACTTTTGTTTTTTTATGAATACCGTTTAACCCATGCTGACCCCGGGATGATGTTGGAAGTCTAGCAGGAGGATTATATCATACAAGGCACAACTTATTTATTGTTCTGGTGAGTGTGAACCCCAGCGGGGGAACCTTATCTCACACCTGTGGTGAAGTTTGGGAGTTGGTATAGGCTGAACAACCCATCTGCTTATAGAAAACACCTACCACCTTAAAAGAACTGTGATCTTGTCCTTCTTTCTATGACTGTATGTTCCTACATCATACTCAGTGTTTGGATTTGGAGTTGGACATCACCCAACAGATAGCGCTGTTTTATCAAAGAGACTTGGTCTTTTATTAATTTTGATATTATTTTATATATTGTTTTATGGATGCGGTTTTTATTCATCTATATATTTTAAATAGCTGCTGACGTACTTTTAGTGTACAAATACCTTATATCATTTACTGATACTGGTTTTCTTAATTTTATTTCTGGTTGATTATCCTCACCTATTTATTATTTTAATATCTCAGAAATAAGTTAATTACCTCCTAGGCGCCGAAAAGTGCATTTGTGGGCCTTCGTTTTTATGCACCTTCTTTGGATTATTTACAAATATCATTAAAATTTCACCAACACAGTTGCATTGTTAAAAAGGAGTCAAAGTGTTTCACTAAAAAAGCTTCATCAGGATCATAGAGGCATCGATATCAAAAAGCCTTTCTATATGTTCCACAGGAGTCAAACCACTTATTCATTGTGCGGTATAGATCAAATCACAGGGAAGAACATCAATGACAACAGCAAAGACTGGTATTATACTGGAGTGTCCCATTGTAGTGTCCTCCTGTGCCACCCACCTTGGGCCACATCATTATAATACCAGTCTTTGCTGGCATTATTGTTTTTGATTTGATTCATACCGCAAGACAAATCAGTGGTCTGACTTCTGTGGCCCGTATTCAATATTCAATAAAAATGTATTTTTAGTACAAATATCATAACACTACCAACGGGACACTCCAGTATAAGACCAGTCTTTGCTGATGTCATGGATCTTCTCACCTTTTGCTTTGATTTATATCGCACAATGAATTAGTAGTCTGACTCCTGTGGAAAATATAGAAAGGCTTTTTGATATCCATGCCACTATCCTCCTGATGAAGCTTTTTTAGTGAAACGCGTTGACTTGGTCTGTATTCAAGCTTGCATGAAAAAGTTGAAGGAAATTATGTATGACATATCACAAACTGATAATTTAGAGGGACAAGTCAACAGAGGCTTTTATTACATGCTATGGGTAATTCCTTTTGAACAATGCAACTGTGTTGTTTCAGTGAAACGCGTTGACTTGGTCTGTATTCAAGCTTGGATTAAAAAGTTGAACTGAGAAATAAACTAAGCATGACATATGGAAAACTGAGAATTTAGAAGGAAAAATCATCAGTTTCTTTTTATACATGCAATAGTTCATTCCTTTTGAACCATGTAACAGTGTTGGTGTACACTATTTTACTATGAAATTTTAATGATATTTGTAATAAATATACATTTTATTAAATATGTTGTGTTGTTGGCTTTGGGTGGCGCCAGGAAAGTCCCATACATTTCCTATTTTTTGTTCTGTATTAAGTTGTAAAGACACATAAATGTCGAGCTGTAATGGGCCTAGAGCAAATCAACGTGTTTCATGGACCCATGCCCACTTCTACAGGAGGAATTTATGGCGGCACCTTTCTACAGACATGCAGTTACTCATGTGGACATATCGTCACCTGTAAATGATTTCCTTTTATACACATGGTAATGCCTACCATCATAGTATATCATGTTGAATATTGCTGATTAAAACCTTTATATTTCAATTGATACAAGCCACCTTTTGCTGCTGAAATGGGAATGGGGAACTTCATGAGGTCGTAAGATAAAAACCCCTAGAAAATCCAAAGAAGTTTGATATTTATCATGAAACCATTGAATTTGTGATCCCATAACTGTAATCTGAAGTTACACCCATCAGCAAATTACATAGGGAGGAGCTAGGGACTTAGATGTGCTCCCAAAAAAATGTATTCTCCCATAAAACTTTATAGTCTACTGTCTTCTTCAAAGCTGACTGAAGGCTCTATAAATAAAGTTTTATGGTGATCCCTCCAGTCTGGGGTTTCCATCCCACATAGGTTGGTCTTCCCTTTCTAGTTCTTTGTACTAGGGAGGTGATACACCCTGAAGGGGAAAAGTGGTCAGAATCCATCATTTATTTCTTATGTACTATATATGAAAAAAGACACACTGGTCTATCGATTCAACCAAAAACAATGGCTCGAGCCATTTAGGGGCTGGTTAAAATGCAGTAGGTGGTTGAGTCACAGTTGTACAGCCCCCTAACTGCCCCTCTTATCCAAACCTAGTGGGCAGAGGGGGTTGTACACTCAAAGCTTTGTTGCAACTGCGGCAAAAATTATACCCCCTTTCGCGTTCGATGGACTGATAGGATTCGTTTACAGGGTCAGTGCCACCATTAGGCAAACTAGGCGGCCGCCTAAGGCGCCCTGCTGCCTAGGGTGCCCGGCCACTGGTGTTCCTACTCTCTTCTCTCTGCAGCTAGCAAGTAGCAACTAGCAACTAAGTCTCAGCATCAGCAGGCAGCCGCCGCTCCGTTCACGCAGTGGTGGCGGAGGAATGTGTCCCGACTCGCGAATGAATGGAAGCAAGCAAACATTCATTGATGGGCACCGGTAGGCTGCATTGATGGGCGCTGGTAGGCTGCATTTGATGGGCGCTGGTGAGGCTTCATTTGATGGGTGCTGGTAAGGCTGCATTGATAGGCGCTGGTGAGGCTTCATTTGAAGGGTGCTGGTGAGGCTGCATTGATGGGCACTGGTGAGGCTTCATTTGATGGGTACTGGTAAGGCTGCATTTATAGAGGCTGGTGAGGCTTCATTTGATGGGTGCTGGTGAGGCTGCATTGATGGGCGCTGGTAGGCTTCATTTGATGGGCGCTGGTGAGGCTTCATTTGATGGGTGCTGGTGAGGCTGCATGGATGGGCGCTGGTAGGCTGCAATTGATGGGCACTGGTGAGGCTTCATTTGATGGGTGCTGGTAAGACTGCATTGATGGGTACTGGTGAGGCTTCATTTGATGGGTACTGGTAAGGCTGCATTTATGGAGGCTGGTGAGGCTTCATTTGATGGGTGCTGGTGAGGCTGCATTGATGGGCGCTGGTAGGCTGCATTTGATGGGCGCTGGTGAGGCTTCATTTGATGGGTGCTGGTGAGGCTTCATTTGATGGGTGCTGGTGAGGCTTCATTGATGGGCACTGGTGAGGCTGCATTGATGGGCGCTGGTGAGGCTTAATTTGATGGGCGCTGGTGAGGCTTAATTTGATGGGCGCTGGTGAGGCTTAATTTGATGGCCGCTGGTGAGGCTGCATTGATGGGCGCTGGCGAGGCTTCATTTGATGGGCGCTGGTGAGGCTTCATTGATGGGCGCTGGTGAGGCTGCATTGATGGGCGCTGGCGAGGCTTCATTTGATGGGGGCTGGTAGGCAGTGGCGTCTCCAGCTTTTATATTTAGGGGGGCACACGGGGGGACAGGGACAAAAGTAGGGGGGCCAACTATAACATGCAATTATATAAATATCTATATATCCTGGGGCCCTTTACTACTATCCCACAACGGGCCCTTTCACATGTTCTGAAGTGAGCTCCCTTCCTACTATACTGGGGCCCCCCAGGGTGGCAGAAAACAAGAGATATATGTCACCAGCACACCAAGAAAATATAAGGGTCCAAAGCAGTGGAGAAACTATCAGGGTTGCAAAGGTTGTCTTGCCACCGGGCCCTGGTGGTCTGCCACTGTGGGGTTCCCCAGCTGTCCTGTCCCTGCTATTGACAGCACTGGTCTGGCATCTGCCTCCTTGGCAGCAACGGCAGCCTATTAAGACCTAGTGCTGGTGACATTATGGGTGCATGCAGGGGAAGGCTGGCACTATTGGTTATAGAGAGCCGAGCCCCCAGCTGGTCACCTAGTAACTTTGTCCGCATGAATGTGTCTTCCCAGCATCCATTTAGCTTTACAGTCCTGAAACTTCTTGGTGACCGTTGGCGAACAGGAAAGGTACCGCCGTGCTTGCTGTACTTTCAGTTTGTCCCATACAAAGGTGTCATACCATCTTTGCCGAAAGACCTCCACCTCATAGAGCAGTTCCCGAGGCAGATACGGGTATTCCCACCCATATTCCTGAGCAACCTTCTGGCCAAAGAGACGCTGCAGCCTTGACAAAGGTGGCATAGTAGCTCGGTCTCCTTCTCCAGGTGGAACAATCGCTTCTGGGTGGCGAGGTGCGTTCACCACCTCGGTAGACCTGGGCCTAGGAGCCCGCAGTGATTGACGTTGCACTCCCGCAACAGGAGCAAGTGAAATGGATGTTGAATCCAGAAGGGGAACTTCAGACAGAGGACCAGATTCCTTCCTTGGCGCCGGGGCCTCTACCCGGGGTGTACTATCTCCAGTAGACATCGGTAAGTCCCTTGTGACACGGGCCGAGGGTAGCTTCATTCTGTCCCATCCCTTCTGTTGGAAGATTTCATCTATCTCCCCATCATCGCCATTGTCAGACAATGAATCCAGGTCAGAGGTGTCGTAGCACTCAGCGGGCAGATAATTCTCAGTCACGGAACTATCCCCCTTGACGGCCTCTACCGACGGTGGGCTACCGCCACTTTCTACCGCACAGACAGTCCCAACCCCTGGCTCACCTGGACCTTTAAACGAGCAGGGATGTCCAGGACGTTGTCTACCGAATCCATCCAGGTCAGGCAAGCAGTGGGGCGAAGCTCTTCCACGGCCACACGAGGCCATCACTAGGCCGACTTTTCTCTTCGGCGGCCGGAGCAGGGAGCTGCTGGTGACCGAGGCAGCATCCTCGGATTTCTCTCTTTTCACTTCCGCTTGGGCAGTCACTTCGCCCGGATCAGTGCGCACGGGGAACGCACCAGCATCGATCTCTCCCTCCGGAGTGGCAGTCCCGTGAGGTAGTTGAGGTGGAAAGCCAGAGGCTTTTCTGTGGATGGTTCCACCTCGAAGAGAAATTCTTTGCAGACCTCACAGCGCCCGAACGGCTTCAGCTGGACCACCAGTCCCGAACAGCCGGGACAGATCACACCGAGGGCTTCCATGTCTCTACAGGTAAAGAGAGCCAATCGCCCCAGGGCCTTAGTCTTATCCCCGTATCCATAATCGGAGCAGCTAGAGAAGACATATGCGCGAAGGAAGGAACAGAAATCCACGGAGCACTTGAAGCCATCCTCTCTCTTTGCTGCTCCATTGCGCACTGACCCACCTGCGCCGGAATCTCCACGTGCGTACGTCAACGTGGCCAGACTCCTCCCACCTTCTGCACTTGTTAGCAGGCTTTCCACTTGTTTGTGGGCTTTTCCCTTGCCCCGCCCACAAACTACACAGTTATGGGTTGCCTTGTGGCGCGTTGGCCAATATGGCCAACCTACTCGGAACTCCTCCGGGCAGCAAAGTTCAATTTCAGACACCATACACATATCCCGGATACGATGCCCCCACGTGTAGCGGCCTCACCCCTCTCCCTTGCTTTATCAGTTATATGGCTGTTGTCTAGGGGTACCTGGGAGAGAGAGATGACACACACCACGGCCCATGTCCTCCGTAACAAAGAGGTGAAGGCCAGAAGATTGGTCTTTTGTGTAGGTGTCCTAGAGTCAAGTCCAGTCCTTCGTCCCTGACCCCTTTGCTTTAGCAAGCCGAGTTCCACACAGTGAATAGGTACAACCCAGTTTTATTCTTCTTGCCAAGCAATAAAACAATCTTTCTCCTTTGGAAAATGGGGACAGATCGAGGCACAATCCTTTCCCTTCTTGCTGCTGCCCACTGTGCTGTCACCAGTGGTGAATAGTCACTGCCACTGACTAGGTAATATAGAACGTGAATTACCTTCACTCACTTTGCCCCTGTCAGAGGAAGAAATCCGTCCAAGGGAGAAGTGGAGGCCTCTCCGTCACCAGCGATGCTGCGCCAGACTCTTCAGAGAAGTTACTGCACACCAGTCCTCACAACTCAGACACGGGCACCCAAGGAGTTAGGGCCCCCTCGGATTCCTCCACCCTCGCGGAACTCAGTCGAAGGTACTGAGCCCCAGGCATCCGCCATAGTACCTCACCCCAGGCTAAAGGTGCCTGAGATGGACTCCATCTCCGCTCCAGCTAGGCCAAGGGCGCCTAGGCCTGGAACACCGGAACGCAAGCACCCAAGCTGAAGGTGCCTGGGTGCGGCCGCGTCCTCCAACTCTCTGCCCAAAAACCAGGGCGTCCGCCCCCTTTATGACCTCTCCCTTTGCGTCACAGCGGGTTCCCCGCCCCGCTGTACCAGCTCCAGGGGAGGACAAAAAGGCACAGTTTGCGGTGTGAGTTCAGCTCCGGCCCAAGGCAACAACGCCACCAGCAGGCCCCAAGGAACCCCACACCACCAGAGTCCCCACACAAACCCAAACACCCGCTACACTTGTATAGCGCTGCAATTGCAAACTAAATCGCCTCAAGGCGCTTGGCATCCAGTTTCGTTGAGATCCTTAGAAGAGATGAGTCTTTAGTTTTTTCCGGAAGGCCCAATGGTTTTCTTCCATGTGGATGTTCATGGGAAGCGCTTTCCATAGCCTTGGTCCTTGAACAGCAAACCTTCGTTCTCCCTTGGCTTTGTAGCGAGTTTTGGGGATGTGGAGGAGGTCTTGGTTGGTTGATCGGAGGTCGTGAGTAGTGGTGTAGTGTTTTATTTTCTCGCATAAATATTGAGGTGCGTTTCCTTGTGCGCATTTGTGGGTGAGGCAGAGGGTCTTGAATGTGACCCGATCCTTTACGGCTAGCTAATGGAGGCTTATCAGGGAATCTGATATTCTTTCTTCAGTGTGCAAACAGATTCCATGTGCAAAAGTGCTGGAGAGGTGTAACAATCTCCTCTTTGTGCAAAGGACACACCAGTGAGAATGGCCTCTTACTTACCTTGCGGTAAAAGGACAACCGCATATATGTGTATATATATCACAGGGGTGGCTGCCCCTCCCTTTTGATCCTGGACCAGATGTGGGTCTTGGGCTTTAGTCTTTGTCACTCAGTGGCAGCAAGGATTTAAAAAAGAAATGGGGTCCCAAATAGTGAAGTATGTTTAAAACCAACAGCGGTATTTATTATATCAACAGTTAAGGGTACTCACATAATACATATAAACACAACACTTATCTCCTACGAGCAGCGAGCTTGTCTGCTTACGTCTAGCTGTGTGCCTATTCATCCCACTGAGTGACAAAGACTAAAGCCCAAGACCCACATCTGGTCCAGGATCAAAAGGGAGGAGCAGCATTGATGGGCGCTGGTAAGGCTGCATTAATGGGCGATGGGGAGGCTGCATTGATTGGAGCTGGGGAGGCTGCATTTGATGGGCGCTTCATTAAAAAGGTGGCGTATACAGGGGCTGGGCAAAGAAGGTGGAGTCAGGGGTGGAGCCAAGGGGGGGCAGCAAAATGAGGTTACGCCTAGAGTGTCAAAAATCCTTGCACCAGTCCTGTTCATTTACGTCAGTCTATGCCACCACAGGACCTGACAATCCAATGTTCCCAGCACATGCACAAACACCAGTCCCCATCACCAGAGGACCTTACAGTCTAATGTCTCCAGCACACACACAAACACCAGTTCCCGTCACCAGGGGAGCTTACAATCCAATGTTTCCAGCACCTTCACAAACACCAGTCCCTGTCACCGGAGGAGCTTACAATCCAATGTCCCCAGCACATGCACAAACACCAGTCCCCGTCACTAGAGGAGCCTACAATCCAATGTCCCAGCACATGCACAAACACTAATCTCCATCACTGTAGGAGTTGATAATCCAATGTCCCCAGCACACACAAAAATATCAGTTCCCGTCACCAGAGGAGCGAACAATCCAATGTCCCCAGCACATGCACAAACACCAGTCTCCAAAACCGGAGGAGCCTACAATCCAATGTACCCAGCACATGCACAAACACCAGTCTCCATCACCGGAGGAGCCTACAATCCAATGTACCCAGCAGCTGCACAAACGCCAGTCTCCATCACCAGAGGAGCCTACAATCCAATGTACCCAGCAGCTGCACAAACGCCAGTCTCCATCACCGGAGGAGTTTACAATCCAATGTCCCCAGCACCTGTATAAACATCAGTCCCTGTCACCAGAGGAGCCTACAATCCAATGTCCCCAGCACCTGCACAAATAACAGTCCCCGTCACCAGTGGATATTATATACATATGCTCAAGTGCGCTCTGTCAGCTCGATAGAGAGAATGGGCAATTAAACAGCTCTCTATAGCAGGGAGTCCATGTATGAAAGTTCAAATGCAGCACAAGGTGTGTTGATGGTCACAGATAGGTTGACTGTGGATGTCTGCCGGCTCATAACAAGCTAGACAGTAAAACACAAAAGAGAGCAGCGTTATGATCTAAGTGCAGCAATGTTAAAACATTTTTAATATAGGACAGACAATTTGTAACTCACAAGATCGTAGAGATCACAGCGCATGTAGGAAGGTATAAGTGGTTCATCCACTCCTGGGGGAAGGCGGTAGGCTCGCAGGTGGAGAGGCAGCTGATGTTCCCGGCTGCGCTGGTGGCTCCCAGGAACCAGGAACCAGCCTTCCCCCAGGAGTGGATGAACCTCTTATATCTTCCTACATGCGCTGTGATCTCTACGATCTTGTGAGTTCCAAATTGTCTGTCCTATATTAAAAATGTTTTAACATTGCTGCACTTAGATCATGGCGCTGCTCTCTTTTGTGTTTTCCTGTCGCCAGTGGAGCTTACAATCCAATGTCCCCAGCACATGAGCAAACACCAGTCTCCATCACCAGAGGAGCCTACAATCCTGTTTCCAGCACCTGTATAAACACCAGTATCCGTCACCAGAGGTGCTTCCAATCCAATATCCCCAGCAAAAACAAATATACTTTATGAAAAGTAGGGATGAGCTTCGTGTTCGAGTCGAACCTATGTTCGACTCGAACATCGGCTGTTCGATCGTTCGACGAAGATCGAACATTATGGGCCGTTCGTGCCAAATTTGAGTGGCGCGTCATGGCCCATAATTCACTGCAGCATCGCAGTGCATTGCTGGCTGATGATTGGCCAAGCATGCACTATGACCCGCATGCTTCGTCAATCACAGCGCCGTCTGAACAGAGAGCCGTAATTGGCCAAAGCCAGGGTGGCTTTGGCCAAATATGGCTAAAGGGGTTTAGTACACGCCCCACACTATATAAGGCTTCTGGCTTGGCGGCCTTGTATAGTGTGTTGGAGTTGTTTAAGTACTTGCCTACAGGGCACTTTCACCCCCTTCCTGCCCAGGCCATTTTTCAGCTTTCAGCGCTGTCACACTTTGAATGACAATTGCGCAGACATGCAACACTGTACCCAAGTGAAATGTTTATAATTTTTTCCCCACAAATAGAGCTTTCTTTTGGTGGTATTTGATCACCTCTGCGGTTTTTATTTCTTGCGCTATAAACAAAAGAAGAGTGACAAGTTTGAAAAAAACACAATATTTTTTACTTTTTGCTATAATAAATATCCATTTTTTTTTTAAACAAATTTTTTCCTCAGTTTTGGCCGATAGGTATTCTTCTACATATGTTAAAAAAAATCGCAATAAGCGTATATTGATTGGTTTGCGCAAAAGTTATAGCAGCTACAAAATAGGGGATAGATTTATAGCATTTTTTTTTTAATAGTAATGGCGGCGATCTGCGATTTTTATCGTGACTGGGATATTGCGGTGGACACATCAGACACTTTTGACACATTTTTGGGACCATTCACATTTATACAGCGATCCCTGCTATAAAAATGCACTGATTACTGTATAAATGTGACTGGCAGGGAAGGGGTTAACACTAGGGGGCGAGGAAGGGGTTAAATGTGTTGCCTGGGAGTGATTCTTACTGTGGGGGGAGGGGACTGACTGGGGGAGGAGACCGATGGTTGTCCCTATGTACAAGGGACACACCATCGGTCTCCTCTCCCTGACAGGACGTGGATCTCTGTGTTTACACACAGAGATCCATGGTCCTGCTCAGTTACTGGGCAATCGCAGTTGCCCGGCGGCCATCGCGGCCGCCGGGCACACGCATCGGGTCCCCAGCGATGCGGCGGGCGCGCTCGCACGCCCCCTAGTGGCTTCGGAAGGTGTGACGTCATATGATGTCCGCCCAGAACAATAGGGTCTTCCGCCCCCGTCATTCGACGGTGGGCGGTGGACAAGCAGTTAAAGTAAAGAGACAGAGACAGTGTAATTTGATTTGAGTTAGATAGAGCAGGCAGGCGAGTCAGTTAGCTGCAGTTACAGTGTGTAGAGCAGGGGTCTCCAAACTTTTCAAACAAACTACCAATTTTCTGTCCTTCAGACTTTAAGGGGGCTGAATTGTGGCCATTGGTGGTAGAAAATGTCCTCGGCCCAACATCAGTAAGAGTAAACATGGCCTCAATGTTAGTGATCAATAGGAGGAGGAGTGGTGCCCCATCACTGGTATCAGTGAAAGAAATAATGCCCTATTGTTGGTGTCAGTGGTTGGAATAGTACCTCATATCATATGGAAGAATAGTGCCCCAAGGGCCAGATAAAGGCTAGCAAAGGGCCGCATCCAGCCCTCGGGCCGCGGTTTGGAGACCTCTGGTGTAGAGGATATGCATCCTAGGTGTTGTATAAACAGTCAGGTCCATAAATATTGGGACATCAACACAATTCTAATCTTTTTGGCTCTATACACCACCTCAATGGATTTGAAATGAAACAAACAAGATGTCCTTTAACTGCAGACTTTCATCTTTAATTTGAGGGGATTTACATCCATTTCAGGTGAACGGTGTAGGAATTACAACAGTTTGTATATGTGCCTCCCACTTTTTAAGGGACAAAAAGTAATGGGACAGATTACCAATCATAAATCAAACTTTCACTTTTTAATATTTGGTTGCAAATCCTTTGCAGTCAATTACAGCCTGAAGTGTGGAACGCAATGACATCACCAGACGCTGGGTTTCATCCCTGGTGATGCTCTGCCAGGCCTCTACTGCAACTGTCTTCAGTTCCTGCTTGTTCTTGGGGCATTTTCCCTTCAGTTTTGTCTTCAGCAAGTGAAATGCATGTTCAATCAGATTCAGGTCAGGTGATTGACTTGGCCATTGCATAACATTCCACTTCTTTCCCCTTTAAAAACTCTTTGGTTGCTTTCGCAGTATGCTTCAGGTCATTGTCCATCTGCACTGTGAAGCGCCGTCCAATGAGTTCTGAAGCATTTGGCTGAATAGGAGCCGATAATAATATTCCCCGAAACACTTCAGAATTCATCCTGTTGCTTTTGTCGGCAGTCACATCATCAATAAATACAAGAGAACCAGTTCCATTGGCAGCCATACATGCCCACGCCATGACACTACCACCACCATGCTTCACAGATGAGGTGGTATGCTTTGGATCATGAGCAGTTCCTTTCCCTCTCCATACTCTTCTCTTCCCATCACTCTGGTACAAGTTGATCTCGGTCTCATCTGTCCATAGGATGTTGTTCCAGAACTGTGAAGGCTTTTTTAGATGTTGTTTGGCAAACTCTAATCTGGCCTTCCTGTTTTTGAGGCTCACCAATGGTTTACATCTTGTGGTGAACCCTCTGTATTCACTCTGGTGAAGTCTTCTCTTGATTGTTGACTTTGATACACATACACCTACCTCCTGGAGAGTGTTCTTCATCTGACACACATACACCTACCTCCTGGAGAGTGTTCTTCATCTGACACACATACACCTACCTCCTGGAGAGTGTTCTTCATCTGACACACATACACCTACCTCCTGGAGAGTGTTCTTCATCTGACACACATACACCTACCTCCTGGAGAGGGTTCTTCATCTGACACACATACACCTACCTCCCGGAGAGTGTTCTTCATCTGACACACATACACCTACCTCCTGGAGAGTGTTCTTCATCTGACACACATACACCTACCTCCTGGAGAGTGTTCTTCATCTGGCCAACTGTTGTGAAGGGTGTTTTCTTCACCAGGGAAAGAATTCTTCGGTCATCCACCACAGTTGTTTTCCGTGGTCTTCCGGGTCTTTTGGTGTTGCTGAGCTCACTGGTGCGTTCTTTCTTTTTAAGGATGTTCCAAACAGTTGATTTGGCCACACCTAATGTTTTTGCTATCTCTCTGATGGGTTTGTTTTGTTTTTTCAGCCTAATGATGGCTTGCTTCACTGATAGTGACAGCTCTTTGGATCTCATATTGAGAGTTGACAGCAACAGATTCCAAATGCAAATAGCACACTTGAAATGAACTCTGGACCTTTTATCTGCTCCTTGTAAATGGGATAATGAGGGAATAACACACACCTGGCCATGGAACAGCTGAGCAGCCAATTGTCCCATTCCATTTGGTCCCTTAAAAAGTGGGAGGCACATATACAAACTGTTGTAATTCCTACACCGTTCACCTGATTTGGATGTAAATACCCTCATTAACCACTTAAGCCCCGGACCATTTCGGGCCATTAGGACCAGGCCTGTTTTTGGGATTCGGCACTGCGCTGCTTTAACTGTAAATTGTGCGGACATGCAATGTTGTACCCAAATGAAATTTGCGTCCTTTTCTTCCCACAAATAGAGCTTTCTTTTAATGGTATTTGATTGCCTCTGCGATTTTTATTTTTTGCGATATAAACAGAAAAAGACCGCATTTTTTTTAAAAAAATGATATTTTCTACTTTTTGTTATAAGAAAAATCGAATAAACTCAATTTTAGTCATACATTTAGGCCAAAATGTATTCAGCCACATGTCTTTAGTAAAAAAAATGTCAATAAGCGTATATTTATTGGTTTGCGCAAAAGTTATAGCGTTTACAAACTAGGGTACATTTTCTGAAATTTACACAGCTTTAAATTTATGACTGCCTATCTCATTTCTTGAGGTGCTAAAATGGCAGGGCAGTACAAAACCCCCCCAAATGACCCCATTTTGGAAAGTAGACACCCCAAGGAAATTGCTGAGAGGCATGTTGAGCCCATTGAATATTTTTTTTTTGTCCCAAGTGATTGAATAATGACAAAAAAAAAAAAAAAAATTACAAAAAGTTGTCACTAAATGATATATTGCTCACACATGCCATGGTTATATGTGGAATTGCACCCCAAAATACATTCTGCTGCTTCTCCTGAGTACGGGGATACCACATGTGTGGGACTTTTTAGGAGCCTAGCCACGTACAGGACCCCGGAAACCAAGCACCGCCTTCAGGATTTCTAAGGGCGCAAATTTTTGATTTCACTCCTCACTGCCTATCACAGTTTCGAAGGCCATAAAATGTCAAAATAGCACAAAACCCCCCCAAATGACCCCATTTTGGAAAGTAGACACCCCAAGCTATTTACTGAGAGGCATGTTCAGTCCATGGAATATTTTATATTTTGCCACAAGTTGCGGGAATATGACAAACTTTTTTTTTTTTGCACAAAGTTGTCACTAAATGATATATTGCTCACACATGCCATGGGCATATGTGAAATTACACCCCAAAATACATTCTGCTGCTTCTCCTGAGTACGGGGATACCACATGTGTGGGACTTTTTGGGAGCCTAGCCGCGTACGGGACCCCAAAAACCAAGCACCGCCTTCAAGGTTTCTAAGGGCATAAATTTTTGATTTCACTCCTCACTACCTATCACAGTTTTGAAGGCCATAAAATGCCAAGATGGCACAAAACCCCCCCAAATGACCCCATTTTGGAAAGTAGACACCCCAAGCTATTTGCTGAGAGGCATGTTGACCCCATTGAATATTTTTTTTTTTTGTCCCAAATGATTGAATAATGACAAAAAGAAAAAAAAAATGTACAAAAAGTTGTCACTAAATGATATATTGCTCACACATGCCATGGTTATATGTGGAATTGCACCCCAAAATACATTCTGCTGCTTCTCCTGAGTACGGGGATACCACATGTGTGGGACTTTTTGGGAGCCTAGCCGCGTACAGGGCCCCAAAAACCAAGCACTGCGAACGCTGCAGTTATGTGTGTTGTGTTTGGTAAGTGACAGTGATCGATCGATACTGCACTTGGGTGGGCTGGGCTGGGCTGGGCGGAGGGGCTAAATGCAGGCGCTAGCAGGTATCTGGGCTGATCCCGCTAACACTGCGTTTTTGGGAACCCTAAACCGCTGGGGATGCTAGTATAGATCTGATCAGATCTGATCAGATACTATACCACTAAGGGGGGTGTATGCTTTGCGCGTGGGTGTTAGCGTTACTGTCACTAACCTAACACTGCCTGGGGCGACGCAGACCCTCTCTGTCGCTAAAACCTAATTGATCTCACCCGCCGGGCGATCAGGGGGGTTAAACCTTTATTGGGTTATATACGGCGGGTGCCCTGATGCTATAAAAAGCAAACTAATCAACCAGCGTCACCCGTAACCTTTATATGGTGATCACTGGTGAAAGGGTTAACTAGGGGCAATCAGGGGGTTAAAACCTTTATTAGGTTAAATATGGGGGTACCTGACACTATATAAAAACCTGACGGGTAACCTAAATAACTAAATAACTTACTGGCTAACCAGTGACACCAGTGACGCTTATACGGCGATCACTGGTGAAAGGGTTAACTCTAGGGGCAATCAGGGGGTTAAAATAATATATGGGGGTACCTGACACTAATAAAAACCTGCGGCGAACCTAAAAAAAAATAACTGCCTATCTAAAACACCAGCGACACGAATACAGCGATCGGAAAAACAATCGCTTAGTGACGCTGAAGTTAGGGGGTGAAAGGGTTACCTGGGGGGTGATCAAGGGGTTAAACCTTTATTAGGGGGGGTTAGGGGGCTACCCTGGACCTAAAGGGGCCTAATCCTAACTGCCCTGCAACTTTTTACAATCACAGATGACACTAAATGCAGTGATCAGTAAAATAAATGATCACTGCAATCAGTGACACTGTGATTGGGGGCTTTGGGGTGACCTGGGGGGTGATCTGGGGGTGACTGGGGGGTGATTTGTGTGCCTATGTGTACCTACGTGTCAGTGGACTGTTGGTGCACTAACCTACTTCTTCTCTGCTCGGCGCCGGGAACGAAAAGACCGCGGCGAGGGAGATGACATCACTTCCTCCAGCCTTGTTTACATCATATGGCGGAGGAAGCATTTTCATTGGCCGGGAGCGATCGCGAGGGGGGGGGGGGGGGCGGAATCGAGCGGCCGCCCCCTCATGCCTGATCGCTCCCGAACACTTAACGGCCGCTCACTGCAGTGAAGGGGGGTCCGGATGGACCCCCCAACTGCACAAAGGCGATCACGTAGATCTACGTGATTCTGCCTGTCCGTGCCATTCTGCCGACGTAAATCGGCGGTGGGCGGTCGTTAAGTGGTTAAAGCTGAAAGTCTGCAGTTAAAGCACATCTTGTTAGTTTCTTTTCAAATCCATTGTGGTAATGTATAGAGCCAAAAAGATTAGAATTGTGTCGATGTCCCAATATTTATGGACCTGACTGTATATTTATACACTGTATTCAGTTTAGCTAGATCCGTTCCTGTTATTCTCTATACTGTGATAGGCAGGCAGGTGATTGTGCTAGCTGCAGTCAGTGTTTCACTTAGTGTACTGTGTGCTTTGCACAGCGTTCACCTAAAGCTTACCTGAATACAGTTAGTGGTGTTCTCATAATAAAACCACAGACAGGGAGCTGCATTAATTTCATGTAGTGTACTTCTGTTCTTTGAACAGAGTTCACTTAAAGGAACCTGAATACAATTTGTGGTGTTCTCATAATAAAACCACAGGCAGAGAGCTGAACAGGTGGACAGACAGCAAAACAAATGTTACAGGGGTGATAACCCTTCCCTATGTTTTCCAAAAAGCTTAAAAATAGATGTTTGGGCTGGAGCTACACTTAAAAAATTTACCTGTTCCAAATTAACAAACAGATTCTACTTAAGAACAAATCTACAGTCCCTGTCTTGTATGCACCGCCTGTATACTGCTGTTCAGAGTATATAGGGCCTTTTTTTAATTTGGGTGCGGGGTTCCCCTTAATATCCATACAAGACCCAAAGGGGCTGGTAGTGGGCTGGGGGGGTGGGGGGTGTGGGGGGGTACCCATGCCATTTTTCTCAATGATTTTCATCCGAATTGCCGGTGTTCTGCCGAGCTGGTTCCGCCTATCGATCTGGTTCCGAGCTCGACTGCGCAGGCGCAATCCGAGGAGACGGAATTCTCAGGGCATGAACAGCTGTTCGGCAGCTGTAGACGCTCTCGCTCCCGATGCTAGGGGAACCAGCTCGACAAGAAAGCGGCGGGGGGCGGAGACTGGGACACGCCGCTCTATAGGGCAGCATTAAACAAGTTGATGGCCGGGGGACACGCCGCTCTGTACAGCAAGGGGCGAATGAGTGAGTGCGCGCTCCCTGCAATGTTAGACGGCAATTATATGTACAACACTAGCCCTATAGAGCGGCATGTCACAGTGTCCGCCCCCGCCCCCTTGCGCCCGCTCATGAACATTGTAAAAAATACAGAGCGGCGTGTCACCCGGCCATCAACTTGTTTAATGCCGCAACGGAGAGAGCGGCGTGTCCCAGTCTCCGCCCCCGCCGCTTTCTGCGCGGCGTGTATCCTCGGGAGCGAGCGTGTCTACAGCTGACGAACAGCTGTAGATGTTCGTAGATTTCCGTGTGTTCCGAGTGCGCATGCGCAGTCGAGCTCGGAATCATATCGATAGGGGAACTAGGTCGACAAGACACCGGGACCAGACATGACATTAAAGCCGCAAGCAGTTTTAAATGACTTTTTTTCCGTTAGAAATTTAATTTTGTGCAGGGACAGTTCTAAACACGGGGAAACACGTGGCACTTCACAGGCATACTTTAGACACCCCCCAGGTACGATATTTAAAGGAATATTTCACTTTTTTTTTTCACTTTATGTATCATTAAAATGACTGCTCCAAAAAAAATGGCAGTTTTTAAAACTTCTTTTTGCATTGATACATGTCCCCTGGTGCACAACCCGGGTTCCCAAACCCTTTTTAGGACAATAACATGCATAATAGTCGTTATAATTAGCACTTTAGATTTCGAAAGTTCGCATCCATTGTATTTAATAGGGTTCTAAAGTTTGCGCGAACTTTCGGTCCGTTCGCAGGTTCTGGTGCGAACCGAACAGGGGGGTGTTCAGCTCATCCCTACTGAAAAGCCCAAACCATTTTTTAGTTTTAGCTAGAGTAGGGGATGCTGTCTGTATCTTCCTGGAGTGATTTTCTCCTCCGTCTCTTGTGCTGGGGAGACACAAGAAGAAATTAATCTTCCCAAAGTAAACCAAACTCCCAACTTCAACATGTGGCACCAAAACATTTGTCCTCATTGGAAGATTTTCCCTCAACTCTTTTATTGGTGACAACTCCCAATTTTTGGACTTCCCCTCACTTTCTGTCCCAATGACAAGGATGAATCTCCCCACAGGCAGCAACAAAGACCTGTTAGGAAATCAAATCCTTTCACATTCCATCCAGAGAAAATTAAGTACTGTCCGTGATACTTTTTTTATTTGCACTAACATAGAATTTTTCAGGACAAGCTTTCGGGGTATGTCCCCTTCTTCAAGGTCCAAGCAGTGAAAAATTCTATGTTAGTGCAAATAAAAAAAGTATCACGGACAGTACTTAATTTTCTCTGTCACAATTGCACTAATACGGCTACAATTACGTCAAGTACATTCCATCCAAAAACCAAAACCAAAAAATGTGCCTGTAAATAAAATTTAAGGGGGAAATACCCAGAACAACCGTTCCTCTTCTCCCAAGACCTCTTGGTCTCCTAGCTCTCTCATCTCCCCCCCCCCCCCCCTATGCTTGTCTCCATGACTTTTCCAGAGCCTCTCCCATCCTTTGGAACACTCTACCTCAATCTGTCAGGCTATCTCTTACTCTGGCCACCTTTAGGCGATCCATGAAAACCCTTCTCTTTAGGGAAGCCTATCACACCTCCAACTAACAACTCCACTTTTAATTCTTCCATCAGCTCATCCCCACAGCTTATTACCTTTTGTAGTACCACTTACCCTGCACCATTAGATTGTAAGCTCTCATGAGCAGGGCTTTCTTAACACTCTTGTATTTTTTTGTATTGTAACTGTACTGTCTCCCTTTAGATTGTAAAGTGCTACGCAAACTGTTGACAGATATATACTGTCACAGTATATAAATCCTGTATAATATTATGTAGCCATACCCCCAGCTAAGGGAGCCGCTGGTATGATTTTCGGGCCTGTAAGGTCCCATGCACATGAGACGCTGTTATTTGCTGTTAAACGCGTGTTCAGAGGCAGTTGGACACTTTTTTCAACTGCTCCTGAACTCATTCAATGTTATCCTATGTGTCCATGCACACAGTCTTGTTTATTGCCGTTTTTAGGCAGTTGCGTTTAACCTCGTTTTTCCAGAAGCAAAAAAATGGGTTCAGACGCAAAAGTTTTCCACGTGTCAGATGCAAAAAGCGCCTAAACGCCGCTAAACGTGGCAAAGCGCGGTACCGGCATTTTGCCGCGTTTTCGTTTATAAGCGTTTTTAAAGGTGACCTATTTTTTACATTAGAAATCTCAAAAATGATGGCAAATGATGAAAAACCATAAAAAAAAAAAAAAAAAAAAAAACGAATTGCTTGCATTGCACTGTAGACAATCCACAACTTGTGGCAGGTGATGTGGCAAGTGGACAATCCACAACTTGTGGCAGGTGATGTTGCCAGGTGACGTGGCAGGTAGAAATCCACAACTTGTGGCAGGTAACGTGTCCAGGTGACGTGGCCAGGTGACGTGGCAGGTGACGTGGCAGGTGGAAAATCCACAAATTGTGGCAGGTGACGTGGCAGGTGATGTGGCATGTGACGTGGCCAGGTGATGTGGCAGGTGACGTGGCAGGTGATGTGGCAGGTGACGTGGCCAGGTGATGTGGCAGGTGACGTGGCAAGTGGACAATCCACAACTTGCGGCAGGTGGACAATCCACAAATTGTGGCAGGTGACGTGGCCAGGTGATGTGGCCAGGTGACATGGCAAGTGGACAATCCACAAATTGTGGCAGGAGACGTGGCCAGGTGATGTGGCCAGGTGATGTGGCCAGGTGACGTGGCAAGTGGACAATCCACAACTTGTGGCAGGTGACGTGGCCAGGTGACGTGGCAAGTGGACAATGCACAACTTGTGGCAGGTGACGTGGCCAGGTGACGTGGCAGGTGACGTGGCAAGTGAACATTCCACAACTTGTGGCAGGTGACGTGGCAGGTGACATGGCCAGGTGACGTGGCCAGGTGATGTGGCAAGTAGACAATTCACAACTTGTGGCAGGTGACGTGGCCAGGTGACGTATCAGGTGACGTGGCAAGTGGACAATCCACAGCTTGTGGCAGATGATGTGGCAAGTGATACGCTAAATACAAGTACACTGCTGCTCTCTCGGCTGCTGGTCTCCCAAAATGGCTGAAATGGTTAAATAATACTGTTTTTTGAGCTTAGGGAGGGTCTTATGATGTTTCTTAACTAAATGCCTATAGACGCAAACGCGGTAAAACGCCGCTAAAATCGTGGCAAAACTGGCGTTTTTAAACGCCGGTTTTAGCCTTTAAAAACGTGTGTTCAGCAGAGTTTGCACCGGCGTCTCGTGTGCATGGGGCCTAACACACCGCTGTCAACCCCCAGCAATTGGCTCTACCCTCCCTCGGCACAGTTAGTAGGGGGTGATAGGATTGTGAGGCCTGTAACTTTAGGCAACACAATCCAGCAACAAAAACACACACAGTGATATAGCGAACACTGACTGTTTCTTCTGCACAGTAATAACACCGACAATTAGTCTGATTAATCCTGGTACTTTTACTAAAGGGAATCATTAAACAGATTAATACAGTATACTTTAGCATATGCAGAGCCCTGCAATGAAAGGGTGTTCAACAATAGGCAGATATACAATCCTGTACAAAGATGACTAATAGGCCCCCCTTTGCAACTCTCCTCCCTCGTGGGCAAGATGGCGCCCATCTACACTGATAAGTCAGGCCTGACTGTAACTATGTGTAAGTTCCGTAGGGAAGAATCTTCGCTAGCAAATGGTGGTGCACTTTTGAAGACAAATTGTAATCCACAGGAATAAAGATTGACAAACTTGGTGAACAAGGATAAAGTCACTAATGCTACTCAATGCACTGTCCCTCTGGTGTGCATATGCAAACTCTAGCGGGTGAGTCCCGAACAACAAACACTGGGCCTAGAGGTCCTGCACTAATCTCTGAGCAGGTGCTCTCTCACCCAACCGGATCAGTCCACGTCCGTATCTTCCGTTGCTGTGTCTCGGTACACAGGTTCCACGACACCCGGGTCTTCGGTCCTCCTGGCAGCAGCAGACGGATGGCAGGATGAGACGTCCCTCAGGCTCCTTGGTGGAAACGGAAGGCTCTTTGGAAATACAGGGCCTAGGCTTCAGGCCCTGTCTGGAACAGCAGACTCAGCAGAGAGTTCCACTTGCTGGGCGGGCGATGTCCAAAGAGACTGTACTCCGGTCTGCCCCCTTGTTAAATACCCCACCCCAGCAGTCCTTGCGCGGGAAATGCATCCTGGGTATGGTAGTCTCTGGGTTCCTCAAACAACACCCCGCTACAATTATTATAAAAATAATAAAGGTTTTTGGGTCCACTCTCTTTTACTATGTACACTTTTGTAGCGCCCTGCTCCTATTGAGTAGGCACTATATGTAAATTTAGGTTTATGTGAGCTGTAGTTTTGCTCAGAGTATTATGTTAAATTGCTGGTTGTACATTTTCCACTTGGGCGTGGGTGTCGCTGTCACCCCCAGTCATGGTTGGAAATGCAGCATGCTGGATGCATTGAGTACCTCTTTACCCAGAAACAGCCCAGTGGGAGTGGTTCGCCTGCTGTGCATTCTGGGAGAGGGTACTTAAGGGACAGACACAGTTTTCACGGTCTCTCTGACCTGATGGCCCTCCTGGCCTAAGGTACGTCGTAGCAGTTCTTCTGCCTCGGGGCCTGCTGGCCCGAGGCCTTGTTACTGAAAGTAGGCCCAGGAGTTTCTGGGGTCTACTGGTCCTGAGGTGGTCCCGTGCTGTCCTGCCTGCGGCGAGAAGCCGCGCAATTGGAGACTCAATTGGAGGACGCATCCCGGCCCATCTACCTCACAGTATCGCCGGATGTCTGAAAGATACTGGTACTGTGAGATTGTACTTTGATTTTGCAAAGGTTCTTGGTTATACAATCCTGTGGCAGAGGATTATACAACGACTCAAGTATATTCATCAAGTCTGTGGCAGAGACTATGACCGAGCACCGCACCGGCTGCTAGGTCAGTGAGAGAGGCCTATCCGGTGGTGGCTAGATCCAGTTGTGGAAGCTGACTGTCCTCCTGGATCAAAGAAGTACCCGTGATCCGCAAAACAAGGTACCTGAATCTCCCCCAACCCTCCATCCCTCTATCTGACGTTTGTTAATAAAAGCATTGGAAAAAGAGACAAAGGCCTCATATACACGACCGATTTTCTCGGCAAGAACCAGCAAGAAACTTGCTGGCAGAGAGGTCTTGCCGAGTAAATCGGTCGTGTGTACGCGGTGTGAGGGGGTTAGCTCGGCAGCGGGTGTGTGTGACCCCCGAGATGGGCTCCCCACACAAAAACAGGCCCAGCAAACGGTGGTTGTGGTTTTCAAAATCAAAAAGGTGCGGTTTATTTTCTATTTACAGTGACAAAACACAGCAAAGCAAAAGAAACATAAACAAAATAAATCCTGGTCAACTTGACCTCTGACTAAACATACAGGTTTCCTAACTAACAACTGGGATCAGCCTAGTGCTGTCCTAGTCCCTAAGTCCCTGGTTTTAAATGTCCAAGCAAATAGCCACACAGGCTTTGTCTCACCGCACAGGGGTTCACTCTCCCTAGACAGTCCACACAGGTCTGGTTCCAGGCATGAGCTAACATCTAATGAAGCTGGGAGTTCTTATAGAGGCCTAAATGAGCTGACAAGCTTCAGCTGGTCTCATCAACTCCCTGTCTGTACGACGCCCCACACTCTCCCTAGAGGTATGAGTCATCCATGAGCCCACTAGCCTTATACAACTCTCCACCTAGTTGTATAAGTCGGCGTAAAGCCTGAATCTGGGCGAAATATATCTACCCCCCTGGATGCAACCAGGTGACTTTACCTTCCTGCTGTCACATACCCCCCCCTCTTGTTTTAACCTCGGGGTTGGAACACCAGCAATCAGGCATTCATGTACTCGAGACAAAGCATCCGCATTTCCCATTTGAACGCCAGGGCGATGCTTTACTGTGAAGTTGAATTCCTGGAGGGCCAGGAACCACCTATTCACTCTTCTATTTGTTTCTTTGTTTTGAGCCATCCACTTTAACGGAGCGTGATCCGTAACCATGTCAAAGTGCCTACCTAGCAGGTAGTACCGAAGGGAATCTAGAGCCCACTTCACCGCTAAACACTCCTTTTCAACGGTGGCGTAATTTACCTCATGGGACTTCAACTTCCTGCTGAGGTAAATGACTGGGTGCTCTTCCCCGTTCCAGACCTGGGACAATACTGCTCCTAACCCCACATCTGACGCATCACTTTGTACGACAAAGTCTTTAGAGAAGTTGGGTGAGTACAACACTGGCTGGCTACATAAGGCTTGTTTCAAGAATTGGAATGCTGCCTCAGCCTCGGGGGTCCATTTAATCATGACCGACCCTTTCCCCTTCGTCAGGTTGGTTAGGGGCACAGCCTTAGAAGCAAAGTGGGGAATGAATCGCCGATAATACCCAGCGATTCCCAGAAAGGCTCGTACCTGCTTCTTGCTGTTGGGACGTGGCCAACTCTGGATGGCCTCGACTTTGTTGAGTTGGGGTTTTATTACTCCCCTCCCAATGGTGTACCCAAGATATTTGGCCTCCTCCTGCCCAATGGTACACTTCTTGGGGTTAGCCGTAAACCCCGCTTCCCGAACAGAGTCCAGGACTGCTTGCACTTTTGGCAGATGTGAGGCCCAATCTGTGCTATGGACAATTATGTCATCCAGGTAAGCCGCAGCATACTTCCGATGGGGCCTCAGCATCTGGTCCATTTTCCGCTGGAATGTGGCCGGCGCATTCTGTAACCCGAACGGCATTCTTTTATATTGGAACGCCCCGTCTGGAGTTACAAATGCGGTTTTCTCTTTGGCCGACTTGGCCAGGGGGATTTGCCAATACCCTTTTGTGAGGTCAAGAGTCGTCATGTATCGGGCTGTTCCCAGCCGGTCGATCAACTCATCTATACGTGGCATGGGGTAGGTGTCAAATTTTGTAACTTTGTTCAACTGTCGAAAATCGTTACAAAATCGCCAGCTCCCATCCGGTTTAGGCACCAACACAATGGGACTAGACCAATCACTTTGGGACTCCTCTATCACCCCTAAGTTCAGCATTTTCTGTACTTCCTCCCGTATTGCCTCCCGTCGGGCCTCTGGGATCCGATAGGGTTTTAACTTCACCCTTTCACCGGGCGGGGTAATGATGTCATGCTCTACCCCAGATGTTTGTCCCGGCAGCTCAGAGAATACCTCCTTGTTGCGAAGCACAAACTCCTTAACCTCCTGTTGTTGGGGTTGTGACAAGGTGGCTGCTATTCCAACCTCCGGAATCACGCAACCAGTTTGAGCTGGTGACCAAGTGTCTGCGACTAGGGACTCTCTATCCCTCCAGGCTTTCAACAGATTAACGTGATAGATCTGTTCGGGCTTTCGCCTTCCTGGTTGTCTGACCTTGTAATTCACTTCGCTCACTTTTTCCATTATCTCGTAGGGGCCTTGCCATTTGGCAAGGAATTTACTTTCAACCGTAGGGACAAGTACCAGTATCCTATCCCCCGGGGAAAAGGTACGGGTCTTGGCTCCACGGTTGTACACTCTCTGCTGTGCTAACTGCGCTTGGGCCAAATGTTCCTTCACGATGGGCATTACCTGTGCAATTCGGTCTTGCATCAGGGCGACATGCTCAATCACACTCCTGTGGGGAGAACTCTCACTTTCCCAAGTTTCCTTGGCAATATCCAACAGCCCTCTTGGGTGTCTCCCATACAGTAACTCAAAGGGGGAGAATCCCGTAGAGGATTGGGGCACCTCCCTAATAGCAAACATCAGATAAGGAAGTAGACAGTCCCAATCCTTTCCATCTCTATCCACCACTTTCTTCAACATTTGTTTTAGGGTTTTGTTGAACCTTTCAACCAGCCCATCGGTTTGGGGGTGATACACAGATGTACGTAATTGCGTCACTTTGAACAATTTACACAGCTCCTTCATAACCCGGGACATAAAGGGTGTACCTTGGTCCGTAAGCAGTTCTTTACAAATACCCACCCGGCTAAACACAAGAGATAGCTCTTTGGCTATGGTTTTGGCCGAGGTATTTCGGAGAGGGATCGCTTCTGGATAACGGGTGGCATAGTCCATTATAACTAATATGTACTGGTGCCCCCTAGCGGACTTGATTATAGGACCTACCAAATCCATGGCGATCCTCTCAAACGGGACCTCAATGATGGGTAGAGGGACCAGCGGGCTACGGAAATGTGGCATCGGGGCCGACCTCTGACACACAGGGCAGGAGGAACAATAATTTTCTATGTCCTTCATCACCCCCGGCCAATAGAATCTCTGTAATACCCTCTCTCGGGTTTTCTCTGTCCCCAGATGACCTCCAAGAATGTGCCCATGGGCCAACTCCAACACCAACTTCCTGTAAGGTTTGGGCACCACAAGCTGCTCAACGGTTTCTTCTGCCCTTTTTGCCACCCGATACAGTAGGTCCTTCTCTACGCTGAAGTATGGGTAAGTGCAGGTATTATCTGGGTTCACTAACTCGCCATCTATTTTCACTACGTTTTCCCGTGCCTTTATTAGGGCGGGGTCTTTCAACTGTTCTGTGGCAAAGTTTTCCCTGTGAACCTCAAGATCAGAAAACTCCACAGACGGTAGGTTTTCGTCTGAGGAGGTGGGCTCCTCTCCAGTTTCTTGAGTCTCCCCTGCCAATACTGATAAGGGAAATTCTGGAGAGTCCTCACCACTCTCAGGGGAGTTCTGGCTATCACATTCCTGGTACATAGGGGCACCAGTGGGGGGCTCAGGATCATCCCACAGTTCCCAGAACTTCGGAAAATCCCTTCCCACAATGGCGTCATGCGGTAACTGAGATACTAAGCCCACTGGATGAGAGAGGGTACCTTTGGGGGTCTCGAAACACACTGTAGTCACTGGATACTCTCGGGTGTCCCCATGCACACAAATAACAGCTACCTTGCTATTCCCAGAGACCTCTGTTTTAACTAACTCAGCCTTTATCAGGGTCACAAGGCTACCTGAATCCAGCAATACCACAACATTTCTACCATTAACACACATTTTGCATAAATGTTTCTCAGTTCCTCGAATGGCAGTGCATGCGACTGTCGCACACAGCGACTGACGTCTGCCTGTCAGAAAGTCACACTGCATGGGTTCCTCCACAACCGGGCAATTGGCTGCAATATGTCCCGCTTGCCGGCAGCGGTAGCAAACGATCCTTCTTGCGGCCTCTTGAGCCGCTGATTTCCCAGGCTGTTCTCGCCAAACTTGGGGTAGAGCTCCCACCCTCTCACTCTCTCCACCCTCACCCCTTGGAATCCTCTTATCCGCCCCCGGGGATGGTCTGGTCTTAGGGTGGAAAGTCCGAGTGTCTCTGGAAGAGGCCGTCAGGTTCTCTGTAGCCAAGTATTTCTCCACACGATCCACAAGACCATCGGCCGTCTCTGGGTCTCCATGGCTTACCCACTTTTGGATGGCAGTAGGAAGAGCTCTCAAAAACCGATCCATTACAACACGTTCCACAATCTTTGGTGCGGACAAAGTCTCTGGCTGTAGCCACTTTCTGCTCAGGCGAATGAGATCATACATTTGAGACCTGGGGGGTTTTCCAAGCTGGAAAGTCCAGTTATGCACACGCTGAGCCCGGACAGCCTGGGTGACACCCAGCCTTGCCAATATTTCAGCTTTTAGCATCGCATAGTCTTTTGCTTGGTTAGGCTCTAGGTCATAGTAAGCTTTCTGCGATTCACCAGTTAACAGAGGAGCCACCAGTCCAGCCCACTGCTCCTCAGGCCACTTTTCTCTTTCAGCGGTCCTTTCAAATGTGGTCAAAAATACCTCTGGATCATCCTCTCCAGTCATTTTTGTCAATAAACGACTCACCCCAAAGGACGCGGTATTAGTGGGACGGCTTTCCTCACTGGTCTGCGGACGTTGCTGCATTGCTGCTTCCATCTGTTGTTGTAGTCTCTGCTCTTGCTTCTGTAACAGGTCTATGAAGCGGGCCTCAGATTGCTGCTGGGCTTGTTGCTGAGCCTCCAGACTCTGTTGCAAAGTTGCGTTTGTCTGCTGCTGGGCTGCAAGGCTCTGTTGATGAGCTTGCTGCTGGGCTGCAAGGCTCTGTTGATGAGCTTGCTGCTGGGCTGCGAAGTTCTGTTGTTGAGCTGCAAGGCTCTTTTGCAAACCTGCATTTGTCTGCTGTTGATTGGCATTTGCTAGAGCCAGCTGCTTCAGTATCTCCTCCATGCTGGCTTAAAAAAAAACTGCCACTGGTTCTCCACCAACTGTGAGGGGGTTAGCTCGGCAGCGGGTGTGTGTGACCCCCGAGATGGGCTCCCCACACAAAAACAGGCCCAGCAAACGGTGGTTGTGGTTTTCAAAATCAAAAAGGTGCGGTTTATTTTCTATTTACAGTGACAAAACACAGCAAAGCAAAAGAAACATAAACAAAATAAATCCTGGTCAACTTGACCTCTGACTAAACATACAGGTTTCCTAACTAACAACTGGGATCAGCCTAGTGCTGTCCTAGTCCCTAAGTCCCTGGTTTTAAATGTCCAAGCAAATAGCCACACAGGCTTTGTCTCACCGCACAGGGGTTCACTCTCCCTAGACAGTCCACACAGGTCTGGTTCCAGGCATGAGCTAACATCTAATGAAGCTGGGAGTTCTTATAGAGGCCTAAATGAGCTGACAAGCTTCAGCTGGTCTCATCAACTCCCTGTCTGTACGACGCCCCACACTCTCCCTAGAGGTATGAGTCATCCATGAGCCCACTAGCCTTATACAACTCTCCACCTAGTTGTATAAGTCGGCGTAAAGCCTGAATCTGGGCGAAATATATCTACCCCCCTGGATGCAACCAGGTGACTTTACCTTCCTGCTGTCACAGCGGCTATCAGGTTTCTCGTCGAGAAAACCGACAAGAAACCTCGACGAGAAAATAGAGAACCTGCTCTCTATTTTCTCGTCGAGATTCTCCTCGGCATGTTTCTCGACGAGAAAAGTGAGTGTGTGTACACTTACCTGTCCTCCCGGAAGCCCGCGCATGTTCGAAATGAATTCAACGCATGTGCGGTAGCTTCCTAGGCATACGTAGGGTATACCAAGATGGCGGCGACGGCATCGAATGTGACGAGCGCATGCTCGTCGTAGTCGATGACGTCACCGCGTACGCTCCATTCAAAGAACCGCGGGTTCTTTGAAACGAGCGTGTGTACACTCGGCCGGGACAAGTTTCTTGTCCAAGAATCTCGTCAAAAAAAACAACATGTTTTTTTCAACGAGAATCTCGGCCGTGTGTACGAGGCCTAAGTGTTTGGTGCGGACATCTGTGAACAACTCTCCAATGGGACCCCTATGGCGGATATGGTGAACAGTAAGGTAACGGCAAACCCAAAATTAAACCAGCAGCTCCTACGGAGGTAGTGCTACACTTTTAAAACTTATTTTTTTATATCTGATATATACACAAATAAAAATCCACTACAGGGAATAGCCATGATACAAGATTCCCAAAGCACTGTCAGTTATCTACAGAACAGCAGAAGGTACCTCCTTTCCAGCATGCTGTCTCTGATTGGTGCTTCAGATATTTGGATGGGGCCTTACCACAAAAAAGGAGTCACTGCTCTGGAGGGGGGAGGAGTCACTGCTCTGGTCGGGGAGGAGCCACTGCTCTGGTGGAGGAGGAGTCACTGCTCTGGTAGAGGAGGAGTCACTGTTTTGGATAGGTAAGAGTCATTGCTCTGGAAGCGGAAAGGGGTCACTGCTCTGGTCAGGTAAGGCTTCATGTACACTGGCAGCTCCCGGCTGCTCCTAATAAACTTGAGTTTAGGAGCTTTTGCTATTATTTTGGCAAAGCTCTTAAGCTCAACTCCATAAAAGCCTATGTGTCCATGTACACATAGGCTTTTAGCAGTTTAGAAGATGCTGAGTTTAGGTGAGGTTAAACTTCCCTCTCCTGAACATAGAATAATTGTGTTCAGGATAGGAACATTTTGACCACAGGCCATGGGAAAACGTGAAATGTAACAAAATCATGGCAAAAACGGGTTTGCGCTTTGCATTTTGACCCCCCGCGTGCAGGAGATGGATGAATGGGAAGTTAGCAGTTAGAGGTCTGCTTACCTTTAGGAGGCAAGTGACGAGTCCTGACCGGGATACCATTCTGATCTCCCCTCCTCTTCCCTCCACTGTCTGAGCTGGGGAGTGCTGGATGTGGCTGCGGGGTGAGCCCTCCCAGCTGCACACATTGTTCCATAGGCTTTCCCTCGCTCTGGGGCCTTCTTCTCCCGGCCGAATAGGAAGTGAGTCCTAAGACTCCCTGGCCAATCGGGTCTCATGACCGGCTTCCTGATTAGCCGGGAGGAAAATCAGGAGGGCAATAGCGAATATTAATTTGCTATTGTCACATAACTGAGTGGGCTCAAGGCACAGTGCTCTGCGCCCCGAGCCCACCCTTTTTCTTTAGAGCCTCCGGCTCTAATTATGTGCTTCAAAAGAAAAAAAAAACTCCATTGGAATCAATGCATCCAGCGCCCTACATGTAGATTAGGGGCCAGGTGCATGGATTAGGGGGGCGGCACCCCTGCGCCCCTTATGGATGGGCCACCACTGGACTGCTCTGGATGTGGGAGGGGGTCACTGCTCTGGACAGGGAGGAGTCGCTGCTCGGGAGGAGGAGTAGTCTTTGTTCTGAACAGGTAAGAGTCATTGCTCTGGACAAGGAGGAGTCAGTGCTCTGGATGTGGGAGGGGGTCACTGCTCTGGACAGGGAGGAGTCACTGCTCGGGAGGAGGAGGAGCCTTTGCTCTGGACAGGTAAGAGTCACTGCTCTGGACAAGGAGGAGTCACTGCTCTGGATGTGGGAGGGGGTCACTGCTCTGGACAGGGAGGAGTCACTGCTCGGGAGGAGGAGGAGCCTTTGCTCTGGACAGGTAAGAGTCACTGCTCTGGACAAGGAGGAGTCACTGCTCTGGATGTGGAAAGGGGTCACTGCTCCGGACAGGGAGGAATCGCTGCTCGGGAGGAGGAGGAGTCTTTTTTTCTAAATTGGTAAGAGTTATTGCTCTGGACAAAGAGGAGTCACTGCTCTGGATGTGGGAAGGGGTCACTGCTCTGGACAGGGAGGAGTCGCTGCTCTGGAGGAGGAGCCTTTGCTCTGGACAGGTAAGAGCCACTGCTCTGGACAGGTAGGGGTCGCTGCTCTGAAGGAGGAGGAGCCTTTGCTCTGGACAGGTAAGAGTCACTACTCTAGAGGAAGAGGAGTCTTTGCTCTGGACAGGTAAGAGTCACTGCTCTGGATAGGGAGAAGTCACTGCTCTGGAAGCGGAAAGGGGCCACTGCTCTGGAGAAGAAGGAGTCACTGCTCTGGTGAAGTATTAGTCACTGCTCTGGACAGGGAGGAGTCACTGCTCTGGAGGAGGAGGAGTCACTGCTATGACTAATTCAGGTTTAAGTGTAGATTTCAGCTTAAGCTACTGAGCTCTATACTGCATTAGGTAGATATCAGAAAATATGGTAAGAAGCTTGTTGGCTCCACTTCAAAGCCACTATATATATTCCCTTTAAAAGAAACGGAAGAGAGATGAAGTGGCTGGACTAATACTGAAAATGCTAGTTTCCTGGCTTCCGTACTTTTTCAGTCACTGACCTGGAAAAAGCATGTTGAAATATTTTTTTTTGAATAAACCCAAAACTTCGGCTCTGAGAAAGCAATGAAGCAGAAAATTGGCATGCTTTGAGGATTTAGTAGGGGAGGTCTACATTGGCAGGCTCCACACATCCTCTGCATAGGTTTCCTTTAAGTTTGCTCTCGAGTTTGTCCTTCGTGCAAATAAATAAACATAAATGAATAATATACTGGACTTGGGAAATCTCGGGCGGTTTGGCTTCCTTATTTATACGTGAAAGCCCCTCTTTTGTTCCATCTCAGGGTGATTTATACGCAGCTCTCTTTAGCGATATCGAGGCATTAGACGTGTCATCGGAAAGATTTGTTTATGCGTGGCGCTACTATCCAGCCATTTCCATGATGAAGAGAGCGCACCGGTCCCAGCTGCTTATGCAAAAAAGAGAAGACTCGCAAGATTGATATTAAAAGCCATGGCGAACCATAAAGTAAGTGAGTACGCCTGGCACCAATATGGCGACACGCGGGGCCTAATGAAGACGGATGAAGCTGCGAGCTGGCCATGACTTGGCAGATTATCCGAGTAGAGAGAGAGGGACCCAATTAAACGGTGACATTGACTTTCCAGGTAAATGGAACAACAAAGACACATTGCAATCTGCACATTTATTATCTTCTATCGATCAGGAAGACGAAGGAGGATTGCAGATGCAGCATTTCATAGATGGTCATTATTGGGAGATATACGGTTCCCGGGACACACAGAATAAAACACAAAGAGTGTCTATATTAATAAAGCGGAAAAGCTGCAAGTCCCAGATAGGCAAACATTTAGGATGAAAAGTTAATGAGGAAACTCTTCCACATTAAAAGTCTCCTTTTTATTTGTGTTTTCAGGCCCCTTTTTTGGGCGTTTTTTCCAGCCAGACTGGATTTGACAGTCAAATTTTTCAATGCAGATTGACCATTTGCACATAAAAGATGAGATTTGAGAAGTTTCTAGTGCTTCCCCCAAAGGCATCGGTTGGTTGTTTGGGTCCTCATGCCTCAGTGATTGATGACCCGCCCTGGACCTGGACCTGAGTGACACCAAAACACCTGGAACTTTTGAAATGGGCTTTAGTATAGAAGGCAAAAGCCGTATAAAAGGAAAATGGTGGGTTAGACCAGTGGTCTCCAAACTGTGCCCCAAGGGCCAGATGTGGTCCTTTGCTGGCCTTCATCCAGCCCTTGCAACGCTATCCCTCTCACTCCTTTCACTGCCATCAACAATAGGGCTCTATTCTTTCCACTGACATTACCAATGGGGCCCTATTCTTTCCACTGACATTACCAATGGGGCCCTATTCTTTCCACTGACACCATGAATTGTGCACTATTCCTTCCACTGACACCAACAATGGGGCCCTATTCCTTCCACTGACACCAACAATGGGGCCCTATTCCTTCCACTGACACCAACAATGGGGCCCTATTCTTTCCACTGACACCATGAATTGTGCACTATTCCTTCCACTGACACCAACAATGGGGCCCTATTCCTTCCACTGCCATCAACAATGGGGCCCTATTCTTTCCACTGACATTACCAATAGGGTCCTATTCTTTCCACTGACACCATGAATTGTGCACTATTCCTTCCACTGACACCAACAATGGGGCACGATTCCTTCCACTGACACCAGCGATGGGGCTTTATTTCTTGCCACTTCTGTCAGCTAAGAACAGGAAACTGAGGCTACAATTGGCACAGGCTCACCAAAATCGGACAATAGAAGATTGGAAAAACGTTGCCTTGTCTGATGAGTCTGGATTTCAGCTGCAACATTCAGATGGTAGGGTCAGAATTTGTCATTTCAAGAACATGAAAGCATGGATCCACCCTGCCTTGTATTAATGGTCCAGGCTGGTGGTGGTGGTGTAATGGTGTGGGATATATTTTCTTGGCACACTTTGGGACCCTTAGTACCAATTGAGCATCGTTTAAACACGTGGCCTCAGGGCCGTCTTTAAGGCAGGGAAAAGGGACAGCTTTCCTGGGCCCTGTCATTGTTGTGGTGCCCAAAGCAGCTCCCTCATACTTGCCAATAGTGATGAGCCGAACACCCCCGGGTTCGGTTCGCACCAGAACCCGCGAACGGACCGAAAGTTCGTACGAATATTAGAACCCTATTAAATACAATGGATGCGAACGTTCGAATTCTAAAGTGCTAATTATAACGACTATTATGCATGTTATTGTCCTAAAAAGGGTTTGGGAACCCGGGTTCTGCACCAGGGGACATGTATCAATGCAAAAAGAAGTTTTAAAAACGGTCGTTTTTCGGGAGCAGTCATTTTAATGATGCATAAAGTGAAAAAAAAAAAGTCAAATATTCCTTTAAATATCGTACCTGGGGGGTGTCTAAAGTATGCCTGTGAAGTGCCACGTGTTTCCCGTGTTTAGAACTGTCCCTGCACAAAATGACACTTCTAAAGGAAAAAAAAGCCATTTAAAACTGCTTGCGGCTTTAATGTAATGTCTGGTCCCGGTAATATGGATGAAAATCTTTAAGAAAAATGGCATAGCTACCCCATGACCCCCCCCCCCCCTACCCCAGCCCATTACCAGCCCCTTTGGGTCTTGTATGGCTATTAAGGGGAACCCCGCACATAAAATAAAAAAGGCCCTATATACTCTGAACAGCCGTATACAGGCGGTGCATACAAGACAGGGACTGTAGGTTTGTTCTTATGTAGAATCTGTTTGTAATTTTGAACAGGTACATTGTTGAAGTGTAGCTCCAGCCCAAAAATCTATTTTTAAACTTTTTGGAAAACATAGGTAAGGGTTATCACCCCTGTAACATTTGTTTTGCTGTCTGTGCCCCTGTTCAGAACATTTCACCTCACTTTCCGTCCCAATGACAACTGTTTTTGAAATGTGGTGTTTTTCTTGAAACAAGGATTGCTGATAAAGCATCAGTACAGAGGAGACACCTTTCTCCCATATTAATTCTTACAGGAGAGAATTTTCCTTCCAAGGGGTAGATTTCCTCTCACTTCCTGTTGTCTTCTTGCGTTTGCAAGTAGGAGTCGTTTGTAAGTTGGATGTTTGAAAGTAGGGACCTGCCGTATATACTCTGCAGAAATAGGCCCCTTAGTTGTTGGTGTTGGCACAACACTGTAAGCACTCACAGTTACTCTTGGTTGGTGCTGGAACGCCCTGCTGTCAACTATTATATCAGGAATTTTAATTACATATAATTGTTGAACAGTGATAGTAAAAATTGGGCCTTTGATGGTGGTGCTGGTGCCACAACACTGTAAGCCCTGACAGTTACTCTTGGTGGGTGCAGCAATGGGCCCTGCTGTGAATTATTAGATCAAGAATTGTAACTGCATGCCCCTGTTGAACAGGGGCTGAAAAATTGGGCCTTTCGTGGTGGTGGTGGTGGTGGTGGTGTTGCCACAACACTGTAAGCCCTCAGAGTTACTCTTGGTGGGTGCAGGAATGGGCCCTGCTGTGAATTATTAGATCAAGAATTGTAATTACATGCCCCTTTTGAACAGGGGCTGAAAAATTGGGCCTTTCGTGGTGGTGGTGGTGGTGGCGTTGCCACAACACTGTAAGCCCTCAGAGTTACTCTTGGTGGGTGCAGCAATGGGCCCTGCTGTGAATTATTAGATCAAGAATTGTAATTACATGCCTCTGTTGAACAGGGGCTGAAAAATTGGGCCTTAGGCACTGGTGGCACAACACTACAACCCCTCACAGATACTGTACTTGGAGCACAGCAATGAGCCCTGTTGCAAAGTATTGCTTCAAAAATTGTAATGACACGCCCCTGTTAAACAGGGGCTGAAAAATTGGGCCTTAGGCACTGGTGGCACAACACTCCAACCCCTCACAGATACTGTACTTGGAGCACAGCAATGAGCCCTATGGCAAATTATTGCTAAAAAAATTGTAATTACACGCCCCTGTAAAACAGGGGCTGAAAAATTGGGCCTTAGCCACTGGTGGCGGCACCCATAAACAAAAATGATCTTCCAAGCTATCATCATCAATCGTATCATTGAGGACTCGGAGGAGGAGGATAGCCAGTCAACATAACAGCACAGGCACTCAGCATCAGCATCAGTCTTGAAGGGATGTGACATGTTAAAATCAATTAGTCTGTTATATCAGCATCAGGTGTGTGGTAGCTGGTGGTGATCCAAGACTTGTTCATCTTGATGAAAGTCAGTCGATCAACCGAGTCGGTGGACAGGCGCACCCTGTGATCCGTGACAAATCCTCCAGCAGCACTGAATGTGCGTTCCGAAAGAACGCTGGATGCAGGACAGGCCAGTAGCTCAATTGCATACTGTGCAAGCTCTGGCCAGTGATCCATCCTCAAGACCCAGTAAGCCAGAGGATTTTCGGTGGGGAAGGTGTCCAAGTCTGACCTTGCCCCTAGATATTCCTGCACCATGTTTATCAGACGCTGGCGATGGTTGCTGGAACCGATCATACTTTGGGGCTGCGGACTAAAGAATTGTCTGAACGCATCGGTCAGACGGCCACCTTCCCCACCGCTCCTTCTTTGACTGGCCGAAGCCTCAGCAACTCGTTGTCCAGGACCAGGAGTTTGTAACCTCCCAGTCTCTGGGAACGCGTTGCACAGACCTTTCTGCAAGGCCTCCCGGAGTTGTCTCATCCTCTGCTCCCTCTGCGACGGTAACATAAGGTCCGCAACCTTACCCTTGTACCGTGGATCAAGGAGAGTGGCCAGCCAGTAATGGTCCCTCTCCTTGATCCGAAGAATACGAGGATCCTTCCGCAGACTTTGCAGGATCAGGGAGGCCATGCAGCGTAGGTTTGCTGAGGCATTCGGTCCGGAGTCCTCTGGGTCACTAAGGACGACATGATCCGCAGCCACCTCCTCCCAGCCACGTACAAGTCCACTGGTTTCTTGGGACTGTAAATCATCCCTAAAAGACTGCTGCTGATGATGCTGAGTGCCAGCCTCCACCTCCAAGCTGAGACAATCCTCCTCCTCCTCCTCCTCCTCCTCCTCCTCTTCCTGTGCGATGGGTGGGACAGAAGGAACACTGTCTGGGTAAAGGGGGCCTTGAGAGGCAAGGAAGTCCTCCTCTTCCTGCCTCTGTTCTGCCTCAAGTGCCCTGTCCATTATTCCATGCAGCGTGTGCTCCAACAGGTGGACAAGAGGTACAGTGTCACTGATGCATGCACTGTCACTGCTCCCCATCCTCGTGGCCTCCTCAAATGGTGCCAGGACAGTGCATGCATCCCTGATCATGCCCCACTGGCGTGGAGAAAAAAAACCAAGCTCCCCTGACCCTGTCCTGGTGCCGTAGTCGCACAGGTACTCATTGATGGCCCTCTGCTGCGTGTGCAGCTGCTGCAGCATGGCCAACGTTGAGTTCCACCTGGTGGGCATGTCACATATAAGGCGGTTCTTGGGCAGGTTCAACTCCTTTTGCAGCTCAGCCAGGCGAGCACTGGCATTATAAGATCTGCGGAAATGCACACAGACTTTCCTGGCCTGCCTCAGGACATCCTGTAAGCCCGGGTACCTGCCCAAGAACCGCTGCACCACCAGGTTAAGGACGTGAGCCACACAGGGCACATGGGTCAGTTGTCCCTGTCGGAGGGCGGAGAGGAGGTTGGTGCCATTGTCGCAAACCACCATTCCTGGCTTAAGCTGGCGTGGCGTCAACCACCTCTCGGCCTGGCCCTGCAGAGCAGACAGGACCTCTGCCCCAGTGTGGCTTCTGTCCCCCAAACACACCAGCGCAAGCACGGCATGGCATCTTTTTGCCTGCGTACTTGCGTAGCCCCTTGAACGGCTACGGAGCACCGCTGGTTCAGAGGACAAACCACAGGAAGAGGCCATGGAGGAAGAAGAAGAGGAGGGGATGGAGGAGAGAGGTGTGTCACAACCAGTAGTAGCATTTTGGAGGCGTGGCGGTGGAACAACCTCCAACACTACTGCACCTTGTCCTGCATCCTTCCCAGCTGCCAAAAGAGTGACCCAATGGGCCGTGAAAGAAAGGTAACGTCCCTGTCCATGCCTGCTGGACCATGAGTCAGCGGTAATATGCACCTTACCGCTGACCGCCCTGTCCAGCGAGGCCAAGACATTGCCTTCCACATGCCGGTAGAGAGCCGGAATAGCCTTCCGTGAGAAAAAGTGGCGTTTGGGAACCTGCCACTGAGGAACCGCACATTGCACAAACTCACGGAAGGGGGCCGAGTCTACCAACTGAAAAGGCAGCAGTTGAAGCGCTAGCAATTTAGCCAAGCTAGCATTCAACCGCTGGGCATGTGGATGGCTGGGAGTCAACTTCTTTCGACGGTCCAGCAGCTGGGGCAGGGAAATTTGCCTGCTAGAATCGGACGTCGGTGTACTGCTAGCAGAGTGGCCGCAACTACTTGGCTGTGACACACCTAATTCTACACCTTCATTCCTCTCAGTGCATGTTTCAGAGAGGACTGAAGTTATAGTGGGGTTGGAGATCCCAGCTGATGCGGTGCAAGGAGAGGTCCGCTTTGTTCTTTGGTGTGGGTCTTTGAGGTAGGCTTGCCAACGAGCTGCATGGCAGGTCAACATATGTCTGGTCAGGCATGTGGTACCCAAGCGGCTGATGTTTTGGCCACGCGATATACGCTTGAGACATATGTTGCAAACAGCAGCTGTGCGATCTGATGCACTAGCCTCAAAAAAGGCCCACACCAAAGAACTTTTTGAATGACGGGCAGAGGCAGCGCCCTGCACAGGCGGAGCTCTGCGGTGTGATTCCGTCGGTGTACTGCCCTTACGCTGGCCACCAAAGGGCATCCTGCCTCGTTGGAGATGTGCCTCCTCCTCATCCTCCTCCTCCTCCTCTCTCCTATTAGGCACCCACGTGGAGTCAGTGACCTCATCATCCCCTCCCTCCTCATCACTGGAGCCAATCTGGCAGTATGCTGCAGCTGCTGGAACATGACTGCCAGATTGGTGTCCTTCTTGAGCATCCCCTCTGTCTGCTCTCACGCTACTGCCTTCCTGTAGCTGGGTTTCATCATCAGACCCTTCGAAACGCTGGGCATCCTCCTGGAGCATGTACCCAACACTGTGCTCAAACAGTTCAGGGGACTCCTCAGGAGGAGGACATGGTGGGTCTAGGGAAGGAGTGACTGATGATGAGTCTGACATTGATACCAGGGAAGAGGACGCTTTGGCAGCTGCTTTGCCAGTACCCTGAGCCTGGGTGAGAGAGGATGAGGAGGAGGAGGAGGGCTTGGTCATCCACTCTACCAAGTCTTCGGCATGATGTGGCTCAACATGTCCAGCTGCCGAAAAGAAGGACAAGCGTTTCCCATGGCCATGTGCTGATGACAATGCACCGCGTCCACGACCAGCACTGTTGCCCCCAGACACAGAGCCTGCTTGCCCTCTTTTATTGCCTCCTGACTGTCTGCCTCTCCTTGTTTGCCTTCCAGACATTCTAATAGATGGCCTGCAGGGAGATGGGAAAAAAGCAAAAGGGCTACCTTCAGGTGTCCTTCTCTGTCCCTTTACTTAATGATTTCTAAATATGGTTGAGGATGATTGCTTTCGCACAGAATAGCACAACGACAATTTCCCTGACTGTCCAAAAAACAAGGATTTCAAAGATGGTTGATGAGGAATGCTTTAGCACAGTATAGCACAAGGAGAATTTCCCTCACTGTCCTTCCCTGTCCCTAGAAACAAGGATTATCACAGTGAAAGAAACTGACACTCTTCCTACCTATAGTTTTCTGTCCCTAGAAAAAATGTTTTTTTAAAGACGGTTGATGATCAATGCTTTAGCACACTATAGCACAAGGAGAATTTCCCTCACTGTCCTTCCCTGTCCCTAGAAACAAGGATTATCACAGTGAAAGAAACTGACACTCTTCCTACCTATAGTTTTCTGTCCTTAGAAAAAATGTTTTTTTAAAGACGGTTGATGATCAATGCTTTAGCACACTATAGCACAAGTAGAATTTCCCTCACTGTCCTTCCCTGTCCCTAGAAACAAGGATTATCACAGTGAAAGAAACTGACACTCTTCCTACCTATAGTTTTCTGTCCCTAGAAAAAATGTTTTTTTAAAGCTGATTGATGATCAATGCTTTAGCACACTATAGCACAAGTAGAATTTCCCTCACTGTCCTTCCCTGTCCCTAGAAACAAGGATTATCACAGTGAAAGAAACTGACACTCTTCCTACCTATAGTTTTCTGTCCCTAGAAAAAATGTTTTTTTAAAGACGGTTGATGATCAATGCTTTAGCACACTATAGCACAAGGAGAATTTCCCTCACTGTCCTTCCCTGTCCCTAGAAACAAGGATTATCACAGTGAAAGAAACTGACACTCTTCCTACCTATAGTTTTCTGTCCCTAGAAAAAATGTTTTTTTAAAGCTGATTGATGATCAATGCTTTAGCACACTATAGCACAAGTAGAATTTCCCTCACTGTCCTTCCCTGTCCCTAGAAACAAGGATTATCACAGTGAAAGAAACTGACACTCTTCCTACCTATAGTTTTCTGTCCCTAGAAAAAATGTTTTTTTAAAGACGGTTGATGATCAATGCTTTAGCACACTATAGCACAAGGAGAATTTCCCTCACTGTCCTTCCCTGTCCCTAGAAACAAGGATTATCACAGTGAAAGAAACTGACACTCTTCCTACCTATAGTTTTCTGTCCCTAGAAAAAATGTTTTTTTAAAGCTGATTGATGATCAATGCTTTAGCACACTATAGCACAAGGAGAATTTCCCTCACTGTCCTTCCCTGTCCCTAGAAACAAGGATTATCACAGTGAAAGAAACTGACACTCTTCCTACCTATAGTTTTCTGTCCCTAGAAAAAATGTTTTTTTAAAGACGGTTGATGATCAATGCTTTAGCACACTATAGCACAAGGAGAATTTCCCTCACTGTCCTTCCCTGTCCCTAGAAACAAGGATTATCACAGTGAAAGAAACTGACACTCTTCCTACCTATAGTTTTCTGTCCCTAGAAAAAATGTTTTTTTAAAGATGGTTGATGATCAATGCTTTAGCACACTATAGCACAAGGAGAATTTCCCTCACTGTCCTTCCCTGTCCCTAGAAACAAGGATTATCACAGTAAAACACACTGACACTCTCCCTACCTATAGTTTTCTGTCCCTAGAAAAAATTATTTTTTAAAGATGGTTGATGATCAATGCTTTAGCACACTATAGCACAAGGAGAATTTCCCTCACTGTCCTTCCCTGTCCCTAGAAACAAGGATTCGCACAGTAAAACACACTGACACTCTCCCTACCTATCCTTCTCTTTCCCTAAACTAAAGGAATCCAGGTTAAGCAAGAAAAAAAAATGTCACTGTCCCTGCCTATGCTTCTCTTTCCCTGCTCCGGAACACACTACACTAGGCCGCCGTGCTGGCGGCCTTTTATAGTGTGGGGCGTGTACTAAACACCCTCAGCAATAATTGGCCACAGGCATCCTGCCTGTGGCCAATCATTGCTCTCCTCGCTGCCGGCGCTGTGATTGGCCAAGCATGCGGGGTCACAGTGCATGCTTGGCCAATCACAGCGCCTGGATGACACTGCGATGGCGTAGTGCATTGTGGGCCGTTCGCGTCACTCGAATTAGGCGCGAACGGCCCAAATCGTTCGATCTTCGTTGAACGATTGAACAGCCGATGTTCGAGTCGAACGTATGTTCGACTCGAACACCGAGCTCATCCCTACTTGCCAACTATCCCAGTTTAAATGTCCTTGTCCCTTGAAGTTTTAGTCCTGTGCTGTGTCCCGATATCTCAGTGTGAAGTGCTGGTACTAATGCTGCCCAGATCTACCCTATTGTGTACAGATGACTCACCTGCAGACCCTATGTTTACATGTAAATAACTGGCATTCATATGTAAATATCTGCGGACGGCGGCATTCATATGTAAACAAAGGCGGCATTCATGTGTATATCATGCCCCCCTACAGTGAGGAGATGATTGGCTGTAACCTCTAGCAACCAATTAGTGAACAGTATTACTGTACAATAATCTCTAGCAACCAATTAACAAGCAGAAATCATGTGCTGTAACCTCTAGCAACAAATCAGTGAGCCGTAATGTGTGCTGTAACCTCTAGCAACCAGTCAGTAAGCAGTAATGATATGCTGTAACCACTGGCAACCAATGGCAATTGCTGATTGATCTTATATAGTAAACTGATTTTAAGTCTAGCTGCTATTTATTGTATGTCTCAGAGCAGGTGGAGAGTGAAATTGCGAAAAAATTTACCCATGGTCCAATCAATATTAAAGACCTGAGTATTGTTGCTGACCATGTCCAACCCTTTATGACTACAGTGTCCCCATCTTCTGATGGCTCCTTCAACTGAGTGATGCTATCATGTCACTACGGAGCAAAATCTCTGAGGAACGTTTTCAAAACCTTGCTGTATCTATGCCACGAAGAATGAAGGCAAAAGGGGGTCCAACCCGCTACTAGCAAGGGGGACCTAATAAAGTGTCCAGACCGGTGAATGTATTTACTAATGCTAGCAGCATAAAGATTAAAAATAGTTCATGGTGAATGGGAGGGTGAAGTTCGGCTTTAATGCAGGACGTGTAATTGCGTTATAACCATCTAGTTTCCCGAGAAGTCAGGTTCTTCTAATAGTTCCACCAATTTCTGATAATAACCTATTTCTAGTCCCCAGCCCCCACCCCTTATGTCAAACCTCCCATTTCCTTTACAAGTCTCTCCTCCCGCTGTCATTATGGAGGATATTTTTCGAGGCGCGCTTTTCCTTTTTGTTACTACTTTCTACTAATGGAATATCGTCGCTCGGCCTCCCTCTGCACGGCTTTACGTCAGGACAGAAATATTGACGCTGAGACGGATCCCACACAAGTGCTCCACGCTAAGCCCGCTAAAATGTAACATATAATTCCCGATAATCCTCTGCAAATTGTTCTTTTGTACTCGCTGGCCCGAGTCTCAGAGATTTCAGCTGAGCTCAGAGAACTCGCTGGGAATTAATGTTTCATTTCCAACACCTGGATGAATCCCCTCTGTCCTGCGGGCACCTTAAAGTGGACCTGTTATAACGCATGGGAGACGACCATGCTGCTTTTTTTTTATTTTATTGCAGCCCACAGATTTGGGCTTCTGCTCGCCACAGAGAGAAGGGGGCACAGAGAGAAGGGGGCACAGGGAGACGGGGACACAGGGAGACGGGGGCACAGGGAGACGGGGGCGCAGGGAAAAGGAGGCACAGGGAGAAGGAGGCACAGGGAGAAAGGGACACAGGGGGAAGGAGGCACAGAGAGAAAGAGGCACAGGGAGAAGCGGGGCACAGAGAGAAGGGGACACAGAGAGAAGAGGGTACAGAGAGAAGGGGACACAGAGAGAAGGGGACACAGAGAGAAGGGGACACAGAGAGAAGAGGGTACAGAGAGAAGGGGACACAGAGAGAAGGGGACACAGAGAGAAGGGGACACAGAGAGAAGGGGGCACAGGGAGAAGGGGACACAGAGAGAAGGGGGCACAGGAGGAAGGAGGCACAGGGAGAAGGAGGCACAGGGAGAAGGGGACACAAAGAGAAGGGGACACAGGGAGAAAGGGGCACAGGGAGAAGGGGGCACAGAGAGAAGGGGACAGAGAGAGAAGGAGGCACAGGGAGAAGGGGACACAGAGAGAAGGGGACAGAGAGAGAAGGAGGCACAGGGAGAAGGGGACACAGGGAGGAGGAGGCACAGGCAGAAAGGGGGCACAGGGAGAAGGATGCACAGAGAGAAGGGGGCACAGAGAGAAGGGGCACAGAGAGAAGGTTCACAGAGAGAAGGGGGCGCAGAGAGAAGGGGCACAGAGAGAAGGTTCACAGAGAGAAGGGGGCACAGAGAGAAGGGGGCACAGGGAGAAGGATGCACAGAGAGAAGGGGGTGCAGAGAGAAGGGGACACAGAGAGAAGGGGGCACAGAGAGAATGGGAACAGGGAAAAGGGGACACAGAGAGAAGGTGGCACAGAGAGAAGGGGGCACAGAGAGAAGGGGACACAGGGAGAAGGGGGCGCAGGGAGAAGGGGACACAGAGGAAAGGGGGCACAGGGAGAAAGGGACACAGATGGAAGGGGGAACAGGGAGAAGGAGGTACAGGGAGAAGGGGACACAGACAGAAGGTGACACAGTTAGAAAGGGGCACAGGGAGAAGGGGACACAGAGAGAAGGGGACACAGAGAGAAGGGGGCACAGGGAGAAGGGGACACAGAGAGAATGGGGCACAGGGAGAAAGAGGCACAGGGAGAAGGGGACACAAAGAGAAGGGGACACAGGGAGAAAGGGACACAGAGAGAAGGGGACACAGAGAGAAGGGGACACAGGGAGAAGGGGATACAGAGAGAAGGGGGCACAGAGAGAATGGGGCACAGAGAGAAGGGGACACAGAGAGAAGGGTGCACATAGAGAAGGAGTCACAGAGAGAAGGGGGCACAGGAAAAAAATGACAGAATTCATTTTTTAAAGTGACCGCGGAGGTCCTCTGGTTTTAAAGCTGACCTCCAGCCTTCCTTACCTTCGGTCTTGCACAGTTGTACCAGCTTCCTCTCCTGGACAGAAATGGCTTCCTCTGATTTCACCACACACTGTGAGCATCTCACTATGTGCATTAGAAGCTGCAGCAAGTCAGAGAGAGCTCCACCTCATTTCCTGACTGGAGGAAAGGAAGTAAGGGGAAATCTCTCTAACAGAGCCCTGGATAGCAGTAACAGCCTGACAGGCATCGGTGGCCCATACATGTGTCCGGCCTCCTAATCTACACGCGGGGTGCTGGACGCATGAATTCCAGTGGATTTTTTTTTTTAAGGACACGATTATAGCCAGAAGCTCTAATAGGCTTCAAAAAATTGTGGGCTTTGGGCGCATAGCACACCTGCTTGTGTGACAATAGCGAATTAATATTCGCTATTGTCACACTGATTCTCCTCCCGGCCAATCAGGAAGCGGGACCTGAGACCCGTCACCCAATTGGCTGAAAGGACAGCCTATCCTATTGGACGCCTAGGAGGAGGAGGGAGGAGACGCACGGCGGAAGCCACCGTGATGCAGAGGAGGAGGAGACGCGATAGAAGCCGCCGCCTGTAGGAGCGCTGCCTGCCTGCAGCCTAGATGGGTTAAGTGCGGGTCCGGATGAGCGACCGGGGAGGGGGGGGAAGAGGGAGTTGCCACTGCTAAAAGGGGTTCGGTAACGGTAATCCACTCGTTCAAACACTAAAAAAATTTGTTAGAGGTTGGCAGTACTTCCCTAATGCAGAGGGAACCAAGGGGCTAGATCCATTTGAGTGATAGAGTTGCCACCTCATCCCTTTAAACCCAAACACGTATTAATTACACAGGTTCTGTGGCTGTTTAAGGTGGTAATTAAACTCACTTGGTACCTCATCTGCATTAAATTAGCCTCAAAATGTCGGACCGACTTGTGTCGGACCAGTGAGGCCTGGTTCACACTGGGGCGACAAAGGCTCCGACATTGGGAGCTCATGTCGCATGACGTGTGAAAATCAATGTTTCCCTATGGGAGCCGTCTTAACTGGTCCGACACATGTCGGTCCGACTTTGAGAATGCTCCCTGTACTACTTTGGTCCGACTTTGATCCGACTTCAGCCCATTGACTATTTATTGAAGTCGGATCAAAGTCGGACCGCAGTCTTGCATGATCCGACTTTGGCATGCGACTTGTGCTGTACTGCTCTTGAGGGGGAACTCCAGGCCAAATTTTAAATAAAAAACCGGCATGAGTTCCCCCTCCAGAGGCATACCAGGCCCTTGGGTCTGGTTTGGATTTGAAGGGGCCCCCCTACGCCGAAAAAACGGCATGGGGGTCCCCCCAAGATCCAAACCAGACCCTTATCCGAGCACACAACCTGGCCGGCCGCAGGGGAAGAGGGGGGGATGAGAGAACGGCCCCCTCTCCCTCCTGAACCGTACCAGGCCGCATGCCCTCAACATGGGGGGTTTGGTGCTCTGGGGCAGGGGGGCGACCCTGTTGATGAGGACAGGGCCTCTTCCCGACAACCCTGGCCGTTGGTTGTCGGGGTCTGCGGGTAATAAAGGGGCCCCTGGATCCTGGCCCCCCCACCCTATGTGAATGAGTATGGGGTACATCGTACCCCTACCCATTCACCTGGTGGAAAAAAATTGCAATAAAAAAAAAACACACAGCTTTTTAAAGTCTTTTATTGCACAGCTCCGGGGGTCTTCTTCCGACTTCGAGGGTCTCCGGTGTCGTCGCCGCGCTCTCCGGTTCTTTCTTCCGCCGGGCCTCCGCTAACTTCTTTTTAGCTCTTTTGCTAACGGAGGCCCGGTCTTCTCCGTCGTCTCGTCCGGCTCTCCGTTGTCCTTCTGCCGTCCCCTCCACTAACTTCTTTAGCTCTTTTGCTAGTGGAGGGGCCGGTCTTCCCGTCGTCGCCGTCTTCTTCCCTCTTCTCCTCCTCGATGTTGACGCGTCGCTTCCTCCCGCTGTAATACTGGCTCTCCGCTCCGCTCCGCATTAATATAGGCTTCCCATGACGTCACAGTCACATGTTCCCATGACGTCACAGTCACATGCTCCGGGGCCATGTGCCCCGGAACATGTGACTGTGACGTCATGAGAAGCCTATATTAATGCGGAGCGGAGCGGAGAGCCAGTATTACAGCGGGAGGAAGCGACGCGTCAACATCGAGAAGGAGAAGAGGGAAGAAGACGCCAACGGCGACGACGGGAAGAACGGCCCCTCCACTAGCAAAAGAGCTAAAGAAGTTAGTGGAGGGCCGGCAGAAGGACAATGGAGAGCCGGACAAGACGACGGGGAAGACCGGGCCTCCGTTAGCAAAAGAGCTAAAAAGAAGTTAGCGGAGGCCCGGCGGAAGAAAGAACCGGAGAGCGCGGCGACGACACCGGAGACCCCCGAAGTCAGAAGAAGACCCCCGGAGCTTTTTTCCACCAGGTGAATGGGTAGGGGTACGATGTACCCCATACTCATTCACATAGGGTGGGGGGCCGGGATCCAGGGGCCCCTTTATTAAAGGGGGCTCCCGGATTCCGATAAGCCCCCCACCCGCAGACCCCGACAACCAACGGCCAGGGTTGTCGGGAAGAGGCCCTGTCCTCATCAACATGGGGGCAGGGTGCTCTGGGGTGGGGGGCCGCAGGTCGCCCCCCTGCCCCAGAGCACCAAACCCCCCATGTTGAGGGCATGCGGCCTGGTACGGTTCAGGAGGGAGGGGGCCGCTCTCTCGTCCCCCCCTCTTCCCCTGCGGCCGGCCAGGTTGTGTGCTCGGATAAGGGTCTGGTTTGGATCTTGGGGGGACCCCCACGCCGTTTTTTTCGGCGTAGGGGCGCCCCTTCAAATCCAAACCAGACCCAAGGGCCTGGTATGCCTCTGGAGGGGGAACCCATGCCGGTTTTTTATTTAAAATTTGGCCTGGAGTTCCCCCTCAAGATTCATACCAAACACAGTGCCTGCTATTGGCGGGGATCCAAGTCGGATCCCCGTTCATTGAAAGTCGGACATATGTCGGCTTCATGTCGCAGGGCAAAGTCGGATCCAAAGTAGGACAGATGTAGTGTCACACTAGTGTGAACCCAGCCTCAAGACGGCTTTCATAGGGATTCATTGATTTTCACACGTCATGCGACATGAGCTCCTAATGTTGGAGCGTTTGTCGCCCCAGTGTGAACCAGGCCTTAGAATCTGTGTAATTCATATGTGTTCGGGTTTAAAGGGATGAGGTGGCAACCCTACGGTGCACCTTGTGTGACTGGGGGTTGGGAAGACAGAGAGTCTGCAGTGTTTAGTGCCCCCTGGGAATGGTGACTCAGGGGTGCTCATGGCTGTCAGACCCCACTGTAACAATGGGAACGAGGCCCCAACTCCATTTGTCTTTTTTTCTGCACATTACCTCATGGGTTAGGCCTTTTGGCTGAGACCGGGGACATTTTTGTTAAAAGGCCCACCCAAGGATTGTAGGGTGTGAGTCTTTTTGGTCTACCCTGAAGTCTAGGCGGTGGGTGTGTGGTCCTTAGGTTCCTTCCTCCACTGTCTAGTGGAAGGAGGAAGAGGGTTTTTGGAGAGCCCCTAACCTTGTACTTGGCTAGCCACCAGGAGAGGGGTCCACCAGGCCTTTTGACTAGGTGGACCAGAATATCCTCACCACTGTCAGGAGCCTTGGTCCTCTGTTTGTGGGGGGTAGGAGTTTAAGGGAAGGTCCTTCCTCTTTTGGAGGGGACCAGTGACACACCTAACTGCACTAGGTGTTTGTTTTTTGCACCCACCGTGGGCTCGAAAAAAAAAAAAAACAACGTTATTACTTTTTAAGTCATAGTGATCCTCTGTTTTTACTTTAAGATACTTCTGCTCACTTCCTGTTTGAGTGAAGCTGGAGAAGATAGGCTCACCTGATGGCGTGATTCTTTTTATCATTATTTTGTGCCCCACCGACTTCACTTCAATATCTTGGTATACACTACTGCGTGGGAGTGCGCATGCCTTTCCATGTCTTTTACACGTGTCGTAGGGCAGCCCATAAATTTAATTTCAATGTGCTGCCCTAAAAATGTGCATGGTTGCAGGTGCATTGGGATGCCAATAACAATTTATGGCACCCCTGTGCGTTTGCTAAAGTGCAGCACATTTCTCTGTGTCGGGAAAGGGCTCGACTTTGCACGTGTTCCTGATGTTCACCCAGCCTAACTTGTTGAAGTTTGATGAACCAGAAAATAATAAGCAACAAAAATTGCTAAAAAGAAAATAACTGATCTGGAGGGTGATGACCTGATTCTTCCCATGAACTGCGATCACAGACCCCCCCCCCACCCCGGCTCTGATCACAGTCCCCCCCTACTCCAGCTCCAATCACAGTCCCCCCCTACCCCACCTCGCCTCCAATAACAGACCCCGCTACCCCGGCTCCGATCACAGACTCCCCCACCCCACCTAGCCTCCGATAACAGACCCCCTACCCCGGCTCCGATAACAGACCCCCCTACCCCAGCTCCGATAACAGACCCCCCTACCCCACCTCCGGTAACAGACCCCCCTACCCCAGCTCTGATAACAGACCCCCCTACCCCAGCTCTGATAACAGACCCCCCTACCCCATCTCCGATAACAGACCCCCCTACCCCAGCTCCGATAACAGACCCCCCTACCCCAGCTCTGATAACAGACCCCCTACCCCAGCTTCGATAACAGACCCCCCTACCCCAGCTCCGATAACAGACCCCCCTACCTCAGCTCCGATAACAGACCCCCCTACCCCAGCTCCGATAACAGACTGCCCTACCCCAGCTCCGATAACAGACCCCCCCTACCCCAGCTCCGATAACAGACCGCCCTATCCCAGCTCCGATAACAGACCCCCCTACCCCAGCTCCGATAACAGCCCCCCCTACCCCAGCTCCGATAACAGACCCCCCCACCCCCGATAACAGACCCCTCTACCCCAGCTCCGATAACAGACCCCAACCCCGGCTCAGATCACAATCCCCATCTCCCCTGTTTCCGCCATTAAATAAAACTTTCCCGTCTTTCTTCCAGTGCTCTCTTCATGTTGCAGGTAAGCGCAGACTTTGGGCATTCCATGGTTTGTTTCCGTCTGTGACAAATAGTTTAATTTATTCTTTTTAAATCAGCTGTTTTCAGCGCACGGCTGTGCACACACTGTTCCTGTGCCACCATATGGAGATGGAGACCTCATTAAAATTCTCATTCTGTGCATTTTAGCATTTTTAGTCAAATGATTATGCAAATGCCATGGCAGTGCGATGAGCGGCCCCGATCCTTCAGGAATCCATTGCTTTCCCGCGCAGAGTCTAAATGGCCGGAATTACTGGGTGGAAATCTGCACCGAAATCAGTGGCGTGTGCTGGCAACAGTGTGGCTCTGGTAAAGTCAGAATGCCTTGCGGGGTGACTTGGGGCCTCATTAAGTGAAATGTACAGGCCAAAGCAACCGCTTCACATTCAAGGAAACCCCAGCAGCTGCACATACTCATCATTCCTGTGCTCCTGTTGGGCCATGATTTGAAGCTTACACAGGGTGAGGACCCTCTCCCCACTCCTATATGACAGTGCTAGGGCTTGAGTGACCATTATGAAGTGCCAGGGCTGTCTTGTGTGAGGTTTTGGTCATATCCGCTCCATACCCAGAATTAACTACCAGAGGCCCAAAAGAGCAGCGGTTGAGCAAAGGCAATGTGAGTATATGCAGCTGGTGGGGCCATCTGCCTGGGCAAGACAGCACTTGTAATGGGGTAAGTAGGCACTGAATGCTAATGCTTCCACTGTCACCAACAATGGGATTTATTTTACTCCCACTGAACCCAACAACGGAAGATATATTACTCCAACTGACCCCAATGATGGGAAATCTTTTATTCCCACTGATCCCTATGATGGGGCTTATTTTACTCCCACTGACCCCAATGATGGGACTTGTTTTACTTTTACTAACCCCAGTGATGGGGCTTATTTTACTCCCACTGACCCCAATGATGGGACTTGTTTTACTTTTACTGACCCCAGTGATGGGACTTATTTTACTCCCACTGAGCCTAATAATGAGGCTTATTTTACTCCCACTGACCCCAATAATTTTATTCCCAGGGACCCAAATGATGGGGCTTATTTTACTCCAACTGACCCCAACAATGGGATACATATTACTCCAACTGACCCCAATGATGGGAAATCTTTTACTCCCACTAATCCCTATAATGGGACTTATTTTACTCCCACTGACCCCAATGATGGGGTTTATTTTACTCCCATTGACCCCAATAAAGGTTTTTTTTTCACTCCCACTGACCCCAATGATAGGAACTATTTTCCTCCCAATAATCCCAGTAATGGGACTTATCTCATTCCACTGACCCCCAATAATGGGGCTTATTTTGCTTCCACTGACCCCGGTGATGGGGCTTATTTTACTCCTGCTGATCCCAACGATGGGGCTTATTTTACTCCCACTGACCCCAATGATGGGGCTTATTTTACTCCCACTGGCCCCAGTGATGTGGCTTATTTTACTCCCACTGACCCCAATAATGGGGCTTATTTTACTCCCACTGACCCCAATAATGGGGCTAATTTTACTCCCACTTAGCCAATGATGGGGCCTATTTAACACCCACAGACACCAACAATGGATCCAATTGTATTCCACTGACACTTATGTTTAACTTTTGTTGCTGATCCCCGCAGCCTCTTCACAGCCACTTCCTGTCTACATTTTCTCCAGTGATGGCTGCATGGCATTCTCAGTGTGGTTTTCCTGATGGTGACAAAAGTGGATATAAACCTATGGAAGGAAGTGCCTGAACAAGGACCACCATTGCAGAATCACCGGGGTAATTTTTTTTTAAAAAGATTAGTTCCAGGTAAGAATATTTTTTACATAGTTATATTGTTACAGCTTGGACAAATGCAATTATTTATATATCATACCTATGGGATCCCTCTTGACCAAGGGTCTTTTAAACTTTCTAAACAAAGGGACAGCTTACTGTTCTTCAGACTTTAGGGGGGGGGGGGGCGGACTTTAGCCATTGGGGGTAGAAAAGGTCCGGTCTAGAGGCCCATCCAAAAGGGGTGTCGCCCCCCCATCCATGCGTCCGGCCACCTAATCTAGGACGCATGGATTCCAATGGTTTTTTTTTTTTAAGCACATGATTAGAGCCTGAGACTCTAATAGGCTTCAAAGAAGGGTGGTCTTGGAGGAACAGAGGACTGCCCCCCAAGCACATCCACTTGGGTGACAATAGCGAATGAATATTCGCATTTGTCACACTGATTATCCTCCCGGCCAATCAGAAAGCGGGTTCTGAGACCCATCACCGATTGGCTGAAAGGACAGGCGATCCTATTGGATGTCTAGGGGGAGGAGGGAGGAGACATACAGCGGAAGCCGTCGTGATGCAGAGGAGGAGGAGATGCGATGGAAGCCACCACCCGTAGGAGCACTGCCCGCTAGTGGAGAGAATTGTAGTAGCAGTATATGATAAGGCAGTACAGCCAGCCCTCCTGTACTGGGCCCGGACCTCATCAGTTTAAAAGGGGGGCCCGTGCACCTGCTGCAGACACCGATCCTCTTCTGCCTACTCCTGCAGCGCTGCCAACTTCTCCTCTTCTTACTCCCTCCGGCTGCACTGCAGGGGGATTGGTTCTAGCACATGTGCCCCTTCAATCTTGTTTGGGGCCCCCCCTGTGTGCCCCTTTCCTCCGCAGCGCTGCAGGCTTCTCTCCTCTCCGGCCGGCAGCTGCTGTGGGAAAACAGGGGGATGTTTCAGGATGGAGAGCGGGGGGAAGGGGCCGGTAAATATGTCATTTACTGGTCCATTCCATTCCTGAATTGAGCAATCGGTACCAGTCACTCCTGTGTCCATTCTTCACTGAAGCATAGTAAACTATGTTTACTATGTTTCAGTCTATGAATGAGCAGGAAGCCTTGGAGCGCTTCCTATTCATTCATCTGTGCAGCTGAGGCTACAGAGAAAGGGGACCCTGTCAGGTACACTGTATGGGGCCCCATGATTTCTAACAGCAAGCCCTGGTGGTATCTATACAGAGATTTCCAGCTTCTACAGGGATCTCACAGGTATGGTATATACATAGTTCCATTTGTCCTAGCTGGGATAATGTAATTATGGAAAAGTATCTATAACTTTAATGAAAGCTTCATTTTAACAAATATTGAGCGTTACTTTTGCCATTACATTAACATTATCTTTTATGATTGTAGCACTACCCCTGTAGGAGCTGCTGGTTTAAATTTGGGCCTGCCGTTACCTTACTGTTCCGTATGCTTGTCTCAGGGGTTTTCCTTGAAGAGTTGTCCAGAAGAAAGTTTGCACCAACACAAAAGCCTAGTACACACGGCCGAGAATCTCGTCGCAAAAAAAAACGTTGTTTTTCTCGACGGGTTTCTTGCCATGCTTTCCTTGCATACACACTGTCAATCCAAAATCTCGTCGGTCTAAAGCGCGGTGATGTACAACACGTACGACGGCAGTATAAAGGGGAAGTTCCATTCTCATGGCGCCACCCCTTGGGCTGCTTTTGCTGATCTCGCATTACTGCGTGTTAGTAAAAGTTTAGTAAAAGACGATTCGCGCTTTTCAGTCTTCCTGCTTTCAGTTCGTTACAGCCCTGACGAATGTGCGATCTCCATTACGAACGCTAATTTTACAAGAAGGTGCGCTCCCGTCTCATACTTGTGTAGCGGGGTCCTAAATTTAGGGGAAGTGTTTGAGTGGTAGTTATGCGCAAACACCTAAATTGTTAGGACATTATCAACCATTTTGTCTGCAGGAAGAGTATTAGTGTGCCGTTCCCTGTGGCCTGCGGGTGGCGCTGCCATGGTGGGCCAGGGTTGAACCGCTGATACAGTGCTGTGCCTTGTGTGTCCCCTCTCGGCAACCATGCAGTGGGCATGGTCGGCCTGCTGTGTATGCTGGGAGAGGATATAAAAGGGGTGGACGCTGCCTGTTTTGGGGTTCGTTGTCGGGAGTCCTACTCCCAGGTAGTGTGTGTTCCTCTCCGCCCTGGGCACCTTTGGCCCAGGGGCGGTGGTCGGTGAATCAGTCCTAGGCACATTTAGCCCTGGGGCTAAAACTAAAGGCCTTGGGCCCAGCGCCTTTGGCTGGGGCCCACCAAGGATCGAGGAATCTCAGGGTGCCGCCTTGCGAGGGGACCCGCATCTTAGACGAGGAGGCCGGGGGAGGACAGTTTCGAGGGACTGGTGAGAAGTCACGGTGAAGGAAGGGGCCCGGTAACTCTCTGGAGGGATGTCTTCTCCCTAACAGAGGTCAAGCTTTGAAAGACCAAGTTCACCAGGTCTGCGGCAGAGACCAGGGTACCAGTTTGTGTAGTGACTGTGCGTTTAGTTAGAGTACCATTTTGGCTGCTAGTCCCTATCTAGGGAGACTATCCAAATGGACCAAGTCTGCTTGAGAAGCCGAGCAGTGAAGTTTATTACGTTTGTGCCTGGACCTCTCCCACACCTTATGCTGTCCTGTTCTCCCTCCAACCTTTTCTATCAGAGACTGTCGTTTAAGAGAAATAAACTCTACGTTGGAGTTACAGCTGGTGTGGACCTTGGAGTTATTGGGGGAAATAGAGACTTGTCTTTATTGGTTACAGAGATAAGAGCCATTCTCGGGAGAACCTGGCTGTGGAGACCTGTTTCATAACACCGCTCAACCTCTTCACACAGGAGGGTACGGGCATGTAGCTGGGTTTGCCCTCTCTTCCTGCGAGGAGCCAAAGGCAGGTGACAGAGGGGGTTTGAATCGCTATACTTGATTCTGACCATCCACGGTTTTTGAAGACTCGGAAAAGCATGCACACGAACGGTTTTCTCCTCCAAATACACTCCCAACGAGAAAAAAGAAAGCAGGTCGTCTTTTTTTTCTCGTTGAGATTCTGGGCACTTTACTTGAAGAGAAACCTGAAAGCCTCGTACACGCGCACGGTTTTCTCGGCAAGAAACGACAAGAAAACTGTTGGGAGAGCTTTCTTGCTGAGAAAACCGTGCGTGTGTACGAGGCTTTCAGGTTTCTCTTCAAGTAAACTGCCCAGAATCTCAACGAGAAAAAAAGAAGACCTGCTTTCTTTTTTCTCGTTGGGAGTCTCAGTTTTCTCGTCAGAAAACCGGTCGTGTGTACGAGGCTAAAGTCTCTTTCAAGGGTTTTATTGATTAAAGTTTCCAACATAGGGGTTGAAGGGATGAGGAGGACTCGGGTACCATAAATGCGGATCACAGGAACTTTCCTAGGTCCAGAGGAACAACTGTCTCCACGCTGGACTCAGCAACCACTGGATAGGCCCACTCTCATCGGCCTAGCAACCGATGTACAGCTCGATCACATATAGTCTCTGCCACAGACTTGTGAAAATAGAACAGTCTCTGCCACAGACTTGGTGTAACCTTTCCCTGGGTTACCTTCTGAATAAAAGAACACAGCTCTCAGTGCCAGGATCTTCCAGCCGTTCCGGCAGCACTGTGAGGTAGATTGCGATCCGGATACATCCTCCAATTGAGTCCTCAATTGCGTGGTCCCTTCCCGCAGGCAAGGCAACACAGGATCGTCCCTGGATCAGTAGGCCCCAGTAACTCCTGGGCCTACATCTCAGTAACGGAGCCTCAGGCCAACGTGGCCCAGAGGCGGAAACTGCCAGTACATCCCTGAGGCCATGAGGGCCCTCAGGTCGGGATCGGGCGGGCGGTGCCCACCACCAGCAAACGCCGACGACCCCACAAAATGGTGTCTGTCTCTTAAGTACCCTCTCCCAGAATGCACAGCGGGCTGACCACACCCCCTGAGCCGCTTCTGAGAAAGAGATACCCAATGCATTCAGCCTGTTGCCTTTCCAATCCTGACCAGTGGTGACAGCGACACCCACTTTCAGGAGGAAAATCATGCAACCAGCTGAACTGAAACAGAGTATAATTTGTAACACAATCCTGAGCCAAACTATTGCTCAGACAATTATCATTTTAAAACATAGCGCCCACTCATTGGGAGCAGGGCGCTACACGATATTTTAGTGAATGGGCTTACATACATGTCATGGTATTTGTGGACTAGACCTCTCTGCACACATGTGACCTGCAGCCAAGGCTGAACTCCGCTCATGCAATACACATCTAAATATTCAAATCTAATATAATTGTATTGACAATGGACCCGTCTGCAGGTTCAGCTCTATCTGCAGATGAAACGTTCGGGCCTGCCTCTCTCCCTCACTTAGATAAATTCATATTCTTCAGAGCTTCTCAGGGAAGATATGACAAGTTGTTTGAAAATTAAAAATAAGTTGGATCTTAGTAGAGCCCAGGGAGACGGAGGGGAGCATGGTGACATTCGAAATTCAGCATGTTATTTCCAATCCGTTCCTATTTAGAAGCACATAGATTGTTCCTCGACTTTGTCAAGGGTCCAGAGATGTCATCTGCATGCCGAATGAGGCTTGAGAAAACCAACGTAATGAAATAAATGAGGACGAGGTGTCACCATGGTACATTACGGAGAGTGTTCTCCATTAATAGATGCGTGGCCGGGCATTGTTCTTCCTGAGCTCCGGGGACTTGGAGAGAAAAACAAGACCTCTTCTTATTTCACAGAAATTAAGATTGGGCCCTCGGTGCTCCTACACAGTGTTTGCTTCACTAATGAGGCTGAAGGGGAAGGAAGATCCGGGCTGCAATACGGGAACTGGGGTCTCGGTCTGTGGGACCCAGAGCAATGAGATAATAAGTACATGAATGGCCTCCAGATTGATAAAATGACAAAACTGTCAGGATCCAGATTGCTCAGAATCTCCAAAGGCAAGTCAGCTGTTATTTGTGAGCTTTAAGAGTAACTGTACTGAAGACTACAAATGAGTTCCCGGGAGCTGAGGGGATGTTTCCAGTCAATGAATCTGATAGATAGGGTGGTGGAGGAAGGTTGGCCTTGTAACAAATTAAAGAGAATGTCGTCTTTATCAACAATTAGCGTGCTATGTCATTGGTTCATCGAGTGGTTTCTGTCAATTTTGTCTACATTGGAGTCATTGATTCATCCTTCTTAGTGTAGGGCCCACATATCGTACCTTGTGCTTTCTCCTCTTCTCCTTCCTCTCCTCTTCTCCTTCCTCTCTTCCTCCTCCTCTCCTTCCTCTTCTCTTCTCTTTCCTCTCCTTTTCTCCTTCCTCTCCTCCTCTCCTCTTCTCCTTCCTCTCCTCCTTCCTCTCCTCTTCTATTTCCTCTCCTCTTCTCCTTCCTCTCCTCTTCTTATTTCTCTCCTCTTATCTTTTCTCTACACTTCTCTTCTCTTTCCTCTCCTCCTCTCCTTCCTCTTCTCTTTCCTCTCCTTTTCTCCTTCCTCTCCTTCCTCTCCTCCTCTCCTTCCTCTCCTCTTCTATTTCCTCTCCTCTTCTCCTTCCTCTCCTCTTCTTATTTCTCTCCTCTTCTTATTTCTCTCCTCTTATCTTTTCTCTACACTTCTCTTCTCTTTCCTCTCCTCTTCTCTTTCCTCTCCTCTTCTCCTTCCTCTCCTCCTCCTCCTCTCCTCTCCTTCCTCTTCTCTTCTCCTTCCTCTCCTTCCTCTCCTCCTCTCCTTCCTCTCCTCCTCTCCTTCCTCTCCTCCTCTCCTTCCTCTCCTCTTCTCCTTCCTCTCCTCCTTCCTCTCCTCTTCTATTTCCTCTCCTCTTCTCCTTCCTCTCCTCTTCTTATTTCTCTCCTCTTATCTTTTCTCTACACTTCTCTTCTCTTCCCTATCCTCTTCTCCTTCCTCTCCTCTTCTCCTTCCTCTCCTCTTCTCCTTCCTCTTCCTCTTTTTCTTCCTCTCATCCTTCCTCTACTCCTCTCCTTCCTCTACTCCTCTCCTTTCTCTCCTCTTCTTATTTCTCTCCTCTTATCTTTCCTCTCCTCTTCTTTTTCCTCTACACTCCTCTTCTCCTTCCTCTGCTTTTCTCCTTCCTCTCCTCTTCTATTTCCTCTCCTCTTCTCCTTCCTCTCCTTCCTCTCCTCTTTTTATTTCTCTGCTCTTATCTTTCCTCTCCTCTTCTCCTTCCTCTCCTCTTATCCTCCTCTCCTTCCTCTCCTCTTCTTATTTCTCTCCTCTTATCTTTTCTCTATACTTCTCTTCTCCTTCCTCTCCTCTTCTCCTTACTCTCCTCTTCTCCTTCCTCTTCTCCTTCCTCTCCTCCTTCCTCTACTCCTCTCCTTCCTCTACTCCTCTCCTTTCTCTACTCCTCTCCCTTTTCTCCTCTTATCTTTCCTCTCCTCTTCTTTTTCCTCTACACTCCTCTTTTCCTTCCTCTGCTTTTCTCCTTCCTCTCCTCTTCTATTTCCTCTCCTCTTCTCCTTCCTCTCCTTCCTCTCCTCTTCTTATTTCTTTCCTCTTATCTTTCCTCCCCTCTTTTTATTTCTCTGCTCTTATCTTATCTTTCCTCTCCTCTTCTCCTTCCTCTCCTCCTCCTCTCCTTCCTCTCCTCTTCTTATTCCTCTTCTCTTTTCCTTTCTCTCCTCTTCTTATTTCTCTCGTCTTATCTTTCCTCTACTCTTCTTTTTCCTCTACACTCCTCTTCTCCATCCTCTGCTCTTCTCCTCCCGCTCCTCTTCTATTTCCTCTCCATTTCTCCTTCCTCTCCTCTTCTTATTTCTCTCCTCTTATCTTTCCTCTCCTCTTTTTATTTCTCTGCTTTTATCTTTCTTCTCTTCTCCTTCCTCTCCTCTTCTCCTTCCTCTCCTCCTTCCTCCCCTCTTCTTATTCCTCTCCTCTTCTCCTTTCTCTCCTCTTCTTATTTCTCTCCTCTTCTCCTTCCTCTCCTTCTCTCCTTCCTCTCCTCCTCTCCTCTTCTCCTTCCTCTACTCCTCTCCTCTTCTTATTCCTCTCCTCTTCTCCTTTCTCTCCTCTTCTTATTTCTCTCCTCTTATCTTTCCTCTACACTCCTCTTCTATTTCCTCTCCTCTTCTCTTTCCTCTCCTCTTCTCTTTCCTTTCCTCTTCTCTTTCCTCTCCTCTTCTCTTTCCTCTCCTCTTCTCTTTCCTCTCCTCTTCTCATTCCTCTCCTCTTCTCCTTCCTCTCCTCTTCTCCTTCCTCTCCTCTTCTCCTTCCTCTCCTCTTCTCCTTCCTCTCCTCTTCTCCTTCCTCTCCTCTTCTCCTTCCTCTCCTCTTCTTATTTCTCTCCTCTTATCTTTCCTCTCCTCTTTCCTGCTCCCCCCCCAGTGGCCGGCAGCGGCTCCAGTGTCCTCCAGGGTGGCAGGCTGCGGACAGCGGCTCCAGTGTGCTCCAGCATGGCAGGCGGTGGTCTGTGAGAAGTGGCTCTGGTGTCCTCCAGCATGGCAGGCGGTGGGCAGCGGCTCTAGTGTGCTCCAGCGTGGCAGGCTGCAAGCAGTGGCTCCAGTGTCCTCCAGCATGGCAGGCTGCGGGCAGCGACTCCAGTGTGCTCCAGGGTGGTGGGCGGTGGGCTGTGAGAAGCGGCTCTGGTGTCCTCCAGAGTGGCAGGCGACGGGCTGCGGGCAGCGGCTCCGGTGTCCTCCAGCATTGCAGGCTACGAGCAGCAGCTCCGGTGTCCTATCCTCCAGCAGCTTCCTCCATGGCTTCCACCGTGCGTCTCCTCTCTCCTCCTCCTAGGCGCTAGGCATCCAATAGGATTGCCTGAAGTTTTGGCCAATCAGGAAACAGGTCTTACGACCCACTTCCTGATTGGCGGGAAGGAGATTTAGTGTGAAACTAGCGAATATTCATTCACTATCGTCACACAACTGGGTGGGATCGGGGCACAGTGCTCTGCCTCTGACTCTAATCATGTGGTTAAAAAAAACACTCCCCCCCATTGGAATCCATAGTCCTAGCGCCCTGCATGTAGATCAGGGGGCCAAACGCATGTATAGGGGGCGGCGCCCATGCATCTCTAAGTGATGGGCCGCCACTGCTCCTCTGCTGTCTTCTCTCCCCACTTATCTCCTCTCCTCAGACTCCTTACTCATTGATTGCTTCTACCCTTCTGTCCCTCATCTTTTCTCACATCCTTTTTCTTCTTTCTTCTGTTACCCTCAATCTTTATTTCCTCCCTTCTCCTCCCTCTCCTCTGCTCCCCCTCACCTCTGCTCCCCCTCTCCTCTGCTCTCCCTCTCCTCTGCTCCCCCTCTCTTCTGCTCCCCCTCTCCTCTGCTCCCCCTCTCCTCTGCTCTCCCTCTCCTGTGCTCCCCCTCTCTTCTGCTCTCCCTTTCCTCTGGGCCCCCTCTCCTCTGCTCTCCCTCTCCTCTGCTCTGCTCCCCCTCTCCTCTCCCTCCCATCTGTGCCCCCTCTCCTCTGCTCTCCCTCTCCTCTGCTCCCCCTCTCCTCTGCTCTCCCTTTCCTCTGGGCCCCCTCTCCTCTGCTCTCCTTCTTCTCTCCCTCTCCTCTGCTCTCCCTCTCCTCTGCTCTCCCTTTCCTCTGCTCTTCCACCCCTCTGCTCCCCCTCTCCTCTGCTCTCCACTCACCTCTGCTCCAGTGTCTATCCTCCAGTGGCTTCTTCCATGGCTCCCCCCTCTTCTCTGCTCTCCCTCTCCTCTGCTCCCCCTCTCCTCTGCTCTCCCTCTCTTCTGCTCTCCCTCTCCTCTGCTCCCCCTCTCCCTCTCCTCTGCTCCCCCTCTCCTCTGCTCTCCCTCTCCTCTGTTCCCCCTCTTCTCTGCTGCCCTTCTCCTCTGCTGCTCCTCTCCTCTGCTCCCCCTCTCTTCTCCCCCTCTCCTCTGCTCCCCCTCTCCTCTGCTCTCCCTCTCCTCTGCTCTCCCTCTCCTCTGCTCTCCCTCTGCTCTGCTCTCCCTCTCCTCTGCTGCCCCTCTCCTCTGCTGCCCTTCTCCTCTGCTGCCCCTCTCCTCTGCTGCCCTTCTCCTCTGCTGCCCTTCTCCTCTGCTGCTCCTCTTCTCTGCTGATCCTCTTCTCTTCTCCCCCTCTCCTCTTCTCCCCCTCTCCTCTGCTCCCCCTCTCCTCTGCTCTCCCTCTCCTCTGCTCTCCCTCTCCTCTCCCTCTCCTCTGCTCTCCCTCTCCCCTGCTCTCCCTCTCCTCTCCCTCTCCTCTGCTCTCCCTCTGCTCTGCTCTCCCTCTCCTCTGCTCTCCCTATCCTCTGCTGCCCCTCTCCTCTGCTTCCCTTCTCCTCTGCTGCCCTTCTCCTCTGCTCCCCCTCTCCTCTTCTCCCCCTCTCCTCTTCTCCCCCTCTCCTCTGCTCCCCCTCTCCTCTGCTCTCCCTCTCCTCTGCTCTCCCTCTCCTCTCCCTCTCCTCTCCCTCTGCTCTCCCTCTGCTCTGCTCTCCCTCTGCTCTGCTCTCCCTCTGCTCTGCTCTCCCTCTCCTCTGCTGCCCCTCTCCTCTGCTGCCCCTCTCCTCTGCTGCCCTTCTCCTCTGCTGCCATTCTCCTCTGCTGCCATTCTCCTCTGCTGCTCCTCTTCTCTGCTGCTCCTCTTCTCTGCTCCCCCTCTCCTCTGCTCCCCCTCTTCTCTGCTGCCCCTCTTCTCTGCTGCCCCTCTCCTCTGTTCTCCCTCTCCTCTGCTCTCCCTCTCCTCTGCTCCCCCTCTCCTCTGCTCTCCCTCTCCTCTGCTCCCCCTCTCCTCTCCTCTGCTCCCCCTCTCCTCTCCTCTGCTCCCCCTCTCCTCTTTTCTGCTGCCCCTCTCCTCTTTTCTGCTGCCCCTCTCCTCTTCTCTGCTGCCCCTTTCCTCTGCTCTCCCTTTCCTCTGCTCTCCCTCTCCTCTGCTCTCCCTCTCCTCTGCTCTCCCTCTCCTCTGCTCTCCCTCTCCTCTACTCCTGTGTTTCTCTTTCTGTCTGTCTCCCTAATAATTTTTGCTCTATTTTTCTTCTTTTCTTTCCCTTTCTCATTTCTTTTCTTCTTCAATTGATTTATAGCTACATCTCCAGCACTGCTTTTCCCAGAGTGGGTATTCCTCAGAAGTGACGCTTTGCGCTCTGTAGCAGGGCTCGGCGGCTTCCATGGAATGGCGTTGACATGGCATCGCTAGCGCTCTTCAGACTCATCCACATTAGTGTCAGAAATTGATAATTGACCAGACTGTGTGACTTCATAAAAGGAAACCAAACGGGTGTAGGTGAAAATATACGATTTATTATGGTGAGTGACCAACAAAACAACCACCTCAAACAAAACACAGTGCAATGAATAAATCAACAGTGACTATAAACAATATATACAAATAAGGGAGATACCGGAAACGTAGTAAAAGCCAGGCCGAGGTCATACACAAGGGGGTCAAGCAGATGGGTATGGATGGGACGAGAACAGGAACAGGGAGGGGACGGATGGATAGGCTGCAGAGCAGGGATCCAGGTAACAGAAGGGACAGCTGCAGGATGGGCACAAGGAAGGATCAGGTTGAACAGGGTGCGGGTTCAAGGTAGGGATTGGGTCGGATCAGATCAGGCAGGGTGCAGGTTGGGATCAGATACAGGCTAAAGTCCGGGTCACAGGTCCAGGGGGTCAGAAAGACAGATACCAGGGCAAGGAATGTTTGCAATTGCCGAGTATATAAGGAAGTCCAGTGATTGAGCTTCAGGTCACAGGTGACCACAGGAAGTGCTGCCTGCCCCATACTGCCAAAATACACCCGCTGGTGGATGCCGGTACTGCAGTCCACGTACCATGTGTTACCACCAGCAGGTGAGATCCTCCAACAGAGATATTGGCTGCAGGAGGACACCTGCTGGCGGACACTAGCACTGCAGTCCAAAGGACCAACAGCACCACCAGTGGGTGAAGCCTTTCCTGACAGTACCCCCCCTCAAAGGAGCGGCCTCCGGACGCTCCAACAACCTGCTGCTGGGGGAAGTTCGTAGCAACAAGCTGGGCAACAGGCAAGGTCACATCCGGGCAGACAGCGGGCACATCCGGGCAAACAGTAGGCACATCCGGGCAGGAAATAGTCACATCCAGCTGAGCAGCAGACGGGAACACCTCAGGCTGGGCAGCAGACGGAAACACCTCAGGCTGGGCAGCAGACGGAAACACCTCAGGCTGGGCAGCAGACGGAAACATCTCAGGCTGGGCAGCAGACGGAAACACCTCAGGCTGGGCAGCAGACGGAAACACCTCAGGCTGGGCAGCAGACGGAAACACCTCAGGCTGGGCAGCAGACGGAAACACCTCAGGCTGGGCAGCAGACGGAAACACCTCAGGCTGGGCAGCAGACGGGATCATCTCAGGCTGGGCAGCAAGCTCCGGGTCATCGAGCTAGGCGGCAGGCTCCGGGTCATCGAGCTGGGCAGCAGACAGGAACACATCGGGCTGGGCATCAGGCTCCGGGTCATCAAGCTGGGCAGCAAGCTCCGGGTCATCAAGCTGGGCAGCAGGCTCCGGGTCATCAAGCTGGGCAGCAGACAGGAACATCTCAGGTTGGGCAGCAGACAGGATCATCTCAGGCTGGGCAGCAGACAGGATCATCTCAGGCTGGGCAGCAGACAGGATCATCTCAGGCTGGGCAGCAGACAGGATCATCTCAGGCTGGGCAGCAGACAGGATCATCTCAGGCTGGGCAGCAGATGGGATCATCTCAGGCTGGGCAGCAGACGGGATCATCTCAGGCTGGGCAGCAGACGGGATCATCTCAGGCTGGGCAGCAAGCTCCGGGTCATCGAGCTGGGCGGCAGACAGGAACACATCGGGCTGGGCAGCAGGCTCCGGGTCATCGAGCTGGGCAGCAGGCTCCGGGTCATCGAGCTGGGCAGCAGGCTCCGGGTCATCGAGCTGGGCAGCAGGCTGTGACACATCAGGCTGGGCAGCCGACAGGAACATCTCAGGTTGGGCAGCAGACAGGATCATCTCAGACTGGGCAGCAGACGGGATCATCTCAGGCTGGGCAGCAAGCTCCGGGTCATCGAGCTGGGCGGCAGACAGGAACACATCGGGCTGGGCAGCAGGCTCCGGGTCATCGAGCTGGGCAGCAGGCTCCACAGACTGGGACACGGGCATCATACCCTCAAGCCGGGAAACGGCACCACAACCTCGAGCCAGGAAACTGGCACCACAACCTCAAGCCGGGAAATGGGCACCACAACCTCAAGCCGGGAAACGGGCACCACAACCTCAAGCCGGGCCACGGGCACCGCAGCGGGCACCACAACCTCAGGCCGGGAAACGGGCACCACAATCTCAGGCCGGGAAACGGGCACCACAACCACAGGCCGGGAAATGGACACCGGATCTTCCGACTGGGACACTGTCATCAGGACTTCAGTTTGGAAGGTAGGTACATGAACTTCAAGCTGGCAGGCTGGCACGGGAACTTCACGCAGGCAGGCTGGCACAGGGTCTTCAGGCTGGCAGGCTGGCACAGGGTCTTCAGGCTGTCACAGGGTCTTCAGGCTGGCAGGCTGGTACAGGGTCTTCAGGCTGGCAGGCCGCCTCCGGAACTGCAAGCTGGAAGGCTGGCTCGGGAATTGCAGGCTGGCTCGAGAACTGCAGGCTGGAAGGCTGGCTCGAGAACTGCAGGCTGGAAGGCTGGCTTGAAGGCTGGCTTGAGAACTGCAGACTGGAAGGCTGGCTTAAGAACTGCAGGCTGGCTCGAGAACTGCAGGCTGGAAGGCTGGCTCGAGAACTGCAGGCTGGAAGGCTGGCTCGAGAACTGCAGGCTGGAAGGCTGGCTCGAAGGCTGGCTCGGGAACTGCAGGCTGGAAGGCTGGCTCGGGAACTGCAGGCTGGAAGGCTGGCTCGGGAACTGCAGGCTGGAAGGCTGGCTCGGGAACTGTAGGCTGGAAGGCTGGCTCGAGAACTGCAGGCTGGAAGGCTGGCTTGAAGGCTGGCTCTGGGACTGCAGGCTGGAAGGCTGGCTTGAGAACTGCAGACTGGAAGGCTGGCTCAAGAACTGCAGGCTGGAAGGCTGGCTCGAGAATTGCAGGCTGGAAGGCTGGCTCGAGAACTGCAGGCTGGAAGGCTGGCTCGAGAACCGCATGCTGGAAGGCTGGCTCGAGAACCGCAGGCTGGAAGGCTGGCTCGAGAACCGCAGGCTGGAAGGCTGGCTCGAGAACCGCATGCTGGAAGGCTGGCTCGAGAACCGCAGGCTGGAAGGCTGGCTCGGGAAGCGCAGGCTGGAGCAGGTTGGTGGGTGTGGAGGTAGGTTGGATTGGGAAGTACTTCCGCTTTTTCTTGGATTTAGTCACTGCAGGCTTGCAAGTAACCGGGGGGGGGGGGGGGGGGAATATATGAAAAGGTTGGGATTGAACAAATGGAAGAAAATGGCAGAGGTGCAGGGACAGTGGCTGGAGGAGATTCTTGTGGATTGGCTACGGATAGGAGGGAAGAAGCAGGTGGATTGAAGGCAGGGTAGGTGCAACAGGTAGAGACGGGGTAGTAGTATTTGGGGGGCTGAACACACTGGAAGGTAGCTGGGGTTGCCATAGGCAATGGACGGATATATTCTTGGGAAGGCAGGTGATTGGTGGAGGGGCCAGGATGTTGTGGCTTGGCTGAATTCGGGAGGAGATCCGACCATGCCTGCAGCAAAGGCTGAACAAAAACTGATTCACACACACCCTGTCTAATCAGACACTGCACAGAACTAACACATTCAGATAATACCTGCTGGGAACAGAGGGAATAATGCTCATCAAAAGAAGCTGGATCATCCTCTAATAGCCAAACCAGGGACTCCACCTGATCACCACTGAAAGGGGGAGAGAAGTCATCACCTCCTTCGGGAACAAATGACAGGGCTGGTTCTACACATAACCGGGTCAACGGCAGAACATCCTCAGGCTGCATGTAACCCTGATCCACCCAGAAATTAGCCGATCGGATCGTTTCCCTCAGCTGGTCACTCGTCCATCCCCTTAACATCTGGCGACAATATTCACCATCCTCTGTCGCCAGCAGAGAATAGTAAAGGATCTCATCGTGATCCATATCAGCAAAAACACACCACAGGATGGTCCCTCAATGAAGTCACGTCTGATCAGGAATGGCCCTGGTATACTGTCAGGAATTGATAATTGACCAGACTGTGTGACTTCATAAAAGAAAACCAAACAGGTGTAGGTGAAAATATACGATTTATTATGGTGAGTGACCAACAAAACAACCACCTCAAACAAAACACAGTGCAATGAATAAATCAACAGTGACTATAAACAATATATACAAATAAGGGAGATACCGGAAACGTAGTAAAAGCCAGGCCGAGGTCATACACAAGGGGGTCAAGCAGATGGGTATGGATGGGACGAGAACAGGAACAGGGAGGGGACGGATGGATAGGCTGCAGAGCAGGGATCCAGGTAACAGAAGGGACAGCTGCAGGATGGGCACAAGGAAGGATCAGGTTGAACAGGGTGCGGGTTCAAGGTAGGGATTGGGTCGGATCAGATCAGGCAGGGTGCAGGTTGGGATAAGATACAGGCTAAAGTCTGGGTCACAGGTCCAGGGGGTCAGGAAGACAGATACCAGGGCAAGGAATGTTTGCAATTGCCGGGTATATAAGGAAGTCCAGTGATTGAGCTTCAGGTCACAGCTGACCACAGGAAGTGCTGCCTGCCCCATACTGCCAAAATACACCCGCTGGTGGATGCCGGTACTGTAGTCCACGCATCATGTGTTACCACCAGCAGGTGAGATCCTCCAACAGAGATATTGGCTGCAGGAGGACACCTGCTGGCGGACACTAGCACTGCAGTCCACAGGACCAACAGCACCACCAGCGGGTGAAGCCTTTCCTGACAATTAGCGGCAGAAGCCCGCTGCCGAGTGTTTATTCCACACTCCATGAAACGTGTTTTTGTACAGCGGAGCGCGGAGACAGATGGTCGGTGCTCAGAGTATATCCGTGATTTGTGAACAGGTGATTTGTGAATTAAATATTAATCTCTTTCTAGCCTATGTGTTTTCAGAAAACAGAATTTTATTATTCTGCGCCTGTCGCACACAAGCTGCTTCCCCAGCTAAATACCATGATCTGTTCATGATTTTCTGATAAGAAACTGTTTTTTTTTCCGTTCACACAGTCTGGATACATCATAAATTCCAGAGATCCCCTCCATCTCCCGAACACCGAATGTGGAGAGAGAGACGAAATCTCATGACATCGATTATTCTGCTGGCCTCTGCAAGATCTTCTCGGCCTCCAAGTCTCTTTCCAGAGAAGGATCCTCTGTCACCTTCCTTTCCTCAAGGGGTAGGCAACCTCATTCCTCAAGTACCCCCAACGGGCAATGTTTTGGGAACTTCCCTTAGATAAAATATTTCTTATCAATACCATGTCATTGATATTGATTTAAAGCAGCTGTGGAGAGTAAAGGAAAACCTGAAAACATGGCCTGTTGGGGGTACTTGAGGACTGAGGTTGAGAACCACTGCTGTAGATTATCGGTAAAGCCTCCCTCCGGCCTTCCCTTCAGTCTTGCACAGTTATACCAAATCCTCTCCTGGACTGAAATGCCTTCCTCTACTTTCCCTGCACACTGTGAGCTTCTCACAATGTGCCAGTGGCGGCCCATCCATTAGGGTCGCACGTACGCCGCCCCCCATCCATGCGTCCGGCCTCCAAATTTACATACAGGGCGCCGGATGCATGGATTCCAATGGGGGGGGGGGGGGGTTTAAGCACCCAGTTGTGTGACGATAGCGAATGAATATTAGCTATTTTCACACTAAATCTCCTCCCCGCCAATCAGGAAGCGGGTCGTGAGACCCGTTTCCCAATTGTCTCAAAACGTCAGATGATCCTATTGGACGCCTAGCACCTAGGAGGAGGAGAGAGGAGACGCACAGCGGAAACCACCAGGCTGGAGGAGAGGACACCGGAGCCACTGCCCGCCACCTAGATGAGGTCCGCCATTCTGGAGGACACCAGAGCCGCTGGCAGACAGCAAAGGGGGGGTAGTAGTGCCACCCGGCGGGGGGGGGTTTCCCCAAAACAATTTAACTGGGTGCACTACAAGCCCATCCAGTTGGGTGACAATAGTGAATAAATATTCGCTATCTTCACACTGATCCTCCTCCCGGCCAATCTGGAAGCGGGTCCCGTCACCCGTTTGGCTGAAAAGACAGGTGATCCTATTGAATGCCTAGGAAGGAGGAGACACACAGCGTGATCCAAAGGAGGAGGAAGGACCCCCTCGCTTGTAGGACATGCTGCCCGCCCGGCCGCTACCTAGACAGGGTAAGTGCAAGGCTTTGATGTCCGACCGTCCTCTCGTGGGGTGGGGGGGTGGGGGGTGCGTGCCGCTTAGGGTGCCCATGTGTCCCAGATTGCTCGGGACTGTCCCGCAATTGACATGTCTGTCCTGGGTCCCGGGCACCTTCATTCCGGGACAATACAATGTCCCGGAATGAAATAGAGGACACAGCCACCCCCTACTAACTAGTAACTAAATTTCTGGAACTGGTTGCTAGGGCCAGCGCTGCCTGGCATCTTGCAACCAGTGACAATTTACTCTCAGACAGTGAGGCCGGAAGCGAGGCTGCTGCTGTCCCCACCCACCTTGGCGCCTCCTCCTTCTCCGGCACCCAGCGGTAAGCAGCAGGGACTGGTGTGATCTTCACTCTCCAGATAGTGACGCCACTCCTTTCCTTCTATGCACGCGGCTCATGCAGAGGGAGTGACAGCAGCATTGCATCTGGTGGCAGGCTATGGGTGGCAAGCGGCACTGCATCTGGTGGAATGTGGCACATTCACCTGACAAATAACCCGCCGCCAAATTCCCCATCAACCCTGAGACTACATTTCTCCCCGCCCCCCTCATCTTTTTTTGGGGAAGGTGAGAGAGAGAGGGGGTGTGTCCCTGAATGGCAGTTTGGAAATGTGGTCACCCTAGTGCCGCTGGGTGCCACCGGCCGATCGGGGGGTTGGTTGTTTGCCACCCCCCCAAAAAAAACAGCTGCCACTGCAATGTGCAATAGAAGCTACAGCAAGTCAGATAGAGACTCCTTTCCTGGCTGGAAGACATCTTGCATCATTTAGCCTGACTGTCCCTGGCCCCACCCCTTTCATTAATTGGATTTCAGCTCTATCACAGGTGGGTGTTACCCTCGGTGGGTGGTCTGCATGAAAAATGCAGTTTGCCTAGGATGCCCACACCTCTATACTGAGACCCACCCATCAAGGCATATTGAAATTACATAACTCCTCCCAAGAGTCAGCTTTCAGCACTGTGACAAACCCCAGTGCTCAAGCGGAGTATGTCCATCGTATAAGCTTCCCTTGCCTGGTAACAGACCGATACGAGATCCCGCAGCCCACCCAGTCACTAGTCAGGACACAGCGTAAGGGTGGTGAAAAACATAAGACTGTTTATTGAAAACTCACACAGAATTTATATACCACACAATCAAGTGAGCCTGATCACATTATCGTATGCAAAGGAAACTGTATACAGAAATATCATTACATAACTAAGAGACAGCCAACATAAACTTTGCTACAGTGTGGTTGTCCAGTTCTGGGAGGGCATCTATTGATATCCTTCAGACCGCTGATGACGTCAGATGTGCTGACGAAACGCGTTGGCGGTGGTCGAGCATGACACGTCACTTCCGCCCATAGTGGAATGCAGGTGGAGCGCAGAACGGCGTCCCCACTTCCACTTTCCTTCTTTTAACATTTGCACACTCTTAAAGTGGATTTTTAGCAATTATTTTTAATAAAAGACCTACGTACTTCACCATGGGAGAATGTTTCCTTTCTGTACCCTTCCATTGACGTCCGGAGATCCTGTGGGTGTCTTTCTTATGTGGTCCTGGAGGCTTTATCGCTGAGTCACTGAGACAGACAACGGGAACATCTAGTATCCATATGCTGTATATGACTTCTTTAATATGGGGGTCATGTAAATCTGGTGAGTAGGCTAAGTGATCGGTGTTGGTGGAGGAAGAAATTCAGTCACTTGATTGTCGGATCCATGAGATCATTGCACCTTTGGAAATCACTTGATGAAAGTTTTTTTTGGACTATTATGATTACGCATTTGAATGAGTTTTTGGACACTGTTTTTGACCATCTGCCACTCATTGGAGGCACTAGGTGGCAATCTCAATGCACATTTATTTATCTGCACTTGAATTTGTAAAACACATTTTGCATAATTCACCTACTGGGGACACCCAGTGGTTGTTTTTTGCTATTGCATATTGCACTTTATTGTATATCTAATTATAGGGTGAGTGATTCATCACTAATTTTCACCTTCAGACACAGCTGATCACAGATAGGGGTAAAGGGCCAACCATAGCGGCCCTTTACCACAAGATCAGCTGTGTCCAATCACAGCTGTTCGCATGTAAATAAACTTGCCTATTGCTGCCTATACAGTACAGCCTCATCAGTGCCCACCAGTGCTGCCTATCAGTGCACATTAGTGCTGCCTATCAGTACAGCCTTATCAGTGCCCATCAGTGAAGGAGAAAAATTACCTGTTTTTTATAACAGAAACTAAGAAAAACTTTAATTTTTTTAAAATGTTGGTCTTTTTTGCTTGTTTAGCAAACAATAAAGAACCAAGTGATGATTAAATACCGCCAAATGAAAGCTCTATTTTTGTGAAAAAAATTATAACAATTTTATATGGGTACAATGTTGCATGACCGCGCAATTGTCATTCAAAGTGTGAGAGTGCTTGTGACAGACCCAACCAGGACGGGGGCTTTTGTTGAGGACCTTAGGTAAGCAAGCCTCCTACTCACTGATTATGGCCCATAGAGAGAGCCGATCCCTTCTATAATGATGGACAATCATTTGATGAACACTGAGAGCGTAATTTGGAATACTTCTCTGAATAAGGACAATAAAGCTTTCCTTCTGGAGTAGATGTAAAGAGGTAATATTAATCTTGTACAGGTTAAAGTGGTTGTAAACCCTTAAGCCCTGTACACACGATCGGATTTCCTATGGTTTTTAAACCAATGGATTTTTCCATCGGAATTCGGATGAAGCTGACTTCCATCAGTCTTGCCTGCACACCATCAGTCAAAAAACCGACCGTTCCAAACGCGGTGACGTAAAACACTCCGATGAGCCGAGAAAAATGAAGTTCAATGCTTCTGAGCATGCGTCGACTTGATTCTGAGCATACGTGGGTTTTTTATCCGATGGAGTTCCCCACAGACGATAGTAATTTGCTATCGGTTTTTTAACCATCGGATAAATTTAAAACATGTTCTATTTTTAAACACCGATGGAAAAAAGACCGATGGGGCCCATACACGATCTGTTTGTCCGATGAAAAAAGTAAATCAGACTGTTTTCATCGGTAAAACCTATCGTGTGTACATGTACCTATCGTAAAACCTATCGTGTGTACACGTACCTATGTATCTATCGTGGCTTTACAGACCACTTGGCCCTACAGGTGAGCCTAGATTAAGGCTTACCTGTAGGTGCAAGAAATATCTCCTTAACCTACACGGTTTAAGGAGATATTTGCAGAAAAGACTGCACCGATGTCTATGCGCATGCGTGCAGTAGACAACGGCGCAGGCGCAATGAGCGTGCCGTCCCTGACGGCTCCTGCGCGCATGCGTGGGAGTGACGTCATCGCTGCTCCGGCCAGTCACAGCGCCGGAGCAGCGATACCTGGAAGTCACTCGGGTATCATGGCGGCGGCGGAGGAGAGGAACGAGGGTCGCTGCGGGGGCTTCGATCTCAGGTAAGTAATTCATAATGAGCTAGTATGCTATGCATGAAGGAGAAAAATAAGTAGGTGCGGCGCTGTTCAATGGATTATAATTGACTCTCAATGTGGTGGTGATGTAATGTGGGTGTGAATGTAACACCAGTAAAAAATTTGCAAAATTATGACAAATAAATTATAAGTGAGCATAAAAATGTGCATGTAAATAAGCAATAAATAAATGAATGCAAATTTTAAAAAGTTAAACTCCTATTGAGCATTCAAATCAGTCCAGAAAAGATACTAATTAGATATTCAAAAAAGTCCAAAAAGTGCTTGTGCTGGTGAAAAGTGATCTCTAATGTAAATAATCTCTAGATGAAATAAATTCAATAAATAGAGCATTCAAAACAGTTCAAGAAAGTGCTTGTGCTGGTGAAAAGTAATCACTGTTCGTTTTCCCTCTTCACAAAGTGATCACAGCAAGTGTGGCTTATCCGTGCTCCTAATGTGCACACACTCACCGGAACTTTCCTCCCCTGTAGCAGCCTATGAGGTATCCCGTCCTGGATGTCTTTATGGCACTCCAATTGATTACCATGTAAAGGAGAGATGGACCCCAATAGTATAATACTGATAGACTATTTATTAAATAAAAACATGTAGAAACGTACTCACATTTTGCAAAAGCATAAAAAGCATATGTTGCTGACACTAACGCTGCTGCCCGGAAGTGATGCAAGGACGCACGTTGACTCCGCCCTACGCGTTTCGTCACTCTGACGTAATCTGGAGCGTATGTATGTGCCTGCTTCACCTCCTTATACAGTATAGTGCTAAACCCCCCCCCCCCCCCATGTTAATTACGGCGACCATTTTTTATGGAATATTGAAGACCAAATAAACCGCAGTATATGCGGACGCGGCGGCCATTTTTGGTAAGGTTCCTCAGACCGAAGTCTTCAATAGCTAGTGTTTGTGGCCGCGACGCCATATTTGATGGGATTATGAAGACCGGAGGCCGTGGTCTATTGCCACAGTTTTATGTTCTCAACGTCATATTTGCATAATTTAAACGAGTGAAACGACAGTATACCACAAAATATGCTGGCATAAATACCTCATAAGAGAACTCCCGGTCTTAAGGTGCTTAATTTAAAAAGATTTTAAAAAAGGTTTTTCGGTCACTCTGCCATATATATATATATATATATATATATTACATTAAAATATATAAAAAATACAGAAATACACAGGATACACAGTATGCTATGCATACTAACTCATTGTGCCTTTCTCTTGCAGGGTTGTTTTTTTTTAGGAAAGGTTTTAATGGGTTTACTTCCTCTTTAATGATCAGAGGGAATATGGTGGCCCTCCTGCAGGCTGGGTTTGAGAGGCTCCTTCAAATGGGACAGAAATATTTATCAACAATATCCCTTAAAGTATTGCACAGGGGTGCAAACCAAACCAAAGGGCGGTTTGGCTCATATTCTCAGTCACTCAATCCATCTTCTATCAAAAGTATATATATATATATATATATATATATACTCTTTTGAACATCTCAAACCATATATTGGTTTCCCTGTTAGTGTAAGGCAAGACCCTATAATATTCACAAATCCCCTTCCTGTTTTCACCCCTTATATAATATTCATCTATATACACCCTTTTATTCATCCATCTCTATGTACACACATACACCCTCCTTCTTTTCTCCTTTTTCTTCTCTATCTTTTCTCTTTCCTTCATTTTTTTTCCTATTTTGTTTTCATTTTCTCTTTCTCTCTTTTCCTTTTTCTTTCAATGGGTGTTATACTGCTATTACAAACATCAATATTATGATCACCATTACATAGGAGTCTGCTCTGCTTTCCCGGTGAGGACGCGGAGGTTATCCCCACGGGCTCACCAGGCCCCTTCCCCATTGGACTGACTTCATTATCGACATTATACAGGTGAAAGAACAATATATTATTACAACCTTGGGCTACAGGTATTGATTGATCCATTTTTTTCCTTTGCTTCTTTCTTGGTTTTTGACACATTGTTGGACATCAAATGAATGGAATGCAACTTTAATTTGTTTGTTTTATACTATATTGCATTGTAATGTTATTTGGGCAATTGTGAATGCCTTATGAATTTCTTAAACTCTCTGCTCCTATAATGATTCTAGCATTTATCAATATTTGCTCATTACCTTGTTATTATTTCATTCACGGGTTATTACAATATTTGTACCAAATTCGTGCTACTTTAAGGCCCTGACGAAGCGGGGCTCCACCGTGAAACGCGTAGGCCATCTGTCTTGATCTTTTCAGTCAGGATCAGCACGTCCTGGACCAAATAACAGTAACTGTGATTTTAACCACTTGCCGCTGGCCGGACGTCTAAAGACATCCTTGGCTTTGTGGGGGTATATCTGAATGATGCCTGCAGCTACAGGCATCATTCAGATATCGGCATTTTCAGCCGTCAATTCCTTACACCATAAGGACCATCATAGCGGCTTTTCCGCCGACTGATCATTCTTACGGCTGGCGAAAGTGGACGTCCCCCCCTCCTGCCGCCCTTCGGTGCTTCTACCCACTCACTGCTGCGATCAGTGAGTTGGAGAACGGATCCCATGCCGGATGTTGACGATAGAGATTTCCGGCGGACCAGATGGTTGGAAAAATTGCTGCGCAAATACCGTGCAAGATAAAAAGTTGTACTGACCACCATTCTATTCTCTAGGGTCTCTGTTAAAAAAACATATATAATGTTTGGGGGTTCTATGTAATTTTCTAGCAAAAAATTGATGATTTTTACATGTAGGAGAGAAGTGTCAGAATTGGCCTGGTTGGTTAACCTGTTATAATTGTAAATGTTTTTGTTTGGCCATTGATATATGGAAAATAAAGATAAATTATATTTTTACTTAATAAAAGTGGTATATATGTCTATAAAACCCTACAAGGTACACACAAAGTCCCACTCCACCCCACCTTTGCTATTGATTTTTGTATCCCTTAAAGTAGTTGTAAACCCACGGGGAGAAAAAAACAAAAAAACCTGCAAGACAGAGGCATAATGAGCTAATGATACTAGCTCATTATGATATACTTACCTTAGATTGAACCCCCCGCAGCGGTCCCGGAACACCGATTTGGCCGGCGACATGTCTCCCGGAGTTACTTCCGGGTATCGCGGGTTTGGGCGCTGTGATTGGCCGGCTGCGATGAAATGCGTGTGGGAGCCGCCGGTAACGGCACGTCAGCTGAAGCAACGGCACGAATGAGCCGTTGCTTCAGTGCTCATGTGCTGATGACGTTGGCACATGCTGATACGGGGGATATCGCCTAATCCGTGCAGGTTTAGGAGATATCCACGGTAGCTACAGGTAAGACTTATTATAGACTTAGATCACTTTCACAGGTGCTTTCACGCTAAAAACAGCGCCTAAAAAGCTCACGAAAACGTATTTCCATTAAAATCAATTAATGCTTTCATACTGGGGCAGTGTGCTGGCAGGGCTGTGAAAAACTCCCCTCTCCATTGAAATGAATGGAAAGCTCTTCAAAAGCGCCTGAAAAGCGCTTCAAAAGCGATCAGTGTTTTTACTGGCAGTTTAGAAGCGCCTCAGTGTGAAAGTGGCCTTACCTGTAGTAAAAAGTGATTGTAAAGGGTTTACAACCACTTTAGGAAATCTATGAAGATAAATTAATTCCACCTTTTCAGACTGCCGGAATATTGTAGGAGCTTGTCTCATAGACTGTTGTAGACTTTTTGCCGGATAGTCTGAGGTGGGGTGGGATGGGGCTTGTTATGTGTTTATTGTTAAGTAGGTCTTTCCCATTGTTCTATTGTTTCTGTCTTTCCCATTGTTCTATTGTTTCTGTTTCTGTTTCGGAGCATCTCTTGGAGATGAGATTAACCTTGTGACCATTTTAACTTGTTACCAAATTATTGTGAGATGGTATGTGTTTAAACTTTTGATAATGTGTATTGTACAGTATTTTGTATTCAGGGTTGTATTTGCCGAATGGTCTGGTCACCTAGGCTGGTTTAAGTGACTAGTAAATTATATCACTGTCAGCTATTAGTTGCTATAGCGCGGTTGTCAAGTGGTTAAGGGCCCATTCACCCAGATGCAGTGGGATGCATTTTTGACTGCACTCCAGCTGCATAGACAGTCCATAGTCCAGGTTATCCTTTGAGCATAGTTCACACTATTGCAGTGCAGTGCAGTGAAAAAAAGTACAGCATGCTGCATTTTTCGCCACTACAAATGCACAAAAAAGCATTGCAAAGCAGCGCAGTGCACATAAAAGCCAAAAAAAGAAAGAAGACAGATGTCACTTCAAAGCAAATGCACGCTTAGGAAAAACGCACCTCACTGTGCATGCAAAAACACAAAGACTCCCACACAGCCAGGCTTCTTTGGATGGGCACCCAACAGTCGCTCAAACCATAGAAATACAGAAAGGTGCGCCAGATAAAAAAACGGATAAAAGAGTCCAAGATCATCTTAATTGTTGGGTAAGAAAAAAGTCATTAAAAAACATCCAACATATTTTGGGGCCAACAACGCGCCCCCTTCATCAGGTCTCAACACAGGATAAGACTTGGATGGCCTCGAAGAACACAGGGACCTCCCAGATCTTTATTAGAAGAAGTACTGAACAGCTTGACAGCAGTTGCATTGTTGCATTGTTTTATCCTAATGAGGGGGGGGGGCGTTGTTTTCCCAGAAATGTGTTGGCTACATTTTTAATGTACCGCACTCCTGTAGGAGCCGCTGGTGAACTTGGCCTTATCCTCCAGTTAGGACACACACAGCCAGACACATAGCATTTTTCTCCACTTTTTCACTGGCTCAAAAGGAACAGTCTAGGGGCGTCATTTTAGGGTTTTATTGGAACAATGAACTGGGATGGGGTGAGGGAGCATGTGATACCCCAGAACTGAAAAACTGGAACTTTGAGGACTCTTCTATAGCTTGCTGAGCTACTCAGAATTGTCCCACAGAATCGCTAATGCTGGCAGGAGACTAGGACTTTCTCCAATGGACCAAAAAAACTGCACACAATCACTAACTTTCAGAACCGGGGTCAGTTACTCACACAGCCACAGGATCATCGGTTGTCTCCTTTCCATATCCACCAGGCCTTCTCCAGTGAAGGAGATGTGAGCTCATACCACTGCAGGACAGCTGGACACCTTTCCCCACAAATTCCTTCTGGTGCTCTCCAGTGAGCTTTTCCAGACCCAAATGAAATCCAGCACTAAACGTTTGTGAATAGGCACCCCAGCTGAAGCCTCAGCTGAGACCTCGATGTCTTCTAGATGGCACCTTCAGAAATCCTGCTCCAGGGACAGAGCCCCTGCACAGGGGTCTCCTCAAGCTGGACTGGACCCAGGAACTCTGCACTTTCTGCCTCCAGCTTCAAGCCCCGGGCTATTTATGGGCTCTTCCACCACCTTCTGGGCACGCCTCTCCAGGGAATAGGCCCTCCAGCTGAAGCCTCAGATGGGACCTCAATGTCTTCTAGGTGGCACCTTCAGAAATCCTGCCCCAGGGACAGAGCCCCTGCACAGGGGTCTCCTCAAGCTGGACTGGACACAGAAAATCTGCACTTCCTGCCTCAGGCCCCAGGCTATTTATGGGCTCTTCCACCACCTTCTGGGCAGTCCTCACTGGGGAATAGGCCCCCCAGTTGAAGCCTCAGCTGCGACCTCGATGTTTACTAGATGGCACCTTCAGAAATCCTGCCCCAGAGACAGAACCCCTGCACAGGGGTCTCCTCAAGCTGGACTGGACCCTTCCTGCCTCAGGCCTCAGCCTATTTATGGGCTCTTCCACCACCTTCTGAGCACTCCTCACCAGGGATTTTTATAAATATTCAAGGTTGATTAATCAGTTCTTCCTCCCACTATAACTCTAGAATCCTCTAGAATACAGAGGAAAGCAATCTACAAGGGAACAACCTATACTACACTAGAAGGGTGCTATATTTATATGACTTATTTACCAACAATTAAACTGATAGTTTGTCTTTTATTGAATATAGAAGTCCTGAAGAGCTCATACTTTATTTTTTCTCTTAGCAGAGATCACGCCGCGGTCTGACTGGTTTTGCATGCGTTCTGAACTGGTTAATCCTCCCCTGTGAGATAATTTAGGCTTGTTGCCTTTTCTTGTGGTGCCCATTGAATGCTCGCTTCTCGCCCTCCCCGCCCGGCGGACTCTAACATTCATGTTTTACACCTGATAGATCCAGCAAATCATGACTCCTGAGGCTCATTGTAATATACGCGCTCCTTCTTCATGTACGTTGAGTAAGAATTGTCTTCAGTTAATTTCACAGTTCACCTGAGCTGAGCCAACACTGGCGCTGACCCCGCTTTCATATTCCCCTCAGGAAGGGGTTCCGCTGCGTGATTCAACCTCATGGCTCCATCCTCGTGCGCGAATCCCGCGCAGCCTCCTCCGGAGACTTATCTCTACATTTATTAGACATGGTGTGTGAATAATTATTTATGGAAGCAGGGGAGATAAGAGGGTCAGTGATATTTCAGTAATATGCGGATCCTGGAGGCCGGAGACTCCTCCTGGATTCTAATAACTCTTGTGGACATCAGTTGTGAGATCTCTCCACCATGATATCTAGTTTTATTTCTGCCCACCTTGGGGTATCCCAGCATCTCCTCCTCTTAAATTTTCCATAATATAAAAAAAAAACAGGAGGGGATGGTCAGAAAATGCAGGAAAGTACTTTTCATTGCAACTACTATGTTGCCTAAAACACAAGACTGCCAGTACTGCACCCTTTTCAGCCATTTCTCACCGCATATTGACAAAAGGGGTTGAGCCAAATATTTTAGAATTAGGGAATTAAGCTCAACATTAGGGTTGCCACCTGTGTGGAATTCACCCCCACAGTCCAGGTTTTTATTCATGTGTCCAGGTTTTAGGGGGACTGAAACCCAGACACATTTTTCAGACTGGGCTCTGGCTCCCCAAATAACCAAGATAGTCACCCATAAATCTGTTGCCGTCCGGGAGCTGCGGACGGCTGTCTGGGGGCAGGTCAGCAAGAGCAATTTGGTCACGCCAACTGTTCTCTGCACTACTCCCCTTTGGGGCACCCAAGGGTATACCGGGCCGCTAAAGTGTTCGGGTTTGGCTTGAAGAGGTGGCAAACCTACTCACCATAAACTAGTATATTTTCGAACTAATGTTCAGACAAACATTGGTATGAAAATCAGTACATTCCATAGCATGACAAATGAGGTTCAAAATTACTTGAATTTTTTTCTTAACATTTGATTTTGCAATGAATCGACTTTCAAAAGCGAAAACCACATAAACTGTTAGAAAGTTGTTCATTGAGAAAAATTTTTTATCCTGCTGCTTTAATTTTTTTTTCGGCACTGTGGTTAAAAGTGAACGTCTTTTTGATACCATTCATCCTTCGAAAAATGCCCTCTGGAATGCCCGCTTAATCTCTAACAAACGTGCCTCTGTCAATTACCTTTCTCTTTCCTCTCAAACTCGCTCAGTCTACTTGCTATCACTGATACCTGGCTCCAGGAATCCAACTCTGCCTCTCCAGCTGCCCTTTCCCACGGTGGCCGCTATTTAACAGACCCATTGGACAAAAAGGTGGCGGAGTTGGACTTCTCCTTTCCCCACAAAGCACCTTCCAGGTTCTTCTTACATCCCCCTCTCTGCTCTTTTGAAGTGCACTTGTAGCCCCCTCTAGTGTGTGCTAGTTGGTAATGTAGGTTTTGTAGTGCAGGCTTGTTAGTGTAGGAAAATTTCATTGCGCTCATGGCTAAGCCTGAGCTGGGACTCTGGGTCATGGTTCAGTGAGTCAGGGCTGGATGACTCATCCTGGTTTAGAAGGTTATAGACATTTCTAGAGCTAGTGGGCGGAGGTTAGGAGGAGCTGCTTGGAATATTTATGAGGGGGATCAGCCAATCCCCAGTAAAAAGAGCTGGCAGGGGGCCTCTGTCCCCATTGGATAGATTCCCCCCACTTCTTGTTCCATAGTGACCAACAGAAAAATGGAAATCTCCAGAGATAGCAAAACAAACCTAAAAGTACAGCTTAAAAAGACACTGGAATCTAAAATATATAATAGTTACCCAGCGGAAGATAAAAAGATTGCCACTGGGCAACCATTACAGTAAAGTATACAGGGAGACCATAATATACTTAATATAGTGTGATCACTTTTTCTTTCTGAATAGACTCTGATCTACTCAAGTATTCAGTGAAGGGGGGTGTCTTGGCCAATGAAACGCGTTGGCTGTTTTATATAATCAATTTATGAACAATTAATAATGTATGGGACTCTTCCATTCTTTTTGATCTGGCACCTCTTTCTATATTCCTATTGGTTTAAGCACCAATAGGAATATACACCAACCTTTCTCAATGAGGGTTTCGTGGAACTCTAGGGTTACTCCAGGGGTTGCGACTGGTTCCTTAGCTGTGAGCAATGTCTGCTTCTCAGATCACCAATAGAAGGAGCATTCTTCCCACTGACCACCAATGGATAGAGGGTTCTTCCCACTGACAACCAATGTAAGGAACATTCTTCCCACTGATCACCAATGTAAGGAACATTCTTCCCAATGAACACCATTGTAAGGAACATTCTTCCCACTGATCACCAATGTAAGGAGCATTCTTCCCACTGATCACCAATGTAAGGAACATTCTTCCCACTGATCACCAATGTAAGGGACATTCTTCCCACTGATCACCAATGTAAGGAGCATTCTTCCCACTGATCACCAATGTAAGGAACATTCTTCCCACTGATCACCAATGTAAGGAACATTCTTCCCACTGATCACCAATGTAAGGGACATTCTTCCCACTGATCACCAATGTAAGGAACATTCTTCCCACTGATCACCAATGTAAGGAACATTCTTCCCACTGATCACCAATGTAAGGAACATTCTTCCCACTGATCACCAATGTAAGGAGCATTCTTCCCACTGATCACCAATGTAAGGAACATTCTTCCCACTGATCACCAATGTAAGGAACATTCTTCCCACTGATCACCAATGTAAGGAACATTCTTCCCACTGATCACCAATGTAAGGGACATTCTTCTCACTGACCACCAATGTAAGGGACATTCTTCTCACTGATCACCAATGTAAGGGACATTCTTCTCACTGATCACCAATGTAAGGAACATTCTTTCCACTGATCACCAATGTAAGGAACATTCTTCCCACTGATCACCAATGTAAGGAACATTCTTCTCACTGATCACCAATGTAAGGAACATTCTTCCCACTGATCACCAATGTAAGGAACATTCTTCTCACTGATCACCAATGTAAGGAGCATTCTTCTCACTGATCACCAATGTAAGGAACATTCTTCCCACTGATCACCAATGTAAGGAACATTCTTCCCACTGATCACCAATGTAAGGAACATTCTTCCCACTGATCACCAATTTAGGGAGCATTCTTCCCACTGATCACCAATGTAAGGAACATTCTTCCCACTGATCACCAATGTAAGGAACATTCTTCCCACTGATCACCAATGTAAGGAACATTCTTCTCACTGATCACCAATGTAAGGAACATTCTTCCCACTGATCACCAATGTAAGGAACATTCTTCCCACTGACCACCAATGTAAGGAACATTCTTCCCACTGATCACCAATGTAAGGGACATTCTTCCCACTGATCACCAATGTAAGGAACATTCTTCCCACTGACCACCAATGTAAGGAACATTCTTCCCACTGACCACCAATGTAAGGGGACATTCTTCCCACTGATCACCAATGTAAGGAACATTCTTCCCACTGATCACCAATGTAAGGAACATTCTTCTCACTGATCACCAATGTAAGGAACATTCTTCCCACTGATCACCAATGTAAGGAGCATTCTTTCCAGTGACCATCACGCTAATGTACCATGAGTTGTAGATATAGTAATTATTAGAAGGGGTTCTCTGAGACCCTAAAATTATTTCAAGGGTTCCTCCATGTTATGAAGAATGATCTAAACTTTTGCCATTTGTGTGATTTTTTTTTCTCTCTCTCTGGTGGAAGTGGCGGGTGAACGGATGAATTGCACAGATCAGCCCATTAAAATGGGTGACTGCGGAAAGTGATATTTTCAGTGCAGTAAAATATTGATCTCCCCCTCGTATGGAAAGGTCTCTGATGTCTTCCTTTACCCCGCATTTCTCTTCTATTATAAAAGTTTTGCAATCATTTCCTCTCCTGATTTCCAGGGAATAAGGAGACCCCCCATCCATCCGTGCCTCCCCTCCCCCGTCCTCTGGCTCCCGGCTTCATGCAGATTTCCGCTCTTTAGCTGAATAAATGTCAGAAAATTCCCCAACAACTGGAAATCTTCGCACGTTATATATCACGCGGGGACAGCCGTGTCACCTCTCCGGGGACGCACAAGCCATTGATAAACCCGATTCATCTCTGTCACGGCAAATTCCTCGTTGTTCTCTGTAATATCTCCGGAATTATTAACCAGGTAATTGTACTGCGGTTTAGCCGCTCGGCGATCGCCGCCCTTCGCCGTGCGTCGTGGCCTTAATGATGATGAAGCGTTGGCTAATTTATAGAGGCACGTGGCGGATACTTTGCACAACATGTCATTGACTCGTCAATTTATCGATTATTTGTTCTCGCAGAAAAGACGGAGAGATTCGACAGAACAGCTGACGGAATGGGGACGACGACGACATTAAGGGTTGGGTATTGCACCGCAGCATGCTTTGTCTTGCATTGCGGCGCGCTTTGTTACCACAGCCCATTTATCTCAAAATGTTCCCTAACGCAGGAGAAATCGCAACCCAAAACGAATAGCGCCGCAATGCATTGCATAATGCCTGGTGTGTTTTAGCGTCTGTCACTTGCCTCGCTAACTAACTGTAGTGAGCTGACAACGCTGCCTCCCCTGCACTGAAATCCCAAAGCAGCGTTATCAGCCCTGTCCAGTTCTCCCCTGCTAGACTACAGAACACCTTCCTCCTCTCCTCGTCTTCATAACATGATAGGGTAGGTCAGTGGCGGCTGGTGCTCAAAATTTTTGGGGGGTGCAAATAAACTAAAAAAAAAACCCATAAATTGCCGCCACTGTGCCCATTAAACGCAGCCACTGTGCCCAAACGCCACCAGTTTGCCCCCTCAAATGCAGCCAGTTTCCCCCCAAATGCAGCCAGTTTCCCCCAAAATACAGCCAGTTTCCCCCCAAATGCAGCCAGTTTCCCCCCCAATGCAGCCAGTTTCCCCCCCAATGCAGCCAGTTTGTCCCCAAATACAGCCAGTTTGTCCCCATATACAGCCAGTTTGTCCCCAAATGCAGCCAGTTTGTCCCCATATACAGCCAGTTTTTTCGAATTTCCCATCATGGAGGGGGAAATCCCATCATGGAGGGGGATTGGTTGGGAGTTTGGGAGGATCCCAAAGGACATCACTGTGTACTAATTTAAAATGGATCTCTATTGCATCCTCCCCTTACGCGAATGAACTTGTAAAATGCACCCATAAGCTTTGGTAAGGCATCTACAGTCAGCTAGTAAGGGGTCCAATGTGTGAGCTCTCTGAGCAAACAAGTAAGGGCGCTAATTAAGTGTGAGTAAACTAATAGGGGTAAAGTGGTTGTAAACCCTTTACAACCACTTTTGCCTACAGGTAAGCCTATAATAAGGCTTACCTGTAGGTACCGTGAATTTCTCCTAAACTTGCACATGATGTCGGCACATGCGCACTGAAGAAACTGCTCGTACATGGTGTTTCTTCAGCTGCTGTGCCATTACCGGTGGCTCCCGCGCGCATTCGCGTGAGTGACTTATTTGCGGCTCCATCCAATCCCAGCGCCGGAGCCCGTGATTCCAGAAGTAACATTCCAGAGACACGTCGCCCGTCACAGCAATGTACGGGGACCACTGCAACAGCTTCGTTCTAAGGTAAGTATTTCATAATGAGCTAGTATGCAATGCATACTAGCTCATTATGTCTTTGTCTTGCAGGGTTTTTTTTCTAGGGTTTACAACCACTTTAGGTAGTGTGTGGGCCACTGAGTCAACAACAAAGTTGTCCAATTCACGGTGAACTCCCCAAATAAACTAGTAAGGGGTCCAATGAAGTGTTAGCTCCATAAGTAAATTAGTAAGGGGTCCAATGAAGTAGGAACTCCATAAGTAAATTAGTAAGGGGTCCAATGAAGTAGGAGCTCCTTGAGTCAACCAGTAAGGGGTCCAATGAAGTCAGAGTTCCATAAGAAAACTAGTAATGGATCCAATGAAGTGAGAACTCCATAAGTAAATTAGTAAGGGGTCCAATGAAGTGAGAGTTCCATAAGTAAACTAGTAATGGATACAATGAAGTGAGAACTCCATAAGTAAATTAGTAAGGGGTCCAATGAAGTGGGAGCTCCATAAGTAAATTAGTAAGGGGTCCAATGAAGTGGGAGCTCCAAAAGTAAACTAGTAAGGGGTCCAATGAAGTGGAAGCTTCATAGGAATATTTGTAAGGGGTCCAATGAAGTGGGAGCTCCATAGGTAAACTAGTAAATGGTCCAATAAAATGGGAACTCTATAAGTAAACTAGTAAGGGGTCCAATAAAGTGGGAGCTCCATACGTAAATTAGTAAGGGATCCAATGTAGTTGGAGCTCTATAAGTAAACTAGTAAGGGGTCCAATTAAGTGGGAGCTCCATACGTAAATTAGTAAGGGATCCAATGTAGTTGGAGCTCTATAAGTAAACTAGTAAGGGGTCCAATCAAGTGGGAGTTCCATACGTAAATTAGTAAGGGATCCAATGTAGTTGGAGCTCTATAAGTAAACTAGTGAGGGGTCCAATTACGTGGGAGCTCCATACGTAAATTAGTAAGGGATCCAATGAAGTTGGAGCTCTATAAGTAAACTAGTAAGGGGTCCAATTAAGTGGGAGCTCCATGCGTAAATTAGTATGGGATCCAATGAAGTGAGAGCTCTATAAGTAAATTAGTAAGGGGTCTAATGAAGTAGGAGCTCCTTGAGTCAAATAGTAAGGGGTCCAATGAAGTGAGAGTTCCATAAGTAAACTAGTAATGGATCCAATGAAGTGGGAACTCCATAAGTAAATTAGTAAGGGGTCCAATGAAGTGGGAGCTCCAAAAGTAAATTAATAAGGGGTCCAATGTAGTTGGAGCTCAATAAGTAAACTAGTAAGGGGTCCAATGAAGTGGGAGCTCCATGAGTAAACTAGTAAGGGGTCCATTGAAGTGGGAGCTCCATGAGTAAACTAGTAAGGGGATCAGTAAAGTGGGAGCTCCATGAGTAAACTAGTAAGGGGATCAGTAAAGTGGGAGCTCCATGAGTAAATTAATAAGGGATCCAATGAAGTGGCAGCTCCCTAAGTAAAATAGCAAAGTGCCCAATGGAGTGTGAGCTCTCTGAGAAAACTAGTAAGGGGCTGGGTGGTGTGTGCGCTCCCTGGGTCAACAACAAAGGTGTCAAATCAACTGTGAGCTCCCCAAGTGAACTAGAAAGGAGTTCAAAAGAGTGCAGGCTCCCTAAATCAACTAGGTATGGGTCCAGACTCCAGCGGACCCCTTTGCTAGTTCATTACATGGCAAGCAGATATTAATGCTCATATTTTGTCGTGAACTCTTGCTGTACCCCATCACCCCTCCAATAAACAAGCTCTCCACCTTCTAACACTGCGCTCTCCCCTCCTCCACTCTTCATCTCTCCGCCGGTGATGAGATCTTCCCATAATGATACATGGCGTTCCCGCCACTCGGCTGGGTGTGACAAATCTACATGTATGCGTCCTGATAAAACGGCTTCATTACCTCAACGGTAATGAAGTGTTGGCGACATCGCAACAGAATAAATGCGTTTGTGTGGAGCTCATACGTGGCATAATGCCGCATAAATCAGAGTTCCTATCTGCGGTGAAATGTTGTTACAAGGTTACACAAGGAAATTACCCAGCGAGAGGCAAAACGGTCCCTGCAGAGGCTTGCTGTGGGTGAGGGATGATCACAACAGGGAAGAAGGGAAACGTGTCGAGATCCCGGAGTGGGAGCACAAGGCTGAGATTTCCCGGGAAAAAAATGGATCCAACAGAAAGCAGGATGTGGGTTTAATACGGACACCTAAAAAGTATACAATGTATTGATGACAGAACCAACATACAAGGGGTTGAAAGTTGTTTATTGTGGCAAAGATTTCCATCCTTGGGGCCCCCAAACTGGCCCTTCTGGCTGCACACAGAATATTTTATCATACAGAGCATCCGGAAAGTATTCACAGCGCTTCACTTTTTCCACATTTTGTTATGTTACAGCCTTATTCCAAAATGGATTAAATTCATTATTTTCCTCAAAATTCTACAAACAATCCCCCATAATGACAATGGGAAAGAAATTTGCTTGAAATCTTTGCAAATTTAGTAAAAAGCCATTTGCTAGAATCATTTAAGTTCATTTTTTTTCCTCATTAATGTACACACAGCACCCCATAGTGACAGAAAAACACAGAATTGTTGACATTTTTGCAGATTTATAAAAAATAAAAAAACTGAAATATCACATGGTCCTAAGTATTCAGACCCTTTGCTGTGACACTCATATATTTAACTCAGGTGCTGTCCATTTCTTCTGATCATCCTTGAGATGGTTCTACACCTTCATTTGAGTCCAGCTGTGTTTGATTATACTGATTGAACTTGATTAGGAAAGCCACACACCTGTCTATATAAGACCTTACAGCTCACAGTGCATGTCAGAGCAAATGAGAATCACGAGGTCAAAGGAACTGCCTGAAGAGCTCAGAGACAGAATCGTGGCAAGGCACAGATCTGGCCAAGGTTCCAAAAATTTTTTTGCTGCACTTAAGGTTCCTAAGAGCACAGTGGCCCCCATAATCCTTAAATGGAAGACGTTTGGGATGACCAGAACCCTTCCTAGAGCTGGCCGTCCGATCAAACTGAGCTATCGGGGGAGAAGAGCCTTGGTGAGAGAGGTAAAGAAGAACCCAAAGATCACTGTGGCTGAGCTCCAGAGATGCAGTCGGGAGAAAGTTGTAGAAAGTCAACCAACACTGCAGCCCTCCACCAGTTGGGGCTTTATGGCAGAGTGGCCCGACGGAAGCCCCTCCTCAGTGCAAGACACATGAAAGCCTGCATGGAGTTTGCTAATAAACACCTGAATGACTCCAAGATGGTGAGAAATAAGATTCTCTGGTCTGATGAGACCAAGATAGAACTTTTTGGCCTTAATTCTAAGCGGTATGTGTGGAGAAAACCAGGCACTGCTCATCACCTGTCCAATACAGTCCCAACAGTGAAGCATGGTGGTGGCAGCATCATGCTGTGGGGGTGTTTTTCAGCTGCAGGGACAGGACGACTGGTTGCAATCGAGGGAAAGATGAATGCGGCCAAGTACAGGGATATCCTGGAGGAAAACCTTCTCCAGAGTGCTCAGGACCTCAGACTGGGCCGAAGGTTTACCTTCCAACAAGACAATGACCCTAAGCACACAGCTAAAATAATGGAGGAGGGGCTTCACAACAACTCCGTGACTGTTCTTGAATGGCCCAGCCAGAGCCCTGACTTAAAGCCAATTGAGCATCTCTGGAGAGACATAAAAATGGCCGTCCACCAATGTTTACCATCCAACCTGACAGAACTGGAGAGGATCTGCAAGGAGGAATGGCAGAGGATCCCCAAATCCAGGTGTGAGAAACTTGTTGCATCTTTCCCAAAAAGACTCATCAAAAGGGTGCAAATACTAAATACTGAGCAAAGGGTCTGAATACTTAGGACCATGTGATATTTCAGTTTTTCTTTTTTAATAAATCTGCAAAAATGTCAACAATTTTGTATTTTTCTGTCAATATGGGGTGCTGTGTGTACATTAATGAGGAAAAAAAATTAACCTAAATGGTTTTAGCAAATGGCTGCAATATGACAAAGAGTGAAACATTTAAGGGGGTCTGAATACTTTCCGTACCCACTGTATATATTAAGACACATACAAGTGAATACATTTAAATAAAACGTAAAACAAATCAGTTTAAAATAGAAAAGAAAGGCAAAATATTTGTGTATAAAATTAAAAAAAAAAAAAAACATTATAAATAACTTTTTCCCCCCTTTTTTTATTTTTATAAGTGAGCACATTCCCTCTGTTCTCAGCGGCATAAGAGCTGGGGGGAGGAGAAACAGCAGCACACTGTTCTTCCCAGTGAAGTGCTGTGCAGGGGGTGTGGTCAGGACAAGTCTGATCACTGGAGAAGCCTGAGTTCCCAGCACAGCCCTTCTGTTATTACTCTTTATTTATGATTCCTAGCAAGAACGCTAACAGCTGCATGATAACCTATATGTAGAGGTCCCCTTTAACCCAGGTGACCGGCGCCACCTTTACCTGCAGTGTCCCCCCTCTAGCAGCATGCGCGCGCTGTGATTGGCTGGCAGGGAGATAATCTGATACAGTGGCGCCATTCTGTTCTATAGTGATAAGGTCATTTGGAAAAAAAAAAGTTTAGATTTGCTTTCTGCCAATAGCTGAGACATAAAACCGTTTTATGACCCGCCAACACGCAGGAAATAATCTGCTTTCGCGGGAAGGCGCAGATGTCCAGGAGGAACCTGGCCGCTTTGCTGGAACGCATCACCCGACCAAAGAAAAAAAAAAATCAAACGATTTAGTGTTTGTCTCTTATAAAGTTGTAAAGGTTCTTTGTGTTCATGAAAAGGACACAACGCGGTCCTGGAACTCATTCCGGACTTCCCGGTGCTGGACAGGGGGGTATACAGACACATTTTTAAGGGGTGACATACTAAATACACACAGTATCTCACAAAAGTAAGTACACCCCTCACATTTTTGTAAATCTTTAATTATATCTTTTCATGTGACAACACTGAAGAAATGACACTTTGCTACAATGTAAAGTAGTGAGTGTACAGCTTGTATAACGGTGTAAATTTTCTGTCCCCTCAAAATAACTCAACACACAGCCATTAATGTCTAAACCGCTGGCAACAAAAGAGAGGACACCCCTAAGTGAAAATGTCCAAATTGGGCCCAATCAGCCATTTCACCTCCCCGGTGTCATGTGACTCGTTCGTGTTACAAGGTCTAATGTGTGAATGGGGAGCAGGTGTGTTAAATTTGGTGTTATCGCTCTCACTCTCTCATACTGGTCACTGGAAGTTCAACATGGCAACTCATGGCAAAGAACTCTCTGAGGATCTGAAAAAAAAATTGTTGCTCTACATAAAGATGGCCTAGGCTATAAGAAGATTGCCAAGACCCTGAAACTGAGCTTTAGCACAGTGGCCAAGACCATACAGCGGTTTACCAGGACAGGTTCCACTCAGAAAAGGCCTCGCCATGGTCCACCAAAGAAGTTGAGGTCACGTGCTCAGCGTCATATCCAGAGGTTGTCTTTGGGAAATAGACGTATGAGTGCTGCCAGCATTGCTGCAGAGGTTGAAGGGGTGGGGGGGTCAGCCTGTCAGTGCTCAGACCATACGCCGCACACTGCATCAAATTGGTCTGCATGGCTGTCGTCCCAGAAGGAAACCTCTTCTACAGATGATGCACAAGAAAGTCTGCAAACAGTTTGCAGAAGACAAGCAGACTAAGGACATGGATTACTGGAACCATGTCCTGTGGTCTGATGAGACCAAGATAAACGTATTTGGTGTCAGATGGTGTCAGGCGTGTGCGGCGGCAACCAGGTGAGGAGGACAAAGACAAGTGTGTCTTCCCTACAGTCAAGCATAGTGGTGGGAGTGTCATGGTCTGGGGCTGCATGAGTGCTGCCGGCACTGGGGAGCTACAGATCATTGAGGGAACCATGAATGCCAACATGTACTGTGACATACTGAAGCAGAGCATGATCCCCTCCCTTCGGAGACTGGGCCGCAGGGCAGTATTCCAACATGATAACCACCCCAAACACACCTCCAAGACGACCACTGCCTTACTAAAGAAGCTGAGGGTAAAGGTGATGGACTGGCCAAGCATGTCTCCAGACCTAAACCCTATTGAGCATCTGTGGGGGATCCTCAAATCGAAGATGGAGGAGCGCAAGGTCTCCAACACCCACCAGCTCCGTGATGACGTCATGGAGGAGGGGAAGAGGACTCCAGTGACAACCTGTGAAGCTCTGGTGACCTCCATGCCCAAGAGGGTGAAGACAGTGCTGGAAAATAATGGTGGCCACACAAAATATTGACACTTTGGGCCCAATTTGGACATTTTCACTTAGGGGTGTACTCACTTTTGTTGCCAGCGGTTTAGACATTAATGGCTGTGTGTTGAGTTATTTTGAGGGGACAGCAAATTTACTCCGTTATACAAGCTGTACACTCACTACTTTACATTGTAGCAAAGTCTCATTTCTTCAGTGTTGTCACATGAAATTATATAATAAAATATTTACAAAAATGTGAGGGGTGTACTTACTTTTGTGAGATACTGTACATACAACATGCACCATCATGGAGCTCAATCCAATTTTATTATATATAAGTGTGTGATCAGCCAGAACTTTACATATGAAGAGATTTCTATCTTAATTGCTAACGGCACTCCAAATACATCTAGGAAACGCGTGCGCTTTGGAAAGCCACCAAACCACACAGTACCGCGGGGTCCTGCGATTTGGTGTGGCATGACTTTAAAAGTTGCACCTGATGTACTTTTTGCGCGTTGCCGCACATCAGGAATTGGAATGAAAGGACTGCCAAAAACAAGCTGCGCGTGCATGACATTGCACGTTACCGCTATGAACCAGCCCTGAGCCTGAGGGAGGGTTACATCCTTTGTCAGGAGGATGGAAGGAGGTAAAAAGCCCATTGAGGCTCCTGGTGTGGTGTGTCTAAGGATGGGTCCGAGTCATCATGTTAAACGGACATCGGATAGCTTTATTTCACCACTCACACAGACACACTCATGGGTTCTGGCAGGACTTGAGTGCATAGTACAGGGGGGGCTGGAGGGCATGGTACTGGGGGAGGGCATGTTTTTTTTTTGGGGGGGTCATGAGGGAGGGCACAGAACTGGAGAGTCAGAAAGGCATGTTATTGGGGGGGGGGGTGGCAGGAGGGCACAGTACTGGGGAATCAGGTAGGCATGTTATTGGGGGGGGGGGGTCAGGAGGGCACAGTACTAGGGAATCAGGAAGGCATGTTATTGGGGGGGGGGTCAGGAGGGCACAGTACTGGGGAATCAGGAAGGCATGTTATTGGGGGGGTCAGGAGGGCACAGTACTGGGGAATTAGGAAGGCATGTTATTGCGGGGGGGGGGGGGGTCAGGAGGGCACAGTACTGGGGAATCAGGAAGGCATGTTATTGGGGGGGTCAGGAGGGCACAGTACTGGGGAATCAGGAAGGCATGTTATTGGGGGGGGTCAGGAGGGCACAGTACTGGGGAATCAGGAAGGTATGTTATTGGGGGGGGGGGGTCAGGAGGGCACAGTACTGGGGAATCAGGAAGGCATGTTATTGGGGGGGGGGGCAGGAGGGCACAGTACTGGGGAATCAGGAAGGCATGTTATTGGGGGGGTCACTAGGGCACAGTACTGGGGAATCAGGAAGGCATGTTATGATGGGGGGGGTCAGTAGGGCACAGTACTGGGGAATCAGGAAGGCATGTTATTGGGGGGGGGGGAAGTCAGTAGGGCACAGAACTGGGGAATCAGGAAGGCATGGTATTGGAGGGGGGGGGGGGCAGGAGGGCACAGTACTGGGGAATCAGGAAGGCATGTTATTGGGGGGGGGGTCAGTAGGGCACAGAACTGGGGAATCGGGAGGGCATGGTACTGGGGGGGGGGCAGGAAGGCACAGTACTGGGGAATCAGGAAGGCATGTTATTGGGGGGGGGTCAGGAGGGCACACTACTGGGGAATCAGGCAGGCATGTTATTGGGGGGGGCAGGAGGGCACAGTACTGGGGAATCAGGAAGGCATGTTATTGGGGGGGGCAGTAGGGCACAGCACTGGGGAATCAGGAGGGCATGGTACTGGGGGAGTCAGGGAGGCACAGTACTGGGGAATCAGGAAGGCATGTTATTGGAGGGGGGGGCAGGAGGGCACAGTACTGGGGAATCAGGAAGGCATATTATTGGGGGGGGGGTCAGTAGGGCACAGTACTGGGGAATCGGGAAGGCATGTTATTGGGGGGGGTCAGGAGGACACAGTACAGGGGAATCAGGAAGGCATGTTATTGGAGGGGGGGTCAGGAGGGCACAGTACTGGGGAATCAGGAAGGCATGTTATTGGAGGGGGGGGTCAGGAGGGCACAGTACTGGGGAATCAGGAAGGCGTGTTATTGGGGGGGGGGTCAGGAGGACACAGTACAGGGGAATCAGGAAGGCATGTTATTGGAGGGTGGGTCAGGAGGGCACAGTACTGGGGAATCAGGAAGGCATGTTATTGGAGGGGGGGGTCAGGAGGGCACAGTACTGGGGAATCAGGAAGGAATGTTATTGGGGTGGGGGGGTCAGTAGGGCACAGTACTGGGGAATCAGGAGGGCATGGTACTGGGGGAGTCAGGAAGGCACAGTACTGGGGTATCAGGAGGGCATGGTACTGGGGGTTAAGAAAGCACAGTCCTGGTGGATCAGGAGAGCACACTACAGGGGGGGGTCTGGAAGCCATGATACGGGGGGTTAGGAGGGCACACTACAGGGGGTCTGGAGGCCATGATACGGGGGTTAGGTGGGCAAACTACAGGGGGACTTGAGGGTATGGAACTGGGGGGTCAAGAGGGCACACTACATGGGGTCTGGAGGCCATGATACGGGGGGGGGGTTAGGAGGGCAAGCTACAGGGGGACTGGAGGGTATAGAACTGGGGGGTCAGGAGGGCTAGGGGGTTTGGAAGGCACAGCACTGTAGAGTCATGGTACTGGGGGTCAGGATGACACAGCCCTGGGGGTCAGGAGGGCAGATTACAGAGGAATGAGGGGGGGGGTATGGTGCTGGGGGCCAGTAGGGCACATATAAGTGGTTTCCTGATGCTGATTAACCTGTTCTTGTGTGCTGATCCCCGCCGTCCCACCTCTCTCGTCACATGATGTCACCCATAAGTGGAGAGGAGGGCCGGCAGGGATAAGCACCCTGCACTCGGGGGATAAGAGCCCGAACTTGCATGATCGCTGTCAAAGCCAACAGGGAATCCTAGGCTGTAGAGGCATTCCCTCCCCCGCAGCCACACATTGTGCGGAGTCAGGAATGCCTCTGGTCCCTAGGACCCGATTTAACGGTTTCCTGGCTTGAGAGCTCTAGTGAGAAGATGCCTGAGCTCACCCCTGCTCTGCCACTCTGGGCAAAAGAGGAGGACTTGAGGGTCGGCACTGCAGGGACTCAAACACGATCTACCTGTCACCTGCAGGCGGTCGACAGGTAGATCGCCATCGACGGGTTGCCAACCCTCCGCTTTAAACCTTGCAGGAGGATCTTACCAACAGTGAAATTTCTATCGCAGTGGAGGCCTAAAATCTGACTTGTATCTTAATGCAGAAAAAAAAACAGTGAGCCAATCACAGAAACAGGAAACAAAATTTCTGTGGGCGTTCCATACAGAAGGCCTCCAGGAGGCCATATTGCATTGAACTTTACAGAACATTTACACCACTGCAGATAGAAAAGGAAAGGTCATTTTTAATAACATTCAGTAACAATATGACTTGTGTTGTAATCGTATATTCTGTATTACTTTTTTTTTTTTCACAAATGTGGATTTACCCTTTAAGTAATAACAAAGCAGAAAATACAAGCCCATAGATGAAATGTAAAAATTGCTCTGACCCATAGGGGGCGTATGGGGGAGGAAGAACTGAACTGGATAATGTTTGCAGTTTTTTGTGTACAATCCATCTAGAAGTGACACCAGGACCCCGGCGCTGCAGACAGTCAGAGGTCTGGAAGTCTTATTAGCATAAAATATATAAATGTAATCTCCATGGACACGAAAGCAAACTATTAAGAGGAACATGACGGATCATATGATAAGAGCGGTTTATTGAAGGCGGAGGGTCTCGCCCCTCATTCAGACCTGATTACGGTAATTAATGCGTCAGGATGCGGCGGAGGGGCTCGAGTGCCGCGCTCTGCGGAATGCTCATCATAGATGATCCGGAGGGGTCTGACCGAAATCCAAACGTCTGAGGAGAACGTCTGAGGAATGGACTGTCTTCTCCGGGAGTGATCACTTTAAAGCAGGGGTCTCCAAACTTTCAGAAAATGGGGCCAGATTACTGCCCTACAATTTTTAGGGGGAGCTGGACTGCGGCCAGTGGGAGGAATAGTGCCCCATCATTGGTGTCAGTCGGAGGAATAGTGCCCCATCATTGGTGTCAGTGGGAGGAATAGTGTCCCAACATTGGTGTCAGTGGGAGGAATAGTGTCCCATCATTGGTGTCAGTTGGAGGAATAGTGCTCCATCATTGGTGTCAGTGAGAGGAATAGTGTCCCATCATTGGTGTCAGTGGGAAGAATAGTGTCCCATCATTGGTGTCAGTGGGAGGAATAGTGCTCCATCATTGGTGTCAGTGGGAGGAATAGTGCCCCATCATTGGTGTCAGTGGGAGGAATAGTGCCCCATCATTGGTGTCAGTCATAGGAATAGTGCCCCATCTTTGGTATCAGTGGGAGGAATAGTGCCCCATCATTGGTGTCAGTGGGAGGAATAGTGCTCCATCACTGATGTCAGTGGGAGGAATAGTGCCCCCTCGCTGGTGTCAGTGGGAGGAATAGTGCCCCCTCGCTGGTGTCAGTGGGAGGAATAGTGCCCCATCACTGATGTCAGTGGGAGGAATAGTGTTCCATCATTGGTGTCAGTGGGAGGAATAGTGCCCCATCACTGATGTCAGTGGGAGGAATAGTGCCCCATCACTGATGTCAGTGGGAGGAATAGTGCTCCATCATTGGTGTCAGTGGGAGGAATAGTGTCCCATCATTGGTGTCAGTGGGAGGAATAGTGCCCCATCACTGATGTCAGTGGGAGGAATAGTGCTCCATCATTGGTGTCAGTGGGAGGAATAGTGCCCCATCATTGGTGTCAGTTGGGAGGAATAGTGCCCCATCATTGACATTAGTGAGAGGAATAGTGCCCCATCATTGATGTCAGTGGGAAGAATAGTGCTCCATCATTGGTGTCAGTGGGAGGAATAGTGCCCCATCATTGGTATTAGTGGGAATAATAGTGCCTCATCATTGGTGTCAGTGGGAGGAATAGTGCCCCATCATTGGTATTAGTGGGAATAATAGTGCCTCATCATTGGTGTCAGTGGGAGGAATAGTGCCCCATCATTGGTATTAGTGGGAATAATAGTGCCTCATCATTGGTGTCAGTGGGAGGAATAGTGCCTCATCATTGGTATTAGTGGGAATAATAGTGCCTCATCATTGGTGTCAGTGGGAGGAATAGGACATAGTAGCTGTCTTTGCACAGTTGTTTCGGGGGGGGGGGGGGGAATCCGCAGTGCACATATGTTCTACAGGGCCCAAAGTCCTGCAGCACATCTATGGATGAACTAGAGAGAGGGTCACAAGAGTTATTTTCTCCTGATCAAGAAATGTGCAAGTGTTGCTTTGCAGAAAAAAAATGTATCCAATTGTTGCATCAGCGCACCACTTTAAACAGCATTACAATGGATTTGCCGACACTAGATATTTCACTTCCGAGTTCTGTACAACATGACGACCTCATCCAGAAGCTCCAAGCCGACGCATTTCATCACTGACATCAAGTGACATGCCTGGAAGTCACGTATGTTAGTGAAGAAACGCGCTTGGATAGAGCTTTTGATTGATGTTGTACGGAACTTGGAAGTGCATACAATGTGATGACGTCATTCAAAAGCTCCACCTGGCGCATTTTGTCACTGACACACGTGACTTCCACAAGGGAAGACGTGTCCGCCAGTGACGGAAGGCGTTGGGGTGGAGCTTTTGGATGACACCATCATGTTGTAAAGAACCCGCAAGTGCACACAACGTGATAGTGTTAGTGTTAGTGAAAAAACTCATTTGGATAGAGCTTTTGAATGATGTTGTACGGAACCTGGAAGTGCATACAATGTGATGACGTCATCCAAAAGCTCCACCCGGAGCGTTTCATCACCGACACACTTGACTTCCCTGGGAAAGACGCGTGTGTCACATGTCAGTGACGAAAGGCATCAGGGTGCAGCTTTTGGATGACGCCATCATGTTGTGCAGAACCTAGAAGTGCGTACAACGTGATGACGTCATCCAAAAGCTCCACCCGGCGCATTTTATCACTGACACACATGACTTCCTCAGGGTAAGACTCATGTTTTGAGTGTGTCAGTGACAAAAGGCATTGTGGTGGAGCTTTTGGATGATGCCATTGTGTTGTACAAAACCTGGAAGTGTGGACAACGTGAGGACGTCATCCAAAAGCTCCACCCGATGCATTTTGTTACTGACACACGTGACTTCCTCAAGGGAAGACGCATGTCTCATGTGTGTCAGTGACGAAAGGTATCGCGGTGAATCTTTTGGATGATGCCATCATGTCAAACAGAACCTGGAAGTGCATACAATGTGATGACGTCATTCAAAAGCTCCACCCCCGTGTTTCGTCACTGACACACGTGACTTCCTCAGGGAAAGACGCGTGTGTCAGTGACAAAAGACATTGAAGTGGAGCTTTTGGGTGACATCATCATATTGTTCAGAACCCGGAAGTGTGTACAATGTGATGACTTCATCCAAAAGCTCCACCTGACGCATTATTTAGTCACTGACTAAAGGCATCAGGGTGGAGCTTTTGGAAGACGCCATCATTTACTGAACCCGGAAGTAAGCACAACATGATGACGTCATCCAAACTCTCCACCCCTGCCTGATTGCATACAAATTGAAAGTGTTTAGGTTTGACCTCATATTATATGGTTTTGGTAAATCTAAAGGAAAGTAGACATGTGCAATTCGTTTAGTTACCAAATTCGTTTTGGTTTTTTTTACGAATTTCGACAAATTCGTAACAATCCGAATTAAAGAAAACCTGTTAAACAATTTTTTTTGAATATTTGTAAATTCTGAATTTACGGATTTTCGAATTTGCGAAATTTGAAAATGTGAAAATCTGGAAATTTTAAAATTTGCAATTAGAAAATTTGAAAATCCGAAAATAAACGAAAATTCAAAAGAAGGAAAATTAGAAAATCTGAAATAATAACTTAACTATTGCTAACTATTAAATTATAGGTATTGGAATAAAACAAAGGAAAGGAAGTTTGGGACTTTAAATTAGGTTGTTGGCAGGTTAGGTCAGAGAAATAAAAACATGTTTATTAACCACTTAACGACCGCCCACCGCCGATTTACGTCGGCAGAATGGCACGGACAGGCAGAATCACGTAGATCTACGTGATCGCCTTTGTGCAGTTGGGGGGTCCATCCGGACCCCCCTTCACTGCAGTGAGCGGCCGTTAAGTGTTCGGGAGCGATCAGGCATGAGGGGGCGGCCGCTCGATTCCGCCCCCCCCCCTCGCGATCGCTCCCGGCCAATGAAAATGCTTCCTCCGCCATGTGATGTAAACAAGGCTGGAGGAAGTGATGTCATCTCCCTCGCCGCGGTCTTTCCGTTCCCGGCGCCGAGCAGAGAAGAAGCAGGTTAGTGCACCAACAGTCCACTGACACGTAGGTACACATAGGCACACAAATCACCGCCAGTCACCCCCAGATCACCCCCCAGGTCACCCCAAAGCCCCCAATCACAGTGTCACTGATTGCAGTGATCATTTATTTTACTGATCACTGCATTTAGTGTCATCTGTGATTGTAAAAAGTTGCAGGGCAGTTAGGATTAGGCCCCTTTAGGTCCAGGGTAGCCCCCTAACCCCCCCTAATAAAGGTTTAACCCCTTGATCACCCCCCAGGTAACCCTTTCACCCCCTAACTTCAGCGTCACTAAGCGATTGTTTTTCCGATCGCTGTATTCGTGTCGCTGGTGTTTTAGATAGGCAGTTATTTTTTTTTAGGTTCGCCGCAGGTTTTTATTAGTGTCAGGTACCCCCATATATTATTTTAACCCCCTGATTGCCCCTAGAGTTAACCCTTTCACCAGTGATCGCCGTATAAGCGTCACTGGTGTCACTGGTTAGCCAGTAAGTTATTTAGTTATTTAGGTTACCCGTCAGGTTTTTATATAGCGTCGGGTACCCCCATATTTAACCTAATAAAGGTTTTAACCCCCTGATTGCCCCTAGTTAACCCTTTCACCAGTGATCACCATATAAAGGTTACGGGTGACGCTGGTTGATTAGTTTGCTTTTTATAGCATCAGGGCACCCGCCGTATATAACCCAATAAAGGTTTAACCCCCCTGATCGCCCGGCGGGTGAGATCAATTAGGTTTTAGCGCCAGAGAGGGTCTGCGTCGCCCCAGGCAGTGTTAGGTTAGTGACAGTAACGCTAACATCCACGCGCAAAGCATACACCCCCCTTAGTGGTATAGTATCTGATCAGATCTGATCAGATCTATACTAGCATCCCCAGCGGTTTAGGGTTCCCAAAAACGCAGTGTTAGCGGGATCAGCCCAGATACCTGCTAGCGCCTGCGTTTAGCCCCTCCGCCCAGCCCAGCCCAGCCCACCCAAGTGCAGTATCGATCGATCACTGTCACTTACCAAACACAACACACATAACTGCAGCGTTCGCAGTGCTTGGTTTTTGGGGCCCTGTACGCGGCTAGGCTCCCAAAAAGTCCCACACATGTGGTATCCCCGTACTCAGGAAAAGCAGCAGAATGTATTTTGGGGTGTAATTCCACATATAACCATGGCATGTGTGAGCAATATATCATTTAGTGACAACTTTTTGTACATTTTTTTTTCTTTTTGTCATTATTCAATCATTTGGGACAAAAAAAAAAATATTCAATGGGGTCAACATGCCTCTCAGCAAATAGCTTGGGGTGTCTACTTTCCAAAATGGGGTCATTTGGGGGGGTTTTGTGCCATCTTGGCATTTTATGGCCTTCAAAACTGTGATAGGTAGTGAGGAGTGAAATCAAAAATGTATGCCCTTAGAAACCTTGAAGGCGGTGCTTGGTTTTTGGGGTCCCGTACGCGGCTAGGCTCCCAAAAAGTCCCACACATGTGGTATCCCCGTACTCAGGAGAAGCAGCAGAATGTATTTTGGGGTGTAATTTCACATATGCCCATGGCATGTGTGAGCAATATATCATTTAGTGACAACTTTGTGCAAAAAAAAAAAAGTTTGTCATATTCCCGCAACTTGTGGCAAAATATAAAATATTCCATGGACTGAACATGCCTCTCAGTAAATAGCTTGGGGTGTCTACTTTCCAAAATGGGGTCATTTGGGGGGGTTTTGTGCTATTTTGGCATTTTATGGCCTTCGAAACTGTGATAGGTAGTGAGGAGTGAAATCAAAAATTTGCGCCCTTAGAAATCCTGAAGGCGGTGCTTGGTTTCCGGGGTCCCGTACGTGGCTAGGCTCCTAAAAAGTCCCACACATGTGGTATCCCCATACTCAGGAGAAGCAGCAGAATGTATTTTGGGGTGCAATTCCACATATAACCATGGCATGTGTGAGCAATATATCATTTAGTGACAACTTTTTGTAATTTTTTTTTTGTCATTATTCAATCACTTGGGACAAAAAAAAAAAAAATTCAATGGGCTCAACATGCCTCTCAGCAATTTCCTTGGGGTGTCTACTTTCCAAAATGGGGTCATTTGGGGGGGTTTTGTACTGCCCTGCCATTTTAGCACCTCAAGAAATGAGATAGGCAGTCATAAATTTAAAGCTGTGTAAATTTCAGAAAATGTACCCTAGTTTGTAAACGCTATAACTTTTGCGCAAACCAATAAATATACGCTTATTGACATTTTTTTTACTAAAGACATGTGGCTGAATACATTTTGGCCTAAATGTATGACTAAAATTGAGTTTATTCGATTTTTCTTATAACAAAAAGTAGAAAATATCTTTTTTTTTCAAAATTTTCGTTCTTTTTCCATTTATATCGCAAAAAATAAAAATCGCAGAGGCAATCAAATACCATTAAAAGAAAGCTCTATTTGTGGGAAGAAAAGGACGCAAATTTCATTTGGATACAACATTGCATGTCCGCACAATTTACAGTTAAAGCAGCGCAGTGCCGAATCCCAAAAACAGGCCTGGTCCTAATGGCCCGAAATGGTCCGGGGCTTAAGTGGTTAACATATTGGATATGAATGCATATCAATCTTTATAACGGTGCATATTGTGTATATAGTAATGACACATGATATAATGCAAGACAAAATAGTCATAAATTAATGAAAGTACTTTCATTCATTTATGACTATTTTGTCTTGCATTATATCATGTGTCATTACTATATACACAATATACACCGTTATAATGATTGATATGCATTTATATCCAATATGTTAATAAACATGTTTTTATTTCTCTGACCTAACCTACCAACAACCTCATTTAGGCCCCTTTCACACTGAGGCGTTGAAAAAGCGCGAAAAAATTCTGAGTTTTTTTACCGCGTTTTTACCGCGTTCACGGTAAAAATAGCGCTAACGTCTATGCGTTTTTACGGCTTTTTTACTGCGTTACTCATTAATTTCAATGGAGATAGGCGTTTTTACAGCGCTATTTTTAGCGCCCTGAGGCCCCTTTCACACTGAGGCGCTTTGCAGGCGCTATTGCGCAAAAAATAGCGCCTGCAATGCGCCCCAAAAAAGCCGCTCAATTGTATCCAGTGTAAAAATACCGCTCCTATAGTGCCCCTGCCCATTGAAATCAATGGGGTAGCGCCTCCAAAACGCCCGCAAAGAGGCCGTATTGCGGGCGTTTTTAACCCATTTTCGGCCGCTAGCGGGGGTCAAAATCCCCCCGCTAGCGCCCGCAAATTGCGGCAAAAATACGGCATAGCGGCGCTAAAAATAGCGCCGCTATACCGCCAGCGCATCCTGCACTTCAGTGTGAAAGTAGCCTAAAGATGCTCCAAAAAAGCTGTTTGCAGGATTTTTTGCAACGCACATCCAGCAAAACGCCTCAGTGTGAAAGCCCTCAGGGATTTCACATTGAGAATGATGGGGCAGGATTATTTCAGGCATTTTTACAGCGCTATTTTTACCGCGAAAACTTGGTAAAAACGCCTCAGTGTGAAAGGGGCCTTAAAGTCCCAAACTTCCTTTCCTTTGTTTTATACAAACCCGGAATGGAGGCACAGATGTGCTTCATTCAAAGTCCCAAAAATCCCCCATTTTTTCTAACATAGGTATTGGAATTTCCTTTCAAATTTGGCTGGAGAACGTAGCGAATTCGAATTTATCCGAAGTTATAAATGATCCAAAATAACGAATGCCGTATCTAAACGAATGGAACGTAATGAATTAATAATAATAAATAACAATAATAATAAAAACGTATTATTATTATTATTAGTTATTAATGTGTTACGTTCCATTTCTTTAGATGCGACATTCGTTATTTCGGATAATTTGTAACTTCGAATAAATTCGTATTCGTTATGTTCTCTAACAGCCAAATTTGAAAGGAAATTCCAATACCTATAATTTAATAGTTATTATTAGTTAGTTAGTTAGTTAGTTATATTTTCAAATTTCCGGATTTCGAATTTACAAATTTATGAATTTCGATCAAAACTAATGACCTGAAAAACGAAAAAACAGAAAAGCGGAGTGCAGCTTTAATGTAAACGGGTTGGTGACGAGCAACCGAATCCCGCGAGATCCCAAATCACTGACGGCGGGAGAGTTTAATATTTGCACGCAGAGAAGTTTCACGGCGCAGGTCCACCGGGGGGGAGAATATTTTTTTTTCGCTAACACGTCGTGACGTCGCGTCCTTCCGGGGGGGGGGGGGGGCCTTTGAAGTCCAAGAGACAAACGTGGCCCTGTCATGGTGCCGACCGATAATTCCTCACCGTTTTGTGTCAATCCTCCAGAGATCTGATATTCTCCATTTATCTCAGAATATATGTGAATTATTCAAATAATCAACCTACTTTTTTTTTTTTTTTCTCTTGCTATGAATAATATATGAATCTGCCCCCCCCCCCCCCCGTATGTCTATTTGTGCTATTTATATATATTGATAAATACACTGCGGCAGAGGTAAAAAAATAAAATTCCGACCGCTACTATGGAGGCAAAGGGGCGGCTTGTGTACATCGTTCTCTTAGATGAATAATATATAAGATCTGATTATTATTTATTGTGTGTAGCAGATTTCTGTAACACTGTCTGTGTTTGTAAAATGATAACTTAATCTATGACATAAATCCATATATTATATGATATCGATGAAGAAACTGTGAAAAGGCTTAGAGGGGATAATTATAGAGATTTCATTTATGGAGATAAAATGAGAAGACTGATATCTATTCATTTGAACATTTTCTTTTTCAGAGAAAATGTAATACCTCAATGTGTATATATATATATATATATATATATATATATATATATATATACACACACACACATATGTTGAGGTATTACATTTTCCCTGAAAAAGTAAATGTAGATAGATGGAGATAGATTTTTACTCCAAAAGCATTTTATTAAAATAAATTTGATAAAAATAAAAAAAAAATCTGATTTAATAAAAAAATAAAAAATCATTTCTTTTTTTTTAAATCGTTGATTTATATCCACTCTGGGGTGTACTCACCTTTGTGAGATACCATATATATATATATATATATATATATATATATATATATATATATATATATACAGTATCTCACAAAAGTAAATACACCCCAGAGTGGATATAAATCTTTTTTTTTTGTTTAAATCAAAAAAATCTGATTTTTTTTTTTATTTAAGTCAGATTTTTTCTTTTTATTTATTTTTTAGAGATTTCATTTATGGAGATAAAATGAGAAGACTGATATCTATTCATTTGAACATTTTCTTTTTCAGAGAAAATGTAATCCCTCAATGTATATATACTTTCCTGACAGACTCCATGGCAGCCTACGTGTGGGTTAATCCCGCCTCTCATACCTCATAGGACCCTACTCCCATAAATCTTTGCTTCTAGCCAGAGACCGTGTTCCTTTTTTGTCCTCCTCCTAGGACCAAGGTGTGCTTTCTTACCTTAAAGAAGTTTTCATGGAAGATTCAGTCCTGGTTGCACGAGTTTATGGCGGTTCTGTTTGGAGGTCCAACAAGCCCAGCTATTAGCAGGGTGGATGCGGGCGACAGTTTTTTGCGGTGCCATGAAGAGCTTACTAACCCGGCCACTGGCGGGCAAGCGGCAACTTGGCCAAACGTCCTAGCTATTAGCAGGAGGCCCATTAAGAAAAACGCCCAGGTCGTGCAGTGGAGAGATGGCTCCTATGTTCCAGGCTGGATCAGGATCGTGCTGAGTGGTATCGTATGCATCGCTTATTAATTAATATGGCAGCAGTATTTGTGTGTTGTTTGTTGTCCGGTCTCCCTCGGCTCTATGGCGGCTGGAGCGCATCTGCGTTTCATTTAGCCTCCTCTTCCGGGTTGTATGCATTGCAGTGTTCCTCGTCCGAGATCGAGGCTTGGTTCGCGCATGCGCAATTCGGATCGCGGCGGCGTTCGCGCATGCGCACGAGCTCCGCCGTTTCACGCTGGGGGCGCGGTGACGTCATCGTCGGCGCCAAGTTTAAATAGCTGTCAGATACAGCTATAACTTGGGATGTCCTGCAGGCTCAGACAGCTACTTCCCGGTGCTTCGTTTCCACGTGGTGAAGGTAGGAAAACCTGTCTTATTACAGGGATGGCTGATATCAGACTTTCCTTCCATATATTTATTGTATGGTTCAATTCTTTGCAGTTTTCCAAGCTTGAGCTATGGACGTCTCACCGCCCCCCAGTGGCCAACCCTTGCGCTGCAGGTAGAAATTGTTTTTTTTTTTCTTTCTTCTGCTTAGCAGTTTTTGGGTTCTTTACATGAGCCAATGTATTTCTTTCTTCCTGTCTTTTCTTTATCAGCCCCTCTAGGTCTGAAAATAGACACTCAGCACGCGAAGATAATGCTAAATCTAAAACACATCAACATTCTTCTAGTGCTAGACATCATAGATCGTCCTCCAGACATCATAGTAAGGAGCCCAGGTCTAGGTCTAGACACCACTCTCACCGCCATTCTAGCCGTTCTGAGAAGAGAGTCTGCTGGGGTTGTAGGGCTCAAGTCCCAGAAGGTAAATCCCTCTGTGAGCCATGTTATTCCCGAGCAGTAGGAGATAGAGAAGCTGGAGACCACCAAGTGGAGGCACTAGTCAGAAGAGTGGTCCAGGAATCCCTGAACAAGACTGACTCCAGCTGTACCACCATTCCTCCTGTTGACCCAGCACCAGTTCTGGTGCAGGATGACCACGAAATCCCGGGTCCTTCTCGGCATGATTGCTCCTCAAGCGAATCTTCACATTGTGATGTTGAAGAGGTCAGCAATACCACAGGATTTGATTTCTCTTCAGTCCCAGACTTGATCAAAGCAGTCAAAGACGCTTTAGAAGGGGATGAACCAATAGAAGCTCCTTCTAAACAGAGGAAGTACTTCAAACAACTTAAGAAGGAGCGCCCAAATTTCCCCTTTTTGGGTGAACTTGGGGATATTATTACAGATGAATGGACTGGCGTAGAAAGAAAAAATTCATTACTTTCCAAAATCGCAAAGATGTACCCATTCAAAAATGAAGATGTGAAACATCTAGAATAAGCTCCCCTGATTGATGCAGCCTTGATGAGGTTGGTGAGACATGTTACCCTTCCACTAGAGGACTCTGTTTCCTTCAGGGACGGCTTGGAAAGAAAAATAGATACGGACCTTAAACGTATATATATCACTGCGGGTATGGCCTGTAAGCCAGCATTAGCCCTTGCAACCCTGTCCAAAGCAATGGAGGCCTGGACAGATGAAGTGGATTCTTCCTTAACAAATGTCTCTGTGGAGTTAGCCAGAAGCATGCCGATCCATGAACTAAGAATGGCGTCGATGTTTTTGGGGGAGGCTTCCCTTGATATTATTCGCCTGGTGGCACGTGTCATGCTCTCCTCCGTTACCGCTAAACGTGCCTTGTGGCTACGTCCTTGGGTAGCTGATCCTGCCTCCAAACAGGCTTGGTGCAGGATCCCCTTTCAAGGATCTTCCCTTTTTGGGAATAAGCTTGACAGCGCTATCACCCGTGCCACAGGGGGTAAGTCAGGGTTCCTTCCTCAGGATCGTCGTTTTTTCAGTCAAAAAAGACCTCAACAGAGACAAGACCAGGATCGTGCAAGAGATGCTCGCCGTTATAGGCCAGGTCGAGAATTCAGAAAGAACTGGAGAAGAAATCAGCCTTCTGGTCAAAGATCCACAAAAGTAGCCTCTTCAGGCGGACGGGAGGCCCCTAAGTCCTTTTGATATTGGGTCGGCCCAGACGGAACAAGTGGGTGCTCGGCTACTTCAGTTCAGACAGGTCTGGGCAGCCTCGATAAAAGATTTCTGGACTGTCAAAACAGTCTCTTCAGGTCACTCCTGGGTGTTTGTCAGTCCACCCACACTTCAGTTCGTACCCACAGTACTACCCTGCTCGGAAGAAAAGAGACAAATACTTCTCTCTTACACAGACACTCTTGTGGCCCAAGGTGCCGCCATACATGTACCAACAGACGAAAGATTCCAAGGGATGTACTCACCCCTATTCATGGTTCAAAAAAAGACCGGCTCTTGGAGGCCAGTGATAGATCTGACTCATCTAAATGCCTTCATCAAAAAGGAGAAATTCAGAATGGAGTCATTACTCACCATACGTCAGACAGTTCAGCCAGGCGACTGGCTTGTATCCATCGATCTGAAGAACGCTTACTTTCACGTCCCGATAGCTGTGGAATTTCAAAAATACCTACGGTTTGCAGTAGGCCATACTCACCTCCAGTTCGTATGTCTCCCGTTCGGGCTTACAACATCGCCGCGAGTGTTTTCGAAGCTCTTATTGGCTGTAGTAGCTCTAATCAGGACCAGAGGAATCCGGCTACATCACTACCTGGACGATCTGCTATTACTTTCCCAAAACAGGGAGCAACTTCTAGTACATCAGTCTCAGGTCATCTCCACGCTGACAGAATTTGGTTGGCTGTTGAACAAAGAGAAAAGTCAGTTGGTACCTACGCAATCTCTGGTTTTTCTCGGCGCTCAATTCAATACGATACAAAGTACCATCTCCTTACCCCTGGAGAAGATCCCAGTGGTTCGAGACAGGATTCGTCAGGCAATGGCCTCTCCTCTCCTCAAAGCTTCACAGTGCCTCAGGATAATAGGTACCATGATATCCACAGCCCCAATGGTGAAATGGGCTCAATGGAAGATGCGCCCTTTTCAGAAGGGTTTTCTCCAGCAGTGGGAGCCAGGATTTCGCGACCATTGGATACGGATAACTCCGTCCATGCGGGAAAGCCTTCCCTGGTGGCTACTACGGAAGAATCTTCTCAACTGTCATTCCATAGCCCCCATCTCCTGGGTCACAATCACGACGGATGCCAGCAACAGAGGCTGGGGAGCTCTCTGCATGCAGGAAGTAGCTCAGGGGAAATGGGACTTCCCGTCCAGAAGGATAGTGTCCAACGTACTGGAGATCCGAGCAGCCTTCTGTGCTCTACAAACCTTTCTTCACCTGATAAAGGATACCTCGGTTCTCCTAAGGATGGACAACACGTCAGCAGTCTCCTATATCAAGAGACAGGGAGGCACTCGCAGTCTCTCTCTACTGAGGGAGGTAGAACCAATTATGACATGGGCCCAGAAAAATCTAACGAACCTGACGGCTGTCTATCTTCCCGGATCTCAGAACCTACAGGCGGATTTTCTCTCAAGAACAACCCTCGACAACAACGAGTGGTCTCTTCACACAGAAGTTTTCAATTGGGTCATATCCCTAGGAATTGTACCAGAAGTAGATCTATTTGCCTCCCCGTGCAATTTCAAACTAACAAAATATTACACGAGAGGTCGTTGTCCCCAGGCCTTCGGGGTGGATGCTCTGACGGATCAGTGGAGATTCAACAAAGCGTATGCCTTTCCTCCGGTACCCGTCATTCTACGGTTCCTATCGAGACTCAGGGGGGAGAAGGCCGAAATTGTGGTAATAGCTCCATACTGGCCCAACAGGCCATGGTTTCCTCTCCTGTTACAGCTGAGCTTCCAGAGTCCAGTTCCCCTCCCAGCCAGATCAGATCTCCTGGCCCAGGGAATAGCTCTTCATCCATGCCCATCCCATCTCCGTCTGATGGCTTGGTTTTTGAGAGGGGAAGGCTAGAGGCATTAGGCTGCCCAAGCAGAGCAATTTCTACATTGTTGAACGCCAGAAGGCCTAATACCAATAAAGTATATCAAAGGATCTGGAAAAGATTCACAGACTATATTTCTATGGTTGAGGGTTCTCCTGATGAACCCAGGATACAAGACGTTCTAGGTTTTCTCCAAACAGGCCTGGATCTGGCCCTGTCAGTTAGTTCCCTAAGAGTGCAGATTTCACCTATCTCGGCCTTTACTGGAATATCCTGGGCTAGACACACTCTTGTCAGACAATTCTTCAGAGGAGCTATAAGGCTCAGACCTCAGAGGAAACCAAGATTTTCCAAATGGGACCTTCCTCTGGTCTTGGATTTCTTCTCAGATAGAGAAGGACATCACACGGGTCAACTATCTATCAAGGAGCTCACCCTCAAATTGGTCTTCCTTGTAGCAATAACATCGGCTAAAAGAGTTTCTGAAATTGGTTTCCTAGGTTCCAAAGAACCATTCCTGACCTTCTTTCCGGATCGTGTAGTTATGATTCCCATGCTTGGGTCAAATCCTAAGGTAACATCGGTTTTTCATGAGAATCAAGAAATCGTTCTTCCTACCTTCCGGTCACCTGAGAACTCTAATGTCCATCCTTTAGATGTGGGAGAAGTCTTGAAACAATACCTGGAAGCCACAAAATCGTTTCGCCAATCGGATCATCTGTTCATTTTCTTTCAAGGGAAAAACAAAGGTGTGCGTGCTTCTTCCAGAACTATCGCAGCCTGGATCGTTCAGGCCATCCAAGGGGCGTATAAAGCGAAGGGTCTGGCTCCACCAGAGGCAGTGACCGCTCATTCCACCAGGAGCGTCTCCACATCATGGGCGGCCGCCCGTCATGTCTCCCCAGAAGTGATCTGCAAAGCGGCCTCATGGTCGTCGATAAACACATTTATGACGCACTATTGTGTAGAACCGGCGTCTTTGTCTTCAGTTAATTTTGGTTTACATGTCTTATCTATTGACGGTGTCAATTAAACCATTTTTTTTCTTTAACCAGCATTTGCCCACCCGGGTGTGTTTGGCTAGTCATTTCCCACACGTAGGCTGCCATGGAGTCTGTCAGGAAAACGGAAAATTTATTTCATATACTTACCGTAATTTTCCTTTCCTGATGGACTCCATGGCAGCAGGAGTTCCCTCCCATTGCTGGAGTAGGCTATATTACGGAACACGGTCTCTGGCTAGAAGCAAAGATTTATGGGAGTAGGGTCCTATGAGGTATGAGAGGCGGGATTAACCCACACGTAGGCTGCCATGGAGTCCATCAGGAAAGGAAAATTACGGTAAGTATATGAAATAAATTTTCCGTTGTGTGTATATATATATATATATATATATATATATATATATACACACACACACACATACATATGTTGAGGTATTAAATTTTCCCTGAAAAAGTAAATGTAGATAGATGGAGATAGATTTTTACTCCATAAGCATTTTATAAAAATAAATTTGATAAAAAAAATCTGATTTAAATAAAAAAAATATGATTTAAATAAAAAATATGATTTTTTTTTAATTATTGATTTATATCCACTCTGGGGTGTACTCACCCTGGTGACAGGGCCGGCCCTATGATGGGACCGGGTGGTACCATGGTACGAGGCGGCACTGTTAGGGGGGCGGCAAACTGACGCCCGCCAGCCAGCTCCGCTGCCTGTGAGGAGCCCGGCGCCGCTGAGGACACTCACAGGCGGGGGGGGGGGCAGTCAGCGAGTGAGCAGGCATGGGCAGGCGCCGCTCCCTGTGAGGAGCCCGGTGTACCGGCGCCGCTGCCTGTGAGGACACTCACAGGCGGGGGAGGGGGCAGTCAGCGAGTGAGCACTGCAGGCACCGCTCCCTGTGAGGAGCCCGGCGCCGCTGCTGTTGGTGACAGGGGCAGGCAGAGCACTTGCAGCCGGGGGGGGGGGTTTGGGATCAGTCAGCAAGTGAGCGGGCAGCGGAGCAGAGTGATGATGTCATCTCTCCCCGCCGCCCTGCATCACCACAGTTTCACCCTCACTGTGCAGCCATGGGCAGCAGAGAGATTATATCATCTCTCTGCTGCCTGCCTTCACTCTGGGACACAGCAAGTGACAACCCGCAACGTGTGACAGGTGATGTCGTGACAATCCGCAACGTGTGGCAAGTGACAATACGCAACGTGTGGCAGGTGACGCTTGGCAAGTGACAATCCGCAACGTGTGGCAAGTGACAATACGCAACGTGTGGCAAGTGACAATCCGCAACGTGTGGCACGGGACTATCCACAACGTGTGGCAGGTGACGCCGTGGCAAGTGACAATCCGCAACGTGTGGCAGGTGACGTTGTGGCAAGTGACAATCTGCAACGTGTGGCAGGTGACGTTGTGGCAAGTGACAATCTGCAACGTGTGGCAGGTGACGTTGTGGCAAGTGACAATGCGCAACGTGTGACAGGTGACGTCGTGACAATCCGCAACATGTGGCAAGTGACAATACGCAAGGTGTGGCAGGTGACGCTTGGCAAGTGACAATCCGCAACGTGTGGCACGGGACTATCCGCAATGTGTGGCAGGTGATGTTGTGGCAAGTGACAATATGCAACGTGTGGCAGGTGACGCCGTGGCAAGTGACAATCCGCAATGTGTGGCACGGGACTATCCGCAATGTGTGGCACGGGACTATCCGCAACGTGTGGCAGGTGACGTTGTGGCAAGTGACAATGTGCAACGTGTGGCAGGTGATGTTGTGGCATGTGACGTGGCAAGAGACAACCCGCAACGTGTGGCAGATGACAATCCGCAACGTGTGGCAGGTGACGTGGCAAGTGACAATCCGCAACGTGTGGCAAGTGGCAACCCGCAACGTGTGGCAGGTGACATAAGTGACCATGCGCAACATGTGGCAGCCGACAATCCGCAACGAGTGGCAGGTGACAACCCGCATCTGGTGGTGGAGTCCGAAGCAAAACTGTAAGTACAAACACACATCACAAGTTGTATGAGACATGAGAGCCTCTGAGAGGGACTTGCCTTGCCCAGCCCTGATTAACCACTTAAGGACCGGAAAGATTTGCCCACTTAAAGCGGTTGTATGGCTTTGTTTTTTTAAATAACAAACATGTTATACTTACCTCCACTGTGCAGTGCGTTTGGAAAAGAGTGGCCCCGATTCTCTGGTTCCTCGGTGGCTGTCTTGGCTCCTCCCTGCATCAGCTAACCCCCTTCTGGGAAGCACTCTCCCAAGGGGGTTAGCTTGCGGGCGCGCTCCCTGTTATACACGCTGCGTCCATAGACACAACATGTATGACTCATTCCCGCCCCCCCCAGGGCCCGGGTCATTGGATGTGATTGACAGCAGCGCGAGCCAATGGCTGCACTGCTATCAATCTAGCCAATTAACGGCCAGACTCCGTGGAGAAGAGGACGCCGGGGGACGCGCACAGCAAGTGAACGGGCTCAGGTAAGTATAACAGGGGGCCTGGGGGGCAGTCATTGCAGGTGTTTTTTCACCTTAATGCATAGGATGCATTAAGGTGAAAAATCACGAACCTTTACAAACCCTTTAATAACCAGGCCATTTTTTGCGATACGGCACTGTGTCGCTTTAACTGACAATTGCGCGGTAATGCGACACTGTACCCAAATAAAATTGGCGTCCTTTTTTTCCCACAAATAGAGCTTTCTTTTGGTGATATTTGATCACCTCTGCGGTTTTTATTTATTGCACTATAAACAACAAACGAGCAACAATTAAAAAAAACAAACAAACAATATTTTTTACTTTTTGCTATAATAAATATCCAAAAAATGTATAAAAAAATAATTTCTTCATCAGTTTAGGCCAATATGTATTCTTCTACATATTTTTGGTACCAAAAAAAACATAATTAGCGTACATTGATTAGTTTGCGCAAAAGACATTGCGGCCGCCCGCCATGCACAGGTCCCTTTATACTCCTATATACATGTATAGAGCCCTGACAGGTCCTTTTATACACCTATATGCACATATAGAGCCATGACAGGTCCTCTTTATACTCCTTTATACATGTATAGAGCCCTGACAGGTCCTTTTATACACCTATATGCACATATAGAGCCATGACAGGTCCTCTTTATACTCCTTTATACATGTATAGAGCCATGACAGGTCCTCTTTATACATGTATAGAGCCACGACAGGTCCTCTTTTTACTCCTATACATGTATAGAGCCATGACGGGTCCCCTTTAGTTATCATGATATAAAATAATGAATGTGGGGGCCTTTTGGTGGGCGTGATTTTTTTTTTTTGGGGGGGGGGGGGCAGAATTTCATTCTTGGTCCCAGGCAGCACAATGTCTTGGGCCGGCCCTGCCTGGTGAGATACTATATATATATATATATATATATATATATATACAGTATCTCACAAAAGTGAGTACACCCCAGAGTGGATATAAATCTTTTTTTTTTTAATAAAAAAAAAATCGGAATTTTTTTTATTTACCGTATATACTTGAGTATAAGCCGACTCAAATATAAGCTGAGGCACCTAATTTTACTACAAAAAACTGGGAAAACGTATTGACTCGAGTATAAGCCTAGGGTGTCCATCTGCATGCCTCACTGTGTCCATGTGCATGCCTCACTGTGCCCATGCCTCACTGTGCCCATGCCTCACTGTGCCTTACTGTGTCCATGCTTCACTGTGCCCATGCCTCACTGTGCCCAATCTCCCAACTGATCTCCGGCGCTGTGTGACTAGACTGACGTTTAACATGGGAGTCTATGGAAGGGGTGCCCGGCTTTGAAAAATCGGTGCTCCCCGGCCGTAGGTCCCCTGGACAAAAAACTTTTCACACCTGTAGATGAATAGTGGGGCTACATGTGTGTTAAGTTTGGGGTCTGGGGGAGCTAGGGCCGGCCAGTACTGGGTCCCCAAATACACCAGAGAAATGACCGTTTAACATGGGAGTCTATGGAAGGGGTGCCCAGATTTGAAAAATCGGTGCTCCCTGGCAGTTGGTTCTCCGGACAACAAACTTTGCACCCTAGTAGATGAAGAGTGGGGCTACATGTGTGCCAAGTTTGGGGTCCAGGGAACCTATGGCTGGCCAGGATCAGGCGCACAAATGTGAAGAAGGACACAGACTTGAGTATAAGCCGAGGGGGGCATTTTCAGCACAAAAAAAATGTGCTGAAAGACTCGGCTTATACTCGAGTATATAGAGTAAATCAGATTTTTTTTAATAGATTTTTATTTTTTTATTAAATTTATTTTAATAAAATGCTTTTGGAGTAAAAAAAAAAATCTATCTAAAGATAGTTTATTATTTAAGATACATTAATAATTTAGTTTATTCAGCATGAAATGGAGCTTAGTTATGTAGCATGAGGCAGTATATTCTGCAATATTTACAATTTTGGTAAACTCATTTAATGAATCCAAGCTCTGCAAGCTGAGATCACATGCGCTACATTGATGCATTCACACAATTTCACAGTAAACATGAGATAAAACAAAGTTCAGGAATATTTCTTTATCCCCATTGTTTTGCAAATCTATGTACACTACAAACTGTATGATTGAATCGGTTCTGATATCGCTGTTTTACTAACCTGACAGCTTATTATTCTAAATGGGAAACCTTCATTTTGTTTGCAAATATTAAAGATTCCAACTACCAGCAAGATTAAGTCCTTACATTTAAAGAGTACCTGTCATTTCAGATCCATCATGGCAGCGCCTGTTAGCGGGAATCCACTCACCTGCTGCCGCCACGTCCCTCACCTTGTTGTGTCACCGCCGCATCACCAGCCGTCCCATTAAAGTGAATGAGACTGTCGGTGAGACAACAGCGGGTCAGAGGAGGAGCCAACGGTGGGTCAGAGGAGGGGCCAACAGCGGGTCAGAGGAGGGGCCAACGGCGGGTCAGAGGAGGGGCCAACAGTGGGTCAGAGGAGGAGCCAACAGCGGGTCAGAGGAGGGGCCGCTGCGGGACAGAGATGACAGTTGCTCTTTAAAAATTATGATTTAAATCAAATCCACCCCTCACGTTATTTGTAAATCTTTTCTTCTATCTTTTCATGTGACAACACTGAAGAAATGACACTTTGCTACAATGTAAAGTAGTGAGTGTGCAGCTTGTATAACGGTGTAAATTTCCTCTCCCCTCAAAATAACTCAACACACAGCCATTAATGTCTAAACCGCTGGCAACAAAAGTGAGTACACCCCATTGGTGTGCGCAGCCTATTGCATTAGGGCGTGCACCCCAGAGCACAAACACACATGGGTGTATACCGGCAGAGCAGTGGACGGTGTCAGTAGAGCAAAGATTGTTGTCAGTAGGGCAGTGGACGGTGTCAGTAGTTTTTTGTTTTAATAATTTTTTAATTATTTTTTTACCATATCATTATTTTTTTATTACTTTTTTGGAGCCACGTTATGGGGCTTTGGTGAAATATCAAGGGTCTAAACAGACCCCTGATGTCTCACTTTTGAGACAGAAAGAAACTGAGGACAGAGATTCCCCAGTCCTTTTCTCTACAGCCTGCAGAAAACATAGCTTACTATGCTTCAGTTGAGAATGAAGACATGAGCGATCGGTACAGAACACTCACTGTGTTCATTTAGAAAACGAAGGGGCCGGTTAATGAAATATTATCTCCTAAGCTGGCAGGACTGCATGGGGGAGACAGGGAACAGGGGGAAGCGGCACTGCATGGGGTGATTAGGGTGTGCCCAGGCACAACCGGCACACCCTGTGCGCACACCTATGGTACACCCCTAAGTGAAAATGTCCAAATTGGGCCCAAAGTCTCAATATTTTGTGTGGTCACCATTATTTTCCAGCACTGCCTTAACCCTCTTGGGCATGGAGGTCACCAGAGCTTCACAGGTTGCCACTGGAGTCCTCTTCCCCTCCTCCATGATGACATAACGGAGCTGGTGGATGTTAGAGATCTTGTGCTCCTCCACCTTCCGTTTGAGGAGCCCCACAGATGCTCAATAGGGTTTAGGTCTGGAGACATGCTTGGCCAGTCCATCACCTTTACCCTCAGCTTCTTTAGCAAGGCAGTGGTGGTCTTGGAGGTGTGTTTGGGGTGGTTATGTTGGAATATTGCCCTGCGGTCCAGTCTCTGAAGGGAGGGGGTCATGCTCTGCTTCAGTATGTCACAGTACATGTTGGCATTCATGGTCCCCTCAATGATCTGTAGCTCCCCAGTGCCGGCAGCACTCATGCATCTCCAGACCATGACACTCCCACCACCATGCTTGACTGTAGGGAAGACACACTTGTCTTTGTCCTCCTCACCTGGTTGCCGCCACACACGCCTGACACCATCTGACACCAAATAAGTTTATCTTGGTCTCATCAGACCACCGGACATGGCTCCAGTAATCCATGCCCTTAGTCTCCTTGTCTTCAGCAAACTGTTTGTGGTCTTTCTTGTTCTCTGATTGGTTCAGTGTTGACCCTTCCCTTTGTTACTGGACTGCTGCTGTTGTGCAGGGGATTGCAGAAAGCAAGAAGATCAGACCGGGGGTATTTGTATTAGCTCTATCTGAACAAACATTTAAAGTGCTTGTAAACCTCAGACATGAAATATGAACAAAGCACATCTCTCTATAGTGTGTACTTGTCTCAGTCCAGAGCACTAAGTGTCACTTTTGTCTGCTGCCTCCTTCCTCTTCTATCAGTAAAGCCGCGTACACTCAACCAGTTTTCTCGGCAAAAAACGACAAGAAAACTTCTTGGGAGAGTTTTCTTGCCGAGAAAACCGGCTGTGTGTGCGCGGGTTTCAGTTTTCACGTCGAGAAAACTGCCCAGATTGCCCGGTGAGAAAAAAGACGACCTGCAGTCTTTTTTCTCGTCGAGATTCTCATCGGCTTGTTTCTCGAGGAGAAACCCGAGAGTGTGTACACTTACCTGTCGCCGTGGAAACCCGCGCATGCTCGAAATTACTTTGACGCATGCGCGGTAGCTTCATAGGCATAGGGTGTAGCAAGATGGCGGCGACGGCATCGAATGTGACGAGCGCACGCTCGTCGTAGTCGATGACGTCACCGCTTTCCTGACATTCAAAAGAACGGCGGTTCTTTTGAATCTTACGTGTGTACATTCGTCCGGGACAAGATCCTTGTCAAGATTTTCGTCAGGAAAAACAACGCGTTTTTTTTCCTGACGAGAATCTCGGCCGTGTGTACAGGGCTTATGAGTCGCTTCTGACAAGTTTTCCTGACACCAAGAGATAAATGGTGACAGAGGAGGAGCTCCAGCACACAGCTCTCTGTTCCTGTGTGCTGTGTAAAAGGGGGGGGGGGGTGTCCATTCCCTTCAATCAGTTATCACTGAACTCTGCAGAGTTTAGTTTCAGCCCTCCGCCTCTTTAATGTGATAGCTCAGACAAGCTTTATAAATTCTGGCGATAGAGAAGAGAGGGTTGCAGATAAACAGGTACAACTTATGTAGGAGGATTTGTTTGATCTCTGTGTATCACCTGAGGATAGTCCCCCTTCACTGGGTATATATAAGAGTTACAACCATTGTATTACTTGTTCCCATGAAGACGCGACTGGATTGAAACAAGTTATATTCTTTTATCTGCCCGGAGTTCCGCTTTAAGGCTAGTTTCAGATCCAATCGCAAAATCATGTGCTTTCCTGGCATGCAGAGAAACGCGTCGACATTTATTGTTAATGGCACCCCACGCATCTGTTTCTGGAAAGGTACAACGTGTTTCTGGAAAGGAGCCAGGGATTTTTTTTACGCGTTTCGTGCACCCAGAGCAGCCCATTGAAATGAATGGGTTACCCTACACGGGATGTAGACTTGAGATTTTGGGTAGCCCCCCAGTGCAGGCCACCAAGTCCTACATGGGTTACAGTAGCTCTGGTCTGCAATGGGGGGGGGGGGGGAATAAGGACAGGTACTCTTTTTCAGGGACAGTTTTTTGGGACATCCCTTCTATACTGCGGGGACGGCCCCAGAAACCTCTGGTCACCCTGACAGTCCCGGGGGGTGACGGGCGACATCGCGATCTGTCACCGCCAGAGATGTTTACATTGGAGAGACGCGCTCCCCTTTCCAGATAGATGTGTTTACCGTCTTCGCTATCTCGCCGCCGCAGCTGAAATCATAATAACGCAGCTTTTCAATGTCAGGCGGAAGAGTAAATACGACTTATTAAACAGCAAGGTGACTCGGTGATTGGACGGCCCCCATTATGCATGCTAATGGCGCCGCGCCGCATTATCATTTCAAATTCCCGACTTTGCTCGGCTGGCTGGCGTTTCATTTTAAATGGCTAATGAGGAGGAAGATGTGAAAATACCTGAAACATCAAAACAGGCGACAAGGAGTGTCGGGGTTGGGGGAAGGGGGGGTGGAAAACTTTAGGGCAACACCACCTGTCAAACTCGCCCATAGAGATCAATGGGGCTGCACTGCGACCATGAAATGAAACGATTGGTTCGTAGTTGCGGCGCAGTCACGCAATGTAATTTTTTTTATTTAGCAATTAAAAAAAAAAAAAGGAAAAAAAAACCCAACATAAAAAAAAGGCATCAGTAGTGTCTCCAGAACATCTGTCCAGGGGCGTACATACAAGGGTCACAAGGGTTGCCATTGCGACCTGCCCCTCTGTACACCTGGATAGGAGGACAGCGCGGCATGTAGAGAAACTGATTCCTCCATGTAGCCGCTGAATGCCCACTTCTCCTCATCTCCCTCCCGCGGACATTCAGTGGCTGCAGGAGGGAAATAGAGGGCATCAAATCCTCTATATGCTTCTCCCATCACCTCCCTGCCCCTGCCCTGCTGCCCCCTGGCCCCCCGTGTGCTTTCCTGCCCCCCCCCCCCCTCAGCAGCATTGCCGGGTTTCCACCTCCTACTAACTGCTGCGGATGGTCTGTCAGGATTGACAGCGGGGAAGGCGCCTTTCTCTGTTTTTAAATGTGAGACATCAGGAGTCTGTTTAGACCCCTGATATTTCACAAAGCCCCAAAACGGGGATCCTAAAAAAAAAAAAAAAAATATGTAAAAGATGATAAAAAAATTAATTTTAAAATAAATAAATACATAAAATAAAATGGTGGATAAATAATAAAAAATATTTTTTTTAAATAAATAAATACATAAAATAAAATGGTGGATAAATAATACAATTTTTAAAAAAAATAAATACATAAAATAAAATGGTAGATAAATAATAAAAAATTAAATTTTCAAATAAATAAATACTAAAATAAAATGGTAGATAAATAATAAAAAATAAAATTTTCAAATAAATAAATACATAAAATAAAATGGTGGATAAATAATAAAATTTTCAAATAAATAAATACATTAAAAAAAATGGTAGATAAATAATAAAAAATAAAATTTTCAAATTAATAAATACATAAAAAAAAATGGTGGATAAATAATACAATTTTTAAATAAATAAATACATAAAATAAAATGGTAGATAAATAATAAAAAAATTCAATTTTCAAATAAATAAATACATAAACTAAAATGGTGGATTAATAATAAAAAAATGTATTTTAAAATAAATAAATGCATAAAATAAAATGGTGAATAAATATTATTTTTTTTCAAATGAATAAATACATAAATAAAATGGTGGATAAATAATAACATTTTTAAATAAATAAATACATAAAATAAAATGGTAGATAAATAATAAAAAATAACATTTTCAAATAAATAAATACATAAAATAAAATGGTGGAAAAAATTATAACATTTTCAAATAAATAAATACATAAAATAAAATGGTAGATAAATAACAAATTTTTTTTAAAATAAATAAATACATAAAATAAAATGGTGGATAAATAATAACATTTTTAAATAAATAAATACATAAAATAAAATGGTAGATAAATAATAAAAAATAAAATTTTCAAATAAATAAATACATAAAATAAAATGGTGGATAAATAATACAATTTTAAAATAAATAAATACATAAAATAAAATGGTAGATAAATAATAAAAAAATACACTTTTCAAATAAATAAATACATAAAATAAAATGGTGGATAAATAATACATTTTTTAAATAAATGAATACATAAAATAAAATGGTAGATAAATAATAAAAAATTCAATTTTCAAATAAATAAATACATAAAATAAAATGGTGGATAAATAATAAAAAAATGTATTTTAAAATAAATAAATACATAAAATAAAATGGTGGATAAATAATACAATTTTTAAATACATAAAATTAAATGGTGGATAAATAATACAATTTTTAAATAAATAAATACATAAAATAAAATGGTAGATAAATAATAAAAAATAATTTTTTTAAATAAATAAATACATAAAATAAAATGGTAGATAAATAATAAAAATTAAATTTTCAAATAAATAAATACATAAAATAAAATGGTGGATACATGATAAAAAAATACAATTTTAAAATCAATAAATAAATACAATAAAATGGTAGAAAAATAATAAACAATAACATTTTCAAATAAATAAAATAAAATGGTAGAAAAATAATAAAAAAATAAAACAACAAAAATAAAGTACTCACACCAGTGGCGGAACTACCAGGGTCACAAAGGTCTCGCTTGCGACTGGGCTGTGGTCATTCTACCACTTTGGGGATGACCCCAAGACGGCAGGAAGGTGGCCCGCTGCGGGACCGTAATAAAGGTTCCCATGATGGGAGTAAAGGGCCCCCGGGATCAGTGGGAAGGGCCCCGGTCAGGGGGGGGGGGCCAGGGAAGCCCTTCATGGTTTCTTGCACTGGGGGTCCTGAAGGTTCTAGTTATGCCTCTGCCTCAGTGGATCGCTTTTCAGAGGGCAGTAAGCATTACCACCTGCCTGAAAGGACCGTAAGGCGCTCCAACTGGCCATCGCACTCTGATGTCATCACATACGTTGCAGAATCAAAATTCCTCTATTGTGTACATGAGGATGATGACGATCCATCCCACAACCGAAAGCGCTGGAGAGAAGCAGAGGATGCCAAATCCTTCCCGGGGCGAGGGATAAGGTAATGTTATGGCGCCCCCTGGCAGGTAATGTTATGGCGCCCCCTGGCAGGTAATGTTATGGCGCCCCCTGGCAGGTAATGTTATGGCGCCCCCTGGCAGGTAATGTAGGCTCACTGAAGGCGTGGATCTAAAGCCTCATTCATACTTGTAAATGGGGCCGTTTGCAATTACCTGCAGGAGACTCGGTGGTGGAATCCACATGTACATTGGTTCTAAAACGAATGTTCTTTGGGCTGTTTTCTGAGTGTTCTTTTATTATGGGCAGTAGTAGAATATTGGCCACTAGATGGAGCTGAGGAGCATTATTGTACCAAGAGAGACAATGTAACAATTCTAAAGAACACTAGAAAGAATTAACAAATAAATGTAACCAGTCTGTAGAATCGTTACACTGTATCTCTTGTCTCAGGAATGTATTTCCTATGCTCTTCAACTCCATCTAGTGGATATAATATTTAAATAATATATTTGCTGTTTGTTAGAATTGTTCCTTTTTTTTTTTTTTTTTTTCTTTCTGTAAGAGCTAAAATGCCTGACTATATATATATATATATATTGTTCTTTTTGTATTTGTGTTTGAAATGGCAATAAAAAGTAATTAAATAAAAAAAATAAAAAATAAAAAACTCCATCTGGTGGACATAATGTGGTATTTTAACCACTTCAGCCCCTGAAGATTTTCCCCCTTAATGACCATAAAAAAATGTGCGCTTCGGCACTGCGTCGCTTTAACGGACAATTGCGCGGTCGTGCGACGCTGTACCCAAACAAAAATGACGTCCTTTTTTCCCCACAAATAGAGCTTTCTTTTGATGGTATTTGATCACCTCTGCGGATTTTATTTTCTTGCCGACAATTTAAAAATATATATATATATATTTTTAACTTTTTGCTATAATAAATATCCCAAAAAAAATGTTAAAAAACAAATTCATCAGTTTAGACCGATACGTATTCTTCTACAAATTTTTGGTTAAAAAAAACAAAACGTAATAAGCGTTATATATCGATTGGTTTGCGCAAAAGTTATAGCGTCTACAAAATAGGGGATAGATTTATGGCATTTTTATTATTATTTTTTTTTTTACTAGTAATGGCGGCGATCAGCGATTTTTAGCTGGACTGCAACATTGCGGCGGACAGATAGGACACTTTTGACACATTTTTGGGACCATTGACATTTATACAGCGATCCCTGCTATAAAAATGCACTGATTACTGTGTAAATGTCATTAACGGGGAAGGGGTTAACACTAGGGGGCGATCAAGGGGTTAAATGTGTTCCCTAGGGAGGTGTTTCTAACTGTTGGGCGGAGGGGACTGATTGGAGGAGGAGAAAGATCGCTGTTCCTAATTACAGCAGACCTCTCTCTCCTCCCCTGTCAGAACGGGGATCTGTCTGTTTACATTGACAGATCATCGTTCTGTCTCTCATGCCCGCGATCGCAGACATCTCGGCAGGGGTGTACCTAGAGCATTTGGCACCCGGAGGCGGATCCTATATCTGGCACCCGCCCCCCCAACTTTAAAATGTAAAAACATTCCACTGTGCCCCTGCATCCCCCAATATCTCTTTATCACTACTTTGTACCCCCCCGCACCTCTGGACCCCTTTACATTTCACAACCCCCTGCACCTCTGGACCCCTTTACATTACAAAGCACCTGCACCTCTGGACCCCTTTACATTACACAACCCCCTGCACCTCTGGACCCCTTTACATTACAAAGCACCTGCGCCTCTGGACCCCTTTACATTACACAACCCCCTGCACCTCTGGACCCCTTTACATTACACAGCATCCTGCACCTCTGGACCCCTTTACATTACACAACCCCCTGCACCTCTGGACCCCTTTACATTACACAACACCCTGCACCTCTGGACCCCTTTACATTACACAACCCGCTGCACCTCTGGACCCCTTTACATTACACAGCCCCCTGCATCACTGGACCCCTTTACATTACACAACACCCTGCACCTCTGGACCCCTTTACATTACACAACCCGCTGCACCTCTGGACCCCTTTACATTACACAGCCCCCTGCATCACTGGACCCCTTTACATTACACAGCACCCTGCACCTCTGGACCCCTTTACATTATACAACCCCCTGCACCTCTGGACCCCTTTACATTACACAACCCCCTGCACCTCTGGACCCCTTTACATTACACAGCCCCCTGCACCTGTGGACCCCTTTACATTACACAGCACCCTGCACCACTGGACCCCTTTACATTACACAGCACCCTGCACCTCTGGACCCCTTTACATTTTACAATCCCCGGCACCTCTGGACCCCTTTAAATTACACAGCACCCGCACCTCTGAACCCCTTTACATTACACAACTCACCCTAAGCTTTGGACCCCCTGCCTTTTTACACAGTCACCCCCTCCCCTCCCAGCTCTGGATCCCTGGCATGTTTTTCAGCTCTGCCCCTTCCTACCTTGCTCACGCAGAGGGGGGGAGACACCCCAGCACTGAACAGAGGGCGGGAACTGCTGAAGTTACTTTTACATATTAACAATGCTCATGATTGGTTGCTAGGACCACCTAGCAACCAATCACCTGCTAGAATTTCCCGTCTTCTTTTCAGAGCTGGCCCACTGTCTCTCTCCCTCCCTCCCCTGCTGTACAGGAGAGAGAGAGAGAGAGAGAGAGTGTTTTCTTTATCTCCGGGGCCCCCGCATACTGTCACAGGCAGCTCACCTCTCCCGCCGGCGCCGCTGTACTGCCTACGACCCGCTGGCGCTGTGCTGTCACCGCTTCACTTACGGGGGGGGAGGACAGGAGGGGGCGCCGGCCTGACACCCCCCCCCCCAGTCTGGGGTACCCAGGGGGGGCAGGGCTGCTGTTAGAAACCATGGGGTCCCGTACAGCCTACCTGGGCAGGGCCCCCGAAAATATAAAAGACAAAATACACCAAAATCAGTATCAGTGGACACAAACACAACAAAGAACCTGTGTGAATTAGACCTTTTTATATTCTTTTTTACATTCCTTAAAATATATATATATATATATATATAATTTTTTTTTATTATTATATTATTCAAAATTAATTAACTTTACAATTGAAAAAAAATATTTATTACAATTTTAACCACTTCAGCCCCGGACCAATAGGCTGCATAAAGACCAGGCCCCTTTTTGCGATTCGGCACTGCGCCGCTTTAACTGACAATTGCGCGGTCGTGCGACGTGGCTCCCAAACAAAATTGACGTCCTTTTTTTCCCACAAATAGAGCTTTCTTTTGGTGGTATTTGATCACCTCTGCGGTTTTTATTTTTTGCGCTATAAACAAAAATAGAGCGACAAGTTTGAAAAAAATTACATATTTTTTACTTTTTGCTATAATAAATATCCCCAAAAAATATATAAAAAAACATTTTTTTCCTCAGTTTAGCTCCGATACGTCTTCTTCTACATATTATTGGTAAAAAAAAACGCAATCGCCGTTTATTGATTGGTTTGCGCAAAAGTTATAGCGTCTACAAAATAGGGGACAGTTTTATGGCATTTTTTTATTTTTATTTTTTTTACTAGTAATGGCGGCGATCAGCGATTTTCTTTTGTGACTGCGACATTATGGCGGACACATCGGACACTTTTGACACATTTTTGGGACCATTGTCATTTTTACAGCGATCAGTGCAATAAAAATGCACTGGTTACTGTAAAAATGACACTGGCAGTGAAGGGGATAACCACTAGGGGGCGCTGAAGGGGTTAAGTGTGCCTAGGGGAGTGATTACTACTGTGTGGGGGCGAGGCTACGAGTGACACGTGACCGATCTCCGCTCTGATTACACAGAGCGGAGATCGGTGACAGTGTCAGTAGGGGAGCGGGGAGATGTGGTGTTTACATTAACATCTCCCCGCTCCATGCCTCTGTGAGACGATCGCGGGGATCCCTGCGGCGATCGAGACACACGGGGAAGGCAGGGGGGTCGCGAGCGCGCCGCCGGCGGCGCGTGTGCGACCCTGACGTCGGGCAGTTAAAGGGGACGTACAGGTACGTGATTGTGCCTATACGAGCCATTCTGCCGACGTATATTTACAGTGGTTGGTCCTTAAGTGGTTAAAAACAGGGAGGGGGAGTAGTGCAGGGGAAGCAAATACAAGAACGATGCCCTGTGTCTGTGTCTCTCCCTGCAGCAGCTGAAAGCCAGTGAGAGGGGGATAAACCAGCTTTCATCTGCTGCAAAGAGGCATCCTTCAGTAATTGCCCCTCCACCTGACCACACCGATTCCCTCTGCTGATTGGGCCCTCTGTGTGCCTGGGCCCCCTACAGGAGGACTGGTGGGCCCCCTACAGGAGGACTGGTGGCCCCCCCCCCATCAGCGGCCCTGCGGGGCGGACCCCCGCCCCCTCGTAAGTACGCCACTGCATCTCGGCATTGAAATTGGTATTTATTTTGTAACCCCGGTCTAAAACCAAAACTTTTATACATTTTCAGTCCACCTACATAAGTTGTACCTATTGATCTGCAGCCTTTTTTTTCTCTACAGACGTTCAAAGGGCAGAATTTAGCTGTCAGAAAGCAGGGGGGCAGGAGCTGAAGTTACACTCTGCAGAGCTCAGTGAGGTGAGCTCTGAGAGCTGATTTGAGGGATGAGGGGCACCGTCCTCTTTATACAGCACATGGGAACAGAGCTGATGTTAATCACATGCTGTGTGCTGGAGCTCCACCCTCTTTCACCTTTATTTCTCTTCCATCATTCAGGCTCCCCCTTAACTTCCTGGAGAGACTGAGAGATGTGCAGCTCAGAGATGACACTATCATGTAATCACATGAAGTTCTTGGTTCACAAATGTCTGACACAGGTCAGCCCCTGCGGCAGCCTCTTACCTTATGACTTGCCACAAAGATACAATGTTGAAGTCTCATCACTGAGGCTCGGTTCACACTGCTGCCATGCAATTTACGCACGATTTTCAGTGCAACTTTGCTGCGACTTTGCATATTCTATGGGAAGTCGCACTAGTGTAAACCAGCACTGAGGGAGGGGAGACTGCTCCTACCTGCAGCAGACTGATGACATAATCTCAGTCTAGGCAAAGTTATAATGTTGCAGTCTGATCACTAGGGGGAGGGGAGAGTGAGGAAATGCTTGCTCTTGCCTGAAGCAGACTGATGACAATATCTCAGTCTAGGCAAAGTTACAATCATTACAATCATTCACTGATGGGTGCTGATGAGGCTGCACTGATGGGCAATGATAGGTGTTGCAGTCTGATCACTGGGGAAGGGGGGGGGGGAGACTGAGGAAATGCTTCCTCCTGCCTTCAGCAGACTGATGAGATCATCTCAGCCTAGGCAAAGTAACAATGTTGCAGTCTGATCACTGGGGGGGGGGGGGGCTGAGGAAATGCTTCCTCCCGCCTGCAGCAGACCGATGAAATCATCTCAGCCTAGGCAAAGTAACAATGTTGCAATCTGATCACTGGGGGGGGGGGGGGCTGAGGAAATGCTTCCTCCCGCCTGCAGCAGACCGATGACATCATCTCAGCCTAGGCAAAGTAACAATGTTGCAGTCTGATCACTGGGGGGGGGTGGGGGGCTGAGGAAATGCTTCCTCCCGCCTGCAGCAGACCGATGACATCATCTCAGCCTAGGCAAAGTAACAATGTTGCAGTCTGATCACTGGGGGGGTGGGGGGCTGAGGAAATGCTTCCTCCCGCCTGCAGCAGACCGATGACATCATCTCAGCCTAGGCAAAGTCACTGTCTGGAGCAGAAGGGCGGCTTTTTAAATCTTTTCTGAATAAAAGAAAGATCCGGTTGCTGTATATTGCGATGTCAGGAATGTATTCTTGCAGATTTGTAAAGTTGGTGAGGGGTCCACTGTGAAGGACAGAAGACACACGAGGGGTACACAATGTTCTGCAATGTCCTGTGATATCCGGGTCAGGGCTGGACTACGGCGGGCCGGATCCTGGACGCTCCTGGCACCTCGCTCCTATGAACCCCATGCCACGGACATGATTTCTAATTAGCTTTCTTCCATTTGCGGTGGAAATGTCGTTACAGAAGTTGGAGCTCGGCCACCTTCCACAGACCCAATCTAATCCGGAGATAACTGTATTACTAATGAGCTTCAGGGAAGAACGGAGAGCTCAGAGAACTGCGGCATGTTTAACCCTTCATAGCAGAAGGTGGAATAGACCTTCAAGTTTTGCTTTTTTTGGCCTTTAACCAGTTGCCTACCGGGCACTTTCACCCCCTTCCTGCCCAGGCCAATTTTCAGTTTTCAGCGCTCTCATGCCGCGTACACACGACCGCTTTTCTCGACGAGAAAAACTGCATTTTTTTTTTCGCCGAGAAAAACGATCGTCTGTGGGCTTTATGTCGTTTTTCTCGTTGAGAAAAACGGCAGAAAAAACGACGAGAAAAATTAGAACATGTTCTAAATTTTCTCATCGTTTTTTCCATCATTTTTTTCCGCGGCAGTTTTCCCATAGGGAGACACTGCCGCGGAGCCCACAGACGGTCGTTTTTCTCGACAAAGAAAAAAATGACGGGAAAAACGGTCGTGTGTGGGGGAACATGAATTCATTTTTTTTCATGTCGTGATTCACGGCGGTGTTTTCACCGCCGTGAATCACGATCGTGTGTACGCGGCATCACACTTTGAATGACAATTGCACGGTCATGCAACATTGTACCCATATGAACTTTTTATAATTTTTTCCAATAAACAGAGCTTTCTTTTGATGGTATTTAATCACCGCTGGGTTTTTTTTTTTGCTAAATAAATGAAAAAATACCGAAAATCTTGAGAAAAAAAAAAACAACAACTTTTTCATAGTTTGTTATAAAATTTTGCAAACGGGTATTGTTTCTCATTCACTGATGGGTGCTGATGAGGCTGCACTGATGGGCAATGATAGGCTGCACTGATGGGCAATGATAGGCTGCACTGATGGGCATTGATGGGCTGCACTGATGAGCACTGATATGCTTCACTGATGGGCATTGATGAGCATTGATAGGCTGCACTGATGGGCACTGATAGGCTGCACTGATGGGCACTGATATGCTTCACTAATGGGCATTGATGAGCATTGATAGGCTGCACTGATGGGCACTGATAGGCTGCACTGATGGGCAATGATGGGCACTGATAGGCTGCACTGATGAGCACTGATAGGCTGCACTGATGGGCACTGATATGCTTCACTAATGGGCATTGATGAGCATTGATAGGCTGCACTGATGGGCACTGATAGGCTGCACTGATGGGCAATGATGGGCACTGATAGGCTGCATTGATGGGCACTGATATGCTGCACTGATGGGCATTGATGCACACTGATAGACTAGACTGATGGACACTGATGAGGCGGCACTGATAAGGTGGTATTGATGGGCACTTATAGGCTGCACTGACGGGCATTGATATGCTGCACTGATGGGCACTGATAGGCTGCACTGATGGGCACCAATTTGCTGCACTGATGGGCATTGATGGGCACTGATAGGCTGGACTGATGGGCACTGATAGGCTGCACTGATGGGCATTGATATGCTGCACTGATGGGCATTGATATGCTGCAATGATGGGCATTGGTGGGCACTGATAGGCTGGACTGATGGGCACTGATATGCTCCATATCAGTGAGGTGGAGTGTCTTTTCCTTTCTGGGTCTCCCCTCAGCCTGAACACATCCAACTATATAGGTATGCTTTTGTGGTGTGATCTTTCATATGTGGGCTGGATGGTCGGGCGTTTTTTTTTTCTTTCTCTCTTGCTTGGGGACAGTTTGGTGTGTGTGTATCTATATATATATTTGTATGGTACTATGAAATTATTAATTATGTCTTGTTTGTAGATATACCAGATGTTTTGTGATTCACATATGGAGGATTAAGTCTTGAAGAAGCGGTAATGACTGCGAAACATGTTGGCAGATCCCGTACAAGTCCTGTGATACCAAATCTGATATATGTGTGATATGCTCTCTACATATATTTGGGCTTTAGTTGCCCCATTGTTTGTTTCTCTTTTATGAACACTATATATATTAATCAATAAACGTTTTTATTTTTATAGCGCTCGTACACACTATAAGAAAATCGGCCTACATTTTCGTCCAAAGAATTTTCGTACGATTTTAGTATAGTGAGTACACAAATTTCCACAACCGATTTCGAATTTTCGTACGAACATTCCCGAAGGGACAAACGCCAAAATTTCTCTCGTACGGTAAGAGAACGATTTTCGTTTAATGTGTACCATTTTGGTACAAGAAAAGAAAAGCTGCGCATTATTAGAAACAATAAACAACAAATAAAGCCTTTGTCATACGAGATTTTCCGTACAAATTTTCTTTCATTGATTCCGATTTGCTGTGAAACATCGAGAAAGATCAGACGTTTGCCCGATTTTCTTATAGTGTGTACTTAATAATGATTGGTGTATGCACAGTATCTCACAAAAGTTTGTACACCCCTCACATGTTTGTAAATATTTTCTTCTATCTTTTCATGTGACAACACTGAAGAAATGACACTTTGCTACAATGTAAAGTAGTGAGTGTACAGCTTGCATAACAGTGTAAATTTGCTGTCCCCTCAAAATAACTCAACACACAGCCATTAATGTCTAAACCGCTGGTAACAAAAGTGAGTACACCCCTAAGTGAAAATGTCCAAATTGGGGAAAAAAAAATTCAATATTCTGTGTGGCCACCATTATTTTCCAGCACTGTCTTAACGCTCTTGGGCATGGAGGTCACCAGAGCTTCACAGGTTGTCACTGGAGTCCTCTTCCCCTCCTCCATGACGACATCACGGAGCTGGTGGATGTTGGAGACCTTGCGCTCCTCCACCTTCTGTTTGAGGAGCCCCACAGATGATCAATAGGGTTTAGGTCTGGAGACATGCTTGGCCAGTCCATCACCTTCACCCTCAGCTTCTTTAGCAAGGCAGTGTTCGTCTTGGAGGTGTGTTTGGAATGTCGTTATCATGTTGGAATACTGCCCTGCGGCCCAGTCTCTGAAGGGAGGGGATCATGCTCTGCTTCAGTATGTCACAGTACATGTCGGCATTCATGGTTCCCTCAATGATCTGTAGCTCCCCAGTGCCGGCAGCACTCATGCAGCCCCAGACCATGACACTCCCACCACCATGCTTGACTGTAGGCAAGACATTTGTACCCCTCACCTGGTTGCCGCCACACACGCTTGTCACCATCTGACCCAAATAAGTTTATCTTGGTCTCATCAGACCACAGGACATGGTTCCAGTAATTCATGTTCTTAGTCTGCTTGTCTTCAGCAAACTGTTTGCGGCTCTTTCTTGTGCATCATCTTTAGAAGAAGCTTCCTTCTGGGACGACAGCCATGCAGACCAATTTGATGCAGTGTGCGGCGTATGGTCTGAGCACTGACAGGTTGACCCCCCACCCCTTTAACCTCTGCAGCAATGCTGGCAGCACTCATACGTCTATTTCTCAAAGACAACCTCTGGATATGACGCTGAGCACGTGCACTCAACTTCTTTGGTGGACCAATTGCGAGGCCTGTTCTGAGGGGAACCTGTCCTGTTATACCGCTGTATGGTCTTGGCCATCGTGCTGCAGCTCAGTTTCAGGGTCTTGGCAATCTTCTTATATCCTCGGCCATCTTTATGTAGAGCAACAATTCTTTTTTCAGATCCTCAGAGAGTTCTTTGCCATGAGGTGCCATGTTGAACTTCCAGTGACCAGTATGAGAGAGTGAGAGCGATAACACCAAATTTAACACACCTGCTCCCCATTCACACCTGAGACCTTGTAACACTGACGAGTCACATGACACCGGGGAGGGAAAATGGCTAATTGGGTCCAATTTGGACATTTTCACGTAGGGATGTACTCACTTTTGTTGCCAGCGGTTTAGACATTAATGGCTGTGTGTTGAGTTATTTGGAGGGTACAGCAAATTTACACCGTTATACAAGCTGTACACTCACTACTTTACATTGTAGCAAAGTGTCATTTCTTCAGTGTTGTCACATGAAAAGATAGAAGAAAATATTTAACCACTTTAGCCCCGGACCAATATGCAGCTAAAGGACCAGGCCACTTTTTGCGATTCGGCACTGCATCGCTTTAACTGACAATTGCGCGGTCGTGCGACGTGGCTCCCAAACAAAATTGGTGTCCTTTCTTTCCCACAAATAGAGTTTTCTTTTGGTGGTATTTGATCACTTCTGTGGTTTTTATTTTTTGCGCTATAAACAAAAATAGAGCGACAATTTTGAAAAAAAAATGCAATATTTTTTACTTTTTGCTATAATAAATATCCCCCCAAAATATCTAAAAAATTATTATTTTTTTCCTCAGTTTAGGCCGATACGTATTCTTCGACATATTTTTGGTTAAAAAAATCGCAATCGGCGTTTATTGATTGGTTTGCGCAAAAGTTATAGCGTTTACAAAATAGGGGGTATTTTATGGCATTTTTATTAATAATTTTTTTATAGTTATGGCGGCGATCAGTGATTTTTTTCGCAACTGCGACATTATGGCTGACACATCGGACACTTTTGACACATTTTTGGCACCATTGTCATTTTCACAGCGATCAGTGCAATAAAAATGCACTGATTACTGTGAAAATGACACTGGCAGTGAAGGGTTTAACCACTAGGTGGCGCTGTAGGGGTTAAGTGTACCCTAGGAAGTGATTCTTACTGTAGGGGGGTGTGGCTACACGCTACACGTTACACGTCACTGATCGCCTGTTCCGATGACAGGGAACAGACGATCACTGACATGCCACGGAGAAGAACGGGGAAAGGTTTGTTTACACTCACCTCGCCCCGTTCTTCAGCTCTGAGACCCGATCGCGGGACACCAGCGGCGATCGGGTCCGCGGGTCCCGCGGGCGCGGGGACGGAGCTCAGGACCGGGTCACGAGCGCGCGCGACCCACGGCTGGGCTCTTAAAGGGCAACGTACCTGTATGTTGATGTGCCCAGCCGTGCCATTCTGCCGACGTATATGGGCGTGAGGCGGTCTTTAAGTGGTTAAAAAAAATGTGAGGGGTGTACTCATTTTTGTGAGATACTGTAGATATACAGTAGGTTTTATCTTAACCATGGGGACTACCATTTAAAAGTCAATTTTCTACAATCCTTTTTTCGTTCTAATATATATCGGGCTGGCGCCCCCTAGGTGTGGAATATGTGGAATATGGATTTCCCTCTCCATTAGGCCCTCACTCTAACAAACTCTCACCCTAAGAATTGGACTCACAGGGGGGAACTCAATAAATCGCACGTGGTGCCGTAGAGTGCAGTAACCCAGAGAGGCAAAATGCAAATGACTGGAGCCAGCCCAGGTCAGGATGGATTTTGATTGGCTGCTGTGAGTTTCTCGTGTTGTTCTTCGCACTGTTTTATCGGGGAAGTCTGATTATTTTGATTTCACCAGAATTTCACTGTAAAGATGGAAAAGTAACCATGGGAACAATTACATTACAGTGAATGTCTCCATTGTGTGATGTTTTTCCCCTCAGTCTAGTGGAAGTAAAATAAAAAGCTTCCCGAGTCAACAATCAAGGAGTGCTGCCAGAATAAAAAGGGCCAATGATAGGAAAGATCCAAGAAGATGTTATCCCGAGAGATGAACTGAGGTCACTTTACTCTCCTTGAGAAGTGGAGATGAACCCTTTGTCTACCAAGGTACCTTTATCAATGTTGTGATATTCGAGAGATTCAAACAAGTGAGCTTGCAATTGTTTTTCCAAACCAGCGATCAGCTTTCATAAACACAGGGCATTCCTTCCACTGACCACCAATGTATGGGGGCACCTCTCCTACTGACCACCAATGTCTGGAGGCACCTCTCCTACTGACCGCCAATGTATGGGGGCACCTCTCTTACTGACCACCAATGTATGGGGGCACCTCTCCTACTGACCACCAATGTCTGGGGGCACCTCTCCTACTGACCGCCAATGTATGGGGGCACCTCTCCTACTGACCGCCAATGTATGGGGGCACCTCTCCTACTGACCACCAATGTATGGGGGCACCTCTCCTACTGACCACCAACGTATGGGGGCACCTCTCCTACTGACCACCAATGTCTGGGGGCACCTCTCCTACTGAGCACCAATGTATGGGGGCACCTCTCTTACTGACCACCAATGTATGGGGGCACCTCTCCTACTGACCACCAATGTCTGGGGGCACCTCTCCTACTGAGCACCAATGTCTGGGGGCACCTCTCCTACTGAGCACCAGTGTATGGGGGCACCTCTCCTACTGAGCACCAGTGTATGGGGGCACCTCTCCTACTGACCACCAATGTCTGGGGGCACCTCTCCTACTGACCACCAATGTATGGGGGCACCTTTCCTACTGACCACCAATGTATGGAGGCACCTCTCCTACCGACCACCAATGTATGGGGGCACCTCTCCTACCGACCACCAATGTATGGGGGAACTCCCCTACTGACCACCAATGTATGGGGGAACCTCTCCTACTGATGAGTGACCACCAATGTCTGGGGGCACCTCTCCTACTGACCACTAATGTATGGGGGCACATCTCCTACTGACCACCAATATAATGGAAAAGCTACTCTATTTACCACCAATGTAGAGGAGCATATCTCCTACTGACCCCCAATGTATGGGGGCACCTATCCTACTGAGAACCAGTCTAAGGAAGAACCTATCCTACTGGCCAACAATGTATGGGGGGCACCTCTCCTGCTGACCCCCAGTGTAAAGAAAAACCTACCCTACTGAGCACCAATGAAAAGGAGAACCAATCCTACCGACCACAAATGTAAGGCAGAACGTTTCCTAATGAGCACCAATGTATGGGGGCACCTACTATAGTAAAAGAAAACCTATTCTACTGGCCAGAAATTTTGGGGGCACACCTCCTATTGACCACCAATGTAAGGGAGAACCTACCCTACTGACCACCAATGTAAGGCCAAACCTACCCTACTGAGCCCCAAATATAAGAGAGAACCTATTCTACTGACCATCAATGTATGCCGGCACAAGGTCCACTCACCATCAATGTATGGGGGCACAAGGTCCACTCACCATCAATGTATGGGGGCACAAGGTCCACTGACCATCAATGTATGGGGGCACAAGGTCCACTCACCATCAATGTATGGGGGCACAAGGTCCACTCACCATCAATGTATGGGGGCACAAGGTCCACTCACCATCAATGTATGGGGGCACAAGCTCCACTCACCATCAATGTATGGGGGCACAAGGTCCACTCACCATCAATGTATGGGGGCACAAGGTCCACTCACCATCAATGTATGGGGGCACAAGGTCCACTCACCATCAATGTATGGGGGCACAAGGTCCACTGACCATCAATGTATGGGGGCACAAGGTCCACTGACCATCAATGTATGGGGGCACAAGGTCCACTGACCATCAATGTATGGGGGCACAAGGTCCACTGACCACCAATGTATGGGGGCACAAGGTCCACTCACCATCAATGTATGGGGGCACAAGGTCCACTCACCATCAATGTATGGGGGCACAAGGTCCACTGACCATCAATGTATGGGGGCACAAGGTCCACTCACCATCAATGTATGGGGGCACAAGGTCCACTCACCATCAATGTATGGGGGCACAAGGTCCACTGACCATCAATGTATGGGGGCACAAGGTCCACTGACCATCAATGTATGGGGGCACAAGGTCCACTGACCATCAATGTATGGGGGCACAAGGTCCACTGACCATCAATGTATGGGGGCACAAGGTCCACTGACCATCAATGTATGGGGGCACAAGGTCCACTGACCATCAATGTGTGGGGGCACAAGGTCCGCTCACCATCAATGTGTGGGGGCACAAGGTCCGCTGACCATCAATGTATGGGGGCACAAGGTCCGCTCACCATCAATGTATGGGGGCACAAGGTCCGCTCACCATCAATGTATGGGGGCACAAGGTCCACTCACCATCAATGTATGGGGGCACAAGGTCCACTGACCATCAATGTATGGGGGCACAAGGTCCACTCACCATCAATGTATGGGGGCACAAGGTCCACTGACCATTAATGTATGGGAGCACAAGGTCCACTGACCATTAATGTATGGGGGCACAAGGTCCACTCACCATCAATGTATGGGGGCACAAGGTCCACTGACCATCAATGTATGGGGGCACAAGGTCCACTGACCATCAATGTATGGGGCACAAGGTCCACTGACCATCAATGTATGGGGGCACAAGGTCCACTGACCATCAATGTATGGGGGCACAAGATCCACTGACCATCAATGTATGGGGGCACAAGGCCCACTGACCATCAATGTATGGGGGCACAAGGTCCACTGACCATCAATGTATGGGGGCACAAGGTCCACTGACCATCAATGTATGGGGGCACAAGATCCACTGACCATCAATGTATGGGGGCACAAGGTCCACTGACCATCAATGTATGGGGGCACAAGGTCCACTCACCATCAATGTATGGGGGCACAAGGTCCACTCACCATCAATGTATGGGGGCACAAGGCCCACTGACCATCAATGTATGGGGACACAAGGTCCTCTGACCATCAATGTATGGGGACACAAGGTCCACTCACCATCAATGTATGGGGGCACAAGGTCCACTGACCATCAATGTATGGGGACACAAGGTCATCTGACCATCAATGTATGGGGGCACAAGGTCCACTCACCATCAATGTATGGGGGCACAAGGTCCACTGACCATCAATGTATGAGGGCACAAGGTCCACTGACCATCAATGTATGGGGGCACAAGGTCCACTGACCATCAATGTATGGGGGCACAAGGTCCGCTCACCATCAATGTATGGGGGCACAAGGTCCACTGACCATCAATGTATGGGGGCACAAGGTCCACTCACCATCAATGTATGGGGGCACAAGGTCCACTGACCATCAATGTATGAGGGCACAAGGTCCACTGACCATCAATGTATGGGGGCACAAGGTCCACTGACCATCAATGTATGGGGGCACAAGGTCCACTCACCATCAATGTATGGGGGCACAAGGTCCACTGACCATCAATGTATGGGGGCACAAGGTCCACTGACCATCAATGTATGGGGGCACAAGGTCCACTGACCATCAATGTATGGGGGCACAAGGTCCACTGACCACCAATGTATGGGGGCACAAGGTCCACTCACCATCAATGTATGGGGGCACAAGGTCCACTCACCATCAATGTATGGGGGCACAAGGTCCACTGACCATCAATGTATGGGGGCACAAGGTCCACTCACCATCAATGTATGGGGGCACAAGGTCCACTCACCATCAATGTATGGGGGCACAAGGTCCACTGACCATCAATGTATGGGGGCACAAGGTCCACTGACCATCAATGTATGGGGGCACAAGGTCCACTGACCATCAATGTATGGGGGCACAAGGTCCACTGACCATCAATGTATGGGGGCACAAGGTCCACTGACCATCAATGTGTGGGTGCACAAGGTCCGCTCACCATCAATGTGTGGGGGCACAAGGTCCGCTGACCATCAATGTATGGGGGCACAAGGTCCGCTCACCATCAATGTATGGGGGCACAAGGTCCGCTCACCATCAATGTATGGGGGCACAAGGTCCACTCACCATCAATGTATGGGGGCACAAGGTCCACTGACCATCAATGTATGGGGGCACAAGGTCCACTCACCATCAATGTATGGGGGCACAAGGTCCACTGACCATTAATGTATGGGAGCACAAGGTCCACTGACCATTAATGTATGGGGGCACAAGGTCCACTCACCATCAATGTATGGGGGCACAAGGTCCACTGACCATCAATGTATGGGGGCACAAGGTCCACTGACCATCAATGTATGGGGGCACAAGGTCCACTGACCATCAATGTATGGGGGCACAAGGTCCACTGACCATCAATGTATGGGGGCACAAGGTCCACTGACCATCAATGTATGGGGGCACAAGGCCCACTGACCATCAATGTATGGGGGCACAAGGTCCACTGACCATCAATGTATGGGGGCACAAGGTCCACTGACCATCAATGTATGGGGGCACAAGATCCACTGACCATCAATGTATGGGGGCACAAGGTCCACTGACCATCAATGTATGGGGGCACAAGGTCCACTCACCATCAATGTATGGGGGCACAAGGTCCACTCACCATCAATGTATGGGGGCACAAGGCCCACTGACCATCAATGTATGGGGACACAAGGTCCTCTGACCATCAATGTATGGGGACACAAGGTCCACTCACCATCAATGTATGGGGGCACAAGGTCCACTGACCATCAATGTATGGGGACACAAGGTCATCTGACCATCAATGTATGGGGGCACAAGGTCCACTCACCATCAATGTATGGGGGCACAAGGTCCACTGACCATCAATGTATGAGGGCACAAGGTCCACTGACCCTCAATGTATGGGGGCACAAGGTCCACTGACCATCAATGTATGGGGGCACAAGGTCCGCTCACCATCAATGTATGGGGGCACAAGGTCCACTGACCATCAATGTATGGGGGCACAAGGTCCACTCACCATCAATGTATGGGGGCACAAGGTCCACTGACCATCAATGTATGAGGGCACAAGGTCCACTGACCATCAATGTATGGGGGCACAAGGTCCACTGACCATCAATGTATGGGGGCACAAGGTCCACTCACCATCAATGTATGAGGGCACAAGGTCCACTGACCATCAATGTATGGGGGCACAAGGTCCACTCACCATCAATGTATGGGGGCACAAGGTCCACTGACCACCGATAAGAAGGAACCTATCCTACTGAGCACCCATCTAAGGCAGGACCTATCATCAATGTAAGGGGGAAAATCTCCCACTGACCACCAATGTTAGGGTGAACCTATCCACATTTCCCACTGAGGTGAGGATGGGATTTTGTCTTTATCTCTAAAAATGGAAAACAATTCCAAATGTTTTTACTATTCTGTTACAAAAACAATGAAATTTAAAGTGGACCTGTCAGTAACTTTACAATATACAGCAACAGTATAATCTCCATCATATATTGTTAAAAAGCCATCCTTCAGCTCCAGCCCAGTGACTTTGCCTAGGCTAAGAGGATGTCATGAGTCTGCTGCACGCAGGAGGAAGCATTTCCTCAGTCTCCCCCCCCCCCCTTCCAGTGATCGGGCTGCAACATTGTAACTTTGCCTAGGCTGAGATGATGTCATCAGTCAGCTGCAGGCAGGAGTAAGCATTTCCTCAGTCTCCTCTCTCCCTCCTAGCGATCAGACACATTGTAACTCTGTAGCAAGTCACAAGGCGAGAGGCTGCAGCAGGGGCTGATTTGTGTCAAATATTTGTGAACACAGCCAAGAATTGATTTACATGATTGTGTGATCTCTGAGCCAGGAAGTAGATGGTGACCCTGGATGATGCCCGACCAAAAATGGTGCCGGGAAAAGCAGGTGAAGGCATTGTCGGGGGAGTACTGTGATCTCTGTGAGCGGTAATAAATACCTGCGAGTGTTACAATTACTTGGCATGTACTTAACATGAAAAATACATCTGATGACAGGTCCACTTCAATGAAACCCTAAAACAGCTGGAATCTTCCTGCAGTCCTATGCGGGCAGATCCCCCATATTTATGGTGGGTGTCGGGGTGGGCAGGAGGGGCACTGTAGTATCATGTGAGGTTCGGGGGCACCGCAAGGAATTTGAGGGGGGAGGGGATTTGTGTTGGAAGAAGGAATTTGGGGGGGGGCAGCAGGGGGTAAGAATTGTTCTAGGAGGGGAAATGTGGGTGTGAGTGCTAGAAATAGTGATTTAGGGGTGATTTGTGTTAGGAGGGGGATGGGAGAATAGGATTTGTGCTATGGAGGAGGAGGGGGGGGGGGGTATTTGTGCTAGGAGGGGGATTTGGAGTACTTTTTGGAGGAAATTTGAGGGGTGGAGGATTTGTTATAGGGGCTGGGATTTTTTTATGGGGGGAGGGCATTTGTGCTAGGGGGATTTGGGGGATGGAGAGGGAAGAATTTATGCTATGGGGGTCAACATGCAGATTAGTGCCCATTTTTTTGGGGGTGGGGGGCAGAGATTTGTGCTGGGAGGGGGGAGAATTTATGCTCAGGGGTTCATCATGCAGATTACTGCCCAATTTTTTTTGGGGGGGTGCCATTTGTGCTAGGGGGATTTGGGGGGTTGAGGGGGCAGAGATTTATGCTAGAGGGGTGGATTTAGGCTCAGGGGTTCATCATACACAGATTAGTGCCCAAGTTTTTTTTGGGGGGGGGGCGGGTCATTTGTGCTAGGGGGAATTTGGGGGGATGGTGGGGGCAGAGATTTGTGCTGGGGGGGAGAATTTATGCTTAGGGGGTCAACATGCAGATTAGTGCCCATATTTTTTTGGGGGGGGCATTTGTGCTAGGGGGATTTGGGGGGTGGAGGGGGCAGAGATTTATGCTAGAGGGGGGTATGCTCAGGGGGTCATCATGCAGATTAGTGCCCAAGTTTTTTTTTGGGGGGGGGGGCATTTGTGCTAGGGGGGATTTGGGGGGTGGAGGGGGCAGAGATTTGTGCTGGGAGGGAGAATTTATGCTTAGAGAGTCAACATGCAGATTACTGCCCAAGTTTTTTTTTGGGGGTGGGGGGCAGAGATTTGTGCTGGGAGGGGGAGAATTTATGCTTAGGGGTTCATCATGCAGATTAGTGCCCAAGTTTTTTTGGGGGGGGGCATTTGTTCTAGGGGGATTTGGGGGATGGAGGGGGGAGTATTTATGCTCAGGGGGTCCTCATGCAGATTACTGCCCTTTTTATTATGATTTTTTTTTGGGGGGGGGGTCATTAGTTCTAGGGGGGATTTGGGGGGTGGAAGGGCAGAGAATTGTGCTGGGAGGGAGAATTTATGCTCAGGGGGTCAACATGCAGATTAGTGCCCAATTTTTTGGGGGGGGGGATTTGTTCTAGGGGGGATTTGGGGGATGGAGGGGGGGGGATTTATGCTCAGGGGGTCCTCATGCAGATCTCTGCCCTTTTTTTTGGGGGGGGGGGTGATTTTTTGATGACACGTTTCTCTTTCAGGCGGAGGAGTAATTTTGGTAAACGTTCCCCCGTCACTTTCTCTTCCTCGCGGCGCAGTCGGAAAATCCTGCGGATGAAATAAGCGGCGGGGTCAAGCGCAGAGGTCGGATTTAACGCTCATATATTATGTGGACCAAAAAAAAAGAAAAACCTTCTGATATCACATTACCCGCTGAAAGCAATAAACTGCCCCAAAAGCTGATCGCTATTAAACTTTGATGAATCGTTCACTTTTTTTTTTTTTGTCAAAAGTTGCATAAAAAACTGCAGCAAATATCACCATTAATATAAGGTGGGGGGGAGGGGAGGGGGGATGCACTTCACTTGCTGGGATTCATCGCCCCCTAGTGGACAGAGCTGGGAACTCCAGGGTGTCCGAAGCTTTGATGTTTTCTTACTGTGATTTGAATGTATTTATTTTATTACCTGTACTTGTGTAGCGCCGGAAATTTACATCCGCGGCCTCCAAACAGAGGGCCACAGAGGGCCACAGAGGGCCACACTGTATATTCTATAAATATATATTCAGGCCAAAAAAAAAAGATGAATTGATCACATTTAAATGTATTAATAACTTTTGCTTGGAGGTTTTTTTTTTTGTTTTTTTCTTTTGTATAATTTTTTTTTTTTGTAATCATCAGTAAAACAAAGAAATTCCAAAATATTTCTTCTTATCCGGGGATTTTTTTTTCTCGCTTTTGTTTATTGGGGGGAGGGGCTTATTTACTTTGTATGCTTAATAATTAGAAACAAATTGTATTATCAGGTAATATGTTTATCGTGTACAATGTGTCTATTTATACATGTATAAGAAAAACTTGAGCATTCCCATCAGAGTCCCCCCTATATGAACATTCCCATCAGAGTCCCCCCTTATATGAGCATTCCCATCAGAGTCCCCCCTATATGAACATTCCCATCAGAGTCCCCCCTTATATGAGCATCCCCATCAGAGTCCCCCCTTATATGAGCATCCCCATCAGAGTCCCCCCTTATATGAGCATCCCCATCAGAGTCCCCCTTATATGAACATTCCCATCAGAGTCCCCCCTATATAACCATTCCCATCAGAGTCCCCCCTTATATGAGCATCCCCATCAGAGTCCCCCTTATATGAGCATTCCCATCAGAGTCCCCCCTATATGAACATTCCCATCAGAGTCCCCCCTTATATGAGCATCCCCATCAGAGTCCCCCCTTATATGAGCATCCCCATCAGAGTCCCCCTTATATGAACATTCCCATCAGAGTCCCCCCTTATATGAGCATCCCCATCAGAGTCCCCCTTATATGAGCATTCCCATCAGAGTCCCCCCTATATGAACATTCCCATCAGAGTCCCCCCTTATATGAGCATCCCCATCAGAGTCCCCCCTTATATGAGCATCCCCATCAGAGTCCCCCCTTATATGAGCATCCCCATCAGAGTCCCCCTTATATGAACATTCCCATCAGAGTCCCCCCTTATATGAGCATCCCCATCAGAGTCCCCGTTTATATGAGCATTCCTATCAGAGTCCCCCCTTATATGAGCATCCCCATCAGAGTCCCCCCTTGTATGAGCATTCCCATCACAGTCCCCCCTTATATGAGCATCCCCATCAGAGTCCCCGTTTATATAAGCATTCCCATCAGAGTCCCCCTTTATATGAGCATTCCCATCAGAGTCCCCCCTTATATGAGCATTCCCATCAGAGACCCCCCTTATATGAGCATTCCCATCAGAGTCCCCCCTTATATGAACAGTCCCATCAGAGTCCCCCTTTATATGAGCATTCCCATCAGAGTCCCCCCTTATATGAGCATTCCCATCAGAGTCCCCCCTTATATGAGCATTCCCATCAGAGTCCCCCCTTATATGAACATTCCCATCAGAGTCCCCCCTTATATGAGCATTCCCACCAGAGTCTTCCTTATATGAGCATTCCTATCAGAGTCCCCCCTTATATGAGCACTCCCATCAGACTCCCCCTTTATATGAGCATTCCCATCAGAGTCCCCCTTTATATGAGCATCCCCATCAGAGTCCCCCTTTTATGAGCATCCCCATCAGAGTCCCCCCTTATAGGAGCATTCCTATCAGAGTCCCCACTTATATGAGCATTCCTATCAGAGTTGCTTCTTATATGAGCACTTATATCAGAGTCCCCCTTTATATGAGCATTCCTATCGGAGTCCCCCCTTACATGAGCATTCCCATCAAAGTCCCCCCTTACATGAGCATTCCCATCAGAGTCCCCCTTATATGAGAGTCCTCATCAGAGTCCCCCCATTTAAAGTCCCCCCATACATCAGGGTAACCATAAAAGTTCCCCCTTACATCAGATCCCCTCCTTACATGAAAGTCCCCATCAATGTCCCCCTTACAACAGAGTCTCCCTTATATGAACATCCTCATCAGATTCCCCCCTCATCAAAGTTCCCCCTTAAATGACAGTCCCCATTACAGTCCCCCTTTACATTAGAGTCCCCCTTATATGAACATCCCCCTCAGAATCCCCCTTACATGAGAATCCACATCAGAGCCCCCCTTTAACATTGTAGGAATATTTTATGGTTGCTGACCTTTCGGTATTACAAAAACATTTATGAAATTGAGGCAAGCTTTAACTTTCGTGGTACGGTATAGACTTACAATGCTCAAACAGCTTTATATAAAATTATACATTTATTGACAAAAAATCCATTAAAAGATACCCAAAAGAGTCTGACATACAGAAGGTACAATGTATCCCATGATAGGGAAAAACCTTAAACAATTAGATTCCTCTGGTGTGAAATGGATGTAGCAAACCTCGATGAGGGATATTCGTCTTTTTCCAGTTACAGACTCTACGTGTTTCGCTGAGATCCGCTTCCTCAGGAGTATAAGAGTGTGTTCATATAGAAAAATAAACTATTTACTGGCCCCTTCCCCCGTTCTCCATCCTGAAACTACCCCCACATCAGCCAGGGGGAGAGAAAAGGAGGGAAGCCAGCAGCACTGCTGGCTGGGGGGCAGCCCAGGAAGTAGGGGGAGCATCGGCAATGCACATAGTGATTAGGGTGTGCCCAGGCACACCTGGCACACCTATGCACCCCACTAAGGACCACCCACTCCCCCAGACTGACCTCCATTCGTGAAGGAATTTTGAAATTTGCATAACCCCTCCCACTGTTTGATTGTAATGATTAAGCACAAGATGTTTGTGTGAAACGCGTCTACGTGGCCTCGTGTTGGTGTCTTTGGTGTTATCACTTTGAACAATAAAAGGCAATCGGAATTCCTGGATGTGCAGCCATTTCTTTTCTTACAAACCTCCCACTGTTTGCATCGGAGGGGCCGAGGACTCTGAAGAGAGTCTGGCGCAGGCGGGAAGGGGTTAATACTGGTGTTGGAAGCAGAAATGCAAATGCCTTAATACTGTTGGGGCTCATTCACATCAGCAGCAGTGACAAACGCACCCCCCCCTCCCCCCAATGCAAGGACGAGGTGATCGGCCGGATGTCCCATGGATTTAGTGCATATTACATTGGTGTGCGCTGAAAGAAAGTCAGATATGTTGGGTGCACTTTAATGCATCCCAATCAATGCACCGCCCCGCATTAAAAATCATAGAAGTTGCAAAAAAAAAGAAACAAGTGAATTTTAAGAAGGTATATCAGGGCACGGCGGCGCATGTTCACAACGCACACCAGCATGCATGTTATGCACACACTAACGTGCATTGTGTGGTGTGAATTGTTCCTATAGACTGAAAATAGACTGAATACATAGGCCTGCGCAGGGGGTGTGCCAGGTGTGCCTGGGCACTCCCTAATCACTATGTGTCATTAGGGTGCATTTCTGCTTCCAACACAAGTGTAGCGGTACCCCCGTAGGAGCTGCTGGTTTATATTTGGACCTTGCACGTTACCTCAACATTCGTTGTCTAGGGGATGAGAGTCTATAGTAACTTCCATGTTCACACAAGTTATGAATCCTTTACTTCAGGCTTAATTTCCAAATAAACTTGCAGGGGAAGGGTCAGGGGAAGGTTCAGGCACACACAGCAGATCACTGGGGAAAACTCCTAAGATACAAAGTCTCACTCACCACTCTCCTTCGAGTGGGTATTGCTCACCCGGATAGGCCCCTCTCACTTGGCCTAGCAGCCGGAATGATGCACGAACGAATAAGAAGAAGTTCAGTTATCCTCTGCCACAGGATTTAGTCTAAGAGCCTTTAAGCCTACCCGGCAGACTGTAAGGTTACAATAGCTATGGTGCATCCTCCAATAGGGTCACCAGGCCTTCCGCAAGATACCAGCCTTCCGCTCGGTCCTCTCCTGGACAGGTCCTCCCCTGGTTTCCTCCATTGAGTGGCTTCCTCCCGCAGGATGGACTGCCCAGGATCACCTTCAAGCGTAGGCCCCAGTCAGGACAACTGGGCCTACCTGGCATAGATGCAGCCTCGGGCCAACGTGGCACCGAGGCTGAATTCCCAGTAACACATACATCGAGCCAGGAGGGCAACGAGGTGAAGAAGAGCCCCGAAAAATGGCGTCTGCCCCTTAAGTACCCTTCCCCAGCATGCTCAGCGGGGAGACCACTCCCACTGAACTGTTCATGGGGAAAGACACCCAATGCACTTTGGCCTGCTTGTCTTCCACATTGGCCTGGATTGGTAACGCCACCTACAGGCGAACAGTGGGAAGTCCTTCCAACACAGCCATAGCCGGAACAGAGGCTGATTTAGCATTAATTATTTACAAAGTCTGAGCTAATACCAGCTCAGACACCCACTAAATTTAACATAGCGCCTGGTCATCAGGAGCAGGGCGCTATACAAGTATTAACCCCTTCCCGCCTGCTTCAGACTCTCTTCAGAGTCCTCGGCCCCTGATGCAAACAATGGGAGGGGTTATGCAAATATCAAAATTCCTTCATGGATTGAGGTCAGTCGGGGTGTTCCTTGGTGGGGTACATAGGTGTGCGCAAGGGGGTGTGCCAGGTGTGCCTGGGCACACCCTAATCACTATGTGCGTTGCTGATTCCCCCTACTTCCTGGGTTGCTCCCCCCCACCCAGCAGTGCTGCTGTCTTCCCTTCTTTTCTCTCCCCCTGGCTGCTGTGGGGGTATGTTTAACCACTTAAGCCCCGGACCATTTGGTAGCTAAAGGACCAGAGGTGAATTCAGAATTTTGCACTGCGCTGCTTTAACTGTAAATTGTGCAGACATGCAATGTTGTACCCAAACAAAATTTGCGTCCTTTTCTTCCCACAAATAGAGCTTTCTTTTAATGGTATTTGATTGCCTCTGCGATTTTTATTTTTTGCGATATAAACGGAAAAAGACCGAAAATTTTGAAAAAAAATGATATTTTCTACTTTTTGTTATAAGAAAAATCGAATAAACTCAATTTTAGTCATACATTTAGGCCAAAATGTATTCAGCCACATGTCTTTAGTAAAAAAAATGTCAATAAGCGTATATTTATTGGTTTGCGCAAAAGTTATAGCGTTTACAAACTAGGGTACATTTTCTGGAATTTACACAGCTTTAAATTTATGACTGCCTATCTCATTTCTTGAGGTGCTAAAATGGCAGGGCAGTACAAAACCCCCCCAAATGACCCCATTTTGGAAAGTAGACACCCCAAGGAAATTGCTGAGAGGCATGTTGAGCCCATTGAATATTTTTTTTTTTGTCCCAAGTGATTGAATAATGACAAAAAAAAAAAAATTACAAAAAGTTGTCACTAAATGATATATTGCTCACACATGCCATGGTTATATGTGGAATTGCACCCCAAAATACATTTTTCTGCTTCTCCTGAGTACGGGGATACCACATGTGTGGGACTTTTTAGGAGCCTAGCCACGTACGGTGACCCCGAAACCCAAGCACCGCCTTCAGGATTTCTAGGCACAAATTTTTGATTTCACTCCTCACTACCTATCACAGTTTCGAAGGCCATAAAATACCAAAATAGCACAAAACCCCCCCAAATGACCCCATTTTGGAAAGTAGACACCCCAAGCTGTTTGCTGAGAGAAATGGTGAGTATTTTACAGCTCTCATTTGTTTTTGAAAATGAAGAAAGAAATTATTATTTTTTTTCTTTTTTTTTTTTCAATTTTCAAAACTTTGTGACAAAAAGCGAGATCTGCAAAATACTCACAATACCTCTCAGCAAATAGCTTGGGGTGTCTACTTTCCAAAATGGGGTCATTTGGGGGGGTTTTGTGCGATTTTGGCATTTTATGGCCTTCGAAACTGTGATAGGTAGTGAGGAGTGAAATCAAAAATTTGTGCCTAGAAATCCTGAAGGCGGTGATTGGTTTTTGGGGTCCCGTACGCGGCTAGGCTCCCAAAAAGTCTCACACATGTGGTATCCCCGTACTCAGGAGAAGCAACAGAATGTATTTTGGGGTGTAATTCTACATATGCCCATGCCATGTTTGAGCAATATATCATTTAGTGACAACTTTGTGCAAAAAAATAAAAAAAAAATTGTCTTTTTTCCGCAACTTGTGTCAACATATAAAATATTACATGGACTCGACATGCCTCTCAGTATATAGCTTGGGGTGTCTACTTTCCAAAATGGGGTCATTTGGGGGGGTTTTGAACTGTTCTGGCATTTTATACACAACATTAGGAAGCTTACATCCACTCTTCTAACCACTTGAAGACAAAGCCCTTTTTGACACTTTTTGTTTACATGAAAACATATTTTTTTTTGCAGGAAAATTATGTTGAACCCCCAAACATTATATATATTTTTAAAGCAAAGGCCCTACAGAATAAAATGGTGGGTGTTGCATTTTTTTTTTCTACACAGTATTTGCGCAGCGATTTTTCAAACGCATTTTTTGGGGAAAAAAATACTTTTTTTAATTTTATTGCACTAAAACACACTATATTGCTCAAATGTTTGATGAAATAAAAAAGATGATCTTAGGCCGAGTACATAGATACCAAACACGACATGCTTTAAAATTTCGCACAAACGCGCATTGGCGACAAACTACATACATTTTTAAAAGCCTTTAAAAGCCTTTACAGGTTACCCCGTTAGATTTACAGAGGAGGTCTACTGCTAAAATTACTGCCCTCGATCTGACCTTCGCGGTGATACCTCACATGCATGGTGCAATTGCTGTTTACATAAGACGCCAGACCGACGCTTGCGTTCGCCATTGGGCAAGAGCAGGGCAGGACAGGGGTGCTTTTTTTTTTTTTTTTTTTATTATTAATTTTGCTTTTTTATTTTATTTTTAAATTGTTCCTTCCATATTTTTTTTTTAATCATTTTTATTGTTATCTCAGGGAATGTAAATATCCCCTATGATAGTAATAGGTAGTGACAGGTACTCTTTTTTTGAAAAAACTGGGGTCTAGACCCTAGATCTTTCCTCTGCCCTCAAAGCATCTGACCACACCAAGATCGGTGTGATAAAATGCTTTCCCAATTTCCCAATGGCGCTTTTTATAACCGGGGGGGGACATTCCCTCCCACTGCTTGTAAAAGCAGTCCAGAGGCTAATTAGCCACTAGGATTGCTTTTACATTAAAGCCGGCCGCTGGCTGAAAAGAATGATACCAAGATGATACCTAAACCCACAGGCATCAATCTGGTATAACCATTCAAAGTCCAGCAACATACCAGTACGTTGCTGGTCCTTGTTGGACATGTATTGTAATCTTTTTTTTTCATGCAGCCTGTTGGCTGAACGAAAAAAGAGATTGATCGGTGGGTATGCCCACCATTAGAATACCGCCCTTCATCCACCCACTTCTAATGATGGGCATACACGCACCATTTATATATGCCGAAGCATGGGGGCATCCTCCCGCAAAAAAGTTATGCCGCGTACACATGGTCAGACTTTTCCACGGGCAAGCCTCCGTCGGAATTTCGACCGTATGTACGTGGCATTAGGAGCAAAAACCACTCCTCCGCCCCTGCTGCCCCAATGCTTCGGCATATATGCTTTTTTTTTTTAACTGTGGTGGTGAAATCACCTCCTACAGCACTGGAGTCGCAGGGATCAGGCCTGTCTCTGCGAACGCTGCAGTTATGTGTGTTGTGTTTTGCAAGTGACAGTGATCGATCGATACTGCACTTGGGTGGCCTGGGCTGGACGGAGGGGCAAAACGCAGGTGCCAGCAGGTATCTGGGCTGATCCCGCTAACACTGCGTTTTTGGGAACCCTAAACTGCTGGGGACGCTAGTATAGATCTGATCAGATCAGATATTGATCTGATCAGATACTATACCACTAAGGGGGGTGTATGCTTCACGCGTGGGTGTTAGCGTTACTGGCACTAACCTGACGCTGCCTGGGGTGTGACGCAGACCCTCTCTGACGCTAAAACCTAATTGATATCACCCGCCGGGCGATCAGGGGGTTAAACCTTTATTGGGTTATATACGGCGGGTGCCCTGACACTATAAAAAGCAAACTAACTAACCAGCGTACACCCGTAACACTTATATGATGATTACTGGTGAAAGGGTTAACTAGGGGCAATTAGGGGATTAAAACCTTTATTAGGTAATATATGGGGGTACCTGACGCTATAAAAACCTGCGGCGAACCTAAAAAAAATTACTGGCTACCGATCTGCATCACCGACGCTAAGACAGCGATCAGAAAAATGATCGCTTAGCGACAGTGGTGATAGGGGGTGAAAGGGTTACCTGGGGGGCGATCAAGGGGGTTAAACCTTTATTAGATATTTTATGGGGGTACCTGACGCTATAAAAACCTGCGGCAAACCTAAAAAAAATTACTGGCTACCGATCTGCATCACCGACGCTAAGACAGCGATCAGAAAAATGATCGCTTAGTGACAGTGGTGATAGGGGGTGAAAGGGTTACCTGGGGGGCGATCAAGGGGGTTAAACCTTTATTAGATAATTTATGGGGGGTACCCGATGCTATAAAAACCTGCGGCGAACCTAAAAAAAATTACTGGCTACCGATCTGCATCACCGACGCCAAGACAGCGATCAGAAAAATTATCGCTTAGTGACAGTGGTGATAGGGGTGAAAGGGTTACCTGGGGGGCGATCAAGGGGGTTAAACCTTTATTAGGTAATATATTGGAGTACCTGACGCTATAAAAACCTGCGGCGAACCTAAAAAAAATTACTGGCTACCGATCAGCATCACCGACGCTAAAACATCGATCAGAAAAATGATCGCCAAGCGACGGCGGTGCTAGGGGGTGAAAGGGTTATCTGGGGGGAGATCAGGGGGTTAAACCTTTATTAGGGGGGGTTAGGGGGCTACACTGGACCTAAAACTAAATGTAGTGACACTTTTACAGTCACAAATGTCACTGATTGCAGTGATCAGTAAATAAATGGTCACTGCAATCAGTGACACTGTGACTGGGGGCTGGGGGGTGATCTGGGGGGGGGCTGGGGGGTGATCTGGGGGGGCCTGGGGGGGCGATTTATGTGCCTATGTGTGCTGGTGTTAGTGTAGTGTTAGTGCACTGACCTGTGTGTCTTCTCTTGTATGACGCTCGGTATATGTGAGCGCCGCACAGGAGATGACATCACTTCCTCCTGCTTTCTCGGTCTGTGTAAACATTACACAGACAGAGGGGGCATTTCTATTCGCCGGGAGCGATCGCGGGGGGGGGGGGGGGGTGGCCGGAATCGAACGGCCGCCCCCCCATCTCGGAACGCTCCCAGACGAATTCCAACCGCTCACTGTATAGGAGGGGGGTCCGATCGGACCCCCCAACTGTACAAAGGCAATCACGTATGCTCTACGTGATTGTGCCTGTCGGTGCCATTGTGCCGACGTATATATACAGTGAGCGGTCGTTAAGTGGTTAAGGATGGAGAATACTCTAAATGAACACTGTGAACACACTCGCTCGCTGTGTCCATTCATAACTGAAGCATAGTAAACTGTGTTTACTATGAATGAATGAATGACTTGTATAGCGCTACAAATGCGAACTGAATCGCCTCAAGGCGCTTTTTGCAGCCAGTGTCTTGCTGGCTGGTGCGGTCATTATGTGAATTATGCTTCCTTTTGTGAATTAACAGGAAGCTTCTGTACAGAGCACTTCCCATTCATTCACTGTCCTGTGCAACTGAGGCTGCAGAGAAAGGCATGTGTGTTTGAGCTTTGGGGTGCACACCCTTAAAGTAATAGGCTGCGCACTAGACATGTGCACTGTCGAAAAAAAAAATTCATTTGTTTTTTGTTTTTTTCGTAAATTTGAAAATTCTGAATTCGTAGATTTGAAAATTCTGAATTTCAGAAATCCGTAAATCCGAAAATTAAAAAATTCGGAGATCCGAACATTCGAAAATTCGGAAATCTGAAAATTTGTAAATTAGAAAATTCGGAATTCACAAATACGTAAATTTGAAGATTCGAAAATTCTGAATTTGTAAATTCGAAGATTCGAAAATTCAGGAATCTGAAAATTAGAAAATACGAAAATTCAGAATTTGCGGATTTTTTACATTTTCGCATTTCTGAATTTTCGAAATCCCGAATTTTCGAATCTTCGAATTTACAAATTCAGAATTTTCGAATCTTCGAATTTACGAATTTGTGAATTCAGAATTTTCTAATTTACGAATTTTCAGATTTCTGAATTTTTGAATTCCGAATTTTCGAATCTTCGAATTTACGAATTTTCGAATTTACGATTTTTCGGATTTTCAAAATCCGAAAATTTGAAATATCAGAAATTCGAAAACCCAAAAATTCAAAAATTTGAAAATCTGAAAATAAGAAAGAAAATCCTATAACCCAAAAATTCGAAATAATAACAAACTAATAAATTATAGGTATTGGAACTTCCTTTCAAATTTGGCTGTTAGTGAACGTAACAAACACGAATTTATCTGAAGTTACAAATTATCCAAAATAACGAATGCCGCATCTAAACTAATGGCACGGAACAAATTAATAATAAATAATAAAAATAATAATAAAAACTACTTTGTTAAGTTCCATTCGTTTAGATACGGCATTCGTTATTTCGGATAATAAATTCAGATAAATTCGTATTTGTTACGTTCACTAACAGCCAACTTTGAAAGGAAGTTCCAATACCTACAGTCAGGTCCATAAATATTGGGACATCGACACAATTCTAATCTTTTTGGCTCTATACATCACCACTAGGGATGAGCTTCGTGTTCGAATCGAACATACGTTCGACTCGAACATCGGCTGTTCGATCGTTCGACGAAGATCGAACGATTTGGGCCGTTCGCGCCAAATTCGAGTGACGCGAACGGCCCACAATGCACTACGCCATCGCAGTGTCATCCAGGCGCTGTGATTGGCCAAGCATGCACTGTGACCCCGCATGCTTGGCCAATCACAGCGCCGGCAGCGAGGAGAGCAATGATTGGCCACAGGCAGGATGCCTGTGGCCAATTATTGCTGAGGGTGTTTAGTACACGCCCCACACTATAAAAGGCCGCCAGCACGGCGGCCTAGTGTAGTGTGTTCCGGAGCAGGGATAGAGCAGCATAGGCAGGGACAGTGACTTTTATTTCTTTCTTGCTTAACCTGGATTCCTTTAGTTTAGGGAAAGAGAAGGATAGGTAGGGAGAGTGTCAGTGTGTTTTGTGCTTGTGCTATAGTGTGCTTAAAAAAAACATTTTTTCTAGGGACAGAAAACTGTAGGTAGGGAGAGTGTCAGTTTCTTTCACTGTGCAAGTCCTTGTTTCTAGGGACCTGCAAGGACAGTGAGTGAATTCTCCTTGTGCTATATTGTGCTTAAAAAAAACATTTTTTCTAGGGACAGAAAACTGTAGGTAGGGAGAGTGTCAGTTTCTTTCACTGTGTAAGTCCTTGTTTCTAGGGACCTGGAAGGACAGTGAGTGAATTCTCCTTGTGCTATATTGTGCTTAAAAAAAACATTTTTTCTAGGGACAGAAAACTGTAGGTAGGGAGAGTGTCAGTTTCTTTCACTGTGTAAGTCCTTGTTTCTAGGGACCTGGAAGGACAGTGAGTGAATTCTCCTTGTGCTATATTGTGCTTAAAAAAAACATTTTTTCTAGGGACAGAAAACTGTAGGTAGGGAGAGTGTCAGTTTCTTTCACTGTGTAAGTCCTTGTTTCTAGGGACCTGGAAGGACAGTGAGTGAATTCTCCTTGTGCTTTATTGTGCTTAAAAAAAACATTTTTTCTAGGGACAGAAAACTGTAGGTAGGGAGAGTGTCAGTTTCTTTCACTGTGCAAGTCCTTGTTTCCAGGGACCTGGAAGGACAGTGAGTGAATTCTCCTTGTGCTATATTGTGCTTAAAAAAAACATTTTTTCTAGGGACAGAAAACTGTAGGTAGGGAGAGTGTCAGTTTCTTTCACTGTGTAAGTCCTTGTTTCTAGGGACCTGGAAGGACAGTGAGTGAATTCTCCTTGTGCTTTATTGTGCTTAAAAAAAACATTTTTTCTAGGGACAGAAAACTGTAGGTAGGGAGAGTGTCAGTTTCTTTCACTGTGCAAGTCCTTGTTTCCAGGGACCTGGAAGGACAGTGAGTGAATTCTCCTTGTGCTATATTGTGCTTAAAAAAAACATTTTTTCTAGGGACAGAAAACTGTAGGTAGGGAGAGTGTCAGTTTCTTTCACTGTGTAAGTCCTTGTTTCTAGGGACCTGGAAGGACAGTGAGTGAATTCTCCTTGTGCTATATTGTGCTTAAAAAAAACATTTTTTCTAGGGACAGAAAACTGTAGGTAGGGAGAGTGTCAGTTTCTTTCACTGTGTAAGTCCTTGTTTCTAGGGACCTGGAAGGACAGTGAGTGAATTCTCCTTGTGCTTTATTGTGCTTAAAAAAAACATTTTTTCTAGGGACAGAAAACTGTAGGTAGGGAGAGTGTCAGTTTCTTTCACTGTGCAAGTCCTTGTTTCCAGGGACCTGGAAGGACAGTGAGTGAATTCTCCTTGTGCTATATTGTGCTTAAAAAACAATTTTTTTCTAGAGACAGAAAACTGTAGGTAGGGAGAGTGTCAGTTTCTTTCACTGTGTAAGTCCTTGTTTCTAGGGACCTGGAAGGACAGTGAGTGAATTCTCCTTGTGCTATATTGTGCTTAAAAAAAACATTTTTTCTAGGGACAGAAAACTGTAGGTAGGGAGAGTGTCAGTTTCTTTCACTGTGTAAGTCCTTGTTTCTAGGGACCTGGAAGGACAGTGAGTGAATTCTCCTTGTGCTTTATTGTGCTTAAAAAAAACATTTTTTCTAGGGACAGAAAACTGTAGGTAGGGAGAGTGTCAGTTTCTTTCACTGTGTAAGTCCTTGTTTCTAGGGACCTGGAAGGACAGTGAGTGAATTCTCCTTGTGCTATATTGTGCTTAAAAAAAACATTTTTTCTAGGGACAGAAAACTGTAGGTAGGGAGAGTGTCAGTTTCTTTCACTGTGTAAGTCCTTGTTTCTAGGGACCTGGAAGGACAGTGAGTGAATTCTCCTTGTGCTTTATTGTGCTTAAAAAAAACATTTTTTCTAGGGACAGAAAACTGTAGGTAGGGAGAGTGTCAGTTTCTTTCACTGTGCAAGTCCTTGTTTCCAGGGACCTGGAAGGACAGTGAGTGAATTCTCCTTGTGCTATATTGTGCTTAAAAAAAACATTTTTTCTAGGGACAGAAAACTGTAGGTAGGGAGAGTGTCAGTTTCTTTCACTGTGCAAGTCCTTGTTTCTAGGGACCTGGAAGGACAGTGAGTGAATTCTCCTTGTGCTATATTGTGCTTAAAAAAAACATTTTTTCTAGGGACAGAAAACTGTAGGTAGGGAGAGTGTCAGTTTCTTTCACTGTGTAAGTCCTTGTTTCTAGGGACCTGGAAGGACAGTGAGTGAATTCTCCTTGTGCTTTATTGTGCTTAAAAAAAACATTTTTTCTAGGGACAGAAAACTGTAGGTAGGGAGAGTGTCAGTTTCTTTCACTGTGCAAGTCCTTGTTTCCAGGGACCTGGAAGGACAGTGAGTGAATTCTCCTTGTGCTATATTGTGCTTAAAAAAAACATTTTTTCTAGGGACAGAAAACTGTAGGTAGGGAGAGTGTCAGTTTCTTTCACTGTGTAAGTCCTTGTTTCTAGGGACCTGGAAGGACAGTGAGTGAATTCTCCTTGTGCTTTATTGTGCTTAAAAAAAACATTTTTTCTAGGGACAGAAAACTGTAGGTAGGGAGAGTGTCAGTTTCTTTCACTGTGCAAGTCCTTGTTTCCAGGGACCTGGAAGGACAGTGAGTGAATTCTCCTTGTGCTATATTGTGCTTAAAAAAAACATTTTTTCTAGGGACAGAAAACTGTAGGTAGGGAGAGTGTCAGTTTCTTTCACTGTGCAAGTCCTTGTTTCCAGGGACCTGGAAGGACAGTGAGTGAATTCTCCTTGTGCTATATTGTGCTTAAAAAAAACATTTTTTCTAGGGACAGAAAACTGTAGGTAGGGAGAGTGTCAGTTTCTTTCACTGTGTAAGTCCTTGTTTCTAGGGACCTGGAAGGACAGTGAGTGAATTCTCCTTGTGCTTTATTGTGCTTAAAAAAAACATTTTTTCTAGGGACAGAAAACTGTAGGTAGGGAGAGTGTCAGTTTCTTTCACTGTGTAAGTCCTTGTTTCTAGGGACCTGGAAGGACAGTGAGTGAATTCTCCTTGTGCTATATTGTGCTTAAAAAAAACATTTTTTCTAGGGACAGAAAACTGTAGGTAGGGAGAGTGTCAGTTTCTTTCACTGTGTAAGTCCTTGTTTCTAGGGACCTGGAAGGACAGTGAGTGAATTCTCCTTGTGCTTTATTGTGCTTAAAAAAAACATTTTTTCTAGGGACAGAAAACTGTAGGTAGGGAGAGTGTCAGTTTCTTTCACTGTGCAAGTCCTTGTTTCCAGGGACCTGGAAGGACAGTGAGTGAATTCTCCTTGTGCTATATTGTGCTTAAAAAAAACATTTTTTCTAGGGACAGAAAACTGTAGGTAGGGAGAGTGTCAGTTTCTTTCACTGTGCAAGTCCTTGTTTCCAGGGACCTGGAAGGACAGTGAGTGAATTCTCCTTGTGCTATATTGTGCTTAAAAAAAACATTTTTTCTAGGGACAGAAAACTGTAGGTAGGGAGAGTGTCAGTTTCTTTCACTGTGTAAGTCCTTGTTTCTAGGGACCTGGAAGGACAGTGAGTGAATTCTCCTTGTGCTTTATTGTGCTTAAAAAAAACATTTTTTCTAGGGACAGAAAACTGTAGGTAGGGAGAGTGTCAGTTTCTTTCACTGTGTAAGTCCTTGTTTCTAGGGACCTGGAAGGACAGTGAGTGAATTCTCCTTGTGCTATATTGTGCTTAAAAAAAACATTTTTTCTAGGGACAGAAAACTGTAGGTAGGGAGAGTGTCAGTTTCTTTCACTGTGTAAGTCCTTGTTTCTAGGGACCTGGAAGGACAGTGAGTGAATTCTCCTTGTGCTTTATTGTGCTTAAAAAAAACATTTTTTCTAGGGACAGAAAACTGTAGGTAGGGAGAGTGTCAGTTTCTTTCACTGTGCAAGTCCTTGTTTCCAGGGACCTGGAAGGACAGTGAGTGAATTCTCCTTGTGCTATATTGTGCTTAAAAAAAACATTTTTTCTAGGGACAGAAAACTGTAGGTAGGGAGAGTGTCAGTTTCTTTCACTGTGCAAGTCCTTGTTTCCAGGGACCTGGAAGGACAGTGAGTGAATTCTCCTTGTGCTATATTGTGCTTAAAAAAAACATTTTTTCTAGGGACAGAAAACTGTAGGTAGGGAGAGTGTCAGTTTCTTTCACTGTGTAAGTCCTTGTTTCTAGGGACCTGGAAGGATAGTGAGTGAATTCTCCTTGTGCTTTATTGTGCTTAAAAAAAACATTTTTTCTAGGGACAGAAAACTGTAGGTAGGGAGAGTGTCAGTTTCTTTCACTGTGCAAGTCCTTGTTTCCAGGGACCTGGAAGGACAGTGAGTGAATTCTCCTTGTGCTATATTGTGCTTAAAAAAAACATTTTTTCTAGGGACAGAAAACTGTAGGTAGGGAGAGTGTCAGTTTCTTTCACTGTGTAAGTCCTTGTTTCTAGGGACCTGGAAGGACAGTGAGTGAATTCTCCTTGTGCTTTATTGTGCTTAAAAAAAACATTTTTTCTAGGGACAGAAAACTGTAGGTAGGGAGAGTGTCAGTTTCTTTCACTGTGCAAGTCCTTGTTTCCAGGGACCTGGAAGGACAGTGAGTGAATTCTCCTTGTGCTATATTGTGCTTAAAAAAAACATTTTTTCTAGGGACAGAAAACTGTAGGTAGGGAGAGTGTCAGTTTCTTTCACTGTGCAAGTCCTTGTTTCCAGGGACCTGGAAGGACAGTGAGTGAATTCTCCTTGTGCTATATTGTGCTTAAAAAAAACATTTTTTCTAGGGACAGAAAACTGTAGGTAGGGAGAGTGTCAGTTTCTTTCACTGTGTAAGTCCTTGTTTCTAGGGACCTGGAAGGACAGTGAGTGAATTCTCCTTGTGCTTTATTGTGCTTAAAAAAAACATTTTTTCTAGGGACAGAAAACTGTAGGTAGGGAGAGTGTCAGTTTCTTTCACTGTGTAAGTCCTTGTTTCTAGGGACCTGGAAGGACAGTGAGTGAATTCTCCTTGTGCTATATTGTGCTTAAAAAAAACATTTTTTCTAGGGACAGAAAACTGTAGGTAGGGAGAGTGTCAGTTTCTTTCACTGTGTAAGTCCTTGTTTCTAGGGACCTGGAAGGACAGTGAGTGAATTCTCCTTGTGCTTTATTGTGCTTAAAAAAAACATTTTTTCTAGGGACAGAAAACTGTAGGTAGGGAGAGTGTCAGTTTCTTTCACTGTGCAAGTCCTTGTTTCCAGGGACCTGGAAGGACAGTGAGTGAATTCTCCTTGTGCTATATTGTGCTTAAAAAAAACATTTTTTCTAGGGACAGAAAACTGTAGGTAGGGAGAGTGTCAGTTTCTTTCACTGTGCAAGTCCTTGTTTCCAGGGACCTGGAAGGACAGTGAGTGAATTCTCCTTGTGCTATATTGTGCTTAAAAAAAACATTTTTTCTAGGGACAGAAAACTGTAGGTAGGGAGAGTGTCAGTTTCTTTCACTGTGTAAGTCCTTGTTTCTAGGGACCTGGAAGGACAGTGAGTGAATTCTCCTTGTGCTATATTGTGCTTAAAAAAAACATTTTTTCTAGGGACAGAAAACTGTAGGTAGGGAGAGTGTCAGTTTCTTTCACTGTGCAAGTCCTTGTTTCTAGGGACTGGGAAGGACAGTGAGTGAATTCTCCTTGTGCTATAGTGTGCTTAAAAAAAACATTTTTTCTAGGGACAGAAAACTGTAGGTAGGGAGAGTGTCAGTTTCTTTCACTGTGCAAGTCCTTGTTTCTAGGGACCTGGAAGGACAGTGAGTGAATTCTCCTTGTGCGATATTGTGCTTAAAAAAAACATTTTTTCTAGGGACAGAAAACTGTAGGTAGGGAGAGTGTCAGTTTCTTTCACTGTGCAAGTCCTTGTTTCTAGGGACCTGGAAGGACAGTGAGTGAATTCTCCTTGTGCTATATTGTGCTTAAAAAAAACATTTTTTCTAGGGACAGAAAACTGTAGGTAGGGAGAGTGTCAGTTTCTTTCACTGTGTAAGTCCTTGTTTCTAGGGACCTGGAAGGACAGTGAGTGAATTCTCCTTGTGCTTTATTGTGCTTAAAAAAAACATTTTTTCTAGGGACAGAAAACTGTAGGTAGGGAGAGTGTCAGTTTCTTTCACTGTGTAAGTCCTTGTTTCTAGGGACCTGGAAGGACAGTGAGTGAATTCTCCTTGTGCTTTATTGTGCTTAAAAAAAACATTTTTTCTAGGGACAGAAAACTGTAGGTAGGGAGAGTGTCAGTTTCTTTCACTGTGCAAGTCCTTGTTTCCAGGGACCTGGAAGGACAGTGAGTGAATTCTCCTTGTGCTATATTGTGCTTAAAAAAAACATTTTTTCTAGGGACAGAAAACTGTAGGTAGGGAGAGTGTCAGTTTCTTTCACTGTGCAAGTCCTTGTTACCAGGGACCTGGAAGGACAGTGAGTGAATTCTCCTTGTGCTATATTGTGCTTAAAAAAAACATTTTTTCTAGGGACAGAAAACTGTAGGTAGGGAGAGTGTCAGTTTCTTTCACTGTGCAAGTCCTTGTTTCTAGGGACTGGGAAGGACAGTGAGTGAATTCTCCTTGTGCTATAGTGTGCTTAAAAAAAACTTTTTTTCTAGGGACAGAAAACTGTAGGTAGGGAGAGTGTCAGTTTCTTTCACTGTGCAAGTCCTTGTTTCTAGGGACCTGGAAGGACAGTGAGTGAATTCTCCTTGTGCTATATTGTGCTTAAAAAAAACATTTTTTCTAGGGACAGAAAACTGTAGGTAGGGAGAGTGTCAGTTTCTTTCACTGTGCAAGTCCTTGTTTCTAGGGACCTGGAAGGACAGTGAGTGAATTCTCCTTGTGCTATATTGTGCTTAAAAAAAACATTTTTTCTAGGGACAGAAAACTGTAGGTAGGGAGAGTGTCAGTTTCTTTCACTGTGCAAGTCCTTGTTTCCAGGGACCTGGAAGGACAGTGAGTGAATTCTCCTTGTGCTATATTGTGCTTAAAAAAAACATTTTTTCTAGGGACAGAAAACTGTAGGTAGGGAGAGTGTCAGTTTCTTTCACTGTGCAAGTCCTTGTTTCTAGGGACTGGGAAGGACAGTGAGTGAATTCTCCTTGTGCTATAGTGTGCTTAAAAAAAACATTTTTTCTAGGGACAGAAAACTGTAGGTAGGGAGAGTGTCAGTTTCTTTCACTGTGCAAGTCCTTGTTTCCAGGGACCTGGAAGGACAGTGAGTGAATTCTCCTTGTGCTATATTGTGCTTAAAAAAAAACATTTTTTCTAGGGACAGAAAACTGTAGGTAGGGAGAGTGTCAGTTTCTTTCACTGTGCAAGTCCTTGTTTCAAGGGACAGAGAAGGACACCTGAAGGTAGCCCTTATTGCTTTTTTCCCATCTCCCTGCAGGCCATCTATTAGAATGTCTGGAAGGCAAACAAGGAGAGGCAGACAGGAGGCAATAAAAGAGGGCAAGCAGGCTCTGTGTCTGGGGGCAACAGTGCTGGTCGTGGACGCGGTGCATTGTCATCAGCACATGGCCATGGGACACGCTTGTCCTTCTTTTCCGCAGCTGGACATGTTGAGCCACATCATGCCGAAGACTTGGTAGAGTGGATGACCAAGCCCTCCTCCTCCTCCTCATCCTCTCTCACCCAGGCTCAGGGTACTGGCAAAGCAGCTGCCAAAGCGTCCTCTTCCCTGGTATCAATGTCAGACTCATCATCAGTCACTCCTTCCCTAGACCCACCATGTCCTCCTCCTGAGGAGTCCCCCGAACTGTTTGAGCACAGTGTTGGGTACATGCTCCAGGAGGATGCCCAGCGTTTCGAAGGGTCTGATGATGAAACCCAGCTACAGGAAGGCAGTAGGGTGAGAGCAGACAGAGGGGATGCTCAAGAAGGACACCAATCTGGCAGTCATGTTCCAGCAGCTGCAGCATACTGCCAGATTGGCTCCAGTGATGAGGAGGGAGGGGATGATGAGGTCACTGACTCCACGTGGGTGCCTAATAGGAGAGAGGAGGAGGAGGATGAGGAGGAGGCACATCTCCAACGAGACAGGATGCCCTTTGGTGGCCAGCGTAAGGGCAGTACACCGACGGAATCACACCGCAGAGCTCCGCCTGTGCAGGGCGCTGCCTCTGCCCGTCATTCAAAAAGTTCCTTGGTGTGGGCCTTTTTTGAGGCTAGTGCATCAGATCGCACAGCTGCTGTTTGCAACATATGTCTCAAGCGTATATCGCGTGGCCAAAACATCAGCCGCTTGGGTACCACATGCCTGACCAGACATATGTTGACCTGCCATGCAGCTCGTTGGCAAGCCTACCTCAAAGACCCACACCAAAGAACAAAGCGGACCTCTCCTTGCACCGCATCAGCTGGGATTTCCAACCCCACTATACCTTCAGTCCTCTCTGAAACATGCACTGAGAGGAATGAAGGTGTAGAATTAGGTGTGTCACAGCCAAGTACTTGCGGCCACTCTGCTAGCAGTACACCGACGTCCGATTCTAGCAGGCAAATTTCCCTGCCCCAGCTGCTGGACCGTCGAAAGAAGTTCACTCCCAGCCATCCACATGCCCAGCGGTTGAATGCTAGCTTGGCTAAATTGCTAGCGCTTCAACTGCTGCCTTTTCAGTTGGTAGACTCGGCCCCCTTCCGTGAGTTTGTGCAATGTGCGGTTCCTCAGTGGCAGGTTCCCAAACGCCACTTTTTCTCACGGAAGGCTATTCCGGCTCTCTACCGGCATGTGGAAGGCAATGTCTTGGCCTCGCTGGACAGGGCGGTCAGCGGTAAGGTGCATATTACCGCTGACTCATGGTCCAGCAGGCATGGACAGGGACGTTACCTTTCTTTCACGGCCCATTGGGTCACTCTTTTGGCAGCTGGGAAGGATGCAGGACAAGGTGCAGTAGTGTTGGAGGTTGTCCCACCGCCACGCCTCCAAAATGCTACTACTGGTTGTGACACACCTCTCTCCTCCACCCCCTCCTCTTCTTCTTCCTCCATGGCCTCTTCCTGTGGTTTGTCCTATGAACCAGCGGTGCTCCGTAGCCGTTCACGGGGCTACGCAAGTACGCAGGCAAAAAGATGCCATGCCGTGCTTGCGCTGGTGTGTTTGGGGGACAGAAGCCACACTGGGGCAGAGGTCCTGTCTGCTCTGCAGGGCCAGGCCGAGAGGTGGTTGACGCCACGCCAGCTTAAGCCAGGAATGGTGGTTTGCGACAATGGCACCAACCTCCTCTCCGCCCTCCGACAGGGACAACTGACCCATGTGCCCTGTGTGGCTCACGTCCTTAACCTGGTGGTGCAGCGGTTCTTGGGCAGGTACCCGGGCTTACAGGATGTCCTGAGGCAGGCCAGGAAAGTCTGTGTGCATTTCCGCAGATCTTATAATGCCAGTGCTCGCCTGGCTGAGCTGCAAAAGGAGTTGAACCTGCCCAAGAACCGCCTTATATGTGACATGCCCACCAGGTGGAACTCAACGTTGGCCATGCTGCAGCGGCTGCACATGCAGCAGAGGGCCATCAATGAGTACCTGTGCGACTACGGCACCAGGACAGGGTCAGGGGAGCTTGGTTTTTTTTCTTCACGCCAGTGGGGCATGATCAGGGATGCATGCACTGTCCTGGCACCATTTGAGGAGGCCACGAGGATGGTGAGCAGTGACAGTGCATGCATCAGTGACACTGTACCTCTTGTCCACCTGTTGGAGCACACGCTGCGTGGAATAATGGACAGGGCACTTGAGGCAGAACAGAGGCAGGAAGAGGAGGACTTCCTTGCCTCTCAAGGCCCCCTTTACCCAGACAGTGTTCCTTCTGTCCCACCCATCGCACAGGAAGAGGAAGAGGAGGAGGAGGAGGAGGAGGATTGTGTCAGCATGGAGGTGGAGGCTGGCACTCAGCATCATCAGCAGCAGTCTTTTAGGGATGATTTACAGTCCCAAGAAACCAGTGGACTTGTACGTGGCTGGGAGGAGGTGACTGCGGATCATGTCGTCCTTAGTGACCCAGAGGACTCCGGAGCGAATGCCTCAGCAAACCTACGCTGCATGGCCTCCCTGATCCTGCAAAGTCTGCGGAAGGATCCTCGTATTCTTCGGATCAAGGAGAGGGACCATTACTGGCTGGCCACTCTCCTTGATCCACGGTACAAGGGTAAGGTTGCGGACCTTATGTTACCGTCGCAGAGGGAGCAGAGGATGAGACAACTCCGGGAGGCCTTGCAGAAAGGTCTGTGCAACACGTTCCCAGAGACTGGGAGGTTACAAACTCCTGGTCCAGGACAACGAGTTGCTGAGGCTTCGGCCAGTCAAAGAAGGAGCGGTGGGGAAGGTGGCCGTCTGACCGATGCGTTCAGACAATTCTTTAGTCCGCAGCCCCAAAGTATGATTGGTTCCAGCAACCATCGCCAGCGTCTGATAAACATGGTGCAGGAATATCTAGGGGCAAGGTCAGACTTGGACACCTTCCCCACCGAAAATCCTCTGGCTTACTGGGTCTTGAGGATGGATCACTGGCCAGAGCTTGCACAGTATGCAATTGAGCTACTGGCCTGTCCTGCATCCAGCGTTCTTTCGGAACGCACATTCAGTGCTGCTGGAGGATTTGTCACGGATCACAGGGTGCGCCTGTCCACCGACTCGGTTGATCGACTGACTTTCATCAAGATGAACCAGTCTTGGATCACCACCAGCTACCACACACCTGATGCTGATATAACAGACTAATTGATTTTAACATGTCACATCCCTTCAAGACTGATGCTGATGCTGAGTGTCTGTGCTGTTATGTTGACTGGCTATCCTCCTCCTCCGAGTCCTCAATGATACGATTGATGATGATAGCTTGGAAGATCATTTTTGTTTATGGGTGCCGCCACCAGTGGCTAAGGCCCAATTTTTCAGCCCCTGTTTTACAGGGGCGTGTAATTACAATTTTTTTAGCAATAATTTGCCATAGGGCTCATTGCTGTGCTCCAAGTACAGTATCTGTGAGGGGTTGGAGTGTTGTGGCACCAGTGCCTAAGGCCCAATTTTTCAGCCCCTGTTTAACAGGGGCATGTCATTACAATTTTTGAAGCAATACTTTGCAACAGGGCTCATTGCTGTGCTCCAAGTACAGTATCTGTGAGGGGTTGTAGTGTTGTGCCACCAGTGCCTAAGGCCCAATTTTTCAGCCCCTGTTCAACAGGGGCATGTAATTACAATTCTTGATCTAATAATTCACAGCAGGGCCCATTCCTGCACCCACCAAGAGTAACTCTGAGGGCTTACAGTGTTGTGTCAACACCACCACCACCACCAAAGGCCCAATTTTTCAGCCCCTGTTCAACAGGGGCATGCAATTACAATTCTTGATCTAATAATTTACAGCAGGGCCCATTGCTGCACCCACCAAGAGTAACTGTCAGGGCTTACAGTGTTGTGGCACCAGCACCACCATCAAAGGCCCAATTTTTACTACCACTGTTCAACAATTATATGTAATTACAATTCCTGATATAATAGTTGACAGCAGGGCGTTCCAGCACCAACCAAGAGTAACTGTGAGTGCTTACAGTGTTGTGCCAACACCAACAACTAAGGGGCCTATTTCTGCAGAGTATATACGGCAGGTCCCTACTTTCAAACATCCAACTTACAAACGACTCCTA